>CM068552.1:17796153-18396153 GCA_035048495.1 Euptelea pleiosperma
TGGAGAAACTCCTCCCAGGAGGAGGCCGGCATCGCCAGCTAGAAGACGTTCTCCATCACCCCCTCCTCGGCGGCATAGATCGCCTGCACGGTTAGCTAATTTTTGCATATATGCTTGTTTATCCCAATACTTGTTTAACTTTGATAGAATAGGTCTAATTCTCTTCTTAATAGGACTTCTCCACGAAGGGTGCGTGGTAGTCCAGTCCGCAAACGTTCGCCCATGCCACTGAGGCGTCGGTAAGCTTAGCTCAATTACTAAAATTGAAATTTTTATTTCTAAAATATGTACTTTCTTATTTCTAGACTTTGAGCAAGCTGTGAGCGAGGGTATCATGGCATATAAGAATTTGCTGTTCAAGTAAACAACAGCATTGCTATTTTTTGAATAATTGACTATCCAAACAGGCTTCATCTTATTTCTCAAATGAAAAAAGAGAACAAATTTTTCCAGTATTTGAAGGGAAATCAAATGACGTTTTTTGTTCAAAAACTTGTTATGGATGCTCCCACAATTAAGAAGATTGCCACTTTTTCCTACTATATTTTCTCTTGAAAAAGGATTTAGCTGTTGAATGTTAGTTTTGTGCGTTGTTCGATAGAAAGAAGCAATGCTGGAAGGGTTCTGTTATCTCTTAAAAAGAGAAACAAAGTTCTTTCTATACAGAAGCACATGGCTGGCCCATTGGCCCAAAATTGGTCATGCTGGAATGCGCCGCCTGCCTATGTGCCAAGAAGCGTAGACCAAAACTACTCTAACCTTTTCTATTTGCCCAGATCATTAAAAGATGTTTCTCTTCCACATTATCTTCCTTATTGTATTGTACAATGCAAACAATGTTTTTCTTTCACATTTTCCCCCTTCTATCATTTTTTATGTCTTGACGGTTGTGTTGCATTCAATTTCTTCTTCTGACCTTAGTACAATGTGGCATTATATCACAGCAATTCTTAAATGTGGGGCTTTCCTAGTTATAACGTTGTTTCAGATAGATTTCGACTTACAAAAATTATATTGCATAATATTCTTACTTGGTATTGTTATGGTTTTCCTTTTTTTTTCCTTATTAAAGAAGTTGCATGTTGTCCAGTTCTCCCCCTAGACGACCACGTAGTCCTCCTAGAAGGTCACCTATCAGTCGTCGACGTAGCCGCTCTCCTGTTCGCAGGCCTGCTCGTTCGCGTTCAAGATCAGTTTCTCCTCGCAGGTAATTTTAATTAGTATTTCTCACAATGATAATGCACACAAGAACACTAATTGATGTAGTGTTTGTACTTTGTATTCAACAGGTATTGTAGGAACACTAACTTTATGGGCCCTTTTGATGTCAATTGTTTCTCAGATTGTGTGAATAGTTGAAATGTGCTCCAATTTCTTTCACATCCTAAAGATGATGTATGATTGAAGGCCCTAATTGTGACTTTCTAGAGAATAGGGATGTCATCTTATTACTGCGCCCTAATAAGCTGAAAAAGAAAAACAATTGAACAATTCTATAAATAAATTGCAAGTTAACATAAATAAATATTCACCTCAGAAAATTAATGACCCATGGGATATAAGCTCAGTCCCAAGTTCTCCTTGGACATTTCTAATGGTTTTAATCTTCAAGACACATAATTAATTTTGTATAATGGGTTAACAATTATATTAGGTCTGTATCACATTATGTATTATATTATAATCTTATTATTAAACTAATAGTCCTTTTCTTAATTTTTTTTAACACATATTGTTAAGTCTACAAGTCCTATGGTGTTCACGAATCTGCACAACAATTAAAAAAGAAGAAAAGAATTCCCACTCTAGGAGCTAGAGCTTGGTTGATTCACGCTCCTATTACAATAGATTCATGGTTCCATTATCTTGTGTGTGTTCCTATCTTGTCAAGTTCAAGCTTTTATCTTTGATAGGTTTTTGCATGATTGCCCTCAGTTTGATATACTTATGACTTGCTTCTAAATCTTAGCTGTTTGATATTCAATTTCATCCAAGCATGAATGGGTACACCTAGATTTTTCTAGCCACATCAATAATGTCAAGTGTTTGATTTTTGATAATATCAATATTCTTATTCTTTGACTTGGAATGCTAGCCATGGAATGCCACTTAAAGAGAGTTGACCCTTACCAGGGATGGGTATTAGCAATTGTTATATATTACTAAGTTCATTATGTTTTACTCTATTGGGGGCAAATACAACGTGCATATGATTGAATATTGTATGAATTCTTTGACATGTATATATACACATGAACATTAAAGATAACGAAAGTGGATATTTTCTAGACCCCAAAAAACAAGTTTGTCAATATAAGATCAGATCCTTTGTCAATGTAAATATTTATAACTCTAAATGTAATAGGCATTAATTATTCTAACTTCTAACCCACAAAAAGAAGACTTTTTAACCTCTAATTTTTTAATAATAGTCTAGATAAGCTTTGGCTGCTTTGGTACTCTAGTGAACTAGAACTTTCTGTTGGACATCTAATCGATATTTTATAATGGTTGCTTATATTGAAAGAGTGTAATAACAGGTTGTACTAGCTATATATTTTTTATCTATATATATCCTCTAGCTATTTATTTTAATGTATTATATAATTTAATTACGGTAATAATATCATACATTGGTATAAACTATAAAGTATTATATTGGCTCTAGATATAATTGAATGGCAAAACATGATTTGTGTTGCCAAACCTTAATGTTTAAATAAAGAAATATTTAAAAATATACTGAAGCTCCCGACGTGCTCCCGCTGTTGCTCCTGGCTAATAAGCTTCTTACCCATGTGAGATGTTGACACTCGTATCTGTACCAAAGCAAAATTATTCCTTGGTTTGTCGTATCCTGTCTTTCATAATCTGTGAAGTCTCATTACATCTGCTGTTGTTGGGTTCGTGGACCAGTTGCATCCTGATATTAACTGAACTTCTTTGGCTTATCGAAAACAAACAAACAAAAAATGTACAAACAAAGTTCGTCTCATACTTTGTATAGTTGAATAGCAGGACTGCATTACATATTTTTGAGTTATTGGACAGTAGCCGAAACATTTTGTGTTTTGTATGTAATTTCGGACTGCAAAATACTCAAGTTGGAATGATTTTATTTGCAAAATACTCTAAAGTAACCTGGATAGAATGGAATGGACAGGATTCGTGTAGCCAAGCTAGATAGTTGGGATAATGATATAACTTGGGATTGCAAATACTTAAAATTCTGTCACATAATTGATTGGCTTTCATTTGTTGTATGTATATGTATGCCCAGCTAAGCTTTTCCTCATAACATCTTGTGTGGTGCTTTTGCTATGTGTCTACAACAGGGGTCGAGCACCAGGTCAAAGACGTGGGAGGTCCTCATCCTATTCTGGATCACCCAGTCCTCGCAAGGTCTCTATCATGGTCTTTTTGTTTCACACTATAATCATATGGTGGCTTTCCTGCCCTACGGACGGGTCGTAGAAAAGTATTCTTACGACCCTCCCATTGCATGACGTGTACCCTGCAATACCCCCACCTTAAACTCAACCTTGGTTACTACTTAACAGAGGTTGGGGCAGGTTTTGGGCACAGGTCATACAGAGGGAAGGGTTGTAGGAAATATTCCCCAACAACCTCTGTAGGGAGGTTTTTCCCTCATATGGTTTAGCCCCAATCAAAGTCGTGGTTTATTGGTTGCCTTTTTTATTCTTCTTTTGTATATGTTAAGGCAATTTGGAATTATGAGTATTTAATGCAGATCTCACTTTCTATTGAACAGCAGGGAGTCAGGAAGATTTCAAGGAGTCGTAGTCCAAGAAGGTAAATCTCTTTGTTCATTAATGGGTTTTGTGCTATTGTTATTTTTCCATTAAAATGTCCGAAATATCTTTGTTGGCAATGATGATTGTCATCAGGTCGAATCCTGTGCATCCTCTAGTGGTTAAGACCCATTTGTGTGTCGTGGTGCACATCAGGCTGGCCCTATGCGTATCCAAGCCCTGCCCATGTTGGGCTGGCCTTGGGCTGCCTGTAGAAGTCTGTGAGCTGGTAGGGCCTGAGTTTGAAGCCTGGTAATAAATGGTCTCACTTGGGCTTAGGCTCATCCTGTGTATCTCATCGGCCATATGCACCCCCATGTGTGCTAGAGAAAAGCAATGGTTTCTTTCTCTTTTTGATTTTTTAAAACCTTCTAGGTTTTTTTTTAGTAATAACCTCCCTATGTTTTCTGACATTTGTAAAAAAAAAAAACCTCGCTTTCCTGATTTTGTAGTATCACCAATGATATTAAGACTTTGTAGTGATGGTTGTTAGGTTTCTTTTAAATGACAATTCCACCATTATGTACCTTAGCGCCTTGCTTCCATTTTCTTACTTTACTTTTAGAAAAATGACCGTCTACCTCATATAATATTAGTCTTGTGAATGTGATTGCATGTCTGTTTTGCAACCTTGAGTTCCAGGATGTGCCTCCAAATCTTCATGCCACCTTCTGCATCCTTAATCCTATATAAACAGGTTGTGTCATGCATTCTTTTGGACCCCAAACACTATCCTTGATATTCTTGGGAAGACGAGCTCTTTTCCCCCCCACATGCTTTTCTGAACCCCAAAGCTTCTCAAAAGAATTGCACTGATTTTGTAGCATCAGGTCTTAGCATATAAAAAAAGACTCGGTATCTGAGCTACATATTATGCAAATGCTATACTTACCCAGTTGATTTTTCTAGATTTTTTACCCTTTTGATGATCAAAGGTGGATTTTGTGTAGGCCTGGGAGAGGAAGAAGCAGTAGCAACAGCCGCAGTAGCAGCAGCTCCCTTTCTCCAAAACCATAAGTAGTTCCTGTGATTTATTGACATCTCTTTCTCTCATGACAGTCGAGTTTGATGTCATGATCAACTAGGTTAAGGTGGCTTTCACATTTGTATTACTTGACTACTCTGTGCTTGGAGGAGCTACATGCTTTTGCTCATTTCAGCCTCTTGCCTTATGGTCGCTGGAGGCCTTGTTACATGATTTTGTTTGTATGTTGTGTTCTTTTCCTCAGAGACCTTTAAACAGAATTTAGTCTATCTTGCGACACTCTGACAAGCACAAGGAACATGTGTTCTTGAATTTTCTTGAATGCTGGTTGATGTGTTTACTTCTGGGCATTATCTATGTTTCAGGAGATTAATTTTTCCCGATGGTGGCCACAATTTAGTAATGAAACTGATACTTTGTTAATTGGAAAGAGAATTAGATTAGCAGTGGTCGATTATATCAGGGTTGGGGCCGTTGGATGGTGGTCGGTTGTCGGGTAAGTCACACAGCTACTGGATTTAAATGGGCCAGGTCTAGGCTTGGTTTTCATTAAATTTTGAATAGGCTTGAGCCGAAGTCTGGCCAAATGCAATTCAAATTCAGGGGCCTGAAGCCTCTCATGGACTGTTAAGGAAGATTGACATTTACATATGATGATCTGGCAGGAAGATCCACCATTCAAGGGGCCACCCAGATAATAATGTTCAGCCTAATTGCACGTAAGTAGCCGTAAATCCTATATCATCATCATCAGCTACATGTTATCTGAAATGTTTGGTGTCAAGAACGTACGTAAGTCCTATTTCGCTATTTTAGCTTGTATTAGAGCCATATCTTCTTCAAGGAATGTGTAATCTTTCTATGCTTAATCATATAGTCACTAAATTTTAAAAATCTTCAAAGTTAAAGTTTGCCATGATCTTATTCTATAATTACATCTCACTTCTAAATGTTTTCGATCGTTTTCTCAAGTCCTAATTGTCATTTGAGTTAAATGATTTGCATCCACCCGTGGTGTCTGTGTTTCAGGCTGTCATATTTCTTGCGTATTTGGTAAATTTTGAAGGTTACCACAAAAATTTCGTTAATTTAGTTGGGACATTAGAGTGGGAGTTGAATAAAAAGTTTTTCGAGTATTTGCGGGAGTGTGCTAGTTGATGATTGCTTCCTTTTTGGGTTGAGCCAAATCTCAATGAAGCCTCCCAGACTCGTGAAGGACATTAAACTGCTATTCAACAATGCCTCGGTCGAGCTATTAATTCCCAAAAATCAGGCTCTGGTTCAGTCCAAACATCCCGAGGAAACATTGTAGAATTTTAAGCAGAATCGTTGTTGTTAAATAGAGCAAGATCAAAATCTTTCGAATCCATTCTCTCAACGGTGCAAATCTAAAATCCAAGCAGAATCCTTGCTAAGTAGAGAGGATGCATATTTTCCTTCTTTGTTCGCCCAGTCCAACGATTAATGTGCTGGCTTCAGAGGACCTTGATCGTTGAATCCTAGGAGGTGTAGGCCGGCAACTTATCAGCACCAGGAATCTCAGCCTAAAGGGGCAATAAAACCTCAAGAACATCACAATATGCACGAGTGCCCCTCGATCAATACCAATTAGTACTCTCTGTTGTTTCACTAGTGGGGTTCATAGCATGCTCTACATACATAAATTATTTGTGGGAATATAATTTCAGCTCATATTACAATTATTTTGAATTACCTACTCCAATTTCATCCAACAATCACCACTTGAAGTCATATAGAGAATCTCTGACTTTCACTTCCCCACCACACATATACCTACCAGATTTTCGACAAAAGCTTAAATTTCAAAAAAGTGAAAGTCAAGTGTCTATGTGTGGTGGAGAGGTGTCTCTATGACCTTACAAGTTACACAAAATGAGCTCACCAACGACTGCCCACATACTACGGTTGCAACTTGGGCGGGCTCAATCTGACTTTTGGTTAGGGTTGGATTGGCCCCTTCAGTACTCACGTTGGACTCGGGCCTGGATTTTAACAACCAGATCAAATAGGATTGGGCTAGGGTTGAAGATTTAATCCAATCCGATCAAATAGGATTGGGCTAGGGTTGAAGATTTAATCCAATCCGAGCCTGCCCGACGTACACACACACATCTATGCATCTATTACCCAGACTGAACTGGAACCAAAACCGAAACCAATAGGACTTGGAATCAACAATCGACATATGTAGTAGTAGTACTATAAAGTTTTTTCTAAATATTCATATAAAATTTATATTGCCAATACCTAATGGATATCCAACAGGTAACCGGTTCCTATTGGTTCGAGTTCCACTTATTTGGGATCTGCTGATAAAAGGGCATTTTGGTAATCTAATATAGACAGCTCCACTCCTAGCTAGTTTATAGACAAATTTGTGGGTCCCTCTTCCTGACCAAATTGAGGCTAAAATTTCTCGCGAGGATTTATATGGATTATGGATGGGACCGTCCTCCCGTGTCAACACGACTCGGTGACACTTACTTTTGGGGGGCGGATTAAGGGAGTGAACGAAGGCGGCGTGAAGGTGAGGAGTGAAAGGGTGAAGAGATGGGGGTGGCGTTAGCACTTTCCGTTCCAGCTCCAGCAAAGATGGGCCGACGACAACACCACTTCCTCTCCTCCTCTTCGTCTTCTACAGCTCCGCTGCTCCTCCTCCCCTCTGTACGTACTTGATTCAATCTCTTTCTTTCTTTTAATTTACTTGTGTGTCCTTTACTACCGACAAATGAAACAGAAACACAGAGACTCCTAATCAATTCATCAACGTACTCATGCCACTAACCTCAAGTGAAGATAAAGAAGGGGGTCATTACATTTAGGAAAAATATGTAACAAGGTATACCTGACGCTTTTTGGCGTGGGGAAGTGCGATTTTTGTTACTCATCGCTGCCGTTTGGGCCCACTGACCGCATGGATGTTTATCCTAACCCTTAGTGGATATACACACTAAAAATTGCCCTGATTGGTAATCTCTAGCCATTAGATTTTAGTACTTTTTAAGGCGTGATTATAACTGTTGGATTCAACCATTGTTTTGAGTAGTAAAACCAACGGTTAAAAATCAGCAAACATTCTGATTTTTTGTATGAATGTCTACCAAGGAGTGGGGTAAACATCCATGCTGTCAGTGGTCCCAGATGACATCGGTGAGTAACAAAATTGTGCTTCCTCACACCAAAAATTGTCAGGTATACCTTGTTACATCACGAGTCACGACCCTTACATTTACACCCTACACCTCTGTTTGGCTATTGGATTGTGGATGGTATGCTAAACTCCTTTATAGTTTTGTTTCCCATAAGCAAAAAAAAAAACCCTCTCCTAAACAAGCTAGTAAATAACACATCACAATCACATAAAATTCAGGTGGGCATGCCACTGAAATTGTTGACAAGATCCACTGAGATTCAGCCCTGTGTCGCACCGATTCGTCTAATAACCTTCTGCCCAATCATCACACCATGAAATTTGAAAACAATATTGAAAAATGCCTCGGCTACTTGTGCCACAAATAAGGGCGAGCTAATGGAATAAAGTATGAATATTTGGTCAAACGATCTACCACAATGTAAATGACATTCCTTCCCTGGGAAACTGGTAGTCCCTTAATAAAATCCATAGAGATGTCTGTCCCTATTCGATCGGGATTAAGATCTCTCTTTACCAAAAATTTAAGTCAAACTTGTAAGAGGGCTTGACTTGTATCTCAATGTGATTTTACAATGGTAAATATTTAAGGGTCGGGCTCAAGGGACCTCCTTTTCTGACCCCCTTTTTTGACCCCCATCTTGGCGTACCCACATAGAAGATGAATCAATGGCTGATTTTTGGCAGGGTGATCTCTATGGTGAGGAGATCATCCTCACAAAATTCAAATCATTCCGATATTCATAGACTGGTTTAGAAGCTGAAGCATTATGGACCGTCAATTTTTACCGTATAACTTTAAAACCACATTCGATGGGGTTAGAAATTTCAGAATGGGCTATTTTTTTTGTTGGGGTGATCTATATGGTGAGGTTATCATCCCCACCAAAAATCAGCCATTGATTCATCTTCCACGTGGGTACGCCAAGATGGGGTTCAAAAAAGGGTGTCAGAAATGGGGGTCCCTTGAGCCCGACCAAATATTTAAAGGGTATTTTAGTAACACCCCTCTGATATTTGAAAGTAATTAGTAATATACCCCTTTTACTTTCAAACGTCAGGATTACCCCCTTGACCTAATTTAAAAGTGGTTGACTTAAGTCAAAACAGACTTGAATCACAAGCCGTTAGCATTGTACATGTAACATTATGGTCCTTTCATAGGTGCATTAACAGGCGCACATTTTAACGTTTGTCAAATGATGGTTAAACTAGGTCAAGGGGGTAATCCTAAAGTTTGAAAGTATAAGGAGGTATTACTAATTATTTTCAAATTTCAGGGGGGTGTTACTAAAATACCCATATTCAAATTGTTCCTTTAGCTGGTTTTATAATAAAAAAAAAAAAAAACTGCAACTTCTGACTGTAACACTTCAGTTGTTGTCCAGAGAAGATGCAATTTGAGTCAGCGAAGATGTTCATATCTTATGAAGAAAGCGACATGGAAAATATACTGCAGCCAAGTAAAAGTGGAAGATGGTGTAGATGATGAGACATGCGAGCTAGTTAACGGAGTCGAGCTGATGTTAGGAGAGGGTACAGATAGCATCCGCGCTTATCTATTCACGGCCGTGAAGAACAACAATGGAACCGGTGTACTGCTCTTGTCCGATATTTTTGGGTTTGAAGATTCATCGACAAGAGATTTTGCGTATCGTGTCGCTTGCAATGGTTACAAGTATGTTGCTTGACCTGATCAAAATGCTAACATTATTGTAGTACTCCTTGCAGTTTTCTAGGTTCTAAAACTAATGGAATTTCTATATTGACTTGGTAGTTGATAGATGATTTACCTTGGAATTCCTTGAAACCTATCACACAATTAAGAAGCATCACACCTTGCTCAAGCATAGCATACCTCTGGAGTTGATCACCAGAACTAGGAGGAGGGAGTATTTACCATTTTCTAAAACCCTAATCTCAATGTTGCTCTTGCTATAGGGATGAAATGTGGGAGATTTTCCCCTTTTACACGTCCTGTTGTGATGTCAACGGGGCTCTTGTTATAGAGGCTGCACTTAATCAGAAAGGTGTAATCTTATCAACTCGTTTCTAAACACACCAAACTTGCACATAAAGCTACCATTTTTTACTTTGGTGTCTGGTTCAATTTCTTGTCTAACACTCGATTAAGTTAAAGGATTTGACCCTTAGAAGATTGATCAACGCACCTTTTCATTTATTCCTAAATTACCCCTAATTGAGTTCATTCATCTTTTCAATGTATTTGCATTAACTATGGGCAGCTTCGACTTTTTCAACTTCAAAATTTTACTTTTCTAATTGCTCTTTGATCATATTTTGCCTCTTCTTCCAAAAATGTTAATGACACTAGGCTATTACACCTTTTCTCTTTTACAAATGTATGTATGTATGACTTGCTTTCTGGTCATTGTATTATGGCATTCAGGCCTTGCTTGGTTCGCTACACTGGGATGCATTTTGCACTCCGCTGCAAATGCGGTGAGTTGCATTGCAATCACTTACCATAGTTTTTGGGCTGTACGCTTGCATCCATTTTCTTTAAGAGTTTGCAAGGGCTTGCCACTTGCACGCCAGCTCATTTGCACGCCCCCAACTAATCACTTGTAATCCCAAAATTGTGGCAAGTGAGTGCATTGCATCCGATTTGCATTGAACCAAGCGAGTCCTCGTTCTTTTCCAATCACTATTTTTTTTTCTAATAATGTATTAAGGGGAGTCTTTATTCCTACATGTTGCAGTGTTCTAGTACCAGACTTGTTTCGCGGAAATCCATGGCCAAAAGACCAACCCAGGTCCAAGTTTGAAGAATGGATAGCCAAACAATCCCCAGAGAGGGTTGCCAAGGACATTACCACCTCTGCAAAATGGATGGTTGATGAATTCATAGCCGCCGGAATATCAAAAAAGCTTGGTATCATTGGATTTTGCTTTGGAGGAGGACGACTGTTAGAGACACTAGCCCAAGACCAAGGAGCCTATTTCGGCATTGGTGTCTGCTTCTATGGAACACGGATGGACCCATCTCTAGCTACTAATATTAAGGTTCCTGTCTTATTTATTTCCGGTGACGATGACCCACTTTGCCCTGTCAGTATCTTGCAGGATATGGAGAAGAACATTGATGGAGGTTCCAGTGTGGTGGTGTTCAAGGGTCGAGGTCATGGGTTTGCTCACCGGCCGGAATCTCCAGAAGAAGATGGAGATGCAGAGGAGGCATTTGTGGTCATGAGAAATTGGTTGCTTGATGGCTTGGTTGTAAATAAGAACTGATTTGTTTTTGTAATTTGTAGCATTCTCTTAAGAACTGATCGTGATGCTGATGGGTCAATTCTCATTTCCTGCACTATTTGTGCCAAGGTTTAAAAGGGGCCGTTTTAACGGACTGGGGGCACGATATGTTCAAAAAAGCATTATGGCAAAAGTTTGTCTAGAGTGACACCATCGAAAGTCCTCCCTGTGTATGACTGGAAATTATTACCATGTATTGGAAGACAGGTCGGGCTCACGGGACCCCTTTTTCTGACCCTCTCGTGTGCTCGGCCATTGGATTCCAACGGTTGTTGTCAACGCCGAGCAGGATCACTTTTTCACTTTTTGGGGGCGCTGACAATCACTGTTGAATTAATTCTTGAAATCCATGAGCGCTAGGGGTGTCAACGGGTCGGTTCAGTTCCTAAGGTGATTAGAACCGGAACAAACGGTTCCGGTTCTCAAAGTCATGGATCCGGAACCGTTACCGTTTAGTATGTATGCCACCTAGGGATGGGCCTAACATCCATTCGGGAATGGTCTCTAAGAGTGCCACGTGAGATTTTTGATCTAGGCAATTTTTTATCTG
Source organism: Euptelea pleiosperma (assembly GCA_035048495.1). Taxonomy (NCBI): domain Eukaryota; kingdom Viridiplantae; phylum Streptophyta; class Magnoliopsida; order Ranunculales; family Eupteleaceae; genus Euptelea; species Euptelea pleiosperma. The sequence continues at coordinate 17,807,946 of CM068552.1, forward strand.
GGCCCGGCTTCACCTATATCACCTATATATATATATAGGCTCAAGCTCCAAGGACCCCCTTTTTCTGACCCCTCTAGGTGTTCGTGTGTTTGGCCATGGATTTCACGAATCCAACGGTCGAGCACACAAACACAAGAGGAGTCAGAAAAAGGGGATCCCTGAACCTGACCTTATATATATATATATATGATTTTTTTGTGCCGGACTGTTTATGATAGATCGCAAACTTTTTTTTTCATTTTCTGTTTATTTGACTATTTTATTTACCGTATTCCAAAAAAAATTAAAGAGATTATATTGGTACTATTCCCGTTCCAAAAATTTTCCTAGGCCGAATTGCTAACTAGGGTGTGGCAAAAGTTTGTCTAGAGTGACACCCCAAGAACTCCTCACTGCGTATGTCTGTAAATTATTACCATGTATTGTAAGAATTGCAACCATTGAATTTTAGAAAATTTTAAATGGAAAAAACGTAAAAGAAATTTACCCTCTCACTACATGGGAGAAGATGTGGTGGTGAAATCGTAGACCCCACTGGCCTCCCCTCCCAAAAATGTCTGACAAGTACCCCTTGTTAACCACTAACCAAGGGCTTAACGCGGGTTGAGTTAAGGGGTTGGGGTACTTGTCAAACATTTTGGGTGGGGAGACTTCAAAGTTTGATATCCCCACAAAACCCAGGCCGAGCCCGTGGACCAGTCTATTGTCGGGTCGACGGGGTTGATCATCTGCCGGGCCGGGCCGTGGGCTTACAATGGGTTTGATTCCGGGCTTTAGTGCGGGCTTGTGTCCGTCGTCAAAGATTTATTCCAGGTCTACGTCAATTGCACATGAGCGTCACCCCCACAAGAAGTCAATCTTTAATGACCACAATATAGAGCCACGTGGAACATTCTTGGAGAACAGGCTGTATGAATGTTGGCCCATCCTGACTTAGACCAACATACAAAAAATTAGCCTGATCATTGATCTCTAACCTTTGCATCAGAGCACCCAAAATAATGCTTAATCACAGTTAAAAACAAACCCATGAAACTGACTCTAATCCAACAGTTAGTCATCACTACTCACTAATTTTTTGGTTTGTAGGTCCAGATGGGCCAAAGTCTTTAAGAACGTGCCACCTAGCTAATTGTTATCCGTCGTCAAAGATTTACTCCCCCTCACAACTCGGAAGTTTTTTAATATTTTTTGGGTCGTGATGTAACAAGGTATACCGGAGACAATTTTGTTTGGGAATTTTTGACATACCCCCCCATGTTCGGTCCATTGTTATTTGACCAGTGTTGACCCGAGTTGACAACCTAATTTTGTATTAAAGGACAAAAGTGCCCTTATCTTCAACATTAGATCAAGGGTTTAGGCCAAAACCCATACCCCAAATCAAGCATGAAAAGAGGAGATTAAAAATAAAAATTAAAACCCCTTGTTGGTAAACTTGAGTTTTTTTTTTTGGTTTTTTGATGAATTAAACAAATATCGAGAAGAAAAAAATCCCAAAAAATAAATAAACTCATGAATGAATGGAATTTTTTATGGATTTTATTGTAGCCATATGGGCCCACTGACCACATGGATGTTTAGCCCACCCCTTAGTGGACATTCATACAAAAAAAATTAGCTTGTTTGATGATTTTTAGCCCTTGGTTTTAGTACTAAAAAATGGTTGAATTTAACGGCTAAAAGAAATCCTTAAAAAGTAGGAGATTAGAAATCAGGGTGATTTCTGGTGTGTATATCCATCAAGGGGTGGGATAAACATCCATACGGTCAGTGGGCCTAGATGACAAAGGTGAGTAAAAAAAATCTTGCTCCCGCATTTGAAAAAGTCTCCAGTTTACCTTGTTACGTCTTTTTTTTTAACCAAAATTAGTGATGCAATGTAGTTTGGGCCTGGGATCGGGCTGGGCTGGGCTCGGGCTAGATTTTGCAATATAGGTTGATCTGAACAAAAGATAATATTTTCAATGCAACTATATATAAAATATACGAGATTGTAGAGAGAGAGAGAGAGAGAGATGTAAAAACAAACTCGTTTATTACGTATCGGGTGGGTTGTAATTAAATTAAACACACAGAAACAAACCCCTTAATTATATTAGGATTGCAATAGAGGTCAACTGCTTATTCAAAGTTTAAAACAATCTATTCTTAGTTGATTTGATCTACCAATAGTAGTCGCAGTACTAGTATTCATTCTAGTTCTTTGCAAACTGTTTTTGGAGATAATCAACAAAATTCTTGTCAAGTTGGAAGGCCTTGGCAAGAACATCATCGTTGATTGGTGGGTTTGATCCGAAGACGGCGTCAGCGATAGTGATGGTACCGGGGTTCTGGCTGCTTAGACCAGCAATGGCAACGGCATTGCTGTGTCCCGGATTGAATTGGAAGTGGATTAGGCCTATGGGGAAGACAAACACGTCTCCCTTGTTGAGGACCTTTGTGATGAGGCGGTTTTCAGGGTTGGAGGTGACAAATCCAACGTAGAGAGTACCCTCCAAAACTGTTAGGATCTCCGTGGCTCGAGGGTGTGTGTGGGGTGGGTTGAGACCATAGGGTGCATAGTCTATGCGAACCAAGGAGACGCCGAATGTGTTAAGCCCTGGTATCTGTGCCACATTAGCTTGAGTGACATTGGATCCAACTCGGTTTGATGTATCTCCGGGCACATTGAGCCCAGAAAGGAAGAAATCTTCAGCCTTAGCCTGCATGGGGTCCTTGCAGAATTTCCCGTTCACAAACACTGCAAATAAATAATAAAGCACATTTAAGTATATATGATGGACGTTCATTTCAACTTCTATCAACAAGTACTCTTATTAAAGAAAACTAGCTACGAGAAAGCGGAGAGCATATTGTACCTGCGGCTTTAGTGTCATCGACGGCAACACAGAAGTCTTGGAGGGGACTGGGATCAGAGGCAGAGGCAAAAGGATAAACCAAGGCCAAAAGGACAGAGACTATAAGGAAGGGAGCACCTATTATCTTCTCCATTATTCTTTCTCACTGAATCACTATTGAAACTATATATGTTTTGCTTGGTAGGGGTGAGTAATGAAACAAGGTAACAATGCCTATTTATAGAGAGATGGGAGAGAACTCATAGAAATGGTCTCATGCATCGTTGTCCCACTTCGTTCTTTGTTTTGAATTAATCTGATTTCCCAAATTGAATTAACTGTTCATCCTCATCAACAACTACACCCATCTAGATCTCCGTTTGTTTTACTTAGTCTTTTGCCTCCTTTTTTTTGCTAAGTGAAATTGGTATTAAAAAAGAGAAAAGCTGTACCAAAACACGCTTGGGCAGACTAATAAGTATAAAGGAGGCAAATTTCACTTAGTCTTTTGCCTCCAACGACTGGATATGGGATTATGGTCCACTTACACGTACCACCCTCAACTTCCCCAGATATGGACAGATGCAAACCTTAGAGAAAAGAGGAATGCTAGAAAGCAACCCCATAATGGACGAGTTGCACAGATGCAAGCCTGAATCTGTTGAACATGGTCAAACATATATATTAAAATCATTCTGTCCAGAAGAAGATATAGTTGGTAATTCAAGAAATGGCAAAACTCACTTTTCTTGACCATTTCTAATCCCACTTTAACGTGGAAAGCTTCCTAATCACCTATGCTACACAACGGTTGCAAAAGATTTGGACTCTTCAATCAGATATTGAGAGAGAAACTATATTGGGGTTTGGGGATGAAGAGTGCGAACTGTGTTATTGTTTTGAAACTTCTAATTTATATATATTGGCCCCCGCCAATTTTTTGGTGTGAAAATTTGTGTACGTCCCCTGATCCTGAACTGTTATTATTATTGTTTTGAAAAATTTTGGACCATCCATTTTCACCGTTAAATTTAGGTCCGTATTTGGTAGGGTTAGAAGTTTTAAAAATTACTGATTTTTGGTGAAGACGATCTCCATGGTAAGGAGATCACCCTCACCAAAAATCATCCCTTAACTCATCCGCATGTGGGCCCCATGTCCATTAGTAAGAATATTAGTAATAATTCCATTAGTAAGAATATCCCTGCCTGTTCCAGACTATACTTGATCGTAAACTTTTTTTTTCATTTCCCGTTTATTTGACCATTTTTTTTACCGTATTCCAAAAAAAATTAAAGAGATTATATTCGTACCATTCCCGTCCCAACATTTTTCCGTAGGCCAAATTGCTAACTAGGGTATGGCAAAAGTTTGTCTAGAGTGACACCCCAAGAACTCCTCACTGTGTATGTCTGTAAATTATTGCCATGTATTGTAAGAATTGCAACCATTGAATTTTAGAAAATTTTAAATGGATAAAAGGTAAAAGAAATTTACCCACTTTCGCTACCTGGGAGAAGATGTGGTGGTGAAATCGTAGACCCCACTGCCCTCCCCCACCCAAAATGTCTGACAAGTACCCCTTGTTAACCACTAACCAAGGGCTTAATGCGGGTTGAGTTAAGGAGTTGGGGTACTTGTCAGACATTTTGGGTGGGGAGACTTCAAAGTTTGATATCCCCCCGGGGCCAACGAATGTTTTCTTGTAGATAGGAGACCGCCTTCCCCTTCCCTGTGAATAGGATTGTTGGAAAGTATTCCTACAATCCTCCCCTATGTACAACACGTGTCCTTAAACCTGCACTAACCCACCTAAAACTCAACCATGATGCTTTTTAACATGAGCTCGGGTTTATGGATGTGTTTTACGCAGAGGTTTCTAGAATGATCCATTCAAGTATCCATAAAAACAGCCGGGTCAACTCCCTAAAATGTACACCAGTGTTACATAAAGTATGAACTGAACACGCTTAAAGATTAGCCTGGCATTTTGGCCCGTGGCCCGGCTGGGTCGGGCCAGCCCCGCCCATTGTTGAGGCCGGGACGGGCCCGGGTAAGGGTGGCAATTTGGCCCACCGGGCCAGGCTCGGGCCGGGCTTCACCATTAAAACAAAACCCTGGCCGAGCCTGTGGCCCAGTCCATTTTTGGGTCGACTGGCTTGGTCATCGGCCGGTCCGGGCCGTGGGCTTACAATGGGTTTGATTCCGGGCTTTGGTGCGGGCTTGTGTCCATCGTCAAAGATTTATTCCACGCTCTACGTCAATTGCACATGAGCGTCACCCCCACAAGAAGTCAATCTTTAATGACCACAATATAGAGCCACGTGGAACATTCTTGGAGAACTGGCCGTATGGATGTTGGCCCATCCTGACGTAGACCAACATACAAAAAATTAGCCGGATCATTGATCTCTAACCATTGCATCAGAGCACCCAAAATAATGCTTAATCACAGTTAAAAACAAACCCATGAAACAGATTCTAATCCAACAGTTAGAAATCACTACTCACTAATTTTTTGGTTTGTAGGTCCAGATGGGCCAAAGTCTTTAAGAACGTGCCACCTAGCTAAATGTAATCCGTCGTCAAAGATTTACTCCCCCACAACCGTTCTTCTCTGGCCCTCACAACTTGGAAGTTTTTTAATATTTTTTGGGTCGTGATGTAACAAGGTATACCGGAGACAAGATCTTTTTTTACTCACCGCTGCCATATGGGCCCACTGACCACATGGATGTTTAGCCCACCCCTTAGTGGACATTCATACAAAAAATTAGCTTGTTTGATGATTTTTAGGCCTCGGTTTTAGTACTAAAAAATGGTTGAATTTAACGGCTATAAGAAATCCTTAAAAAGTACGAAGATCTAATGGTTGGAGATTAGAAATCAGGGTGATTTCCAGTGTGTATATCCATCAAGGGGTGGGATAAACATCCATACGGTCAGTGGACCTAGATGACAAAGGTGAGTACAAAAAATCTTGCTCCCGCATTTGATAACTTCTCCGCTTTACCTTACATCTTTTTTTTCCAAAACTAGTGATGCAATATAGGTTGGGCCTGGGATCGGGCTAGGTCGCGGATCGGGCTTTAAGGCCCAGCCCGGGGGTCTAGCCCACGAAATATACTTCGGACCGGAGTCGGGCTAGATTTTGTTACCCAGTCCGAACCCATGTAGTGCACGGACCAGGCCTGACCGGGCCACATTGCGATGCCTAGGACCGGGTCAAACTTCTTGAGGCCCGGCCCGATGAGACCAGCCCAGCCAGCATGATTTGGTCACCAACACACCCTTATATCTTTTTTAAGCACTTGGGCCAATTTGGCCCGGCCCAGCCCGACAGGCCAAAATGCCACCGTGAGTTAAAGCGAGCATGGTGCATGTTGAATAATGTTGGGTTGGGAAAGAAATTTTAAAGAGATGACATCTTTAAAGAGATTCTAAGATTCTTTAAAAAAATACCTAATATGCTATATCGAAAACTTATAAAAATGTCCTGATAAACATTTCAACCCTTCTCTTAATTTTCAGACATAAGACCTTTTATCAAAAATGTGAATCACTTAAAATTCAGTACTTCCAAGTTTTCAACACTAAAATTTATAAAAAGAAAGATCTTTACCGGCAAACGGGGCGAACATTACATCCGATCTCTAAAGTTCCAGAGGTTGAGAGAAAAGTAGGGTTTCAACTTGTGAGCTCTCTAAAGTTTTCATGGGTTGATCTCAACTGTGGGAATTTGAGAAGTATTTTAGGTACAAAGATCCAGCGCCTAGAAATCACTAATCAGGCTGATTTTTGGTTTGTAGGTCCACCTATAGGGATTGGACGAACATCCATACGGTCAGAGTCCTCTAAGAGTGTCCCACATGGCCCATATTGTGTCCTGTAACGGGAGCCTGTCATTTGAGCCCGACCCTTTTATCGTCTATTTCATATTTTTTTTATTTTTAGTGTAGCATATATCGGAATTTTCATGTCAAAATTGATATTCAATAGGTTTTTTTTATTTATTTTTTTCAACTTAATTATCTATACTGAAATTTGAAAGGTTTTTCTATAGGAACAAGCACAATACGTTTTTTCGTGACATCCCCTTTGGAGGCGTACCCCAAGGGTACGTCTCAATGTCCCGATCGAGACAGTATGAAACAAACCGAGACAATGGCGAGACAAAACAAAGACAATATTTGTAACGTAGTGTTTCGGTCTTCTCCGAGATCAAGACGTCTACGTCGAGACATCTGTAATGAAACGGTAGTCTGAACAATTTTTCCATGAACATAGTTTACTAGGGTAAGGCAGCTTCTTGGAATATTGACTCATTGTGCATATTCATAATCACAGCGATCACTCGTCGACGGGCCCACAACACTGCTAGGTCCAAATTTAGATGCAGAGGACTCTCATGGCGGGCACACGGTTTGGAGGGCCAAGGCGACAATTTCCCTCTATAAAAGGGTATTTTTTTAATTTAATTTTCATTTTTGAATTTCAAAGTTGAGCCCCCAATTTCTCTCTATAAAAGGGTATTTTTTGGAAATTTTAATTTAATTTTCTGTTTTGAATTTCAAAGTTGAGCGCCAAATTTCCCTCCATAAAAGGGTATTTTTGGAAAATATAATTTAATTTCTGTTATGAATTTCAAAGTTGAGCCTGGGCTCTGCCACTGCGACTGCTCGTTGCCCTACATAGTTCAGTTCTTTTGGGCAACCGACCATGTGGATGTTGAGCCCACTCATTGGTGGATGGATATACATACTAAAAATCAGCTTGATTGCTAATTTCTAGCCGCTCGATTTTGTATACAAAATATATGCTTGAATTCAACAGCTAAGATCGATCCTAAAAGTATTAAAATATGTGACTAGTGATAACCAATCAGCCTGATTTTTGGTATGTATATCCACCAAGGGGTGGGCTAAACATCCACGTAGTTAGTGGGCCCAGAAAATATGGGCCACGACTCACGTGTGTCCCCTGCATCTAAATGTTTCCGTTGGATTCAAGAGATCCAATTCCACGGTCCACGAGCTGAAATAGCTAATGGAAAATTTATTTGCACCCCACAAATTGTGAAAGCATCCGAGAGTAAAACTTCGCTGACCGGCCTACAATATGAGCCACGTGGCATGTTTTAGAGTACACTGACCGTATGGATGTTTGGCCATGATGAGCTTAAAAATCAAAAATTAACCTAATTGGTAATTTCAAACCTTTGGATCCTTGTACCCAAATAACAGTCAATAATGCTCAAATTCCTACGGTTAAAATCAACCCATGAAAATGACTCAATCCAACGCTTATAAATCATTGATCAAGCTGGTTTTTGATGTGTATGCGCATCTATGAATTGTCCAAACCAAGGTTTAAAGGAGGTCGTTTTAAAGGTTAAACGGACTGGGGGCGTTACCGTTTAAACCGTTTAAACGGCTGTTAAAACGGATTGAAACGGTCAGGGGCAAAAATGGAAAAAAGGGAAAAAATGGAATTAAACAGATTTTAACGGAAAAAAAACAGAAAAAATGGCGCTGAAATTCAAATTTGAAAATTTGAAAATTTAAAAAAAATGTAATTTACAGGATTTTAACGGATATAACGGCCGTTTTTTCACAAAATTTTTCAAAATTAAACGGCTGTTTAAACGATTTTAATGGCCGTTTAAACGATTTTAACAACCGTTAAAACAAAAAACGGCCATTTTTTTTAAAATCAATAAAACGTGTTTAAACGGTTTTAACGGAAACAACAGAAACGGGCTTGGGGCGTTACCGTTTAAACGGCCGTTTTTAATACCATGGTCCAAACATCCATACAGTCATCATCCTCTTAAAAAATTGTCACGTGGCTCCTATTGTAGGCGCTCATCGTGGGCGGTCAGCGAAGTTTTACTCCAAGTGCTTCCACAATTTAATGACTATTTTAGCCTTTGTAGTTGTTGCCTTGTGGATCGAAGATCTCTTGAGTGCCTCAACCACAATGGTAGCATATTTCCAATAAAAATAGCTGTATTGATGTCTACATCAAGGGTCCACACTCATGTCCTCGGGATTCGTGTAAAACAAATATTGGACATTATTAAGATGTATAGAGTCTATGGACCTTAAGGAAGAGGGGCCCGGACCATGTACTTGGGGAAAGCGCAGTTACGGAGCGAGTGTCCCAGGATGTTCTTGTAAAGCCTAAGCAAGAAGAAGCTAACAACAGTGATTGGACATTGGAGATTGGAGATGCAGTCTTGTTGGACTAATTCAAGACTATGTGCTTTGCTTGCAACACACAGGAGCCGTTGTCTGTTGCTTCCAAGACGGTAAAAATAAAAGTATATGTAATGACTTTTTGCTGCTGCCCACTTCAGGAGGACATCCTCTTTATTTTTTAATCCATTCAATGGTCCTCGAGATTCACATTTGGAGAAGATCTTAAATTGACATGTCATGCCCATACCTTACCTACCATGTTGTCATGCTTGCTTGCTTGCTCAATTGATGATTATTATTAATAATTATTATTTTTTAATTTGATCGATGAGATAATCCCGGTATCCGGCGCTCCGATTCAATTATGCTATCGAATGGCCGTCGTGACCATAATACTCCAAGAATATTACATAATTTACAAAAATAAAACGGACTTAACGTTATAATGATTGTTATTATGTCTGCTATGTCTTTTACGAGTAGGTGACCCGTGCCCACGGCACTTTTTGTCAAAGCATTTACCAAAATTAGGTGCAAGTGGCTGAGATCCACCCTCCATTTAAAGGATAAGATCTCAGACACTATTTGTTGAAATCAAATAAGATAAGATAAGAGATAAACAACTTTCTTGTTTTGTTATTTAGATTAGTAGGCGCTATTGAGGCGGGACTGTTAAACAGAACCGTATGGACAGAAGACGCAAAGCAAGCCAAGCTAGACCTAGGCCAGGCAAAGCCAAGAGAGGGGATTGAACCCACGACCTCCCACAAGAGGAGGATACACAGTAACCATCCCAGCTAGACGGCTAGGTGTATTTTGCCTACTATGTCATATAAATGTTATCTCGCTAAAAAAAATATTATTGTTTTCATTGATACTATGCAACCGGGACATAACGGACAATTTAACCTCGACGGATACTATAGGCTTTTACATAAATATGGTCCATAATCATCAATCCTGACCATCGAATTAATCGCCGCTATCTAGAATATTTCTTTAGATATTTCAATTATTTAAACGAGAGATATTTACAGTGGCCCCACATTTGGGGATGTGTACAGATTCTATTCGTACGTCGACGAGATTAATTTTTTTTTATTAAAAAATAAAGTGAAGCAAAGCGAGAAAAAGAAAGAAAAGAAAAGAAAAAGAAAAGAAGATATTATTTCTAGGTGATGACTTTACATCGCATCCTAATATCTTTTTCTTATGGCTTATCCACACATGGGACAGAAGATTCTTTTTTTTAATATAAGGCGAGGGGTTTCGATCACTGGTGTGTTTTTTTGACATTTTTTTTTTCGGTTTCTTGTAAAGACGAGAAACCATAGAAAAAAAAGGTGAAGGAAGGAAGGAGTATGGAAAACAATGGGCGTTTTTATCTATATATTCACTTTTGAAGACCTAACCAACATAGGACCAAAATATTTATGATACTGAAGTATTTTGTTTGATACATAAATCCACATAAATGCCAAGTTGTACCTTTTCGGGCCCACAGGCCCATAAGCCTGGTTGGTGATTTCTAGCCATGTGATTCAAGTACTTTTTAATCATGGGTTTGAAACTATGCCTATGTTCATGAAGCCCACAATGAAAAGCTGCTTGAATCCAATGGCTAGAAATTACCAATTAGAATATTTTTGATATTGAGGTCCACCAAGGTGTCCACTCTCATCACTAGCTAACTATATAATAGAGAGAGAGAGAGTATGTGTCAAGATCCTAGTTGTTAAATTCGTGATTAATTTGCGAATTACTGTGGTATCTGTACTATATGAATGAACACATCAAAAAATGTGAAATAATTTACAATTTTATAGGGGTTCGCAAATAGAAATACGACTTTTTAGCAATTTATTCCGCCGATTTAAGCAGGTTCCAAAATGATGAAAATAAAGGATTTGTACACAAAAAAAAAAAAAAAAAATTCTACCTACAATCTTTAGATTTCGTCTCCCTCATCCAACCTCCCTCATTGTGCAGTCTGCAACCTCCACCGCACAGTTCCACCTGCAAGTTGCAACTCTAATCTATACTGTCGACTGCCGACCAAGTTAATACTCTATCTTTCTATTTCTCTCTCTCCCGTTGGATCCACACAGCCGCACCATAGTGATTAGACCTCCAACTTTAGTCTCTCAGACTTCACACTTCACTTTTAATTTCTAATTTAACTACAATATGCGATCCCACGTAAACTCAGATTAACCGTTTTTCCACTACTCAAGTAAGGGGTACCTGTCAATAATCCAAAACGGTAATTTCTTCTAAATCTTACATACCTTTATATTTTGGTTGCGCATTTTCAACTTTAAATTTTTGGATCATAGCCGAATTAATATCGCATAAAAAAGTTACAAACTTTTGCCGTCGCTCGAATTTTGAACGAGTTATTGTTCAAATTTATGATGTCTGTAAATAGCAAACATCATAAACTGGCGAATTAAAAACAGCCACCCATACATGAGAAGTACGACTGCCACCCACATATTTTGAAAGTGAAATGTTCCAAAAAAACAAAAGCTATATGAGCCAACCCTGTATAGCTGTCAAACCATGATTGGTCAAAAAATTTGTTTGTTTATTTGTGCTATGCAGCGAATGTTTCCCTTGAGACAACGAATGCCTCTTAAGCACCCTTAAAAGAATCCTAGGCACACACAACAACAACTGTATATTTTTGAATAGTTAATACCAATGACTTGTTGAGCTTCAATACACTGGCGGTGTAAAGTATCATCACTTATCTGTATCGCATTTAAGAGTAGATTTTACCTGACCACCGCTATAAGCCACGTGGCAATTTCTTAGAGGACACTGACCGTATAGATTTTTGGGCAATCCTTAGTTGGGCTTAAAAACCCAAAATCAACTTGATCAGTGATTTCTAATCGTTAGTTGAAGTCATTTTCATGGGTTGGTTATAACCGTAGGAATTTGAGCATTATTTACCATTATTTGGGTACAAAGATCCAAAGGTTTGAAATCACTAATCAGGCTGATTTTAGGTTTGTAGGTCCACTTGGAGATTGACCAAACATCCATACGGTCAGCGTCATCTAGGAGTGTACCACGTGGTACATATTAAGGGTGATCAGGGTTTCCCTGACCGTCATGGTCAGGGAAGTCTCGGTCCCCCCTGCTTTTATACCCTGGTGTGTTTTTTATTTAATAAGCGTACACTGGCAGTGCTGGTACGTCAAACAACTGATGCATTGTCATCATCATCAACACATAAAAACGGGCGTGCAGCATTTTTGGTGCTCAAGTACATTGAGTCTGACCCACCCAAAGTTAATGGACCCCACCAATGCTTTTGAAGAGAACCTTCGCTCACACCTGTGTGTGAGCAAATCGGATCACACATCACAATATTAGACACGGGGCACACTCTTATCGGAAGATGACCGTATGGATGTTTGGCTAGTCCCTCGGTGGACTTGTAAACCAAAAATTAGCTTGATTAGTGATTTTGAAGCGTTGGATTGGAGTCATTTAAAGGGGTTGATTTTAACCGTAGAATTTAAAGCATTATTGACCATTATTTGGGGCACTAGATCCAAAGGTCTGTCATAACTAATCAGGCTGATTTTTGGTTTGCAGGTCCAGCGAGGGACTGGCCAAACATCCATACGGTCATCGTAATCTAAGAGTGCCACGTGGCTCATTGTGGTGTGTGATCGGCTTTGTGTGTGAGCGAAGGTTTACTCGTTTCTGAAGACTGACGGGAGAGACGTTAATATGGGACCAATCTGCACATGTGGGTGTCAGGGTTTGCCCCCATAATACCAATGCACATGAATAAACACACCCTGCAACGCGACCAACTCTCTTGTCTTTCCAGACACACGAGGCAGCAATCAGAAAAAAGTGAGTCAAAGATGACCAGTCACCAAACCACTCTCACTTTCCCACCGCATTATATTACAACACTCCACATTATCATCAAATCCATCCGTCCAATATTTTAGGGTTCCATCAACCAACATATCAGCCTGATCAACAAAGGACCCACATTCACTTTTCTTCACTCTAAAGTGGTGAACCAAATGATTACAAAAACCCAATTAAGAAATCAAAAAAACAAAAAGAGGAGAGAAGAAGAACAAAAAGGAATCAAAAACAGTAAAAAAAGTAAGAACAGAACACTACCAGGCTACCAGCCTACAGCTTTAATAGATTCCAAGAATTCCATCCATGTCCTCTTATTTTTAAACAAATATTTTATTACCACAGCAAACTAATAAGAGAAAATAATAGACACCCACATAGAACACAGAGATGGAGAGGGAGGGAATAACAAATGTACAGAGAAATTTTACAGGCAGATTAGAAACTTGAGTGCCCTCTTTGATCTTTTTTTTTAACCCAATACCCTTCAATCCACATTCTCCTGACCAGTAAAATCTCACAAAAAAAAAAAAACCAAAACCAAAAAAACCAAATTCACTTTTAAATAGAACAGGAAAAGGAAAAGAAAAAAAGTTTCAAAGCTTGATTCCCAAAAATAAAATTAAAGAACTTTTCTTTCAGAACCCAACCCAAATCCCAATCTCTGTGATAATGGCGATAAGGTAGTAATGTAGGTCGAGGATCTTCATTTCAGGTTCTTTTGATTGATCCTATTTGCAACATTCTTCATATATTTATGGAAAGAATTCAAATCAATCGGAAGAGGGTTTGGTCTTGTATCGGTAGAGAAGCTTCTTCTTCTTGGATGTGGGGTTGTCAATGGTGAGCACCACCTTCCCTGGTTCACCGATTTTGAAGCTGTCACAGATCACTGGTTCATCTGTAGGGGCTATCTTCCTTGTCTTCTGTACGATCACTGTGTATCCATCTTCAGCGCTCGGCACAAACTCTGCACCATAGCTCACTTCCCATCCCACAACTCGAAACTCCCAAACAAGTGCGCATGTCTGCAAATACAAATATTTTCTAATCAATTCATATGAAAATACACAGAGGAATCATTGGTTCACACAATTGATCATCACGCTTGGTAGTAGAAAGAAGAGGAAGAACAAACCTCAGTGACTGGGAATTCCACAGTTTGCTTGGTTGCTGGTTTTATAGTGATCTCTGTGACTGGATCAGCGGTGCTGAATTCATGGTCACCCTCTTTCTTCAAACCCCCATATTGAACTGGTACTTGTTCAGGAGCTATGTATCTGTTATAGATCCAAACAAGAAAGTCCAGCAAACGAATGAATCAAAAAAACTGCGGAGAAACAAATAAGAAAACCCATCAAATGAAAACTAAAATCGGGACTAACTTGAAAAGGGTTTCAGCGGATTTGGACGGCCCTGCAAAAACGAACTTGCTCTTGGTTCTCTGGGTCAAGAACGGACTGATCATCCGATTGAAAGCGAGGTACCACCAAGGAACATTGATGAAAACCTAAATCGAAACAAAATTAAAACAAGAGATTCAGTTGAGATGAACAGAAACATAGAACAATAAAAGCAACAATCAATCAATCAATGAACCGCACCTGCTTGGCGACGAACTCGGGATAATTGTCCTGGAGCAAAGAGAGGGCCTGGTTGGTGGCAATTCGGAGCTCCCTCTTAAAAGGCCCAGGAGAATTCTTGAGGTCGTTTACCTGAACGATGGTGCAGATACCACCGGGGGTGAAATCGAGGTTCTGGATGCTCTTCTCCAGGAATTGAATCCGCCATTTGAGGAATTTCCCCTCTTCAGAGAAGGCCTTTTGGTACAACTCCTTGTTCTGAAACTCCCCATAAACGTTGTAGCAGACGGGGTGGCTTTCTTTGTCGAAGCCGTTCATGAAGACCACCTTGTCGAGATCGTTACCAAGGTCTTCTTCAAGAAGTCCATCGATGCCGAACTCCTTCCTCCAACGAACCGTGTTCTTGAGCATGGTGAGAGCATCCTTGACCTTGAAATCCCTGGCTCGGAGGAATTTCAGGAGGATCACATCGCTCCGTTCATCACCAAGAAGCGGAATCCCCCATATGAACACCTCCTCTGGTGGTGCTTGTTCTTCGGCTGGTGGTGGTGCTGCTGTTTCTTCTTCGGCAGCCGGAGCAGGAGCAGCCTCCTCTGTTTCCCTGGCTGGTTGTACGGCAACGATGGTCTCTTCGATGGCTTCCACGGTCTTTGCACCGTCGTCATCGACAACCACAGCGGCTGCTTCAACAACTTCAGTAACCACCACAACAGGCTCAGCTGTTTCCACCGGCGGTGCTGGTGGGGGTGGTGTTTTATCTTCTTCCTTCGGTTCTTCTTTGATGTCCGACTCTGGTTTCGAAGGTTCTTCGGTAGTAGGCTCAGAAGAAGAAGCTGGTTTTTCTTCTTCGGTGGTGGGGGCCACAGGGGTTTCTTCAGTAGCAGGTTTCACTTCTTCTTCTGCTTTTTCTTCTTTAGCTGGTGCTGGTGGCGGCGGTGGTGGAGCGGTGAAGTCATGGTTGTTGAGGGCTTGTTGGATGAGCTGTTTCAGCTCATCGAGGGCTTTCTTCTCTGGGTCCTCGAGATCAGCAACTATGTTGCTCTCCTCCTTGAATGAATCAGATTGTGGGACAGGTGCCTCTTCCTCAGTCGCTGTCTCTTTCGGTTTCTCAGCCTCAACAATTGGCTCTGGAGCCTCCGGTGCCTGTGGAGGATCTTTCTCCGTCGTCGTTTTCTCCGCCGTAGGAACGTCAGAAACCACCACCACCTCTGCTGCTGCTGGTGCTTGAGTTTCCTCAGCCATTGATGACGATGTGTTTGATCAGACGGTTGATGAGAGAAAGAGGAGGATGGGGATTTAGTTTAGAGAGATGGAGAAGAGGGAAGGGAGGTGTAATGCTTAAAAATGGGAGTAGGGGGGGTTTAAGATGAGAGGTGGGGAGAGAGAGAGAGAGAAACAGTCTGTCAAAACCAGTTGGCCAGCTCGTACTTTCTCTTGTGGGACCCACATCCACGACTAATTTACTATTTTAAAAAATATCTTTATATTAAATTTAAAATCTTTCCCTTTCTCTCTCTAACTGCCGTCGTTTAGTCCATTCATCGTGGCAGTCGCCGGCCGGCACTGACAGTATTGTTCTTTGGTTGATGGGGGTCCCACGTCCCCGTCTTTTTCGCGTGAAAGGAAAGCTGTTGGCTTGTTTTTCGGCTGCGTGGTTTTTCTTTTTCTAAAAATAAAAATTACTTAATGGTGGGTTCCATATTAATCATCGACACGTACTACCTTTGATGAAGGAAGGGGTCCATACGTCCTGTCCAATAGAGATTGATTAGATCATATATTTGATCAAATATGTTAGGGCCACGTGATGGTGGGTTTACTTGGGACCCACCACCACTTCGATGACATGATGATGCTAAAGTCCCGCTTGGTTTTTCTCAAATTCAAAAATCGCTTGCGTGCTAGATCTCTTTTTGTCGCGACTTTCGTTTGAGAAAAGTTGGCGATCGATAACTATTTCACGGTTCTACCGTCACACAGGCCCAATAAAATTGGATGACAGCTGCAGTCAGCAGCGTTGCTGACTGCAGCCATTATGAACCATGTGGCATATTCTTGCGAGGACACTAACCGTATGGATGTTTGGCCAATCACTAGATCAACCTAGAAAACAAAAAATAAACCTGCTCGATGATTTCTAAGCGTTGCATTCAAGTTTTTTTCATGGGATGATTTCAACCGTAGAAATTTGAGCATTATTTGGGTACAAAGATCCAAGGTTTGAAATCACTAATCAGGCTGAATTTTTATTTGTAGATCCACCTAGTGATTTTCCAAACATCCATACGGTCAGTATCCTCTTAAGATTGTGCCACGTGGTTCTTATTGGCTGCAGTCAGCAGCGTCGCTGACTGCGGTGTCATCGAAGATTTACTCCTTTTGAAAGGTCTATAGACAGATAAAGAAGTGTTTCGATTTAGTGCTTCGCGAGCTATAATATTAAGTACTCTCAATCAACTTTTACCAGTTTTTCAAACGGTCACGATCATCTTTTCGTGGGCTTGTATTCTCTTTTGCACATGCAATAAATCAAGACCGTCAGGTAAGAAATAGATTGCAACTTGCACGGATTCCGTAAAAATAAGGATAGACAAAAGGAGAGAATGTCTTCCTCATTAAAATATTTTATTTTATTTATTCTGAAAATAATACGTCATAAATATCAGGCTCTCATTTTCAAACCAAACCGACCAATCAGAACCGTTGATAATTCAAGCACGACATTCGACAGGTAAGCTTGACCAGAAACCGCTATATCTAGGTGCGCTGGCGGTATCGTTAACGTCGAAGCAAACGGCATTTTTTGTATGACGTAAGCCCGTTAGCTTCTTTCGTTGCATCCTATGAAGGGAAACGAACACTTCGCCCTCAATTAGTGGGCCCCAATAACGGTGGTAATGCGGGGGGGCAGGCCCGTGATTCTCTCTCCAATTTTAAAACACTATTTGTTCTTACGCGAATCTATCGGAGCATCCAACGGTTGGAAGTTGAGGATAACGTACACTAGGGAGAACGGTAAGAAAGTAGGACCGGGGCGTGCTTTGGCATCCGGCATAACGCAAGTTAGGCCAGACAACCACGCACGACTGATGCTACGCCGTCCCTCAACCTGGTGGGTCAGATACCAGACTTTAACTGACACACATAGATTGCATTTGTAAGCAAATCTTCGGCACACATACTCTGGAGGACCGTCCAAAATAGAAGTCTAGGTACTCATTTAGCTAAATGGTATAAAAAAAAAAAAAATTAAATTACCCCACGTGTCTATGTTTAATGCCACGTGGCATACTATTTAAGGTACACATAACCTTGGTGCTTGATTGGTGATTTTTAGCCATTTGATTTGTGATATTTTGGTTACTGAAATCCGAAGGTTAAGAAATCACCAATCAGGCAGATTTGGTAGTGTGGGCCAAATATCCATAGGTGGGTCTGAAAAAGTGAGTAAAACTTTGATGACAGCCACAATATGAGCCACGTGGCATACTCTTAGATGACGCTGACCATATGGATGTTTGGCCAATCCCTAGGTGGCCGTACAAACCAAAAAATCAGCATGATTAGTGATTTCTAGGCATTCGATTGAGTTATTTTCATGGATTGATGTTAACCATGGGAATTTGAACATTATTGACCATGTTTTGGGGTTACAAAGATCCAAAGGTTTGAAATCACCAATCATGCTGATTTTCCGTATGTAGGTCCAATTAGGTATTGACAAAACATCCATACAGTCAGAGCCCTCTAAGAGAATGCCATGTGGCTCATATTGTGGGCTGTCTGTCATATGGCATTTTAGAGGGTAAAAAAAAAACGCAATTTTGAAAATTTAGAATCTGTCCAAAATCTGTCAATCTGACATCTGGCAAGAATAGATTTGGTCCCTACTACTATTAGAAATTTAAAAAAAAAAAAGCGAAAAGGGAAACTTAATACAAAAAACAAATGGACGGTGTGGATTGGTTAGAGAAGAAAGCAAATCAGGAGAAGAGAAATGGACGAGCGATGTAGAGAAGGAAATCCCGTAAATCTTGGTATTAAAGGAGTGAGATGGCAAATAAAAGCAATGATTAAGGAGGGGAACACAAAAGAATGAGAGTGAGGTGTCAGTGGTTGTTCGGGTTAACGTTGGCGCCCATTTCCAGCTGTCATAAACGAATTATTGGAATCCAACGCCGCACAAATCACAACCCCACCAGGGCCACCACCCCCTTTTCTTTCTTTTTTTTTTTTTTATATATTCATCATACCCATTACCCACTCCTACAAGGCAACCAACAAAAACTATCATACGCACTTCCGTATCAAAACTTTCATATACATATGCCACGTCGTATAAATGCTCCAATCCAAAGGCTAGAAATTATCGGATGTAGTTTGACACGTGTCATTTTAATACAGAATTTTATACCGTTCAACGACTTCGAGAAAGGGAGAGATGTGAACACCATGACACCACCACGCCTCGGAAAGATATTCATCGAGGCTTAGAACATAGAAGATTCCCCCTTGTGGGTCTAGAAGGAGCTCGATGATAGGAGAACAAGAAAATCAGCGTTGGTGTAGTACTTGGTGATGTTGTCGTCCCTATGTTTAAACCGTTGAGGTCATTGGGATTCCCACCACACTAATCTCATGGACCTCTACAAACAGACAGATGAGATGGTGGGTTGGTAAAGTCGTTGGGTGTTGATACCACGACCTGGTTACCAAACCCACTTGCGTAGCTCACAAAACAAATACGTTTTGAAGAAAATCCAATTGATACCAAGGTATGCTGTCGTCCGTTTTACGATACAGGATCTTGTATCAAAATTTCGATACCCCAAAGTATCTTGCCTTGCCACGTGGTACATAGTTTAGGGCCCACTGACCCATTGACGTTCAGCCCACACCTTGGTGGACCTACACACCAAAATTCAGTATGATTGGTGATTTCTAGCCATTGTATTTGAGTACTTTTTCATAATGGGCTTGGAAACAACACATAGGCCTGCTGATGAAGCCCGTGATGAAAAAGTGTGAATCCAATGACTAGAAATCATCAATCATGTGGGGGGCAAACATTCAAGGGGTCCGTGGGCCTGAAAGAGTGTACTACATGGCAATTTGAGGGATTTTTGTATCCAAATTTAGATACAGAATTCCGTATCATAGAACGGCCAAGGGTTCCAGACTTTTTGATAGTCCTCTGATGCAAACAATCAAACGGTATATATTTAACGAGTACATCATCCTCAGGATGCATCTCAATAATTATTACAATGAAATTTCGTGGATCATCATCCAGCTTAAACTTGGGAGTAGGTCGAATCTTTTTCTTTTCTTTTTCTTAGAAAATGCGTTCATTGGATTCCGACCACACAAATTACAAGGAACATCAATAATTTGAAACATGGTTTTAAATGGTCCGTTTCACGATATAACAGTTCTTTAACGTTACCATTATGATGACCGTTATAATGAGTGACATCGAGCACATCTGGGGTAAAAAAAAATAGAATATAATTATTTTCAACTGGCCTTTTTATCAGAATAACAGTGTCGCAACGGATATCTCATTTTTTTTCTGCCTGAACGTTATGATGCAAAAAAAAACACAAGGCTCAGGCTCCGAGGACCCCATTTTTCTGACCCCCTCAGTAGTGGGGGGCCACAAATTTCAAGAATCCAACAGTGGTTGATAGAACTGAGCTAGCATTCACTTATAACGGCCATTTTTTTAAAAAACCATGGTTCGTGACAAGGTGCTAATACCGTAAGGACGATAACGATGGTAACATTTCCATTTATTGAGCGATATCAGAAGACATGATCCCAGCTAGTAGGTACCAAGGATAGGCATCTGTTAGACAGAATTGGAAGTACAAGGAAGACAATGACAAATTAAAGGCCGTGGCTATCTGCAACAACTGTAATTTTACTTGGGTGTTAATTGAGTTGGATAGACGTGCTATCACTCTCGCTACCGAGGGACCCATCTGAACTAGCCTAGACCAACCAAGCCTCTTTTTTGCAACGTGGGAGAAACTTACTAAGCTGAACCTTCCCTACCAAGCTATGGGTGACATGGCAAAACACGTGTTCCCCTTCCGATTTGCCACCTCAACTTCCATATTCTATGCATTGATTGGCCACAAGCCTATCGATCCAATTAACACCCTCCATAATGAGACATACGGTGTGGTATCCACATGGGGAAACCTAAAAGTGTACTTGTCATAAATCCAGAATTTAAAAAATTCGGACCAGGTCCACTCGAATTTTCAAGACAAATCAGTGCGGCTCTCGTTTGAACCAGTAGTTTGGAGAGAACTAATGGTTTTTGTGTACCATTTTAAAACCCAAATGCTCCCCATATGATCCAAGAAAATGTTTTGAGAAAGTGAATATGGTTTCCAAATTTGGGAGGATTCCTCCAAAAATTTAGCTAAATCTTCAAGGTTCTGTCATTTATTTCCATGAAAAATAAAATAAAAAATAAAAAACAAAAACAAATGTATTTCAGATTTTTCCATTTTTTTTTTAACGTCCATTTTCTTATATATTTTTTAATTTCTCTAAATTTCACATGTTAAAAATTATTTGTTAAATAAAAACCGGACGATGGTCCAAAGTTTTGGTTCGATCACCGGTTCAGTTTTTAAAAACATTGATCCAGACGACTCAAACATTAGGTCACCTAGAGCTCGTACTATGTTAGCGTACTAATCTAATTAACACCATCACCATCACCATCCATCCGAACTGGTCGTCACCATAAGCCTTATCCCAATTATGAGGTCAGACGCACAAATCTTGCTTCTCAATTCTATCTAAACCAATGTATTATATTAACATAAGTATCTTCAAACCTAATCTCAAAACATCAATCCACGTTCATTGTTTTTGTTCTTTTTCTCTAGTGCTATCATCATTCGTTGTCGTACATGACCAAATCACCTCATTCAACACTCTTACTTTATTTTATACTGGGGTTTATTATATTTTCAAAAATGTGTTCGTTTTCAATTGATTTACAAGTAAATTATATAATGGATCGTTCGTTTTCAATTGATTTACAAGTAAATTATATAATTGCTCGTCAATGGTATAGAAAAGCTTTGGTTCTCAATCCATACAACATTTTCTCTTCTACTTATCCTACATTGTTTGCATCAATGAATTCTTTGACCGCTCTCGCGGTAAAATGTTAGGGCAGTGTTACCATCATTCATAGTGGCCGGCATCCATATTATCGTCCCTAGATTCAGATCACTGATGGCCCTCAGGATTCACACTACACAAATCACGGACCTAGGGACAACGATACTACAGTATCTCCTTCTCTTTTTTTTTTTTTTTTTTTACTAGATAAGAAAATTATATTAAATGAAAAAAAAAAAAAAAGTACCGAGTACAAGGAATGGGAGTGGAACTGCATCACCACGAGAACAGGCATCCCAACTAGGTTGGCACCCCTACTCTCAACCATCATTTGCACATCTCACCCTTGGCAATCAAGACAAGACGATACTTTCATTTCTCAAAAAGTTAAGGAATCAAAATCACTCAGTCGGAATCCATATGCAATTTCACAACATGAACATCATAAACTAACAAATCATTCCAATGGGGGTAAACATATGAACATATGCATCAAACATACATATTTGCAACCTTAGCAAACTAGGAACCTGGCAACTTTCCTAGTCTTGAAGCAAAGACATACAATAGGCTGAAGATGAATTTAATACAAGCAATGTCAATCCGTATATGACCAAACAATGTGTTGAGCTCCTTTCTAATTATTTTTTTTACTTTTTTGGTAAAAGCCCTCTAATATCTATTATACTGTACACCGACAAGACATCGCTTACTACTAATATACATCAAAACACATACCAAAATTTCAAAAGCACCTCCTTCTTAGCCAAAATTTCCAAACCAGGCCCTACATTTAATTACTAATCTATGTTTAAAGGGACAACTTAGAAACACTATCATTACTTGGGTGTACCAAAGGTGGGCTACATCAAGTACATTCATTATACAGTTGGGTAGCGGTCTTATGTGCTAGGGACCAAAGACAGCCAACTCATCGACGTGAAACCATACAATATTATGTTGCTTGAATAATAATGTGTGCATGAAGGTATGGAAAACTCGGCAAACCTTATATATACTTAAATTCCTTCAAAAATTATGTGAATTTTATGCATATCATTAAAGCATATGTCAAAACCGAAATATCTACCAAAGGAGGAAAAAAAGGAGCTTACTTCCTATTAATCCATCTGGAATCATTGGTGGTTTGATTCGCCGCAACACTTGCTCTGTGGAAGAATCCCAACATGCTATCCGCTGCAACAATTTCAATTGATAAGCTATCATTTAAATCCATGAGAAGAAAAAACCCATTCATATCACATGGCTTCAATGAAACTAAACAAAATAAAAATATAATTGTAAACAAGAAAGAAAAAATAATCTTCGAGAATATTGTACCTCCTAGACCACTTTGATGGTGATCAACATCTTAAGCCAAAGCCATCTCTTCATTCCTTATAATATGTCCACTACATAAAAACCAAAATAATCCCTAGGCCTACCAACCCTACTTGCTAATAAGAAGCCAGACCAAAATAGGAAACTAGAATTGATAAATATACAATGACTAATCTAACCCACTAATACTAAAATCAAGTTACTACTATTACTAAACTAGTGGGACAGTATCACATGGGAAACTAGTAATTGTTTTCTATCATAATACCCAAAAAAAATATCTCACCTGCAAACTTATAATTAGCAAGCTTCAGGTAGATATGAATGAACATGTTAAATTTACCTTTAATGGAACACAACCTTGGTTCCAACAGCTCGAATATATGCATTACAGAACTGTACTCTGAAACAAAAACTCATCCTCCAACACTGCAATGTATGTTGCAAGGTTGCCATGAGGAACTACGAATATTATGATATCATGTCTACCCTTCGAAGGCATACTCCTGGAACAAATTACGACCTTGACTATAACCCTTGTTTCCTGGTGTTGACCATGAAGGTAACACTCTGCCTGCAACACTCCGATCAGCCTTCAAGTCCGAGCCCTTGACGTCCATATCGTTTTTTGAGTCATCTGAATCTAGATCAATATCTATGCATCGTTCATCATGGTTTGGCATTCGAGAATCATTAAGCTCGGCACTTCTTTTCAACCCCTCCTTCGTAGCCCTTTTCTTCGATAAACCTGTACTCTCAGTGAAGTCATCATCCTCTCTTGAATCCGAATGCAAAATCCCCTTTGAGCCTCTCCTCCTCTTGGTTGCATCATTACTGCCGCTGCTAGTCTTGTCTGTCTTATAGTACTCCTCAATGGTAGATTCAATGGCTTCCAATACCCGATCTCCATACTTGTTTATCTTTGCCCTAAACCAAATGATCGTGTCAGTACAAAGTTTGAGTGATCATAATTTAAACCAATCTAAATCTTACTTGCCGATGCCATTGATCTCAAGAAGTTCTTCTCTTGTTCTGGGAATTTTCTTGCTGATCTGCTGCAAGGTGGCATTTCTAAAGTGGACAAAGAGTAGCTTGTCAGGACATGTATTTTATCCAGGTGACTAGGAAAGCAAAACTGTAGAGGAATTAGGAAAAAAAATAAAGCTCACCCAAATATGTGGTATGCCATGACCCCCTCACCAGCTTCTTTCACAAGAACAGTTCGAAGCATTCGCAAAGCAGCATAAAGTTTTGCTGAGAGATTCTGAAACCAAAACAAAGCAACCATTTTAAGAGTTAATGAAAGTAATCATTAAGTACACGAAGAAGAGTAAAAAGGCACAAAGAAATCAACAAGGAGTAATACGTTTATTACCAAGTCTACTTCATATTCAGGTTGGGCAGGAGTATCGTTTTGTGGGGGGCTAATCTTTAATGACAACAATGGACCTTTTGCCGGTGTCATGTCGGGTTTGCTCAGCCTAGCTGCTTTTGTGGAGGCAGGGAACCTGCAAGGTAGATCAGATGTCAGCAACGATAGAGTATATACTATATAAGCATATTGGTGCAGCAAACTGTGCAAGGTTTTATGAACCACTAGTGGATAAGCAAAAGTTGCAGAATTCAAACTAAGCCAAGTGCAGAGCTAAAGTTGGCTATTTTCTACCAATGTTTTAGAAGGCATAGGCTTCCGCCTCGAGACTCATCAAGGGGTGAGGCTTCCCTAAAGCGCCCTGAGGCTTATTAAAAAAGCATAAAAGCTAATGAGGCATACACCTCATCCACTGTCTCTTTAAAAAAAAGCGTATGCCTGCTCCTTTAATACCTCGCGTCAGGGGTGTGCAAAGCTAAAGTTGGCTGTTTTGGAGTATGTTTATACTAATACTAACATCAACCATATAATTAAGGGGAATGTTAGAATTACAGTAACCTTCCATTTCAATTTGATGGAAGAAAGAGCTCTTTACGTGCAGGAGCAGCAAGGAACTTCACATTGGAGAGAAAAAGATTGAGAAAATTTGAAAACATCCAAGGCACCTCTTTCCCAAGATTTTCTCACAATCTCTTTTGGTACAAAATGACAAAACTACCCCTATTTTTGAGCATTTACTTCTACTCAAGAGGCAAAAAATAATTCCGCGAAGGCTTCCGATTCATTAACGACATCAATCCTAACACAACCTATAAGTAGTGGATCATATATTCACAGTCAAAATCCTTCATTTACCTTTTGTAAGTTTTAACACTTATTTTGGTCAATTGATAACTCAATATAATAGCTTGGGAAAATAAATTTTTTAGCCAATTCAAATTATACACAAGGACATACTCTTGAAATTCTTAATCATCTGCAAAATTCATGCATACCCTGTTCATTATATATATACATGGGTATACAATAAATTTAGTATTACGACTTTATTTTCAAGAAAATTCTTAAAATTAATGTTGAATACATGAACGCAACGTTAGAAACCATCAACATCATCATAAGCCTTTTCCCAACGATATGGGGTCGGTTGCACGAATCCTCCTCCTCCATTCAATCTTGTCTAAAGCCACCTCTTCTACTACAGCAAGTTTCTTAAAATCTCCTCTCAGAACCTTGCTCCACATCCGTTTTGGCCTTCCCCTCGTCCTTTTAGACCCTTCAACTTGGACATTCCTCCTCGCTGGTGCTGTCATTAGTCTTCGTTGTATGTGATCAAACCATCTCAATCTACTTTCCATCATTTCGTCACTTATTGGGGCTACTCCTATATTTTCACGAATGAGTTCATTTCTAATTTTGTCTTTCCTTTTCCTACCACACATCAATCTCAACATAACATTAGAAATGCAAGTCATTAATAGTCTCAAATGCAACTATTCAAGACACTTTCAAGATCAGAAAAAGCATTGAGGTTTTTAAACATCAAATTTTTGAACACTTGAAAATTTCGAGACTCAGATGAAATAGATTCCTGAATTGTTGAAGCTTAGAAATGCAAGTCATAAATGTATCAAGGAAGAAGCGCAAACTTAGTGAGGTAAGAGCTTAAACTTGACAAAAAAAGGAACACAAAATTTTTCTATATAGAAGCATAAATCTGTCGAGGACTCGAGATAGGAGCAAAATATGTCTAGAAATGAACATGAATCTGTCCAGATATAAGCATGAATCGGCTAATCTTCCAGAATTCAGATTTGCGGATTAGGAGCGGGATTGAGACCTAGGTAAAATAATCTGGCTTTTAAGCCTGGGAACGTGTCAGCAAATTTTATCTTTAAACAATAAGCATAAATGCATAAAAATAGGATTCACCCTCACATAACAGTTCACATACATAAACTGATAATGCAGGATGACATCAGATTAAAAAGTCAACTCTGCCATTGAAGTCTATCAGTTAGCCAATGTTTGGGTTCAACCCTACTTCATCACAATAAGTAAAAAGCAAGAGCTTTAACTCACATGCATTGGCAAGAAACAAGCACAACTAATAAAAAGGAAATAAGAAGAAAGAGAAAAATCAAACCTTAAAATAACTTTCTGTCCACTATAGCAAAGATTGTACGCCTTAGATTCATTTACCTAAAGAACAAAATTAAGACAATAGATCATAATGTATCGATGCAAATGAACAAGTAAAGTACGGAAGGAAAGAAGAGCAAATGAGCAATTTTCATTGTTCTCAAGCACAATCCCCAGGACATGCACAAATAGAGCATAAGAGTCAAAAGATTGACCGTGTATACCTTCAACACTGATGATACAGATCCATAAATATCACTTTTCTTAACATCCTCCAGAAGAAAATCCTCAATAACAAGATGGCGCAAAATTCGCGAAGCTTCACCCTTGGCTAGATGTTTTCCAGCTCCATGAAGGCTCAAGCAGTCATGTCTGTACTTCTTAACCTAAGTTTTACAATAGCCAAGATCAGCAAAAGCAGATGTCATAGGAGAAAAAGAAACACACTACAAATTCTTATTTTAAGTTCATACTTGTTGGCTCAAGGAACCCCTATAGACTTCCAGGATATGAGATGATGAATACTGCTGCCCTGCTGACTTCACTAATTCAACCTAATCACAATGTAGTGCAAAAATAACATGAATGAGTCAAACCAGTGCAAGGGCACTTATATAAAACAAACAAAAACTCAAAACGTGTTGGATCCAACTTAAACAATGAAACATAAAGTAACGAAACACAAGGGAATTTATTCCCAACCAATTGCTTTGCTGTGTCAGTGACATCCTTGTCAGTATAACTTATAGTCTTGGAACAATTGTCACAAGTTTTGCCACAGTTTGCAGGATCAAATTTTTCTCCAAAATGAACAAGCTGTAAGAGACGTCGGCAATCAACATCATTTTCACAATAACTAACCTGTTAACAGTTAAACTCGGCACGTTTAGTAAATATTTTATTCAAATCATGAGAGGAAACAATTAAAGCTCAGGTTTCTAGGAAGTACCATACGCAAAAGATTTTCAATATTTGTTTCTAATATCCTCCCTGAACCTGCCACAGAAGTACGTCTTGATCCAGATGCAACGGGACTTTGCTCTAATACTCCTTGGCTAATCATATGCTTGACTCGAATCTGCACAAAAGAGAAAAGGAAAATGAAAAAATAATAATAATAATAATAGTCCAAATGAGTCTATAATTGAATTAAGAAGATGAGTTATATTACTGTGTAACTTACATAATCACTGTAACTGTAATATAACACACAAGATGAGCGCTGACCATCTCTACCAGCACGACCGCACTCCTAAGAAATGGAAAAAGTGAGACAAGCTTAGAAAATTATTAAGCACAATTTTAAGCATTCTCATCATCACAACGCCTGTCTCACCTTTTCATGTTTTAGGTATCAATAGGGCTTGAAAAGAGAACATATGGTTTTCAAAAATTACCTGATGGTAACCTTCAATAGATTTTGGCAGAGAATGATGGATGACAAACCGAACGTCGGGTTTGTTGATACCTGAAATCCCTAGGTTAATACACGATACATATTAATCTATTAGAAAAGAAAAAAAAATGGCAATCAATATACCCATTCCAAAAGCTACTGTGGCACATATTATATTGATCTCATCTTTGCTCCACTGCTTTTGAACAAATGCTCGTTGTTGAGGATCCATGCTACCATGGTAAAATGATGCTTTGTGCCCACATTCCTGAACAATAAAACATCCTCTCACTGTTTAACTGAGGACTGTAAATATGCAATTGAAAGGAGATAGTATAAACCAACAGTGCTACTAAAAATACAACATTAAATTAGACATTTAGACCTACAGAAGTCGCAACTTAGAACTTGAACTTATCGTTTTATCATTATGTTCTGGCTGTCATGCGAGCAAGATTTAGGCGTTAACTAAGAAGGAAAAAAGCAAAAGGCCAAAAGGCCACAAAATTAGATAAAGTGCATGTTTTTAAGAGATGAAACAGACAAGATCTGGTGGAATATTGTAACTCTCTTAATTGTGTGATGTAAATTGGGACTTAAGAGTGCGGAATTAGAGATTTACAAGTACAACACAATCATAACAAGACTATAATCATCTCACACAAAAGATGACCAAGTTAAACTGATGTACAATAAATCAGAAGAATAATATAGTAAAAAAATGTTCAAAATGTCCAAGATCACTAACACCCTTTCAAACTACTACCATTTGCCAACCATTCATACGTATGGAAATAATCAAGGCCTTTCAGGATCTGTAAGTAGAAATCTGATATAGATTTGAGAAACTGATTTGATTCCTTGATAAGCTACCTCTCTGTGCTTCACTGATTCAAATAAATACTGGATTTGGCGCAATTTTCACTGGAAAAAGTCATCAAGTGTTAATAAAAGGCATGGGAATATTTCAGATATTTATTTCATCAAGGGTCTTCAAATTTTATAATTAATGATCGACTGCCTCAATAGGAAGGACGAAATAGAAACAAGCGCATCTGGGGGAACCAAAAGAAGAGTTGATTGATGCAGGTTGAAGGCTTTGAAAGGATGAGGGGAAGGTCAAAAAGAAAATGGATCGGGGTGGTGAGGAAGATTCAATGGTCTGTGAGCTAACAGAAGATATGGCCCTGGATAGAATGGAATGGTGATATAGTCATGTAGACATGGTTTAAAATTTCAACATATTTTGTTTGAGTAGCAAGACATTTTCACACAACAACTTCACACACTAACCCGTACAAAAAAGTCAAAAATCATCTAACCTGATGGGACTTACATTTTCCTCAGTGACTGAGGTGTCAGGAATATTGAACTGACACTGACAGTGTGCCGGAAACATCACTTGGAATACATCAAGTGGTGATGATAAGACCATGAAACTTGCTGGTGGTATTTGATCTAGCGCAATACATGATTGGAATTTATGCTAGGGGATGTCTGACAGGATTGAATCCTGAAGACTGCGAACTTACATGAATGAGGAAACACACACCATTTGGTATTCATTTATGGCAAATGGCACACGTGTGCTTGAGACTTTTTTTATATAATTGCTAATTCGATTAGCAATTACCGGTCGTTTGTTTTTCTGGAATTGCACCAATTCACATGCATACCATTTTATCAAATTATCATGTTACAATTTTATCACAATTAATGGGAATAATTTCGGGCATAAATACTGAGGGTGCCAATTTCTAAATTTACTACGAAAATACATAGATTTATTTCATGGGAAAACAAATTTACTTATGTGGGAGTTTGCTTGATTCAAAAATGAGTTTAATGGTTTATTAATAATCAGGAAGAGTAATTTATGGAGAAAAATAACACACGATGGTTCATACCTAAATTTGACATAGGATGATGGTTAGTAATGGAATTTCAGGGCAAACTGTGTAATTACTCTTTTCCAACTCCTAGAAGAGGGAACAGTTTAGGATTGGAAACTTAGAGTTTCCAGTGAGTCTTTAAATAGCCATGAAATCCTACTCCCTAGCTATATTTAAAGAATAATTCGTGAACCGTACGAATTATTTAAAAACCGAACCGACCAACGTCCTAGTCAAAGGTTTGGAAAAATTCAAGCACTTTTTACCATGATCGAATTATTCGAGAATAATTCACAAACTTTTCCGTATTATTCACTTTTGAGCATAAAAAATCATTTTATGAGATAGAGATAACAATAAGGTGATATCTTTTAACCATCAAAAAAAAATAACAATAAGGTGAGACTTTTAGTCGTCCACCTTACACAAGCCATTGCAACTATACAAGTGTATAGCTGGAACATAATGTATCCATCACAATGTTTTACTTTGTTTTAGATACTCATTGAATACCTTTGAAAGTTTAGTTTTTATGTTCAAAAGCGAATAATACGGAAAAGTTTGTGAATTATTCTCGAATAATTCGATCATGGTAAAAAGTGCTTGAATTTTTCCAAACCTTTGACTAGGACGTTGTTCAGTTCGGTTTTTAAATTATTTTTCCAAACTTGGGGTTTCCAGGAACCATCTTTACTAATGCTTTTTCAAGACAACTACAGAGAGATTTGATTATTGATCACAATTTAATCAACATGACATCAACACAAATAAGGAATTTCCAACCAAGTCTGAATCTCCATTTCATCACATCTTTTAATAACCTATAGCATTAGCATCATATCAATCTCTCAGATAATAAAGAAATTCTCAAAAGAAAGAGATTAACCTGCAACTTTTCAGCTACTTTCTCACAGTCCATTCTTGAAAGGCAATAAATAATGCCACATTCATCAAAATGGTTTTCCTTAATGAATCTATCGATGTCATCCACACACTTTTTTGTCTTGGGGATTATGGAGTACCTGCAATCTTTAAAATGATGAGTCATTTCAACGTTAGTGATACTAAAGCATCTAATTCAACACTTACCACAAATTTGGGCGATTGAAACTTTGTCGGAAGACAATGCAATTAACAAGACCGAGAGCTTGCACAACATCTTCCTTTACACTTGCTGTTGCAGTAGCAGTTAAAGCCAACACTGGAGTATTTGGGAACTTTTGTTTCAAAATACCAAGACCCTGGAAAGAATGCAGTAAAGTTGACTATCAGACACAAGGAAGAAGTTTCTTTAAAGCATAAAAATGAATAGGTTTGGAAAGCAAAAACCTGGTAATCTGGTCTGAAATCATGTCCCCATTGGCTTACACAATGAGCTTCATCAACAACAATCCTAGAAAGTAATTCGCGAGCATGCAAACTCTCCAACTGTCTCAACAGAACATCACTTCTGCACTCAGATGAATATGTTACATCAAAATGAAGCACATCAACAATCTCTAAGGTGCTTGGCACCATATAAAATTCTGAAGCTAAAAGAAATTTATTTATTCATCATCCAACATCCAACATCATAAAAATGTTACATATACAAAAATGAAACTACTCCTTACCAAGGAGTAGTTTCATTAAAAAAGCTCTAGCTTCTAATTAGTTGGGTGTGGATTCGATTCCCATAGGGTATCCTTCTATACTTATCTATGATTTTCAAATAAAAAAGGCACTAATTGCATCAAGAGTACAGAAAGTAATATGAAGCACATATCAATAGAAGGTAGAATTGCGTGGTGGTTGGAGGTAGTTTAGGTCATCCTCTGATTCTCCAAAGGCACGTGGTACATTAATTGGATGCATCACAGTATTTTGCCCAACTCATGTGATCATGGTATCACATCGTGTCGTGTCTCGTAAACTCTTAGTGCTGGTGAGCATCATGATGAAATATATGTACAGAATCATCTATTCCAGCTGCGACTGTATCACTAGTTGATAATTGTGGTAGGTATATGAACGTGCTCCCATACCATATCCATAACTTGAGGGAGACATAGATTGAGTATCATAGCAAGAGTCATACCCTAATCCATATCCAGCACCATAGTACGAGACACAAGACGAAGTACTAGACTAAGCACCATACCCGGTCAATTCCATGTCCAATAATCCATGCTAATCATCTCAATGCCTTAACTGCATCCATGCCTAGTAGCCGACCGATCCATATGCTGCTCCCAAATACACACGGATACATTAAGTTACACTATGCTGGAAATAGCATGTCCAGGATACTAAATTTTAGTCACTTAAATTTCAACGAACCACAAATTTTAATCATAGAAATACGATTTTAATTTTTAAACATAAATATATATTCGAGCTATGATTTGAACGATATATTTAAATTAGACTTACCCAAGATCTCTGCAGTTAAGGCGCGCTCCTCAGGCGCAAGGCGCACCTAAAGCGCCTTAGAAGGGTCAAGGCGAGGCGCGTTTAGTAAGGCGCGCGCCTCAAACTAGGCTCCAAGCGCATCAAGCGCGCACATCACTAAAATACATATTTTTTGTAAAAATTATGTACTTTGGCCTATTATAGCATCGATATGATAGGAAAGATACAATTGAACCTATCTCATTGAAAGGCATTAATGAAAGCAATGAATGGCTACTTGAGGAAATGGAAACAGAAGGTGGAGAAGCAGAAAATGAATTGGTGTTTGAGGATGATAGCTTGACATGGAGTGTTGTTGCGAGAGCTGCTGGAGTTGGGGAATCAACATCAAATACTAGATCACAATCAAGGTCAAGAATAAGGGCAAGGGCTTCAATAAGGGAGCCGAAAGAGGAAGAGGTCAATTCGGAGGATACAGAATAAGAAGAATATATTGAGGAAGCTAACACTTCCAATGATGATGGGGATGAAGCTAATGATTATATTTTAGATGATGGCGATGTTAACTAGAACTAATTGTGGGCTGTTTGAGATTTTGAACATTTGTTATCTTTTATGTTTTATTGCGTTTTGATTACTTGTTTTGTATTTGGATATGAAATGTGAACTAGAATTGCTTTTGGGTTACTTGAGATTTTTGATATTTGTTATCTTTTCTGTTTTATGGCCTAATGATTACCTATTTTGTTATTTTATGATGTTAATTATCTTAATTTTTTTTATATTTCTTATAATTATTAATATTGCGCCTCACTTCAGTCAGGCGCATGCCTCGCCTTGCACCTTGCTCCTCAGGCGCCAGAGGTCCTAGTGCCTTATGTGCGCCTTGCGCCCTTAACTACCTTGCCTTAGATCAACTTTAATTTATATCTACAATTAAAGGGCTCAGAACCACCTATCGGGCTGATTTGGGGGGTTTTGGTTCACTAAGAAATGGTCCAAACATTCAAGGTTCCATGAGGCCATATTTGTATATTAATCATAATTTATCTTGTGGTTGAAATCATCCGATCAAGCTGATTCTTGGTCAAAGTGATCTCTTAATAAGTCCCACTGATTAATGTTCAAGTTCATCAGTGTAAACGCTATTGTATAATATTGACTATGAAATTCCATTTTAATTACCATAATATGTCCTAGAGGGGGGGTGAATAGGACAATTTGTTCATTTTAAAATTTCTCTACGAATTTTTGTAAGGATTTAAATTTAATGATCACACAAGGCGGAAAATGATCAAACAACTAAAATTAAATCATCCACAGAACAAAGAGAGAGGTATATGAGACAAGATGTGGAAACATTCACAATCACACAAAACAAGGATTTATAGTGATTCGGTGACTTCGCACCTACATCCACTCTTCAACACTCAACACGAACAATATAGTATTCTTTCAATCATGCATTACAAAATATCCAATTAAACAGAATAAACAATTAAGCAATAACTTAGTCTAAACTAACGAGAATCACTTCTCGCCCACCTAGAGAGAGTCAACCTAGGCCATTAGAATTAGAGGAACAAATCTCCCATTAGTCAAGCCACCTATAGCAAGATGCATGTAGGTGGGTCTTCCCATCCTGCCTCAACTTCTAGCACACGTCGATCTTCTGCCTCTACATCAAGAAAGTTTTTTTTATAGCAACAGGTTGTGTTGGAATCTTGGCGGACATTGCAAGATATTGTGTGTAGCTCCGGTGCCCAGAATTTCTAAAGATTTATTATTATTATGGGTGGGTTTGTACTTAGGAGAAGCTTTGTATGAGTTGTAATTTTTGTTGGGCAAAAATGTAATATAATTTGGTATTTTTTTTGTCATGGCATTGACAAAGGGGGAGATTGATAACTCTTTGTTATCAATCCTAGGAATACTTAGTTCATTAGTATTTGGTCTCGATCGATAGTCATCTTCTAAAAACTAAAGAGTCAACAATCAAGGGGACTTCATTAACAAATCAAAGAAGAGCAAAGCTAAAGAACATCGACCCAAGAAATGCAGTTCAACGGAAGATAAAGTCAAGTCAAATGAAGATTTAGGATTCAACTCAGCAACGTTCTCACTCTACGAACGTTCAACAAACAGAATCTTGTGTTTATTATATTCGGATACATCTCAGGGTTCACCGCGCAAAACTTACAGATATCCGGACCCTAGATAACCTCACAACTTAGACTTGTCGACTTATAGGCTAACCTAGTCTATGGGGAGTCTAATTTATTTTTGGACTTGATTTGGCGTCAGGATCAACTGACCGGCCAACCACCTAAAAGGTGGGTCAACCACTGTTTGCTGACCCTGAGCGATCAACCGGCCCATTTGTGTGGCCGACCACTCCCTTACTCGTGATTTTTGTTGTAACAGTTCCTTTGGCCGACCAGCATTTTTGAGCGGCCGACCGCCCCTCGGACAGGAGAAATCCTCTGAGCAGTCGACCAGACAAAAAGCACGGTCGCCCCCCTATAAGCGAATCTCGTTTGGACTTTATAAGTCTCGCAATTTTTTGTGTACTTGGCCCATTCCAACAGGCATTTTAGGTCTGTTTCTCTTAAATTGAGGAAGGGACGTAAACCCTACAACAAAGAACAGCAATCAAGCAAACTCTTTGACTCCCATTCTTTCATTGATATCTCCTGTGTCCAAGAGCTTTGGAATTTTTGAGAGCTTCACCTGAACAAACCTAGTGCATCATTTTGTGAAGGCTCTGATTGTTCGAGAGACTACACTCTGTTCATTTCACTGAGTCATATTCTACCCCGTAGAGGAGCATCTCTGGCAGTGTGGATTTTTGTGGTGAAACTTCTCCGAAGATTCATCCTTCGAATTCATCTAAAGGTAAGTATCTCTTTGAACAAACCTTTTTAGATAGAATTAGGATTATCTAAACATGAATTTGTGATTGGTGGAATAGTATTTACTCATTGCATTGAGTTGAAGATTGTGGATCCTTGAAAAAAGTATTTCTCTAAATTCTACTGGCCTAGTCGGACTCTTTAGGTGGTGCGAGAAGTGATTCTCCTGCGACTGAGTTGTGGATCGTAAATCCGTGAGAAAAATTGTTTAAAGAGATACTTACATTCAGATGAATTCGAACAAATGTTGAATCTTCTATTGTCATTTAGGTTGAAACAAAAAGAGAAATATTTAAGAGAGAGATATGGAGATGGAAGAAGATGGAGAGAGTACAGAGATGAGGAGAGAGTTGAACTTATTATTCAAGCTCTCTCCACTCATATATATAAGAGATGGGATCGGAGTCCCACTACAACATAAAGTCCTAGTCGTGGGTTAAGTGGTCAACCCACTTAACCCACGTACAAAGTAGAAAAAAGGCCCACGTGAAATTTCCTCCTTTAAAAGGAAGATCTATCAAACGATGCCACCAACGCTTCGAACTCCTCGGACTTCCCCCTTTCTTCTCATAGGAGAATCTAATGACATTAAAATCTCTACCAACACACCAAGGTAACACCCACTTTCCTCTTATATTATCTAGCTCAACCCAAAAAGGCAGTCTAAGATTAGCTCTAGAAGGCCCGTATAAGTTAAAATTGAGTTCTAGGGTTTCTAAGGTTAGGTTTCAAGGATGAAGATGAATAGGAGAGAGAAGAAAGAAATTAGCTGAAAGAGGATGTCATGTGCTTAGGTCACACTGACTCCATAAATCTTATTTATATAAGGGTTACAACCAACAAACAAATATACCCCTCATAGGGGGTATTTACAGAACTACCCCTATACAAGAGAAATACGTATTTCTACGTATCTGATAACACTCCCCTCAAGTTGGTGCGTAGATATCTTTCATGCCCAACTTGCATAAACATCTGTGAAGACATCTGCTACTTGCTCATCTGTCTTCACAAATGGGGTGCAAACTTCTCCAGATACAATTTTCTCCCGAATGAAGTGGCGATCCACTTCAATGTGCTTGGCCCGATCATGTATTACCGAATTGTGAGCATTGCTGATAGCCGCCTTGTTGTCACAATACAAGCTCATAGATCCCTAGACTAGAAAGCCAAGCTCAGCAACCAATATCTTCAGCCAGAGCATCTCACACAAGCCATAGGGCCATTGCCCTAAATTCTGCCTCTGCACTAGATCTAGCAACTACTGGTTGCTTCTTGCTCCTCCAGGTAACCAGATTGCCTCCCACAAAGATGCAATACCCTGAGGTAGATCTCCTGTCATCCTTGGCACCCACCCAGTCTGCATCGATGTATGACTCTACTCTCATGTGGCCATTCTTCTGAAAAATGAGGCCTCGGCTAGGGGCAGACTTGAGATATCTCAATATCCTGTGTGCTGCCTCTAAGTGAATCTCCCTAGGAGAATGCATGTATTGACTGATAACACTGACTGCATAGCAATGTCTGGACGAGTCAAGGAGTGGTAGATCAACCTTCCAACCAATCTCTGAAAGCTCCCCACCTGTAATGGTATGCTACTCGAGTCGGCTAACTGGTGGTTCTGCTTTACAGGTGTTTCCACTGGCTTAGCTCCCTGCTTGCCAGAGTCCTTCAATAGATCTAGGACGTACTTCCTTTGTGAGATGAAGATTCCTTAGTTGGATCTTGCAACTTCTATGCCAAGAAAGTACTTGAGGAGTCCCAGATCTTTGGTCTCAAACTCGCCTGCTAGATGATCCTTTAGCTTGATCACCTCCTCCGTATCATTCCCTGTCAGAATGATATCGTCAACATAGATGATGAGGGCCGTAGTGCTCTTCCCTAGGTGCTTCACAAATAGGGTGTGATCGGCTTGGCTTTGAGTATATCCCAGCTTCTTCACTGCTAGAGTGAACCTATCAAACCAAGCTCTGGGAGATTACTTAAGCCCATAGAGGGCTTTCTTCAGTCGACACACCTTGCTGCTGTCCCCTGGGACAGTGAACCCTGAAGGAGGTACCATATAGACCTTTCATGCAGATCACCATGAAGAAACACATTCTTCAAGCTGATGCAAAGGCCATGCTTGGTTTGTTGCTACAGACAACAAAACCCTGATGGAGTTTATCTTTGCCACAGGTGCAAAGGTCTCCACATAGTCAATCCCGTAGGTCTGAGTGTACCCTTTGGCTACCAGTCTGGCCTTGTACTTCTCTACTGACCCATCGGCCTTGTACTTCACTGTGAACACCCATCTGCATCCAACCGGCTTCTTGCCTCTTCGCAAGTCAACAAGCTCCCAGGTTTTGTTCTTATCCAACGCCTTCATTTCTTCTACCATAGCAACTTTCCATCTAGGGTGTGCTAACCCTTCTGCCACGGAAGATGGAGTGGGAATGGTGGAAATCGATGTGATAAAGGCTCTGTATGAAGGTGTCAAGGCATCGTAGGAAACGAAGTTGCTCAAAGGATGTTGAGTACAACTTCTGATGCCTCTTCTAATAGCAATAGGAAGATCAGAATCATCAATAGACAAGGGAATGACAGGTATAGGGAGAGATGGAGGATTACCTGGATCCGAGGAAGGAACCACTGGTCCTGGATCAGCTGTGACTGCCGCCCTTCTGCTATAGACTTTGAGCTCCTTCTGAGCTCCAGGAGCACTATCAATCACACTAGTAGTATGAATGGGTGGAGGCCTCTCAAACTCTAGAGGAGGAGATAGGGATATAGCACGAAGATGAACATTCCACCTCTCTTCATTACTACTCTCCCCCTGAAGAGAGGTGGGAGAGAAAAAAGATAGCTCCTCACGGAAGGTGACATCCATGCAAACAAACTTCTTCCCAGAGGAAGGATGGTAACACTTGTACCCTTTGTGGGTAGAAGAGTAACCGAGAAAGACGCACTTGAGCGCTTTGGGATCTAGTTTGGTGCGATGGGGGCCCAGGATATGTACATAGCATCCACACCCAAGGATGCGAGAAGGAACGAAGAATAGAGGAAAAGTAGGAGAAAGAACTTGAATAGGAGATTTAAAGTTGAGCACACAAGATGGCATTCTGTTAGTCAAGTAGGCAACCGTCAACACAGCATCTGACCAATAGGTTTCGGGGACATGAGAGCCAATCAAAAGAGATCTAGCTACCTCAGTCAAGTGTCACATTTTTCTTTCAGCTACACCATTCTGTTTAGGAGTGTAGCTGCAAAAATTTTGATGACAAATCCCATGGTCAAGAAGGTAGTGTTGAAGACCCCCAAACATGTATTCTCCACTCTGGTCAGTACGAAGAACCTTGATGGAGGCACCATACTAGGTTTGGATCATCTTATGAAAACCCTGAAAGATGGAATGAACTTCATCTTTGGTTTTCATGAGATAAACCCATATACACCTAGTATGATCATCAACAAAGGAAACAAAGTAGCGAAAGCCAAAAACATTAGTTGGGGAAGGACCCCATACATCAGAATGCACAATGTGAAAACAAGTAGAACTTCTATTACCTCTGGAGGGATAATTCGATCTACAATGCTTGGAGAGCTCACGGGTCTCACAGTGTAAAGCAGAAAAAGAAACAGAAGTAAACAAACTAGGAAATAAAAGTTTCAAATACTGAAACGAGACATGCCCCAGACAGGCATGCCAGCTCCAAACAACATCTATCATACTACTACTACTAGCAGACAACTGTAGTGCTGTGGGCTCAGGAAGGCATCCATCCAGAAGGTAGAGGCCATTAGCTTCATGTCCACTGCCAATCGTCCTCCTCGTCTCTAGGTCCTGAAAGACACAGTGGGGGAAAAAGTGACACTACGATTCAGGGTTTTAGTCAAAACACTAACAGAAAGAAGGTTAGAAGTAAATCTGGGAAAATGCAAAACAGATGAAAGAAGCAACTTAGGAGAGGGAAGGATATTCCCTTTCCCAAACACAAAAGATAAGGTGCCATCAGCTATCTTCACCTTATCACAACCAGAACATATGGAATAACTGGAAAATAAAAAAGACGCGCCCATCATGTGTTCTGAAGCCCCTGAATCAATGATTCAAGTAGGACTGGATGATGGGAGAGACACATGATGAGCAGGTCGAGTGTTACCTGACTGGGTAAAGGAAGTGGAGGATGTAGCAGAAGGACCATCAAGCTGTTAAAGCAATCGTCGAAGGCCTGCATACTCTGTGGCTGAAAAACCACCAGGAGCTAAGGAAGAGGACTCGCCAGAGACTGTCCCTGAGATGGAACAGGAGAATCCACACTGGTTGTATGAGCACTAGAGGAGGCTGACTGGCTAGGGCGACCATGTAGCTTCCAACACTTGGCACGCACATGCCCTAACTTGCCGCAGAAATCACACTTGGGCCTCTCTCTAGTCAAGGACTTCCCAGAAGAAGGTCCAGTAGGAGCATTGGAGGGAGCTGAGACATGAGTCTGATAAGATGGACCTCTCTGAGGCTGCTGAGGCTGAGAAGCTGGAGAGGCAGCTAGTGTTGATCGCTCTGGAAGGAGATGCTCACTCTGAAGAGAGATCTGCCTACTCTCCTCGCTTTGAAGATAGGCGTACACCTCACTGTGAGAGGGAAGATCCACCCTACTACTCAAGATCTGAACACGAGCCAGCTCATAAGAAGGATTGAGTCCAGCAAGAAAATCAAAGATCCAGCCCTTTTCTATATATCGACAAAAGGGGGCAATCTCTGTTGGATTGAGAGGCTGTTAGGAGTAATAATGATCAAGCTCCTACCACAAGGTACGAAGAGCAGTATAGTACTGAGAGACTTCTCCCCCTGTCGGAAGTGGGAGATAGTCTGTCGCAGCTGAAATGCCCGTCCAGTGTTCTGTTGCTGTGAGTAGGTCTTCTCAATGATCTCCAAGACCTCTCGCGTTGTGTGCATAAATAAGAAACTCTCGCTCATATGAGGCTCCATAAAGTTGAGAAGCCATGACATGACAGTAAGATCATCTGTCTGCCATTGTCGATAAGAGGGATCGGTCTTGGAAGGCTCAACTATATCCCCTGTAGTGTGTCCAAGTTTCCCATGATGCACCATAGAACCTCCAACGCCGGTGGAGGGAACTTCCGTGCTCACTGCTGACCCTGATGGAGAAGCCAAGGAAGGTGGAGTAACCAAGGAAGGTGGAGGATCCGCCATGAAGAATTATGGCCAAAGAACTACTCTATAGGAGTGCCGAAATGTCACAACCAATTACCCGAGGGCCAGAACAAGGCTAAATCAGTCTCAATCACAGTAGATCCATAACTCAGATGGTCTGCACATACAATCAAACACTTGCCAAGCATAAATCAAGGAAGATGAGGCCAAATGAAGAGCAATCGGAGCCAAATACACACCAATCAAGCCATAGAAACATGTGGCAGACTGTAGAAGGCACATCTGACATCTGGAGATAGTGAATAAGAGTTGTGGAGGCTCACAACAAAGATCAAACACCTGTAAGACAGGTACTATAGCCACAACAGTGCTGAAATCGCACTAAAAAGCCGCTAGCGGTAATACTAAGGGAGAAAAATCATTACCGAAGCTTCAAAACTCAATCAAATTGAATGAGACTTGTCCCAATAGCTTACTATTATCCCTGGGGAGTAAATTGAACCAACAAAAGGGGCTAAGAAAGTCCGCAAGGATCAGGAGATCGAGTAGAAGAAAAAACCCAAAAAAATGAGTCCGATTATAAATGGCTTAATAAACCCCCAAGATGATCTCTAAAAAAATTTTAAATATCACCATAATTCATAAAAAATGAAGATCTACCAGGTAGGAGAGAAATCAGAGGACCTCGTTTTGCGTGTACATACGACTGATAACGTCAGCCGTACGGCCTGATGACGTCATCAGGCGTCAGCTTCACCCCGGTGCTCCTTCGATTGATCTGTGGTTATAATCCCCCTTGTAATTGAGAGTAATTGGCTTTGATACTAAGTTAAAATTGAGTTCTAGGGTTAGGTTTCAAGGATGAAGATGAATAGGAAAGAGAAGAGAGAAATTAGCTGAAAGAGGATGTCATGTGCTTAGGTCACACTGACTCCATAAATCTTATTTATATAAAGGGTTACAACCAAAAGACAAATATACCCCTCATGGGGGGTATTTACAGAACTACCCCTATAAAGGAGAAATATGTATTTCTACGTATCTGATAACAATATACACTGGTCAATAATACCCACTTTTGTTGATCAGCTAAGATTCAACACACGACTGAAACTGGGTACTCGTCGACCATAGAATCCTCCACAAAAACTTTAGGAAGGTTCCAGATCATCAAAATACCTCCTGCTACTCCCTTAGCCAGTAGAGTAAGCCATCCACACTCTTTGTTACCCCAGATCTCTTCCACCACCCTATCTCCCATAACCTCCATCTTAATCTCCTGTAGAACCACGATATTTACTTTCCACTTAAGGATGAAGCTCTTACAAGACACCTCCCCCCCACACACACACACAAATCCCCTCACATTCCAGGATAGAATGCTAATATTCATAACCATGAGATCATGATCCCACGCCCTTCCCCTTCCTCCTACTCCCCCCTAACCCCTCCATCAAAAATCTGGATTCTAATAAGTTGTTTATCTCTCTAGATAACTTAACCTGCCTTCTGATAGGGCAAACTTTGTCATCCCCGCACTTCTCATGAGATCATGGTTATAATCATTTGATCAAGCTAATTTTCAGTCTAAGAGGTCTCCCAATTAAAGTCCACAGTTTAGACATTTAAGGTTGATAAGATGCACCATTTATGTAATATAAACTAGGTACTGCCATAAGTATGGTAGTGCTAGGACTATTAAGACTACATGATGTTAATCCCATGTATGTTGTGGACACACATGGGTAGTGCCTATACTACTATTCTTTCTATAGATTGGCCTCAACTGTACAAGAGTTGCATATAACTTTCAATTCAAAATACTCACTATGCAACCCCACTTATAAGATTTGCAAAACCAAAAATTAACCAAATCAGATAATCATGACTACCCAAACTGTTGTACCATTTTTGGGTGGCAGAAATAAAAAGCAACAATTAAGAAAATAAAAAATAATGTGATCAATCATATTAAGGAATTGATTAGAGGGTGGACTCTTATTTTTTGTCATTCACTAAGGGTTAAGAATGGGTTTGTGAATCCTTAGCAAAAACTCATGTAAACTGTAAATAAGCATTTAGGGAATTTTGTCCCCTCTCCCTTCACCCTAGTAGTTATTGACTTCAATACAATTTAGTAATTATCGAAAAAAGAAAAAATGGTACTAATGGTACAAGTGCAAACAAAAAGACTCAAAAGGGGGTGGCATCATGAAGAGGGGAGGAAAAACAATACCACAAAGTCCAATCATCATCAAATCAATTGAAATCTCTTCCGATCTAATTCTAATAGAAATAAAAATGGAACAATCCCCTAGCACAACAAGACAAACAAATGTGTAAGATCAAACTAATTCTTTAGGAAATTTCATGAGGGCTTGAAATGGGGTCGAGCTGACTTCAAAAGAATCTGAGATCATGGTGCAAATACCATTTCGGCTTGGAATGTCTTGGCCGAGACATCTTGGGGTCTTGGGGGTGAGAAGAACAATACATCGAGGGTTTGTCTTGTCGTTGTTTAGGTTTGCATCATAAAATCTCAAACAAGTCGTCTCATTGTTCAACTAACACATACCTTGAGACCAAGACTTTAAAGCATGTCTGGGATCACCAGAACATAGAGACAATGAGGTAACCAGCCCTATGATTTCTACCCAATTAAAGGTTCTGGCATCAGTTGATGTCGATGTACAAACTCTGGCAACAGCAGTATTAACAGCAACTAAATATGATTGAAGAAAAATGAAGAGAGACAATACTGAGAGTTTGAAACAAACATCTATTCGGCGAACAAAATCCCTAAATTGTGCAAGACTTGATTCCATGAAAAAACTAAAACTTTGGTGGAAATCTCTCAGAAAAGAGCTTTGTATATGCTTATTGAATAATATTTGAGTTACATAGATCAAACCCTTACGTATGCACGCCCATAATATTAATAAATATATCTCTACCAGCTTGGACATCAGCCACACCAGGGTGGGTGCCCACAAACAACAAAAACCACAGTAGTTTGTTGCAATTTGCAGGAAATATGACCAAATGGTGGATCTATGCAATTGAGCAGACAAGGCAGGCCCCACAAGTCTTGGGTGGTGCATTGGAGTGCATGTTACATATGTGTGAGGGAGGCTCCACACAATAAAAACATCAAGGGTTTTTTGGGAAAACCTGTTACCAAAAATTGCTCCCCAGTGGATTTTGTCGTTCTTATTTCAACAATGCTGTATGCATGGACTTTTATAAATGAGAAGCGTGTTGGATGAAAGAACATCACTTGCATATGGATCAGAGTGAGTAATCAAGTTGGAACAATTAGACATTGCAATGTTTCTTATAGTGATTAGATAACCATAGAAACTTTTAAAACATCTAACATCTTTTGAACAACAAAAGCTTTCAGCCTGAGGGTTTCACGATCATTTTATAGTATGTCATTTCAGAAAACATTCCCTTCATAGTCTGAAAAATTCGAGGCTCCTGGGGTTACTTTGAAAAGTAATGGCGTCTTTGAGAACGGGGCTATGTCTGACCCTTCAAGAAAAAAATGGTTTTCCGCCTTTTTTCTTGCTTGGTCAACATGGGGCTCAACACTTAGCCCAAAAAATCTGCCTTTCGTTCCTTCCCCTTTTTTTGGTCACCATTAGCTCTGACAAAACAAAGTCCGATATCGACCAGCTCAATTCTGATAATTAAGTGGACTAGGCCCAAAAAGAACGCTTCCAAACACCCTCAGCATTCTTAATATAATATAGTTACCAATCTTTTGTTAATACTTAAATCATTTTTAGTTGAAAGTATCCTCGTAGTATTAAAATTAGTCAGGTTTTTTTTGCGACTTTCACCAAATGTTGTCAATTTAAAACTTGCAAAGTTTAC
This sequence comes from Euptelea pleiosperma, assembly GCA_035048495.1. Taxonomy (NCBI): domain Eukaryota; kingdom Viridiplantae; phylum Streptophyta; class Magnoliopsida; order Ranunculales; family Eupteleaceae; genus Euptelea; species Euptelea pleiosperma. The sequence continues at coordinate 17,852,095 of CM068552.1, forward strand.
ATGTATATGGTGACTTTTACAATTCAAAACCGAAACTTTAAAAAAATGAGACGTGTTTAAAAAAACTTTTATTCCTATTTTTTCCAAATTTCATAGCTTTTGATGACCACTCCTTTAGGAATTTTGAATCAAAAACAACTTGTAAGGTTTGAAATCAAGACCAAATGCTCATGGATTGCATATTTGGAGTTGTTCTTTGGTAAAAATTATTTTCTCTATAATTTCATGTTTCTTTCATACATTTAAGCAACATTAGTGTTACAAATGTGTAAATTCATCAGATCTCCAAACTTCTCTAAGTTGGCAAATTTTTAGAAAATTTCTCCACGTCGAATTAAACTTTTTTCAATTAATTCTGAATTTTAACAGAGCAAAATTTAAGGCGAAGTCGAAGTTTAGTACCTCGGGTATTTTCATCATCTTGATTAACATATTATAACAAGAGTGATTTGAGCTACCATATTTTTGATAATATACTTCTCCAACTTTTCTGCTCATTTATGATTTCAATCATACTGAACAGGTTGTGTCACCATCAACAAATATGGTGAAGACATTTGTATGCAAATCATAGATTCAAGTGAACAACACTCACTTAGCAACTTTCTCTGGTGTGACATATAACAACTTGTATCTACAGCAACCTGAACTCAGTTCCCTAAATATCTCCTGTTGTTCATTCCACTCCATACTGGCGCTCAAGTAAGCAGCAGGGATGTTTGCCTACGTGGTATAATTCGAAAAACAATGTAAGTTGTTAATTGAACACTTAATAAAATGACAAGGAGGAAATAAAGGTATCAAATTAACTAGATAAACTGGAATAGCAAATATTACCTGCAACAAATGCATAATTTGATCTTGAATGAGTGAAACAAGTGGCGAAACTACCAAGGTTATTCCTGGACATATAAGAGCAGGAAGCTGCAAATAACAGGATTCAGTTTATATAGAAGAAGCAACGCAAAGTTACATATTCTTAGGGGAAAAAAATGCAAAGCTCATAAAACAGCCAAAGAAATTACATATGGAAAACACAAATCAGATCTTAAACATTAAATCCCTAAATTGTGCAGGATTGTTCTCATATAGTTTATTGTCCAAAAACCAAACTGCTAGCCACCACCAAAATCTATTAAACCTGTGAATCCTTAAAGTTTTCTATTCCACTAAAACAAAAAAAATACTCCAGGAAATTTGTCATTACCGATTTACAAATTTTTAATCAAGAAACAGAATGAAGCACCATGACTTAGTGGAGTACACACACAAACACAGAAAAAAAAAATGGTGTTGTCCTTACCTGGTATGTCAGGCTCTTTCCACCTCCAGTCGGCATCAACACAAAAACATCATATCCACTCATTGTTGCATTGATAACCTCTCTTTGATTGGGACGAAAGGAAGGGTTTCCAAACACTTTCTTGTTATTGGCCTGAAACAGCAAACAAAGTACACTAAGCATTAAAAGAAGATGTATTGTGCATAGGAATATAGACACTAATGTAGATAAGCACCTCCAGCTTCTTGGTCCATGGGAAGTCACCACTACTCCACCTTTTATCAATTGATCCTTCAATGTAATTAACTTCAACAAACTTTGGAGTATATTCCTCCCTTTCCACAGGGCCGGTTGGAATACCAAACCTGTCTATAGAAGAGAATGATACTGATGATGAAACCCACTTGTCACAGCTTTCTGGCTCATTACGTATATGGACCTGGGCATCAAATCTCACAGGATCAATCCTGAATGCACCTACTGGAGGAGTCTCAAATTGAAAACCCCTGGAAGCAGCTGTGGACGCTGAAAAATGTGATTCCTGTCTTTCATCATCCATTGACAAAGAGAAAAGGTATTTCTCAAGCTGCTGAATTTGCTTATTCAGCTGCAACCTGGCTATGAATACACACACATACATAAGAACAGAAATGTGATAGTTTTTGTTACTACAAAAAGAATTTAAAGAGTGATTTAGGAAATATAAAAAATGCAGAAATATGGACATCAAAAAGTGGGCCAACCTATCTTGGCGAAGCTTCTCTATTTGCACTGGACTGAGGTCAGTGTTGTCAAGAAGCTCGTTTGCTATGGCAATTAGCATGTCCTTCATCTCCTGCAAATGAATTGCAGCTCCTGGGCAAAGTGCTACCTGGATCAATTTCAGGAATTAGAAATCTCAAGCTGAGATGGAAGAAAAGTTAGAACTGAATGCAAGGAGGTATACCTTAAAGCCATGATTACATTTCATTGACAATTCCGGGGGCAAACACTTTTCATTAGGTCTTGTAGGATTATCTTTATTTATAACTGGAGTGAAAGGTGGAAGCTTAGACGTTGATGATTGAGGTGTGCAAGTTGATTGGAAGTGTTTAAGAACTATTTGGTCCACGTCAATATTCTGAAACCAAAAGTTGATGTGTAAAACAAATAAAACTTATACATGCGCAGCAATCACAACTTTACTACTAGAAACACCAGAATATATCATCATTCATGATCTAAAGCTACATGTTACCTTGAGTATATCATCATCATCAATATCATCGGCAAAATCTTCCTCAAACCCTTTCTTTTGGTTAGAATGTGTACTAGAAGCTCCATCTCCAACGTGTGCTGGAGAACTGTACATTATCGATGCTTTTCTCTCATTTGGCCACCCCATGTTTGCACTTCTGTCAGCTTCTGCAGCACTCAACCTGCTTTCTGGTAAAGAATTGCTCGTGTAAATTACAGATTCACCCATTATGGCATCAGAATCAGTGAAGTTCTGATGCGTTTGCACATTTTCATGCCTTGAACTTTCAGAAGATTTTGGAGTCATGTCAGATGAGCTCCATAAAGTAGTTTTTTTTCTGGTATCTTGAGAAGAATCTAGCATCTTAGACGGCAAGTGGTCTGCATTAATATTCTGAATGACTGGTGCAGTTATTCCAGGTTTTAAATAGTTCCTGCGGCTGCGGGTTATCTGAAGGCTAGAAAGAGCTTCCCAAGCCTGCCAAAAAGTTTCCATTCAACATTAACTATAAAATCGACAGCATAGTGCCCGTCTTCCATGCACTTGTTGGTTAAAAAGATAAGTATCACCCCAAATGCACATAAATGCTTGTAGAAAAAATATGAATCTTTTTATCCGAAGTTTGTATTTTCATTTTTTCAGCAAGGCGAAGCTGGTTTTAGTTTAAAACATTTGCTTGATTAAGCAAAATAATATATTTAAAATGGTAAACAGATTATAGCAAAGATAATGATATGACCCATAACCTATAAGGCCATAACAACAAAGTTACCAGTGAAACAGAAGACGTCCCCTTCCCATGACTCCTGTGAAACAACAGATATAGCTTACCTTTTTTATTTGTGGACTCTGCAGCCTTTGTCCATTTACAATTGCAGAAGCCATTGACCTATTAATAAATGTGGAGGAAAAATATGAGAAAACTAATCACATAACTACAAGAAGGCCTCATTAATATAAACTGAATTCACATATGATTTCAGGTAATCAAGAAGCCTATGGTTGCGTTTGGGTAAGCTTAAAAACCGCAATAAGCCAGCTTTTGCGGCTTTTAAGCCCTTGTCAAAAAAAAAGACGTTTGGATAAATTACAAAAGCACTTTTAAAAAGCAAGAAAAGCCCTAAATTCATCAAAAGCAGAAGCCGTTTTTGAACTGATTTTGCTTTGCTTTTGCGGGAAGCTGTTTTACCGAAATTCCTTTCCAATCGTGTCCTTTAAAATATTTCATAATACCCGAAATACCCCTTTGAACAAAAGGGAGGAGATGCGAACCCTAATCACAAAATGCAACTGATGAAAACATAGCCGAAAAGAGAACGCAGACAAAGAATCACTTTCATCTCCGGAGATCAAGAAGAGCTCTCACATATTATACGAACCCTAATCTTGCTCATATCACTTGTCTCGGCTTTGTCTCATTCGTATCACCTAATACAGCCTTGTCTCATTGTACCACTCTTGAACCCACAATCTTTGTATTAGAAGTCAGACGCCTTTCTAATTGGGCCACGGGTGTTAGTTTGAGTAATCATGTCAATTAGTGTACATATGAAATGATATAATTTGCATTTAACAAGTAACAAGTAACAACCGAGCTTCGTTCTACCAGGGCAAAGGAGAGAGTTCGTTTTTGGGAAGATAAGTGGTGTGGAGATGCTCCTCTGAAAGATGATTTTCCCTTTTTGTACTCATATCAGACCTCCAATGGGCTATCATTCAAGATTGCATTATCTATAGTGATGGGTTATGCTCCTGGAATTTTGGTTTTAGGAGAAACATCAACGATTGGGACTTGAACAGCCTTTCTGCTTTCCTGGACCGGGTAGGCGCCAACCCTTGTTTGACGGAGGAACCAGATAAAAGAGTTTGGAAGTGGGACCCCAAAGATTCTTTTTCGGTTAGTTCGATGTACAATTGGAGATTTGGGGAGAGGCGGGAGAATTTCCCCGCCAACATAGTTTGGAAGACTTCCATTCCATCCAGAGTGAAGTTTTTCGTGTGGACCGCTTTGAAGAATAAAATTCTTACTCTGGATCATTTGATTAGTAGAGGCATGCAGACGCCGAATAGATGTGAGATGTGCAAGTCGGATGCTGAGTCGGTCGATCACCTGCTTCTTCATTGTAGATTCTCTTTTAACCTATGGCAGTCCTTCTGGAGTCTTTTTGGAATACCCTTTGTATGCCCTCAGCAGGTGGACAGCTTGTTTCAAGGGGCGGCTCTGGATGCCTTCTCCGGGAGAAGTCGTCTCTTATGGCAATTTCTCCCTTTGCAATTATGCAGGCTATATGGAAAGAGAGAAACCGCAGAATTTTCGAAGGAAAAGAGGTTGGGTTGCCTAAGATGGTGTTGTACGTGAAAGCTTATCATTTTCTCTGATCCTCTGCCTCCCCTCTCTTTAGAGGGTGTTTTTTGGAAACTTTTGTTAATAGATGGGATATATTACTTGAGGATCCTTCTAGTTTGTAAGGAGCTAGCCTCAGCTCTTGTTCTTTCTTTGGGAGTTCTTCTCCCCCTTCTTAATGAAAAATACATACTCATCAAAAAAAAATGCAAAGTAACAGGGGATGATAGTGCGATAACACTCAATGACTCAAGTGAAACCTTTTTCCAGTGTTTATTGGTTACCTTACATGTATAAATTTGTCAATTTTTTGAACATGTGTAAATCTATGTGCTTTATATTTTTTTTGTATTTTTTATAATTTTTACATTTTTTTAAAATGTTTAGTGCGTCTCATAGCATCTTACAACATCTCGGGCTTGTCTCATTCGAGACGTCACAATCTCGTTGATGGGCAATCTTAAGAACCATTGCCGAGACCTTAATCCATGATTCTCTAAGTGATAAAGAAAAAACTAAGAAATCCTTTATTCTTTTCCTATGTAAGATTTGGAATGCTCTCCTACTATTTTTCTTTACTTCTTTTTGAGATTTTCAAGGGTTTAATCATTATCGAGTTTACTAAGGACCGAGGTTTGGGAGTACTACCTACCAATGTCAAAAACTATTGAAACTCGAGGGTAAACGCTGCGGACTATCAGCATCAAGGAAATCACCGCTGCAATGGCAAAATCTACCTTAAGGACAGTGCGTCCAACACATGCTTCGATATTTTGACTATCTAAAAATTATGTTATTCTATCTTTACTTTAATCGTACCACGATATCTCCAACACAAATTCATGTGAACCAAAGATTAAGGTTCTTCTCAATTCTCATAGGCCTTCGAATATTTAGGGACTTTTGATGATGAAAGGAAAATTAGTTAATTGTTATATGCAATGTTTTAAAAAGTCATATACTCGGCTTTTTGCCTCCGTGAGGCAACATGGAAGCCTTGAGCGGGTACACAATGAAACCTTCAATCTTTAAAAAAGAATAATAATAATAACTTATTAAATCATAAAACTTAAAATAAAAAAAATAAATTAAGTACAAAAAAAAAAGAAAAACAAGAAGAAAAAAAATTAAGTGAACTTTAATGGTTGTTTATTGTACAAACCCCATTGTGGCATTGTTGGAAAGCACTGATCTATCTACTGTCCTCTCACCCCTATAGATGAAATAACCTCAATACTAAGAGGCTCTCTATGCATAGCATACATAAATTCTACCAGAGCACCATAATAAGCACCCAAACTCACCTATTGGCCGCAGGTTTCTTGCACGGTACTTCTTTTCCACCCACTATCAAATATTCTTTCATCAACGTTGAAACATCTTAGGCTACCCTCGTACATGACAACACATATTTGTAGGTACCCACAAGATGGTCTTCAATCCTCTTCACATACCCCTTCAAAACCATACAAAAATAATGGAATTTGATATAGTTGCATCCATTCCCCCTAATTAGGCCCTTCAACCTCAACCCTATTTTCCATGCAGGGTCTTTCTAATGACCTCCGCTCACTTGCCTATTACTTCTTCTCACCATCTTATAAAACTACAAATAAAATACAAAAAGAACAAACCAAGTACAAAAGAGGGAACAAAGAGGAATTGAATGCCATTGTTAAGAAAAGGGGAAAGAATAAGTTTAAACGAGCATACCACAAAACTCTAAGTTATGCTTCAATCATTTGTGTATATTTGAACTGCCTAAGCAATAGAATCCGAATCCAACAATAAATGAGAACACAATCAACAATTCTTCTTCACCAGGTTTAGCTTTTCTCTCAAATGAGAGGAGATAATGATTAAAATCATCTTTAATATGGTCAATTTTGGCATATAAAATAAATGGGAGGGATCTTTTGAGAAAAGAATGGAAAATTTTGAAGAAAAAAAAATGAACTTTTGCAGGTTCGACCCATTCAGCCTGTGTATCCAATCGAGGGCCTCGAGGCTTACCTCGGGTGAGCTTCACACCTCGACTGGGTGAGGTGTAAGCTTCTTGAAAACCAATCGAGACGTAAGCCTCGAGGCCCAAACTCTACACCTAACAGTTGAATTGGTAAATTAGGGTTAGGGTTAGGTTTAGGATAAGAGAGAAGAGAGAAAAGAAGGAAAGAGATGTCATGTGTGTACTCACATGACCTCATTAAATCTTATTTATATGGAGAACATTACATTGATAAAAATACCCTTAAAGTATAGGTATTCACAATACTACCCCTAATACAAGTGTATACGTATCTGATAACACTCCCCCTCAAGTTGGTGCATAGATATCTCTCGTGCCCAACTTGCATAAACACTTGTAAAGTTGCCAACTGGGAACTCCCTTAGTGAAGACATCAGCAACTTGCTCATCTGTCTTTACAAAGGAAGTACACACTTCACCAAATACAATCTTCTCTCTGACGAAGTGGCAGTCCACCTCAATGTGCTTGGCTCGATCATGCTGAACTAGGTTGTGGGCAATGCTGATGGCGGCCTTGTTATCACAGTACAGGCTCACAAAACCCGAGATGGGAAAGCCAAGTTCAGCAACTAACATCTTCAACCATAGCATCTCACATAAGCCATGGGCCATTGCCCTAAAGTCTGCCTCTGCATTGGATCTAGCAACTACAGGTTGCTTCTTGCTGCGCCAAGTGACTAGGTTGCCCCCTACAAAGGTGCAATGCCCTGAAGTAGATCTCCTATCATCTTTGACACTTGCTCAGTCTGCATCAGTATACGCCTCAACTCGCATGTGGCCATTCTTTTTTAACAAAAGACCTCCGTTAGATGCTGACTTAAGGTACTTCAGGATCCTGTGTGCTACTTCTAAATGAATGTCTCTAGGTGAGTGCATGTGCTGACCTAGTTAGAGAGAGAGAGATCAATCTCCCAACTAGTCTCTGAAAGCTCCCTACATCCTCTAATAACTCACCATTGGTATCTACTAACTTGTGATTCTGCTCTATAAGTGTCTCAACTAGCTTGGATCCCAACTTGCCCGAATCCCGCAACAGGTCTAAGATATACTTCCATTGAGAGATGAAGATCCCTTGATTGGACCTTGCAACTTCTATACCCATGAAGTACTTGAGAGGTCCTAGATCCTTGGTTTCAAACTCCTTTGCAAGATGGCGTTTCAGCTTAGCCACCTCTTCTGCATCATTCCCGAATCCTATAAGAATGATATCGTCGACATAGACAATAAGGGCAGTGGTGCTCTTCCCTGTGTGCTTCATAAATAGGGTGATCGGCTTGACTCTGAATGTAACCCAGTTTCTCCACTGCTAGGGTGAACCTCTCGAACCATGCTCTCGGAGATTGCTTAAGCCCATAGAGGGCTTTCCTCAGACGAGACACCTTGCTTCTGTCACCTAGTGGAGTAAATCCAAGAGGAAGTACCATAAATACTTCCTCATGCAGGTCACCATGAAGAAATACATTCTTCACATCCAGCTGATACAAAGACCATGCCTGGTTTGCTGCTAAGGACAACACCATGATGGAGTTCATCTTTGCTACAGGTGCAAAGGTCTCCACATAGTCAATCCCATAGGTCAGCGTATATCCCTTGACTACCAGTCTCGCCTTGTATTTCTCCACTAAGCCATCGGCCTTGTACTTCACTGTGAAGACCCATCTGCATCCAACAGGCTTCTTGCCTCTTGGCAAGTCGACAAGCTCTCATGTTTGATTATTGTCCAAGGCCTTCATTTCTTCTACCATAACAGGTTTCCATTTAGGGTGTGTCATCCTTCTGCCACGGAAGAGGGAATAGGAATAGTAGAAACGGAAGTGACAAAGGCTCTGTACGAGGGAGACAATGCATCATAAGAAACAAAATTGCTCAATGGATGCTGAGTACAACTCCTGGTGCCTTTTCTCAAAGCAATAGGAAGATCAGAATCATCACTAGAAGGAGAAATGACAAGTATAGAGAGAGAAGAAGGATTACCTGGATTCGAGGATAGTACAACTAGTACTGGATCAGCCATAGCTTTCTCCCTTCTGCAAAAGACTTTAAGCTCCTTTAGAGCTCCAGGAGCACTGTCAATCACACTAGTAGTTGGAGTAGATGAAGACCTCTCAAACACTAGATGAGGTGATAGAGATATAGCAGGAAGAGGAACATTCCACCTCTCTTCACTACTATTTTCCCCCATAAGAGAGGCGAAGGAAAGAAAAAAGCAGTTCCTCACGGAATGTGACATCCATAGACACAAACTTCTTCTCAGAGGATGGATGGTAACATTTGTACTCTTTATGGGTAGAAGAATAACCAAGGAAAACACACTTCAACGCTTTTGGATAAGTTTGGTATGATGGGGACCCAGAATATGTACATAACATAACACTCCCAAAGATGCGAGGTTGAATTGCAAATAAGGGAGAGCTGGGAGAAAGGACCTGAAGAGGATACTTGAATTTCAGCACATGAGATGGCATTCTGTTAGTGAGATAGCCAGCAGTCAACACAGCATCAGACCAATAGGAGTCGGAGACATTGGAGCCGATCAAAAGAGATCGAGCTACCTCAATTAAATGACGCATTTTCCTCTCAGCAACACTATTTTGTTGAGGGGTGTATTGCAGGAATTCTAGTGACAAACCCCATGGTCTAAGAAATACTGTTGAAGACCCCCATACATGTATTCTCCACCTTGGTCCGAACGAATGACCTTGATGGAGGAACCATACTAGGTATGGATCATCTTATGAAAACTTTTAAAGATGGAATGAACCTCATCCTTGGTTTTCATGAGATACACCCATGTACACAGAGTATAATCATCAACAAAAGTAACAAAATGACGAAAGCCAAAAATAGAAACAGTAGGGGAAGGACCCCAAACATCAGAATGCACAAGATCAAAAGAAATAGAGCTGCAATTACCACTAAAGGGATGAGAAGAGTGACAATGTTTAGACAGCTCGCAAATCTCACAATGCAAATCAGACAATAAAAATGAAACAAATAAAGCTGGAAATAAGTGTTTCATGTACTGAAAAGAGACAACCCCAGACGGGCATGCCAACATAAAACTGAAGCTATCCTACTACTACTACTAGAAAAAGACTGCAATGCTTAGAGCTCAGGAAGGCGTCCATCCAGAAGGTAGGGGACATCAGCCTCATGTCTAGTGCCAATCGTCCTCCTCGTTTCTAGGTCCTGAAAGACACAAATAGAATGAAAGAATGTGGCACTGCAGTTCAATCATTTAGTTAAAGCACTCACATATAAAAGATTGGAAGTAAATTTCGGCACATGCAAGACAAATGAAAGTGGAAGAGTAGGAGAGGGGAGAATATCCCCTTTCCCAGATACAGATGATAAGGTGCCATCTACAGTTTTCACTTTATCCCAGCCAAAACAAATGGAATAGGTGGAAAATAAAGAGAACATACCCGTCATGTGCTCCGAAGCCCCTGAATCAATGATCCAGGTGGGACTAGATGAGGGAGTGGACACATGATGGGTCTAATGATACCTGACTGAGCAAAGGATGAGGTCGATGTGCCAGAAGGACCAATCAGCTGTGAAAGCAATCGGCGAAGGCCTACAAGCGCGGAAGAAGTCATCGATGAAGGACTTTGTAGCAAGGTTTTAAATTTCGACCGAAATGTCGAAATTTCGGGCCTCGGTTTCAGTGAGTACCGAAATATAGCTTTCTAAACCGAAATCTAAAATTTCGGCCGAAATTTCGATATTCGACCTCACCGAAATTGTTACCGAAAACGAAATTTAAAATTTGTAGTGTCTGTTTCTGAGGGGGCACATAAGCATCCACGCTTGCAGAATGGGCACCAGAAGTTCCAAACTGTCCGGAACGAGGAACAGAGGACTGGGTACAACCATGCAATTTCCAGCAAGTCGCCCTCACATGTCCAAGTCGACCACAGAAGTCACACTTAGGCCTCTCCTTGGAGGGGGATAGTCGGCCAATAGAGAGGGCAGAGAACTGTGGGGCCTTGTTCCGCTGAGGCTGAGAAGTAGATGCAAGGGCAGACTAATCAGGAGCAAATGAGGATGTAGTAAGCGCTGATTGCTCGTGCACTGGAAGCTCATCCTGGAGAGATAGTCTGCAGCTCTCCTCGCTTTGTACACATGAGTAGACCTCACTGAGAGTAGGCAGAGTGGTCCGGCTGCTGAGGATCTGAATCCTGGCCAGCTCATACGATGGATTGAGTCCGGAAAGAAACTCAACTATTTTACCCTCAACGTGCTTCTGGTACTTGATCACTTCAGTCGGGGTAGGAGGATGGGAGGAATAATAGTAATCGAGCTCCTCCCACATATTCCGGAGCGTCGCAAAATAATCAGAGAGGGACTTGTCGCCCTTACGAAGGCACGAGATGCTGTGTACATGGGTAATATACATAGCTGATAACTACTCAAAAGACGACGAAATCACCAAAAAAGAGAGTTGATGGTCTTTATACACACAACCAGACCTTCAGATAGCATCAGAATCACTCGCAGAAGAATTATTCACCCCCGATGACCATGACATAAGCATATCAGTAGTCGGGAACCTCAAATAAGTAATCCAACCCATTGAAGAAGACCCAAGAACAGGATTGGACAAATGTGGGACCTACCCGAGAGTCCAATAGGACTGAAATAGGATATTGGCAGTATTGATTTGGGGAAAAACTCATCCCATACAACTCAAAACAGCTACAAGTGCTCTCAAACTACCATGGAGGATCTTAAACTACCATGGAGGAGCATAGAGGAGCAAAGAATGGGTGTAGTATCAAACAGACAGCCCAAAGGGGCAAAAATAGGCACGGCGGTAACAGGTGGGGGAAGTTTTCACCCCAAAAACTTCAATCGGCCATAGAAAGGCGTGAGGCTAGATCCAATAGGTTCCTAGGATTGAGAGGGATTAGGAGTGACCAAGAAACCCTAAATCGAAAGCAAAATCGACTAGTATGAAAAACTGAGTTTCACGATTTTCTAAAGAAAAATGGTCTTAAAACCATCAAGAATAGCTCAAACAATTCCCCAAAATTCACCAAAAACCTAAAAAATCAAGATCTATTAGGAGGAGTCCCTGACATACCTCGAGTTGTGTGTCCGTACGGCCTATGGCGTCAGTCGTACGGTACAGTGAAGCATCGGCAATTGTCCGGTAATCTCCTCCGGCGATTGATCAATTGAAGTTTAGGGTTAGGGTTAGGTTTATGATCAAAGAGGGAAAAGAGGGAAAGAGATGTCATGTGTGTAGTAACATGACTCATAAATCTTATTAATATGGAGAACATTGCATTGACAAAAATACCCCTAAAGTATAGGTATTCACAATACTACCCCTAATACAAGTGTATACGTAAATACATACGTATCAATAACACTAACCTCGTGGCACGCCTTCTAAAACTATGGTTATTGTTTGGACGGAAAGAAAAGTAGCTCACAAAGTTTTTTTTACCATCCTCATTAACCAAAACCACTGACTGTACAATGTACTCAGTGGATGGAACCTTATTTCCTCTTATACATTTAAGGATGCAAATGCAACTATGGACTCCTAGGTAGAAAATGAGATAAATTGAGATGCTTTGTACATAGTGATTTTTCTGCCTAATACTAGTTCATTTTTTCCCTTTTTAAGTGTGCAAAACTACAAATATTATTCAATATAACCAAAATATGAAAATAAAAGGTAACTACTGACATTCTAACCAATTCATCTCAATACATACCTTGCACCTAGTGTTTCTTCAGTACGAGGTCTTTGCGTTGGTAAGGAAAAAAGAAAATTTGAGCTCAAAAACTTATTTTGACCTGAGAAACTATCATGTGCATGGGCATGTTGTGACCAATTGAATTTAGAAGATTTTTCATTGCATTTAGAATCTTTACTCGAATTGCTCCCACTGTATACCCACAAAAAAAAACACAAAATGAACTAGTCAACAAACAAATAAACACACATAAATAGTTTAAATAACCAACAGCATGCAATCGTTACTCTTGCCTTGGAAACTTTCCCCTAGTCATCAATTAGCATATTCGCATACTTCCAATTATGATCCTTGTTGATCAAAACGCTCATTTAAATACAAAAACCTGGACAAAAAATCCAACTCCATAATATGTCAAAAAAAGAATACAACAGAAAACAACGAATAAAAACAATCATGACAACAGTATTTTTAGGGCCTGGAAAGTATGCCCAAGTGATTTACAAACAGCATTGGAAAAAACTCTAGATGATACGATCTGCACTCTACGTCAGAGTTCTGCAATACAACATAAGTGGGATTCATCTTAGATGGTCTTATCTGGTTAGTTGTTACATATTTCCTACATGCAACAAATGAGTGTAGACTGTAGGGAATAGCTTATGTCCTTTATTTGTGGCCTTACATTGTTTAGGACTTTACAAGTTTATAGGGACGATATGCTACGCATGCATTGCTCCTCTATCAATTTGGGCATTTTAGAAAGATTTTTATGTGCCACCCACACAAGTTGCTGTGTCACTAACTTCATATTTACAGAGTGCCTCATGCTACATTGGTCCAAGGGTTACTATTGGTCCCTCCCATACTCCCATAATCAATCTAAATCAAGTATTATTCCTTTAGAGTCATATGAAAGAATTCCAAACTAAAAGTTCCTCTTCATTTGTTTTGATCATCAGATACAGACCAGCACTAAATGAGAACATCCTGGGTTATCTTGGTGACATAATATGCCCCGCAACTTTCTCATAAAGTCCCCGTTTATGTAATTTGAGATGCAAGTACATTTAAGGGTTACCTATGTAATTTTGTATATACAGTGGTATTTTAGACTTTCTGCAAAGTATATATAGGTACAATGTTTTTTCAGATTACTGTAATTAAAGTGCTCATGTTTCTGAGAGAAACCATAGAACTTTCGTGGTATCAAATTGGATCGATCTCCTTTGGCAATGATCTTTAGAAAAGAAGGTTTGATTTCTTCAAACACCACTTCTTTTCCCCTCCTTTTTCTATTTTCAATATGCGGTGACCTTATTCTTTTAAGTTTGTCAGACCCCACCTACATATGACCGCAAATTCAAGCATTCCAAGTTAGGATTGAAGAGAATAATTGCATTTACTGGGCCTCCAAGGACATGGGTTATGGGGTATGTGAATCTTTCGATTAATCGAACATGGGCAGAAATGAATTGTATATTTAGAAGCGTGCAGGGTAGGATATAAAGTATGAACAATGAAAGAGCCATGAATCGTGACTTGACTTGTAAACCGTCAAGCTGTACATTGGAATGCATTTAGCTTAAGTTTAACCAATCAAAAAGATAAATGGATTATCTAAGTACCCTCTTTCTGCCAACTAACTTCGCTAGAGACTATTAGTTTTTGAAGACCGCAAGGAAGGGGCAACCAGTCTACTATAGAGGAAATTTATTCAATGATGACTGGATTTTAAGATTTGTCAGCACTCATGGAGCCCCAAGTTGCAGGCAAGAGTGCTTGTACAGTTTTCTTATGGCTCTATGTCCAAGAACAACGACAACAATGATGGATGATTTCATGAAAGAATAATGGAGAGAAAAGAAACCCTAGAAATGTGATATCAGAATAAATCAACGTTATCAAACTAGGGGCAGATTGAAACCTAGAAATGCTTCTGAGAGCCCATTTACCAGTTTATGGAATTAGATGTTAGAATTTAGAAGTGCAGATTCAGAATCAAAAGAAAAAAGGGAGAACTGACCTTGTTGCGGTTTTTTGGCTTGTGCGAGACAGTCGCGGGCGGCTCACGAACGACAGATATGTAGAGAGAGAGAAGGGGAGAGAGAGCTTCAAAATTAGCGCGGGATGAAGTGTGCGACCTTTTCTCCTCGTTTTTATGGAAAAGTGTGCGAGTTGGCGCGCTGCGCTTGGTCTGGTCCGGTTGTATACAAATTTTGAAGGGTTTTTTTCCCCTCCCTAAGCAATTTATCATATTAGACTTGTCCCTTTCATAAAAAATAAATTAGAATTGCATCCTTTTATCTTTGAGTTGATGAGTCTTTGTATTGACAAAACTAAGCCCTGATTTTTATTTTTTTATTTTTACTTCGAATTATCTCTATCATGGTTTTAATTTTTAAAAACAGCTGTTTAAACGGTTTTAATGGCCGTTTAAACGGTAACGCCCCAAGCCCGTTTCTGTTAAAACCGTTTAAACGCGTTTTATCGGTTTTGAATAAAACGGTTGTTTTTTTTGTTTTAACGGCCGTTAAAATCGTTTAAACAGCCGTTTAATTTTGAAAAAAATTGTGAAAAAAATGGTCGTTAAATCCGTTAAATTCTTTTTCTTTTTTTCAAATTTCAAATTTTGAATTTCAGTGTCATTTTTCCGTTTAATTCCATTTTTTCCCCCTTTTTTTTTCATTTTTGCCCCTAGCTGTTTCAATCCGTTTTTACGGCCATTTAAACGGTAACGCCCACAGCCCGTTTAACCGTTAAAACGGCCTCCTTTAAATCTTGATCTCTATAACTCTAACCATCATCACTAACCCCAACCCACAGACACGGCCATGACACATTTTCTTTTGCAAAACTCTATTATTATAATATGTAAGACCCCTTTGGGGTCATCTTGGGTCATCATCGTTGTTTTTTGCTTTTTTTTTCAAAGATTCTCCTATGTAACATCTGATGCATATTGAATGTAACACAAGAACAAGGCTTTCTTGACATTATAGGACTCTTTTCTATTTTATTTTTTACCCTCCTTTCTTTTTAATCTGTGATTGTAATAAGCCATGGCTTTTAGGTAGATAAGGTATCAAGGTCATAGGTAATTGTGCGAAACGAGGTTGTCTAACAAGACCGTCTCGATGCAAGTTGAGGCCTAAGGCTGAAATTATATATAAGGCCTTTATTATATTTAATATATTAATATTTATGGTATTAATTAAAAAATTTATTGGGTGATCACAACTCAGTTCATTATTTAACAACTATTCATGATAATCAAAAGCTACGGAAAAAATTTAGTTGCAGAGGACTCTCGCAACCCTACATAGATCATTTTATGGGCCTAACTAGTTTTTACTTGTGCCAACGGCACTCGCCGACAAAGTGTTTAAAATTAAATTTGTGTGCCAACTCAAATTCATTTTCAACCACTTAAGAGACTAAAATTAAAATTATGTGCCTATATGGGATACTCATGTCCCATTTGCTTGAATGAAGAAAGCACTATGTGTAAAATTAGTGGAAACCTAATTTTAGCCATTTGATTACAAATTCAAAAAAATAAAATAAAATAAGATCGGCTGCCTTATAATGCAGGTCGTTCTTTATAAGAACCACTAAAATTCATTCAAATTACAAAATATAAGGAGCAAACATGAAGATCAAAAACACAACTAAAGAATGAAAGAATACGATGGAGAATCCATGATTATTGAATAAAATTACATTAAAGCAAGAATAAATAGACAAAAATGAAGAAATGTTTCGGGAAAAAAGAGCAAAAAAGAATACCTAACAATCGATTAGTGTTTTCTAACTGTTCAAAGCCCAGATGGCATCACTAAGTATAGCAAATTTCCATCAAGCTGATCCCAAACATAAATACACCAATCAAGTTGAATTTTGGTATGTCAGTTAGAACCACCAAAAACCTCAAATCCAATGGTTTGGAACCACCAAAATTCAGCATGGAAGAAAGCTAAAAGAATTTTGGTCTTAAATGCGTTGAATTCCAACCACAATAGGTAGATATAATACTTCTAATTCTTGTAGCATTCTTAAACATTGAAATGAAAAAAGAAGAAAAATAGCTTGAATGCGGATTCAAGCCCTTTAATACTAAGCTCCTGCATGTTATGCAGCGAGAACACACAAATATATTTGTCAAATATAGCCTTCATGCGAAACCCACAGACGAAGCTACTAAGAGAATCGTAACCAAGGGTTTACCAGTATCTACTATAATAGACTATCTACTGATTTTTCACATACATAAAATCCAATTCTATAATGGAGAGATTGGCATTTACAACAAAAGGAAAAAATCTACTATAATTGACTATCAACTTCAACACTTAATCAATAAATTCAGAATTTTCAAACACAATAATGGAGATATTGGCATTTACAGCAAAAAAATGTAAATTGCACACAAAAGTAAGCAAAAATGGGACAAACCAACAAAAAAATAGAAAAATTAAAATAATCACTGATACAGAATGAATAGAGATTATATCTAAATGGAGAAAAACCTCAAAAATGGCTTTTAGAGAAGAGAACTTAGGCTTTGGTGCAGAAGAAGGAAAATACTTCTTGAGGTTTAAAACCTACTCAAAACACATTTCAAATAATGGTATTAGAAAAAATAAAGGTAAACCTCAAAAATGGCTTTTAGATAAGTGAACTCGGGCTTTGGTGCAGAAGAAGGAAAATACTTCTCTGATTTTGAGAGGTTTAAAACCGACTCAAAACACATTTCACATAATGGTATTAGAAAAAATAATAGTATTAGAAAATTCCTTTTCTGATTTTGAGAGAGGTTTACAACCTAACCAAAACACAGATTTTCAGAACCCAAACCCCTCTTGTAAAATACTTTTCTGATTGAACAGGGTTAGAAAATAAAACTTTCAAAACCCAAACCCCCTTTGTTATATAGATTTCTCTAATTTAAAACCCAAAAATACTTTTCTCTGATTTAAAATCCAAATTTGTAAAATAAAATACTTCTCTCTGATTTCACAAGGTTAGAAAACCAAAATTTCAAAACCCAAACGGTTGGTTTTCTTAAAATTCAAATACTTCTCACAAGGTTAGAAAATATGCAACATCTTAAATCAGTCTAATGGGAAATAGATACACCATTCACACGGGTTTTTGCATAACACCATCCCCTTTCAGACTCAGGAGATTTGAGATGTAAAAAAATATATACATATTTGTTTAAAACCTAACCAAAACACAAATTTTTAGAAAATTATGAATTTTTAGATTTTCAGAACCCAACCCCCTCTTGTAAAATAGTTTTATGATTTCACAGGGTTAATAGAAAAGAAAAATTTTAGAGCCCAAACCCCATTTGTAAAATACTTTTCACTGGTTTAAAAGAACCTACTGATTTGTTTAAAACCTAACAAATACACAGAGTTTAGAAATTTTGGATTTTCAGATTTTCAAAACCCAAACCCCATTTGTAAATTACTTTTCTCTGGTTTAAAACCCAAAGCCCATTTTCAGAACTCTAAACCCCTTTTCAGACTCAGAAGATTTGAAATGTAAAAAAATAAAGATTTGAAACCACCAAAAAAGATAAAAAAAAAACTACTCAAACAGAGGCTTAAAACCCAAATAAGTCTAATGGGGGTTTATGGAATAAAACACTTCTCTTAAAAGGGCTGGAGATCAACTTTCCATTTTCACAGGGTTAGAAGAGAAAAATACAGATTTGAAACCACCAAAAAAGAGAAAAAGCCTACTCAAACGGAGGCTTAAAACATAAATTAGTCTCATGGGGGTGTACGCCTATGGTGAACCCTAAATCCAAACCGAGGTGAAAAAGATCACCACTTGAATGGTGGAATGGGAGATCAGACCCGTGGTTCCACTGGAGAAAGAGAGAGAGAGAGAGAGAGAGAGAGGCGGAGAGAGAGAAAGGAGTGGGTTTCGCAGAGGGGAGAGAGACAAATACAGGTCAGTGGTCAGCTCGAAAAATGCGCACCAAAAATGAGCGCGAAAAATGCAACCTAAATTTTTTGTTATAAATTAGATCTAATCGTCCAAAGAGGTGTTGAGTGAGAAGATCCCAACTACTACTTATGGGGAGCACAACCGTGTTGTTTTGTTATATAGATGACTGCGATCGAGGATGTTCAACCCACTTATTGGTGGATAAACACACTGAAAATTATCTTGATGATTCCTAGGATTAGATTTACTACCCAAAAAATATGCTTGTATCCAATGGCTAGAATAAATCATAAAAGTACTAAAATTCATGGCTAGAGATAACCAATCAAGTTAAATTTTAGTTTTGATATCCAGCAAGGGGTGGGCTAAACATCCATGTGGTTAGTGGGCGGGGGCCTTCCTCACATGGGCCTAAGGCGACCACCTTAATAGCCTTATGGTAGAGAAGGCCATGTTGTCGAATCATGTGGTGTATGGTGCAATTGGTTTGCTTAAAAGTGCTTAATCGAACTCAAGTTCCTCAAATAATATGATTGAGTTGTTCAAAAAGAAAGTGCTTTTTCACAATCTAAATTTATTCGTCTCCACTCAAATTGCTCACACTTCTAAAACTACAACTATAGGCTCTATTAGAAGCATGACCCTTAGTGCGGTTCTAATTCAAGTACATGGTATAATTTTTCAATTAACCATGCATTTGAATCCATGTAATTCATGTACAAACTCGATCAAAATCATGATATTGTGCATTTGGATTATGAATATTGTCTAATTGTGTTGTAGCAAAAGACAATTGCCAACATATTGCATTTGAATGTATCAACCCAATGGTAGATACCAGGGCATTCCATTTGAAAAGTCTCGATTGTCAATTCCATGAACTTTTAGTTCTTCTGTATAAATTATATCGTTAAGTTATGAGTTTGTTGAAAATTGAAGCATTGAAGATCAAGTAGACTTCATCATCTCAAAGAAGACTTAAAGATAAAGCAACAACCAAAGAATTCAAGCTGCATTAAAGACAAAGCCAAAGTTCAAACCTTGAATATTTAAAACAAAAGATCGAAAGCACGTTCTCGCTCTACAAACGTTCAACTATCAAGAATCTCATGTTGCGGATATTTGCATACATCTAAGAGTACACCGCGCGTATGACATTGGATCAAAATTTATCCTAGATGATTCTTTACTAGTTTGGTATCATTTGCATGTACAAATACTTAATTAGTATTTTTCGAAGAAAGTCTAAGAGGGCTTGTCGACTGACCATTTTGAGCGGCCGACCGGAGTCTTTTGACTCTGACTGGTTGACCTGTCAAAAGGTGCGGGCGACCGACTAAAATATGCGGTCGACTCCACCTTTTTCGGATCTCATTTTGACTTGATCTTTTTTGCGAGTTTAAGTGCAATTTGGCCCTTCAAACGACTATTTTTGGTTCATTTCTATTGAGTAGATGCTAGCTTACAAATTAGAGCCTTCTCCCCTCATAAG
Source organism: Euptelea pleiosperma (assembly GCA_035048495.1). Taxonomy (NCBI): domain Eukaryota; kingdom Viridiplantae; phylum Streptophyta; class Magnoliopsida; order Ranunculales; family Eupteleaceae; genus Euptelea; species Euptelea pleiosperma. The sequence goes on from CM068552.1 coordinate 17,872,151, forward strand.
AACCAACTCAATCAAGATATTTCTAACTCACATCTTTTGATTATCATTCTTTGAGTCCATAGATTTAGAATTTGTGAGAGCTTCACCAGAACAAAGCTGTGTATTACTTGTGAAGGCTCTAAGTATTTGAAGAGACTATTGGTTATTATTTTCTACAAGCATCTTCTTTCAAGAAGGGGGTTACTCTTGGCAGAGTGTCTCTTAGGCGAATTCTTCTCCAAAAGATTCTCCATTTGACCATATTCATCTAAAGGCAAGTGTCTCTATGATCAAATAATTTTTTATAAAATTCGAAGCTTATGAATACTGAATATTTGTGATTGGTGAATGAGTGAGGACTCATCTAACTGAGTTGATGATTGTAGATCAATGAGAAAAGAATTTCTCTAAATAGACTACTAGCCTAAGCTGACTTTCTATGTGAACGAGAAGTGATTCTCATTATATTAAAACTAAGTGATATCTTAGTTAGTTGATTATTTATTTCAATTAGATATATTATAATGCATGATTGAGATAATATAATATTACTCGTGTTGAATATTGGACAATGGACATAGATGCGGAGTCATCGAACCGCTATAAATTCGAGTCTCGTATGAATGTGAATGTTTGCATATTTTATCTCAGATTTTTCATATCTATTTTATGTGGACGATTGATATCTTGATTGCTTGATCCTTTTTCGCCTTGTGTGATCATTAATTTTTAATCATATAGAATCCGCAGAGAAATTAAAAATTATCCTATTCACCCCCCTCTAGGACATAATGTGACAATTAAAAAGAATTTCACCATTTATATTAATTGGTAAGCTTGGGAGATGAGTGAGCTTGTTTGGTAGTTGGGAATCATGAAAATATGAGAAATGGGACAAGTTGACAATCCATGGCTAAATATCAACTAATTGGTGGAAGAAAACTCTAAGAAAAAAAGTATTAATTAAATATTTAAAAGAATAAAAGTATTTTAAGTAGAAATAAAATAAAATTAAACAAGTATTAAAAAATTAAGGAAATTTTTGACATACCCCCTCATGTTATCTTTGATATTTGACATACTTCCCACAATTTGAAAACGGAAAATTTCTTAAACAAAAATAAATTTTAATGTACTTACAAAAGCAAAAAAAAAATTATATTTATAAAAAAAAAAAAGGGATTTTTCTCTCCGTCAAATCTGTCATCAGACAACAAAGGGCGTTTGTACCTGACAGACGCCATTTGTTCGTTGCTACTTCATCGTTTTCTGACCGATGTGTAATGGTAAAACGCAATTTTCAATTTCAACTTGACAGACGCCATTTGAAATGGCATTTTTCTGTTACACCGTACCTATATAAATACGACACTCACTCACTCTCTCATACGTGATTAATTTAATATCTCTTAAAAAATAATTATTTTATAAATGTTCAATACTCTTATTTTGTAATTACAAATGGCGACAAAACCCATTATATGTCATTATGGAGGTCAAATGTATGACGATACATATGTCGGTAGAGAAACATTATTCGTCTCGTCGGAGATCACATTGGCTGAATTATGAGATAAAATCGCAAAACCTGTAAGATTCATCAAAATTTTATTCTAAGGCCAGTTATTAGTTTTAGTTTTGAAAAACACATAATTCAAACTTTTGATGAACCATCTCTACGATATCTTTTTAAAATTAATGGTACTTCTCCAAGTATAATTCTTTTTGTGTCAACTTCACTTACATCATCTTATCAATTAGATTATGGTCATAGAGATTTTCAATGTGAGCCTAGCTCATCTCAATTTCAAATTGATAACCACAATCTGATTGTAAAGGTTGATAATGAATATCACGATAACGATAAAGATGAGGATACAAATGACCCACAAGTCAATTCTTTATCATCTAGCAATAATGATAATAATAATAATAATAATGATAATGTAATATTTGTTGAAAAAATGTTTGATAATATAACTAAATTTAGACAATCGATACTAAATTTGGCAATAAAAAAATTCTACATTAAATAATAAAGAAATAGTCGTTATCACGTGTGAAGTTGAAGATTGCTCGTGATGTGTATGCCACAAAACTTGCTAATGGTAAACTTTTTACAATTCGTACTTATAATGATTGTCACACATGCATACATTACATAGGCAAAATGGGTTTGGAGAGTCATCTTTAAGCAACCAGTAATTGGATTGAAAATATAATTAGAGGTCATTTAGCTGATAATCAATATTATAGTCCGATAGATATAATAAAGGACATGAAACATGATCACAGTATAAACGTTTCGTACAAAAAAGTTTAGAATGCTAGGGAGAAAACAATGCGAGACATACATGGTTGTGAAATAAATACATATAAGAAATTAGATCATTATTGTCAAACCATTCTAAAAATAAATCACGATAGTATTTGTCATATTCAAACTAATAGTAATGAAAATTTTCAATGAATTTTTATTTATTTTAAAGTATATATAAAATGATGTAAATATAGATGCAAACCTATTATAAAATTATATGGTACGTTTTTAAACAGAAAATATCAAGGAATCTTGCTTATGGCGTTGTCGATCCTAATAGTAGTCTTTTTCATTAACATTTGTCGTTGTCGAGGCTGAAGATAAACATACTAGACTGTTTGAGACAAAAATAACTTATATAAGGAGTTGCTAAAGTATTTTTCTTGTATTTATTTTGTTTGAGGTATTTTGAATAAAATTTAAAAAAATGATTTAGAGAACCAAGTTTTTACAAATTATTAAAAAAGTAGCATATAATAATATAGTCTGTAATTCATATCTAGAGACGATAAAAATTGATAACACTGAAATTTATTAATAAATTATTGGGGGGGACAAGAATCACATAAATTAATTCATTAGACAATAATTTACTTTCATGTTCCAAGACATGGTGTATTAACCTCCAACTTCGCAGAATCATTTAATGCTTTGATTAAAGATTTACGTTTAAAATCAATATCAAGATTATTAGATAGGATTAGGTGTAAAATAATTAATATTCATAAAAATTGTAGGATAAAACGTTAATTATGGACATCAAAACTAGTCTTAAAAGCTGAAAAAAAAACTTACTAAAAGAAAAAAGAATATTTTTTTGAATATATTGTCTATTGGTGACAAGATATTTGAAATTAAAGATCGAGCAACAAGTAAAACTCATGTCGTCAACCTGACTAACGAATTTTGTATGTGTGGAAAATGGCAACGTTGTATTCTCTGTGTACATGCAATAGTTGCATGTACAAATAGGAGATGGGATTGTTATAATTTTTGTTCTCCTGAACTAGAAATAACAGTTGAAAGATGTCGATAAGCTTATGCTACTTCTATGGAATGAATACAACTTCTATATGAATTACAACTTTTAGAAAATATGAGACTAATTTCGATATCTCCACCATTAACTCGACGTCGTCCTAGTCATCTAAAAGTAAATCGATGAAGCACTAATGTTCAAGAAGTACGAGCATTATATTGCAGTCGTTGTTCTAGTATTGGATATAATCGAACATCTTGTAGAAATCATATTTAATATTAGTTATATTTTTATTTATACTTGCTTTATTTGTTTGTCATCAAATAACAATTAGCGTCGAATATAGAGAAGAAGAAACTCAAGTTGGGATGAATAATGTCAAGTGGAGCGAAGAAGAAATTCAAAATATATATATTTTTATTTTTATGTAATGTAACGTCAATCAAATATATATTGTACTAAAATCAAATAATAGTGAATTTGATATAAGAAAAATGTCAGTAGATGTACCTAATATTGAATAGGGAACCACGTAAATTCTTGGTTACATTTTGTACTCGTGCCGACGGTACTCCACGATAAAGCGTTTGTAAATAAACAGGTGCCTTTGCCACTCAAACCCACTTTATAATTTTTCAAGTAATGGCAATTAAATCGGGTTCACTTTGTTTTCTCTTTCTACATATTTTCAAAAAAAATAAATTTGATAATGTACAAAATACAGCGATGGTGGGGAAAAAGCTACACTAAAACTAATGGAGTAGGAAGGAGCAAGTTCACCTAACCAATTTGAGCCATTGGATCTCATCATTTGATCCTAGCATTATATCATTTTCCAATTACAAAAATAACCATCCATATTTAAAAAATAATAAAATATCAATAGATTCCACATATGGTGAACCTATATTTAAATCTAACGGCCATAAATTATCAAATTGGCTTCTTTTTGGTGTATAGCTCTATTATGGTGTGAGCCAAACATTCAAGGGGCAATGGATGTGTAATGACCCATTTCCATGATTATTAATTATTTAGTTAATAATCAATTTATGTGATTGCATTAGATGCATTAATTAATGATTATTGTTTGACATTTAATTAGGTAGACTTTTAAAGACAATTTTAGAGCCTTTTAGACTTATTTATGATCTAGTTTAGTACCCAGTTGATATATATGGGCTTTGAGGCCATTTTTACCTATTAATAACTTATTTTAGAGTTTATTGAGGTTTGATATAAATAGATCCTTTAAAGTTATTAAAATCACTTTTTCATTCTCACAAATTTGGAAATACTCTCTCTTCTCATTTCTCTCCACTCTCAATCTTCTCTTTTTAGATTAAGGTTTTATTATTGGGGGTCTTTTGTTAGAGATCAAGATAAGAAAATTATTTATTTATCTTATTCTTACATTCTTCGAGTGTTACGAGGCGAGTAGAACTTCTTTAAACTTTTTTTGATTTGTGATTTTGATTGATTAATTGCATTTAAGAATTTTACTTGCTAGATTTAAATTCTTAGCATTATCATCATGTTTCACCTCTAATTTTGTTGTTAAGAAATCATGCAAAAACATGTGGTAAATCTATAAAAAAAAATATGCCATAATCTTTAATTTCCATTAAATTTTTATAAAATTATATAAAAGTAATTTTTATCAGAATTTTATCTCATTTATTTCTTAACATTTTTTAGCTTTAATTTTTAAAAATTGTGTGTTTTGAAACTTAGAATACAATAGTATTTTTTTTTTAGAATTTAATACGAATCGCAGGATTCCCGAAATTCAAAATTTTATTTTACTCATTATTATTAAAAATATAATTTTTGTCAAAATTTTATCTCCTTTGTTTCTTAACATTTTTTATCTCTATTTTTTTAAAATTGCTTGTTTCGAAGAGTAGAATAAAATGATTTTTTTTTGTAAAATTTAATAACAATTATAAAATTCATAAAATTTGAAATATCATTTTTTGTATTAGATAATTTTAGTTCTATACTAAATTTTAGAGTTCTAAAAAGAAAAAAAATGTTTACTAAATAAATCAATAATTTGAGAATGAATAATAGCAATATAATTATTTTAATATTATAATATAATAATTGAAATAATCTCAGTGATTATATGAACTTGAAGTTATTGAATTATCATTACGTATGATAAATTATTATTGAGATTATCATTCGTTGATGTCTATTGTCAAGCATTATGTGTTATTGTTAAGTATTGAATTATTATTTATCGATAATTTTCACGCGTAATAGATTAATACTATGAGTGTGTATTAACTGATAATTTATAGATAAATATTATAGCACGATGTATGTGGTAGGTTACATACACCTGCATGTTAGGATTGATTGAGGTATTGATTGGTCTACGAGCACATCGGATAGGTCCTTAAGTAGTTATGTATGATCATAAATTATATAAATACTTATAGTGTTGGTTGGGGTACGAGCACTTAGATATGTACTTGAGAATGATTTGTTCGACCCTAAATTGAGGGCACCTCAAGTGACGATTCCTCGGGTGTAGATACACACTATTAGTCACATGTAATATTTTGAAAGTTAGGTTACAAGTCAGTGAGAGTCGGTTCATGTGTCTATCATCATCACATGTTCGAAAATTATATTTGTAAATTAGTATGAGATGATTGTTATGAATGTCATTTGTCGATTTCCTTAGCGTGTATCTTTCGTATATCCGTTCTTTGATATTTCGTATATATCTTATGCCATGTTCTTATATTAGTCATATTTGAAAAAATATTGGGCATGTTGTTATGAACACCTACACATGCACTGTGAGGATTTAATGTAGTTGTTACTTGCAAGTCGGGTTGACTCACTCTTCATGGACACTCTCTTTTCAAATCAGCACAGACGGTAGGATAGCACGCATGATATTTTTAGATGCACTTGGATTTCTAGAGACTAATTTTTATTTTGAGAGATTTATATAATGACTGGGTTGTATTGCATTCAGCCATTTAGTTACTTCTTCAGATATTTGATTAATTTTGATATTCGATTTTTTTTATTTAATGCTTTAGATGGCTCGCATTTATCAGCTTGCACTACATATTTATGGTATGTTGGGGATTCCTTCTGGATCGCACGTCGGGATCTGTGTTGGCACTAGATGTGCTAGACTTAGGTCTCGGGGCATAACATGATGCTTACGAAACTGAATAGTCTAGTAATTTGGGCCAATAGGGTAGAGAGAGGGTGCGATCGTGTGAGTTAGGTTTTGATCACAACCGTGGGATTTAGGTGATACGTGGGTTCCTATAAATAGAAAAAGAAAAACAAGGGTAGCATCACAATATAACAAGTTAAATGATAAAAGTATTATCTAATATAAATAAAATATACATAAAAATGTATAAAATTAATCTCTACCTATACCTCTATATGAACCTACGATGGTAACTTAAGATGGACTGGGCTAAGATGGATTTACTGGTACATAAGGTGGATGAACAAGAGACATAGGCGTCGATGGATGATATACCTGAGATGAAGATCCACCATCAAATGTAGATCTACCCTCAAATAAAGATCTACTGTCATATGTAGATCCATGTTCAAACGTCACCCACGGATCCATTTGAGCATCCATGCCAACTTCTTACACATCCTCTGCCTCCTCTAGCTCATCACGGCGGCGACGAACAACTCTTACATGGACATGATATCGCCCAACTGGTTGATGGGCTCTGAGTGATGTGTGCGGGTCACGACTCAATAAATCTACATCATCACGTAGACAACCACGAATAGGATGATCAATCTCCAACTAATCAATGTACGTGGTCAAATGATCAATCTGCAAAAAATAAATTTCAATCTCCAACTAATCGATGTACGTGATCAAATGATCAATCTGCAAAAAATAAATTTAATATTAATATATCAAATAATTTAACAAATTAAAATATGAAAACTATAGCTTGCCACGACATCAACTCTATCACTCAAATCGTTGTAAGAACCATCACAATATCCCATTGGTACATACCGCTATTCATCATATTGTACTTATATATTATACAAACGGGAGGTACCATACCATATCTGATATGCTGCATCTAATAGCATGACAAAAAATAAATTAAACTGATTAAATCATATTGAACCTCCGCATTAACTGAAATATGATATTTACCTGTAACATGATAGGCTAGTTGACCATCAATGATAAAATGGTCAAATCTACTATCCCAATCCCTAATAGCTGCTATCACAGCTGTCCGATCACCATCTAACCAGATCCCACCACCCATGATAACGGAGTACTTGGGATAGTCTGACGAATGCCAAACTGATGCATACATCTATTGCCGGATGATACACAACAATGTTAAGATAAATGATACAAGCGCGATGAAGACTAAACTGTCGTGCATTATGTATCGTCGTTGGAATATAATTCGACAAAAGAAAATAATGGATGTATGGCATCCAGCAAACCTATAAACAACACAATTTAGATTAATAAAATTAAATAAATAACAAACTTATATCAATAAATAAAATCGATAAAAATAACTTACCTGATCTGAGTAAGTAAATCTAACTTCTATCAGTAAGTAGCCATATTTCGGGTAGGCTCCTTTACGCACTCTCTTTTGTTTAACGTCCATCTCAATGCTAATGGATATCTATATTCGGTAGAGTACAATAATGGCATCCCGACTAATAAATGCTCATGTGCCCATTCTTAAATAAAAAATTAATTTATAAAAACTTAAATTAAAACATAAATAAAATAATATAAAATTTGAATAAATGCTTACCTACAAGAACATAACACATCCCATAAGACAATCTTAGACGTACTATTCTGCTAAGCTGAAATCCTCAAACATAAGCAGCAAATTTGCATTCACGTAACTGCCTGTCACATCACAAAAAAGAGTGTTTCCATACAATGCTAATAAATAAGCACGTGTGTACAACTCAATCTGTAATAAATAAATATATTGTTTATTTTAAATATTTTACTAAATAAAATAATATATATATATTGATAAATAATTATAAAATATACATAAAGTTTTGTCAAGTTGTTTGGTAATCTTTTAAAATTTATCTTCAACCATGACAAATTTATTCGACCACGTGCAGCAGTAGCATCTTCGGGCATCATCCCCAATAATTGCATAATGTGCTCTGTGTAGTCTGAATGAGTCACACTTAAAGTCATTGGCCTACCCGTGATATTAAGGCCAAGACAGTATAGAGTGTCATCTAATGTGATAGACATCTCTTCAAACGCAGAATGAAACGTCGATGTCTTCGGCCAAAATCGTTCAACAATCACATTACATAATGGCCGATTAGTATAAAACCAGTGAATGTCTGTACAGTCCGAATCTGGTAGTCACAAATAATCCCTGATGAGCGTCAGCTAGGATCCACCCATCCACCCATCTCACGTGCTACCTTGAGTGTAATGTCGGATAGTCAAGCTATATTTATTAAAATATATCAATAATTTTTATTAAATTTCATAATAGTCTAAAATAAATTAAATTTATTTAATAAATTACTAACATGTCCCTAAAATATGTCGTTCGCTCGATGATGCAATCGAGCCTCTTAGACTTCTTCAGTCATCGGACCACTCGAAAATCGACCATCATGGATACAATATGCCATCTACAATATAAAAAAAGAGAAATTATAGTTTTTAGAGTTTATGACTTAAGATTTTTAAGGTTTAGGATTTAGGGTTAGGGTTAAGGTTATGGTTTAGGGTTTAGGTTTCAGGGTACAAGGTATAGGGTAGGACAAGCTAACGTGGGATTTGGGGTTACTCTAAAATAGTGTAGACTTTAGGGTAGAGTTGGAGATGCTCTAAGACACGCATCTGAAAAAAGCTCTAACCACTATTAAAACCATGATTAAAAAGTAACTTTTATCTACTTTTTCTTGAATTAGTGATTTTCTTAGGTATAGTTGTCATGAAATAATGAATTAGGGAGTTTCCATTGTTGTAGGTGAGCTCCACGAGCTCAAAAAAAAGGGAAAATTACTTGAGGGGCCGTAACTTTGCAATTACGGCCCTTTACCCACAGATGTTGCTCTATTAAACTGAAAGGGGGTGACTTTTTCGAACATTGGCCGGGCACCCCCAAATACACTATTTTGAATCCATTTGTTCCATCTTTACCCTCATAGGCTCTACGATGGCAAGAATAGCTTTAGTGTATGAACCCATCATTTCAGTCTCTACGATGGCAGGAGTAGCTTTAGTTGCTCCATACCTTATCAAGCTTTAATGGAGTCAAAAAAAGAGAAAAAAAACTTTATTTTCTGTTCTGGATTCATTGAGAAGGAATACAAAGCCACCACCAAGACGATCTCAGTTGCAATGGAGTTTAAGGGAAAGAAACAAAGCAAACAAGAGAAGATCTCTCATTCTCTCTAGTTTCCTCTCCCTCTTCTCCTTCTTTAGCGCTTAGGGTCCCTTCCAGTGGCCCTATCGTTGAAGATGAAGATGAAGTGACCACAAAAATGATCTCTGCTACAATGGAGGTTAAAGAAGAAAAAAAACAAAAAGGGGAAGGAGATCTCTCATTATTTTTAGTTTCTTCTCCTTCTCCAATCTCTTTCGTCTCCTTCTCCAGCGATTAGGGTCCCTTCTAGTGGTCCTAGAAATCAACCATGAGTAAATAAATGGCTATACCTGAAGCCTTTGGCGTCCAATCTACCTTGTTAAATCTATTTTCAAAGATTTTACGATCTGCGATTTTTGGTACTTTTTCTACCACATTATGAATCAAGTAAAAAAAGTACCAGTTTACAAATCTAGTAAAAAAAAGTACCGATTTTCAACTCAATTGTTCAAGTAATTATTGCATCCTAATATTGTATTTAAACTTTGCTTATTTTCATTTTATTTACTTACATGGGCTTTTTGATCTTTTTGGTGCCAATGAACACGTCACCCTACCCCACACGTCAACCTGCAACTTTGGTCATTCAATACTTTCACATAATTTCAACTCAATTGTTTACGTAATTATTGCATCTTGACATTGTACTTAAACTTTGATTCTTTTCATTTTATTTACTTACATGGGCTTTTTGGTGCCAATGAACACGTCACCCTACCTCACACGTCAACATGCAACTTTTGTCATGCAATACTTTCACATAATTTCAACTCAATTGTTCAAGTAATTATTGCATCCTAACATTGTACTTAAACTTTGATTCTTTTCATTTTGTTTACTTACAGGGGCTTTTTGGTCTTTTTGGTGCCAATGAACACGTCAACCTACAACTTTGGTTATTTAATACTTTCATGTAATTTCAACTCAACTATTCAGGTAATTATTGCATCCTGACATTGTACTTAAACTTTATGACTAGAAATATTAGTAAAACTTCTATCACAACGTTCTTACATATGCTTCTATTACAATGAAAATCACAGCCCATGTGGCACATTGTTAGTGGACTCTGACCATATGGAATTTTTGCCAATCCCTCAATGGACATCTACACCAAAAATTAGCCTGATTAGTGGTTTCTAAGTGAATCGATTAAGTTATTTTCATGATTTTCATGGGTTGGTTTTAATTGTAAGAATTCGAGGATTCTTGAGCGTTATTTAGGTGTAAATCACTAATTAGGTTATTCTAGAGGTTCATTGAGGGATAAGCCAAACATCTATATAATTTATGAGTACTTAGGACTGATTCTAACTAGCTAGTTGTGTTGGAAAAACCTAATATACAATGTGCAACCTACTTGATTGTGAATGGTGATGAATGTAAATATAAACGTTTGTTGAATTGGTCTGTGTGTTGCAGGTAGGTATAGGCAACAATAAAAAAATATATATATATATAGACGCAAAATAGCATCAAAACTAGCGTCGGTTCCATAAAACCGACGCTATATATTACTTTAGGCGATGGAAAAACCGATGCCATTGCATGAGTTACACCGACGATTTTCCGTAACGAAAAACTGACGTAAAAGCTTTCGCATCACTGGTATTCGCGTTGGTTTTTTAGAAACAAAAAATCGACGCCAAATGTCTACGGCGTCGGCTTTTAACCGACGCCAAATGCCATTTTTCTAGTAGTGAAAACAGATATCTGACCATATTCACGAGAGATTATTACACTGCAAAGCCATTGGAAGGGACCCCAAGCGCTGGAACAACCCCCTGGCGAGAGATTCATGATTGAAGAAGGCAATGGCCACTTCCATCTCTTGTCACGTAAAAGCAGTTTAAAGTGTTCCAGAGCTCATAGATGGGTATTCTCTAATAGAAATTTGGGCTTTATCAACAAAACGTGGCTCGACATCCCTACACCGCATGTATGTCAATAATTGACCACGCTGCTCTTCCAAGAGAGCTTGTACATGTCCATCAGCCTACTATTGGTAAATTTGTGTTTGGTCTGGTTCCACCTGTAGTAAGTTGCATTTCGGAGCATTAATTAGATGAACTGGATGGGGTAATTAGTTCGTTTAAGATCAAGATCACACGTAAAAGGTGGACCACTTGAGAAATGATAGTTGGAGGTGGAGATTAGGATCGTGGATGAGTTGTAGAGGAGAAATGGTGGATTAGGGTTTTTATGGAGAGAAGATTGTTTGTGTAATAGCTTGTAAGAGACGAAGAGATGACTAAAAAACTAGTTTGAGATCAAGATGAACTTGATAGGGTAATTAGTTCCTTTGAGATCAAGAATGATGATCTCCTTTAATGGTTTCTTTTCACTTTAACAAACGATGTTCTCCTTCAATGATTTCCTTCTCTCTAAAGATGATGATCTTCTTCACTGGTTTTTGCTTCCTCTGTTTTTTCAAATTTTTTTTGACAAATAAACCAAAAAACTAAAGGTAGCCTCTTACTTATGCCTACAACCTACAACTGCTACGCCTTTAACTATTCGCACGAGCTAAAAAGGCAAAATGAGAAGATATGGGTATGGAACAGTGCATTTGGGGGTGCTGGGCCAATGTTCCAAAAAGGCACCCCCTTTCAGCCGAATAGAGCAACATCTGTAGGTGAAGGGCCGTAATTGCAAAGATACGGCTCCTCAAGTAATTCCCCCTCCCCCCCCCAAAAAAAAAAGAGCTCCACGAGAAGAAAAAAAACCACCTCTTTATTAATGTGACATGTCTTAGGTGGATAGGCCATTGTGGCCCAATCGCAAGATTCACGCTAACGCCAATGAAAGTACGATGAGTAGACGATGGGATACGCAATAGACACACAAGATTTTAGGGTATTTCAGTAACACCCCCAAAATTTGAAAGTAATTTGTAATACCCCCTTATACCTTCAAACATTAGGATTACCCCCTTGGCCTAGTTTAATAGTGGTTGACTTGAGTTAAAACAGACTTGAATCACACGTCGTTAGCATTATAATTGCAATATTATGATCCTTTCATAGCTGCATTAACATACACATGATACATGTCACATTTTAATGTTAGTCATATTTTGGTTAAACTTAAACTATGTCAAGGGGGGTAATCCTAAAGTTTGAAAATATAAAGGGGTATTACAAATTACTTTCAAATTTCAGTGGGGCGTTACTAAAACACCCAAGACTTTAAAGAAGACTAGGGGAACGCCAGGTTGTGATGCACGTGCACCTTACACATAGCAGCACCTTAGAGATCGATGATCGTATAGACATTTTGCCCATCCCTAGGGGGATCTGCATACGAAAATTCATCTAGATTAGTTATTTTTGTCCATTAGATTAGAGTCTTTCTCATTGTTTGTTTTTAACCGTAGATTTTGAGTATTATTTGGCTAGTGACAAAATGACATCACTATGCAACATGATAATATCCATGGCTCTTGAACCATGTGATCGTTACTATTTTAATAATGAAGTGTGTATGGAAGATTTTGGTTTTGTTTTTATTTTTAAAACATCCAAGTTGATGATGGACCATATTATGATCCACGTGGAACACTCGTAGATACCACTCACCGCATAGATGTTTTTACCATCCATAGTTAGATCTACGTATCAAAATTCACCCTGATTAGTAATTTAAAGCCATTGTATTAGAGTCATTTTCATGGATTATTTTCCACCGTGTATTTCAAGAATTACGATCAAAATGTTAGAAATTACTAATCAGGCTTATTTTTGTTACATAAGTTCATTTAGGGATGTATCAGACATCCATACGGTTAGTATCCTCCGATAGTGTGCCATGTAGCTTACAATGTGGGTCGATCATCAACTTTGACAATAGATCTATCATCTAATTTTTTCCAATGAATAGTTTAAGTGCCAGGTTAAATGTAATGATTGTTTGAACAGTTGCGTTGGAGTGTGAAAATACTGAATGACCAAAGAACCCTTATCAATTAAAACAATTTCTACACCTAAAAGAAACAATGCTTGTCAATTTAATGAACTTGAGGGTAATATTAGAAAAAAAGATTTTTTTTATTTTTTGTAATAAAAGAGAGCATTGAAGAGTTGCAGGGCTGACGTGTCTTTGACACCAATAAGACCGAAGAACCCCTTCCAAAATAAAAACATTAAGAAAATGAAAAGAAACAAAAGAGGGGTATTTTAAGCATATTTGGGGTTTAGCGTGAGGCACGCAAGAAGGACCTTTAAAGATGATTTAAGTGGTGAAAGTGAAATACTATCACCTTTGAAGTTTGAATCACTACCCTTACATCACTATCTTCTTCATGGGTTACCAAGGATTACTCTCTCATCCTCTCTCCTTCCAGGTCCGATTCCGACCCTTTCTCTCTCTCATTTTTTGAATTTTTTTTAACAGTTCCATTGTCAAGTTTCGGGGCCCGTTTGGATTGCAAATTCTGTGCATAGAAAAGCATTAAAAAATATATTTTTCTTGTCACCAAAAATGGCAATCCAAACAGGCCTCTTTTTTTTAGAGTTCTAGTAGTTCTCCAATTGGGTGGAATAAGCTTTTGTGCCCTTGAATTAAAAAAAAAAAAAATCAAAGTGCCTGAGAGTTCAAACATCACAGATTCCCGGTGTGTGTGATCGAGTGCCACTCACGACCTCTACAAGTAGTGATAGAAATCTATCTTTCATCATGGCAATGCGGGACGAAAGGTGTTCTAAATATAAAATTCCACATGTCTTGACTGTCGCCGGCTCCGATTCCGGAGCTGGTGCTGGAATCCAAGCAGACCTCAAAGCCTGCGGAGCACTCGGAGTTTACTGCTCTACTGTCATAACCGCTGTTACTGCACAGAACACAGTCGGCGTTCAGGTCGCATTTTTAATCTTGTTCTTATAAATCATAATTTACTGTCATCGTATTTAAAATTGTAATCATAGTTTGTGTATCAGTAACCCCCAAGAAACAATATGTATTGATCGCATGATAACATAGAATAAAAGGGAAATGTAAGAGTAGACAGGAAATCCAAGGTCAGGATTGTGGACCTTACATCAAATCACTAAGACTGCTAGGGCTCGAGATGCACGTTGTTTCCAATTCATTATGTCCCAACTGTTGTGTATTGAACATGTACAATCCAACAGTGTTTACCTTAATAATCCATGCTGCGGACTTCAGGTCTACTCTAATACATTTCTAGAAAAAAATGGGATAAGTTTCCCCCATTTATCATATTGTTCCCTTCAGAAAATGATACGCATCATATAATAAATCGCGGCAGTTTCAATATTTAAGTCCATGTTTACTATAAAAAGAAATCTAAAAATATGCATTTTTATCATACTCATACTCAGTTTAATTATTATTATTATTTCTGAAACAATTCTTTTATTGTTAGGGAGTTAATTCCGTGCCAGAGGACTTTGTTGCAGCACAATTGAGGTCGGTGCTCTCTGATATGCAGGTTGATGTGGTAAGTCACGGAAAGCATTTGATGTTACTGGGCACAGTTATTGAACTCTATTATCCTATTGAACATAGATATGTACACGTGTGTTGGTGTCAGACACCGACCCTCACAAACCCCATACAGCGACACACATACAGTTTATTTTATATTATACTTTGCTTTGTGCTAAGTTTACAATGTAGAAATAATGTATTTAGACAAGCTAATATACATTAAAACCATAGAAATGATACACCTCCCAGTCATCCTCAAAATCTGTTGAAATTCCACAACTCCGAGGAGAGACTGCTATTTCAGAATCGATTTTTGGAGGTGAAAGCACACTCTACTAAGTTTCATTCCATTCCGTCAGGCTTCTGCCTTTCTCTGAGTTACAAGCATTATTGCTTTCGTATGAAGCTAGACTCCTCTCTCCGATCTCCGGGCAAAGTCAATGTGGGACAAATAATAGTTAACGAACAAAGCATTACATAAATTATGATTTGTTTGAAAAAGAGTATCTGCATTGGCTAGCACGTCAGTGCGGCATTGCGTTTGGCAGAATTTTTTTTCATAAATTAAAATGGAATATCTTTGTTACATAGCTCTTATTTGATATCGTCTATCTTGTATTGATTCGTAGAACAACCTTGTTGTTGCACCATATTTATCCCTAATAGTATGAGGAATACATGTATAATGATGGGAGGATGAGAAGAAGAAGCCTCGTGCCTTGCCTCTCATACATGTGGCACACCTACAAGGGTTTTGGGACCCACCCATTTGACGAGTCCAACTAGATCTCCTAGGTCACAAATCAGCTTATGATGATATGATCATAACCATTCTATTTGCATTTTTTGCTCAAGAAAAAAATGGTGAATTGTACTAAAGATAGTTTCTGGATTGGACTATTACTATCATACGAGCGAGTTGATTTTTTGTGTCCTAGACCACACCAATCTATCATTTCATCACCCTTGATACTTAGATGTCTCTACCATGTGTGCCACATGTGATACTAGTAGGATTGTTTCTTCCCATCCCTTTGGATGATGCAGTTATTCCTCAGTCTCATTGTTTTGGTGTCTAATTCTTTATCTATCTGCATGAGTATTGCCTATTAAGGGAGAATCAAGCACCAAATCTTGTTTAAAGTCGATCCTGTCTCAACTCACTTGCAAACTATAGTGAATCTTCTTTAGAAAAATTAATGTTTGATTGGTTGTGGGGATGTTGATATTGTGGGATTAAGCATCATGTTTGCATCTTGACCAGTCTTTGAACACTTTTAGAGCTTAAATCCATTTTTTTATTTGATAAGGTACGCTAATTTTGATTTGATTTGATTTTTTATTTATGAAAGTCAAAAGATAGTCCAAAAAAATTATTTGATGAAAATGGAAAGACGGGCCAATCCATGAAGATCGTGATGATGCATGGTTCTACTTAGGATGGTTTCAAAGTCATTGAGGAGGGACTTTGGATGTCAGCTTTGGAGATTTTGGATTCGATTCACGCTTCTACCTCCAATTATGTCTACTAACAATTCCATGGACCACATGGAGTTGTGGTTGACAGTCAAACTCAGAAGGAATGACACCATCTGTGCCTCCCATACCCCTAAATATACTAGAAAAATTGTAGGGACAAAGATAAGGTTCACAATGATGAATTCAACTCAGATTTTAAGGTATATACTTTCCAGTTTGTACTTTACATTTGATTAGTAGTGCAACTACAATCTTATGTTTTGTCATGTACTCGTGTTGGAGGAAATTTACGCACAAAGATAAAAATAACAAGCTGAGTTTGAAAGACTGAGAAACAATTAGGAGATTCACAAAATTCACTTCTTTTGATGTTGAAAATACGTCTGATTTACCTCATATAAATGCAACGTGCAAGAGTAACAATCACTTCTTCCGTTGGGATCTCGTTTGTCGTAGAGATATGCCATAGTCTGTTTTTTATTCCGTTTTTCTATGCTTTTGTTGCTGATGTAGGAGTCCTTGCCTTTAGTAGGTCATCTTGACCTCTTAGGCATTTTCTGTATCCTTTTGGCTTTCTCTTAATAAAGTTTACACTTATCAAAAATAAAAATAAAAATTTAGAGATCGAAATATTCATACTTCAGTTGATACGGCCAGTAGGATTAGACCTGCCTCCACCATATTCCAGAGGTTGATGTAGATGGGCTGTAGGAGCACGGTGAAAGAAAAGGTACTCTGGTTTGTAAGGTTAATCAAACAAGTGTCTCGCAGTGGAACACACTATCTAGCTTCCTCTTTAGCTAGTTTGTCCCTTGAGTAAACTTTGATATCAAAAAAAATATGACATGTCCAGAAAGGAAAGAGAAGACACTCTACCACTTGTACAAGGAACAAGATCACTTATTTGCTCGAAAAGCAAAGTCACTTGCTTAAAATCAAGCTGATTACTTGTTCAGAAAGCAAAGTCAATTACTTTCTCAAGAAGCAAGTTGACATGCGTCGCATCATGCTTCAAGATGTAAATTAAAACCATTACCAAAAGGAAATCTCCTGTCATCTCATCTAATATATAAAACATATATAGTGAAAAATTCTTCACCAAGTTCAGATTCCTAGTGGATGCTTCACTAAGTTCTGAACTTCTGATCCGTAGTGTGTTCAATTCATCAAGCAAAGAGGTCTAGGAGGTTCATGTTCCCAACATGATATTATGATTTATGATATTATTTGGACTTTTCTCTTATGTGTTGCTAGTTTATTATTTGAAAAAAATGATTTTTATTCATAAATCGTGATATTTGACTTCATGACAGTTCACATTTGGTGCACAAGAACTTATGAGAACTCTCAATCTATGCCCTAGTAAAGAAATTTGGGAATTGGAATAGAATTGCCAAGGACCAATCTTTAGGTTGAATGAGTTGAGTTGTTGGCATGCGCGATAACTCAATGATTTCCTCAACATAATGGAAGAGAAGGTTAGGAAATACCTTGGAAAGTTTGAAGGAATTGGTTTATATCTTTCATCAAGAATTTGAATTTGCCGCTTCAAATCATCATAGGCAGGTTCTAGTGAATTACGAACATCATACCGAGCGAAAGTTCTAGATTTTTAAAATTTTTAATATTTTTAGAGGAAGGAAAATACGATAACTTGCTTTGAGTCAAATGAGTATGTAATCAAATTATACTATGAGAATCATTTGACTACACCCATTTTCAGCAGTTCTATTGGTTCTCATTCAGTTCCTGATTTAATTTGTTTCCAACAAACCCAAGATAATTAGGATGATTCCCCAAGTCAACTAAAAAAATTTATAATCATGATTATGCATTTACTAGTTCCACGGTTCCACCCTTTGATGATAGCGTGCACTGTAATTTCCGTGCAGGTGCAATCTCGCTTGTCTAATTCATAGTCACATCTCATTCTCAGGATATCTCGACGAGTGAATTTCTCTGGAAATTTTAAACTAATATGCCATCAATTTCAAAAGGAATTTCTAGGTTTATGCATGCTTTTTTGGGGCTTTGACTTTCCTCATTGGCTTCCTGGAGTTCAATTATGCATCGAAGTACTTTGGGGAAGCTTCAGTTTTATATACACACTGTAAATAATACAATAAATTGTACGACTTTCATCAGATCACAATAATAACTGAATTAAATACAATTATTTGGTGTCTCTTACTTGGCACAAAATCACATGATTATTTGTATCCTAGGCTGAATGCTGAATGGCCTCTAAAGAATGCTGATATGGTTAGTGAACACGGTTGCTTGCTAATGCTATTTATAATAGTTCTAGCTTGGTAATTTCTCAGGTAAAAACAGGCATGCTCCCTTCTATTGGTGTAGTCAAAGTTTTATGTCACAGTCTTAAGGAGTTCCCTGTTCGAGGTATGCACTGGTATCAAATTGGATGCAATTTTTTCAGTAATTGAGGTCTCTTTTAAATTATATGGTCATATTTGAAGGCAGCTTTAGTGGTCGATCCTGTTATGGTATCTACAAGTGGGGATGTACTGGCTGATCCTTCCATTCTTGCTGGAATGCGGTAAGTGAAACTTTTTTTGTTAAACGTTTAGTATTATTTGATAATTGCCATTCTATAAGGCTGTAGCAACCATTCCCTGGTTTTGTGTGCTTTCTTATGGGCTCATTTACTGATTTTTATACCCTTCAGGATGTATTATATATGCAGTTTGGCTGTTTTTGTGTTTGCTTGCTCTATGAGCTCTTCACCAGTTCAAACATGTATGATTTGCGTCCATCCATACACCAAAAATATCTCGTGTAGTTTAATAGAACAACCATTTGTGGATTCATTGGGAATTTGAGATATAATTTCCACCTTCGGACAAGCATAAGTACTTTGAAAGTTTGACATCTTTGAACTATTTCCAAGGAAAAACCATGTCAGTATTTGCAAATGACTGTAAGCTGCAACCGTCCCATCCACCTCCTTGCTTCATCTCCATTTGCTATTTTTAGCAATAGTGGACATTTCTAAAAATGTATCCTAGTCATTGCATCAGGCTCCATGAAATCAATCTTCAAGCTGGGTTGGAAGAAGCTTGATTCAGGTTATATCAAACTAAACCCATCCATGCAGTGTTACCAGGGTCCAGGATAGTACAACATTTTTTTTGGGTTTTAGCCGTGTTGGCATGGCTAAAAACCTTGCAGTTATCTCCATTTGAAATCAAAGCCCACCCCTCATGTGTGTGTGTGTGTTTTCTTTCTGGGTTAAATACTGCATTCCAATCTAGAAGATGATATTGTTGAGGCTCACCAACAAACCAAGGGGCCATTGACAAGAATAGAAATGAAGCCAACGTGATGCAAGAGCGGAATCACCTTCTCCACTTGACATTGAAATGATGTGTATTACTATTCCAAGAAGATCCAATCAACGTAATCTTAGGCCACGTCAATTATGCAAGTGATATTGACATGTATTTTGTGGCTTATGTTGTCTCTTTTCTATGCTTGAGAGGGCCTCTTTCTCGTCTTTCTTTTGTGTGGAAACAATGTTGTCAAGAGTGCTAGCCTAAGAGTCGGATTCCTGTTATTTGGGCTCTTCCTCTAGTGGGACTTTCAATGACATGGAAGCAGGTAGGGCTTAGTAACATTATGTCTAGCTCTCTTTATCCTGCTTACCTTGTTAATGGTCAGTTCAGTTCAATCTACAATTCTATGTGGTGAACCTTTGACTTCATTACTAGTTAAATTAAGAGATAGATACCTTACATTAGGGATAAGTTTGCTCAATAGTTCATAATGTAGATCTTGAGGGTTACAACTTACAACAAACTCGGTAACTACGCTTGAAGTTTTACAAATGAGGTAAGAGGAAGCAGGAGGCTCGTTTTCATTATTGTTAGATATTCACTTTTGATTGATAATAGGAAAATTGTAGCAAAGAGTAAAGGGAAAACATACAAGAAAAACAAGGAGAATAAAAGAGCAACAAACTAGAAAGCAAAATTACTTCGGAAACTCCACCCCACAATATAAAGTGTCCCTATGGACTCCTTCCCTAGACAGTTGGCTAATTCATTTGCTGACGTCGGTATATATGATAAAGAGATGTTCATTGAAGATGCCACGTTCTGAAGCCCTTCTTCTTCTTGGTTAGGCCAGAAGAAGCGCTACAATTTTGGGTTTGTTAAGAGTACATTTCCCAACCACAGCCAAAGAACAAGTGACTGTCCCTTCACTATTCTGAAAAACCCCTCCAATCCCCCATGGACTCAGATCTCCAAGTGAGCATCCATATTGGGTAGGGACAAAGCCACCACAATATGATAATGGGGAGAAGACAAGCCGGTGCTTTCCAATCTCTTTAAAACATTTCCATTACTGTCAGATATTTAATGTTTATCCTTGGGTTTCAATATGATTATGTGAGGAGAGACTTTCAACTCTTTGACCAGGCTTTTTATTGCTTGAAACCATCTTCTAGAGATAGGGGGTTTTAATGGGATTTTTCTTCCACGGATGTTATTATTTCTCAGGAATCCTATCTCTAATGGCTAATGGAATAATTCATCTTGGCACACGATGTCCAATGTGCATCAGCGAGAGTGATGTACATGTGCATTATTGGCTTGACATTACAGCTTTGTATCCTGCTGATCATTTACTTGAGTTTTATAACATTATGGCCTCATTTGTCTGATATAGACTGGGAGTGAGGGTATAATGGACCTTTTGAACATGTCCATAAGATCGCATCATCAGCTTGGAGGTTCTATGGCTGTCTAGGATATCAACAACTGGTGGACGCATGTGGAATTAATTCATTGTCCAGTTCTTTTGCCTTTTTTTTTCCTTTCCTATTTTTGTGTGAAACTTCTCAAGTTGAAATGAGAAGGCATAAATTCTGTATTGTGTGAAATTCATCTACCTGATATTAAATAAATCAGCCAACATTACTTCTTAAATGATAAAAAAACTCTGCATAATTCATGCTTAGGAACAGGGCATTATTCAGCTCAATATGCTCACATCCATGTTATTAGATGCGGGTAAAGTCTGGAGTATGTATATTTGTCTATGGTTCAGATTTGGTTGACTGTGAATCTCAAACTACCGGGATATGTCCTTAGTTGTGGGAACGTTCATCTGTAGGTGCCACTCCAGCCCCTTCTTCCGCTTTGGAGTCTCATTTCTGTTCTTGCTTCTTGAAATAGAGCAATACAAAACTTCTTGGCAACAACCCCTTACCTGCTCCCGCACCAGAGTCCTCTGTTGCATGACTTGCACCAGCTCCCACTTCATGCAATAAAGGACATGACTATATAGAATTACTGTATTCTTCTAGCAAATTTTTTTTATATTTTGGAATATTTTTGTTCCTTTAAATTATTCTAATGTAAAATATCTGGGTACTGCTAAGCCAGGTCCAACATTGATCCCTAGCTGTGCTCATGTCATGATTGGAACGACATGAGTAGCATTGTGGGGGTGGGATGTGCATTTTCAAGGATCCGAGTGTCACACTGTAGGTCCGCGATACTGTTTGCTGGTTGAGCTGTATTTTTAAATTAATGTTATCTTGGACCAGTTGCGTTTGTCTTCCATCTTACCTGACTGGTACCGTACCTAATAAAGTACGAAAAATAAAGAACAAGATGGTTCTTATAAAATTGACTTAGAAGTGAATTAATATCTCGAAGATGTATTTGTCTGGGAGGGACAAGTGACTTTTTTTTTACTCTTCATCTTATGGAACTTTGTTGGAAATCTCATGCAACTCTAATTTTGTAGATCTCTATTGCAGGGAGGAGCTTCTCCCAGTGGCTGATATAGTGACCCCTAATTTGAAAGAGGCATCCGCTTTGCTTGGTGGTGTGCAACTGGAAACAGTAGCTGACATGCGTTCTGCTGCAAAAGCAATACATGATTTGGGTCCGCGGTCAGTTCTTGTAAAATGCCTTCAAATTTTTAATCCAGCTTTAGTTGTATGCTCATCTAACGAAATAATTGGACTTGTATGACTTTGCTTATATTACTTTGTGATACAGTTTTGAAACCACAAGCATCTTTGGACTCATCTTATATGGGTTTCCCAAGCAGAATTTTAGTTGCATATGTATCATATTCTTTTCGTAACAACAAAACCTATGTTGTTTTTGGAATCCTCAAGGCCTCCAGAAAACTCCCTGTTATTTTCCTGCCCCCTTTAAATGTTATTGGTATGAAAACTTGTACTTAGTGACTATTCCATCTTAGTGGGCTTGGGCATTTCTTGGCAGTTGAATTGGGATCCAAATCACTCCTATTCTCTGGGAAGCTAATAAGTACCTGGCATTTTCCAGCCAACTAGGATTCCAGCTAGTCTTAAAGGCATATTTAGTGGAAGCTTATTCCTGTTCCCATTTATCCATTTGTGCTGTTTTTAGTAGTAATATAATGGTGATTGCATGACAAATCTAAAGTGTTATTGATATAAATAAAGGGCCCTGCTAATTTTTCATATATGGGTTTCTACCATGGTTTTGAGTATCAATATCAGTAGTCACATTGGCATCTGGTCGATAGTCACACACATGACTATTGATCAATGCATGCACATTGATCGATACACATCTAAACAGTGACCGTAGCTGGGACTTCGGAGTCTGGAATCTCATCAATATTTGTTGGGCTTGTTTTACTTATTTCAGTTTTGCAACATTAAATTTATCTATGTATTTCAAATTCGTACGTCTAAGAGCTGACTTCCATTGTTTACTTCAATCTGTATCACCAAAGTCTTTAACTCTGAGTTAGATTCACACACACAAACACATGTATTCTTTTGACGAATGGATACTCTCAACTCCCAGGAACAAAATAAAAACTTGAAAAGAAAGAAAGTATAACTATGAATATAATTTAGAAGAGGATCATGCTGAAACTTTTCCTTTCTTTTTCAGAAATGTGCTCGTCAAGGGTGGTGACCTCCCAGCTCCATTAGATGCTGTTGATATATTCTTTGATGGTATGCGTAATATATTTCTTAGAAATCCTTGAGCATTATCTCCCAATAATTTTTCTTCTTCTTTTTGATTATCTTTTTTAATGTATTAGGACTTATAACTTATGTTTGTTAGACCCTTACTAGATTTGTTGACTCGTTTATGTAGGAGAGCATTGCCATGAGCTGCGTGCATCACGCATAAAAACTCGTAATACTCATGGAACTGGTTGCACTCTGGCATCATCTATAGCTGCTGAGTTAGCAAAAGGTTCGCCCATGTTGTTAGCTGTTCAGGTAATGCTTCATCTGCTTGCCTTTTCAATTCCGGGATAATTTGTAGTAGTTTTAGTGATGTGCAAGACAAGTTTCCAACTACAAAAGGATGTTTATTGCTTTGCTTTATTTTTGATCTGTAGGACAAGTTTCAACCACGCAAGATGTTTATTGTTTTGGTTTATTATTGATTTGTAGATAAGGTGTTTTGCAAACATGGTAGGTTTAACAATGGGGGGATGCCTTAGAATCCAGTGGTTTTAAAATAGTTGAACCAAAACAGAGTATCTTGAGTGTTAACTTTAGTAAAGGATAGCATAGTTATGAGATGTAATATCGCTAGCCGGGAGATACTCCAAGGCGGCCAATTTTGTTATCTCAATTTTATTATCAATAAGGACTGAGAGATTGAGGAGGATGTTGCCCATAAATTAGAGCTGGGTAACTGAAGAGAGATGTGCTTCCAGAGTGCTACATGCTTGACGCATACCAATCAAACTTGTGGGAAAATTTAATAAGACAACAATGAGACCTTGTGCTTTATAGAGTAGAATGTTTGGCTTTCCAAAAACAACATCATGTAGAATGTGTAGTTGAGATAGATGAGTGGTAGATTAGCAAAGACAGGATTAGAAATAATCACATTAGTGAGAACCTCAGAGTAGCTCTGTTTGTTGATAAAATAAAGAGAGTCGATTATAATGGCTTTCTCATGTGCAATGAAAGCTATGTAACAAGGACACAAACACGTGTGTCGGTGTCCAACACAGATATGAGGTGTTTGACATGGTAACTTCAAAAAATTTGATACGTAGTCACGTCTGTATACAAATATTAAACTAATACTTTTATCTTTAAAACTTTTAGTTTAGTATTTTGATGAAACTAATATTTTTATTTCATCTGTGGGTTCCATGTAAAACCTCTTAACTCAACTTGATTGGTTGATCGTAACCATCGAAAAGCAACATTGCTGGGTCAAGATTGCAGGCAAAGGCAAAGGTTTTTTTGGCTACTAAATAAATATGTTTATTACAATGGAGAGGGTCGATTGCCGTCATTGATCCTTCGGAAGTGTGACATTTCAAATGTGAAATTTAAATAACCACAACCATCAAATATCAATATAGAGATAAAAATCAAGTGAGTAGTGATCCAGTAAAAGGCCATATCTAAACAATTCATAAGGGCCCTAGTGTCACATTTTAATTGACAAGAGGTACCCCATCTCCGTGTAATTCACCTAACTTTAAAAAAAATAGCTTGTAGTGCATTCAACCGAATAAAAAACGACACAAGGAACCTTAGAAATTTTATAGATAAGAGTCCTGATGCAGGACATCTAACTGATACTCCCAAAAGTTGCGACTAATGGGGGCGTGAGACTAAATTCCTTTATCTTATAGCCCAGATCCAGGCTATCAGCCGAATCCCCCTCGTGGGCCCCATCTCACACAGGCTACCCCACCTCGAGCGTGCCCCTTGTCTCTCATGCAAGCCACCCCACTCGAGCCCAGTGTGAAAATGCCCCTGCATTAATCATCCCTGGTGAGGAGTCTCGAACACGGGACCTCCTGCTCTCACCCTATCAAAACACGGCACATGGAAATCGTATTGCATGCAACTCTGATGGAAACCTCATCAGGAAGGGTCCCCTAGAAGATATGAAGGTTCCTTTTTCACTGTAGATTAGAGACAGTAGTTAATTAGCACTAGGGGTGTCTTAACCTCTCACTGCTAAATTGGATTTTTTTGTGCAACCGAAGTGTGATAAAAGGTAGAGGAACCATTGCTTGCTGGGAAAATCACTAGTAGGAAAAACACAATACCTGTTCAGAGAAGGTGTGGACGATGAATAGATGACATGAAGTTTCCTCCACTTGATTAGAGTTCATTCCTTGATTAGTGAAACCTATTGTATTTTTGAAGTTGTCATGTCTATGTATGTCTAGAATCATTGTGCCACGGAGTTTTCATTATTCTTTGTTTGCAAAACTGCCTGCTTATCACCTCATCAATTGCCGAACTCTAACCAGGTTTGTCCTTAATTCTCAATGACATGATTTTTTATTTTATTTTCTGTAATCTCTCAATGACATGATTTTTTATTTTATTTTTTGTAATCTCTCAATGACACGATTTGCTCTTCATCTGAAACCTTGAATAATTGATATCTATTTTGCCTTCAGTACTTTCAGTTTCAATTATTCAGGTTGTGAGCTTTTTCGTTTTTTTTCCTGAATGGTGGTTTTGATTTATTCTTGATTCCGATACTCTATCAAGTTGGGAATATGAGCTTCTTAAATCTTATTTCTCTGAATTTCTTCAGGTAGCTAAACGTTATGTTGAGACTGCCCTTGATTACAGTAAAGATATAGTCATTGGAAGTGGGCCTCAAGGTCCATTCGATCACCTTTTCAAGCTAAGGAATAATTTCTATAATTCCTCTAGGAGGAAGGGGTTCAATCCAAGCGACCTCCTTTTGTATGCTGTCACGGATTCAGGGATGAACAAAAAGTGGGCCCATTCCATTACAGACGCTGTAAAAGCTGCCATAGAAGGAGGTGCCACCATCATTCAGCTGAGGTTAGTAGTTGCTACTATGATTGTGTTGTGAATTCCAATACTTAATGAAGGTTATCTGCATTACATTTGTACACCACACAGATATCTTGTCTTTCATATCATTTCTTAGATGTTTCATGTTTCTAATCACTTCTTTAATGAAAATATTTAATCATCGACCGCATGTTTTCTGAAAATTTCCTAGAATTCGCTAAAGTTTATGAGATTTTTTGAATTTTCCTAACCTGAGCAAGTCATGAGATCAATCATCCACTTCCGTAATTATAATAATTAGGAAAATTATTTAAATGCCTTAGTTAAATATACATCTAGCTTCTAAAATTAATATTTTATCCTTACTAAAGTTTTATTTTATCCTCATACATACATGTACATACCTTTTCCTTTATATATGTTTGTTTAAAGGATCTATAATGCCAAAAACTGACTCGATTTGTTGATTGTAACCACCTGATTTATTTGGACAGTTCGGAAAATATTAATTTTAAAAACATGTGTTTATATTGCTAATCCAATTAAGACATGAGAATTAAAAAAAAATTCCCATCTCTCTCTCTCTCTCTCTTTATATATATATATATATATATATATATACATACTAGGGGAATGCCACACGCAGCACCTTACACGAGGCAGCACCTTACATGTGGGATACACTCAGAGATCATTAACCATATCGATGTTTGCTCCATCCCTAGGTTGACCTACCTGCAAAAAATCAGCCTGATTAGTGATTTTTAACTGTAGATTTCTCACACTATTTGGGGTACTCAGATCCAAAGGATTGATATTGATAATCAGGCTGATTGTGTGTGTGTCTATATATTTAATGCTTCCCTCCCCCCTTAATTTTGCAGAGAAAAAGAGCTTGAAACTCGGGAATTTGTGGAGTTAGGTGAGGCATGTCTGGAAATTTGTCGTTCCCATGGAGTACCGCTACTGATAAACGACCGAGTAGATGTTGCCCTTGCTTGTGACGCCGATGGTGTGCATGTTGGCCAGTCTGACTTGTCACCACGTGTTGTCCGTGCACTTCTTGGTCCCGAGAAGATCATCGGGGTCTCGTGCAAGACCCCAGAGCAAGCCCAACAAGCATGGGCTGATGGTGCTGATTATATTGGCTGTGGTGGTGTCTTTCCAACATCCACAAAGGCAAACAATCGGACTGTTGGCTTGGCTGGATTGAAGACTGTCTGTTTGGCTTCGAAACTACCTGTGGTTGCCATTGGTGGTATCAGTGTTGAAAATGTCCGTTCTGTAATGGAAATTGGTGCACCGAATCTGAAAGGCGTTGCGGTTGTGTCAGCGCTATTTGATCGTGAATGTGTTTCCAGCGAGACCAGGAAGCTGCATTCGGTGTTGATGGACGTTCTGTCAATGGCGAAATGAAAAAGGAACGAGCGTAAATATTTTTAGAATAAATTGTAGCAGAGATGCAAGAACAAAATACTTCTTTGTGGTGGAATAAATAGTAGCACAGGTCTATAATTCCTTTAGAGATGCGACTGATGACCTGTCGTTGCGACCCCGTTATAATGGACATAACGGTAACATTAGGTGTCCTGTGTCCGTTAGAACGTTATAAGCGACCATTTAAAACCTTGGTCGGAGGTACAAAGCTTAGACAAGCAGATATCTATATAACAAAGGTGCTCAGTTGTCTCTCCCCTATTATAGGCTTCAATAAAGAAGGACCGAGTTCTTATCCCACAAATGGACTTCGGATCTAAGCCAGTCACCCGATTTTGGCTAACACTTTGTCGGGGAGTGCTGTGGGCATGGGCCACCCACTAGCCTATATAACAAGTGAAAGTGATTGTCTTACCACTTATACCCCCTCTTATAGGCTTCAATAAAGAAGGGCTGAGATCTTATCCCCAACTTGAGGGTGGATCTCAGCCACTCACCCGATATTGGCAAATGCTTTGTCGGGGAGTGCCGTGGTCACGGGCCACCCTTACAAGTTAAAACCTCAAGTGTCCAACCACATTTATAACATTGTTACATCCTGAAACCCACAGGGAAATGTGGGTGTCCTCTAAGGGCATCACCCTAGGTCCAAACTGTTAGATGGTCATCGGGATTTGTGCGGTCGGTCGACCGCAAATACATATGCCAGCCATGGTGAATCCGTGGGGTCCATTGGGTTTGATGAGACGTAATCATTGCCCTCTTGCATGCTAACTGTTATATAAGATTACAAATGGGCTGGGCCTAGGGCTGGCTTTTGTTAAATTTTGAATAGGTTTGAGCTAGAGGCCCATACAATGCGATTGGCCAAACCATGGTTTAAAAAATATGCATAACGCCGTTATAACTGTCACCATGGCCAAAATATATCTATAGCAAGCACAAATAAGGAAGGTTAGACAGAATCTCATCCTTGTTTTGGGCAAGTTTTCAAAACAAGAGTAGCCTCAAAATTAGCCGTTTTTTGGACCATGTGGTACACGTTGTAAATTTAAATCATTCCGATATTCGTAGACTACACGTTGTAAATTTAAATCATTCCGATATTCGTAGACTAGTTTAGAAGTAGAAGAATTATGGACCGTTTATTTTTACCGTGTAACTTGAAAACCACATTTGATGGGGTTAGAAATTTCAGAATGGGCTAATTTTTTGTTGGGGTGATCTATACAGGGAGGAAATAATCCACACCGAAAATCAGCCATCGATTCATCTTCTATGTGGGTCCGCCAAAATGGTTGTCCCTCCATCCCAACCCTACTTTCAGTAGTACAGGTCTCTGTCAAACAAAAGGTGCACATTATTATCAAGGGTCAGGTTATTTTGATATGCCAAAAATGACACACCTTTGGGGCCCACATGGAGATGAGTTAATGGTTGATTTTTGGTGATGGTGATCACCACACCTGGATATTATCTATATAACAAAACACAGCGGTTGTCTTGTCTCCCCCTCTTATAGGCTTCATAAAGAAAGGCCCAGATCTTATCCCCAACTGGACGGTGGATCTCAGCCACACACCCAAGTTTGACAAAAGCTTCGTGGCACGGGCCACTATTCTACTAATCTTCAACAAAAAACAACTCATTCTGACAGCTCAATCTACTTTAAAGCTAAAATCTGGGTTGGGGCATGCCGCTCACATGGCACTCACCTTCACAGGTTGTTTAGCACACTCAATGAAGGGGCCACAATATGAGCTACATGGCATACTCTTAGAGGCCACTGACCGTATGGATGTTGGGTCCATTGCGAGGTGGACCTACATACGACAAATATCAGCTTGATTAGTGATTTCAAACCATTGGATCTTTGTACCCCAAATAATGCTTATCAACACCAAGGATAACGACTCTAATCCAATACTTCGAAATTACTGATCAGGCTAATTTTTGGTCTGTAGGTCCACATAGGATTCGACCCAACATCTGTACGGTCAGTGGTCTCTAAGAGTGTGCCACGGGCTCATCGGTCCATCTTCAACACTGCCGAGCCCCTATAATCACTCACGTGCTGCCCGTAGTATTATATTTTGAAGGGTCGTGATGTAACAAGGTATACCTGAGATCTTTTCAAATGCGGAAGAGCAATTTTTTTTACTCACCACTGACATCTGGGTCCACTGACCGCATGGATGTTTAGCCCACCCCTACAAAATATCAGCCCATTTCGAAATTTCCAACACCATCAAATGTGGGTTTCAAGTTAATGGTAAAATAGACGATCCATATCTTGACACGTGTATGTACAGATTCAGGACCCACCATTAAATGGTCCCAACTAAGAAATTCATATAGGCGGAAAATCAGAATGAATAGTCTTCAATCATCTGATTTTACATACTTTTCTTAGGAGCTTAATTTACAAGAAAACTTTTACTGTTTTTTTAAAGAAATAGAGTAAAATTGAAGGGTTGAGATCATCTAATTTTATTGACTTTTGACCTTGCACATCTCTATATGTGGGACCCATCAATTTCTAGTCACAATCCACTATACACCAGCCACTTGTCAACATTTTAAAGATAGTGCTACACGCCGACGTTAAAGGAGAAGAATAAATAGAAGTTGGTCTTGTGGGGGATGATGGATGATGCAACTTGTTCATGTGGTGGGCCCACAACACACACCATACTTTTTTTTATTTTGAAAAATAAAATAAAAGTTCGTCCTTTGTGGGGGCCGGGAAATTGCATTTCATATGGTAAGGTACATGAGTGTGACGTGGACAAGGGTGCAGTCCAGGTGGCCAATCTAGTTGGTCTTCTATTTAATGGACGGTCCAGATTTTCCATGTCAAGCCTGCAGTGACTGTCCAGGCTACCTTTCGCCTGGGGGGGGGGGGGGGGGGGACCGGGTTACTTGCATGTGACAGCTAAGGTGGCATTTTCAAAGGGGTCCACATGTTTCGATAACAAGTTTCAGACATATAGCCCTTTGTCGAGTACAACTTGTGTGACAAGATGTTGTGACGCAAGCCGGTCACAGCACTCAACACGAGCCACGTGGCACACTATCAGAGGGCGCTGACCGTATGGATGTTTGGCCAGTCCCTCCGTGTACATACTATCAAAAATCAGCCTGATTAGTGATTTACAACCTTTGGAGTTTTGCACCCAAATAACGCTCAATAATGCTCAGATTCCTACCGTTAAAATCAACCCATGAAAATAACTTCAACCGAATCAGTTAGAAATCACTAATCAAGCTGATTTTTTGTGTACCGGTCCATCGAGGGACTGGCCAAACATCCATACGGTCATCGTCCTCTAATAGTATGCCACGTGTCCTATATTAAATGCTGTGACCAGCTTCCGTCACAACATCTTGTGACACAAGTTTTACCCCTTTGTCACGTCGCAAAAAGAGACACGTCAGACATGTCTCTTACACGTGTTATAATGAGAATGTACGTAACCCTATTCCGGTCTGGTCAGTATGGAATGAACTTATAATCATAGAATCAACTCCATCATCAGATTATAGCAAGGTTTAAAAGGGGCCGTAGAAATGGTATAATGAATCGGGGCGTTACTGTTTTTTTTGTTACAACGAACTGTAACACTCAGGTGCAAAAATGGATGCAGAAAAATAATGGAAATAACAAAAAACAACGGAAAAAATGGCGCTAAAATTCAAAATTCAAAATTCAAAATTCAAAATTCAAAATTCCATAGTTATAAAAAATGGAAAACGGAAATAATAGCCTTTTTTTCATAAAATTTCTAGAAAATTGTTATAACAGAAAATAACGACCATTATTTTTTTTCAGCGTTTTAACGGTTCATAACGTAATGGGGGAGGTTCGAATCCGTTACAACGGCCGTTATTTTAAACCATGAATTACTAATAGATTACTGATGGACGTGGGGCCCACATGCAGATGAGTTAAGGGCTGATTTTTGGCGAGGATGATCTCCTCGCCATGAAGATCATCCTCACTAAAAATCAGCAATTTCTAAAACTTCTAACCCTATCAAATATAGACTTAAATTTAACTGTGAAATTGGACGGTCCAAAGTTTTTCAACTTGCAATCTACTTTTTATAAGGCTACAAATGTTGGAATGGGCTGATTTTTTGTGAAGTTGATATCCATGTTGAGAAGAATATCATCACAAAAAATCAGCTCTTAACTCATCCGCATGTGGGCCCTACATCCAATTTGAGGCCCACCTAGGAGCTTTAATATCTATAATGGTTTTAAAAAAATGTATAACGGATTCGGACCTCCCCTGTTAGGTTATGAACTGTTAAAACGCGTTAGAAATAACGGCCGTTATTTCAGTTATTTTTCCGTTATAATGAAAATAACGACCGTAATTTTCTGGAATTTTTTGTGAAAAAGGCCATTATTTCCGCTATTTTCTATTTTTTAAATTCTAAATTTCAAAATTTGAATTCCAGCGCCTTTTTTCCGTTTTTGCCCAAGTGTCACAATTCGTTATAACGGCGTTATAATGGAAAACACGTATACCGTTATAACGGCCCCTTTTAAACCTTATATCTAAATCCAATTTGAGGCCCACTTTAAGATTATGTACCATTTGTGTAATTTCAAGTTTCAACCATCCAATATCTATATCACACGTGTGAGAGTACTTAATCTCTAAGCACCATGTTTTGACACGTGTATGTATGACACAGAGTCAGGACCCACCACTAAATGGCCGCAACTAAGAGATTCATATGCCGAAAATCAGAATGATTGAACAATCTTCAATCATCTGATTTATAGACTTTTCTTAGGAGCTTTACAAGAAAACTTACACCGCGCGTTTAAAGAAGTAGAGTGAAATTGAATGGTTGAGATCATCCATTAATTTAACTGATTTTTGACCTTGTACATCTCTTTAAGTGGGCTCCATTGAATTCTGGTCACGTGTCCACATTCTAACGATAGTGGTACACGCCGACATGAAAGGAAAATAACAAATAGAAATTGGTCTTGGAGGGGATGAGGATGATCCGATGATGGATGGTGCAACTTGTTCAAGTGGTGGGCCCACAGCACACGCCTGCTTTTACGTCAAAGTAGAGCTCATGAGTCAAGAATCAAGATGGGATGTGGGAGAAAAAAAAAACAAAAACTGAAAGCTCCAGCTCAAGTTCACATGGACGAGGTCCAACTTATGGTCCCACCTCACCAAATCTTTAGATTTTTTTCAAATATTAATTTAAAACAAAATAATAAATCATAATTAAGATTTTGTAATTTTTATTTTATTTAAAATTAAATTCAACAGTTTTATTGATCAAGTTGACTCCACGTTAGGTCGTTCCGATCCGACCGATAAGCTCCAATAGTTTATCCGATTATGAATTTGTTGTCCGATAACCAGTTCGAACTTGGGGCCGTAAAGCCGTATAAAAATTAAACACATGTAGGGTTGTGATGGTAATTAGATCCATACTGTTGAATCCAAAATCAAATGGTCTCAGTATTTCAATTAAAGATCCAATGGTGTCAACCAAAGGACCACTGTGGTCCTCAAGACCACTCCAAAAGATTTCTCATTATGTCGTTTGCGGGATCATAATTAATCAGATAAGGTTCCTAGGGATGGATCACGGTTCCGTATGAATCATATATCCGGATAGAAATCGACATGTGCCGGGTTGTTTTGCTTGAGAGTTGAGACGCACTGTTTGCTTAAGGGGGGGCCTCACATTGTCTCGAGACTAAGTTGGATCGACCCAATCTGGATCAGCAACCACCGATCCGCCCCGGATCGGGGTCTTCCATCAATGGGAAATATGGTCCCACACGAGTCTGTTCTTAATAATGTAAACAATTGAAAGTATTTTTTATTTAATGTTAAATGGGAACTTGTTTACGGGTGGGCCCATCAACTCAGCGGCTCGAAGTGGACTGAAGATTTTTCTCTCTTCCGTCCGTGTAGGAGTCCACCTGTGCTCAATGACGTGTTATTATAATGTCCAGTACTTGGGGATTTCTGTAATGAGTGGTAATCCCATTGTTCCAACACTTTGGAGTGAAGCGTAGTCTTTCTACTACGTGGCACGTTCCGACCGTATTGATGTTTGACCAATCCTTAGGTGGAGCTATAAACCAAAAATCAGTCTGATTAGTTATTGCAAACCTTTGGATCTTTGTACCTCAAGTAATGGTCAATAATGCGTAAATTCCCTTGGTTAAAATCAACCTATGAAAAATAACTCCAATCCAAGTAGGGGTGTCAAATATACCCGTTTAACCGGAATCGGAACCAAAAATACCGGTTCTGGTTCCACATTTTTGGAGACTGACTAAAAAGGAACCGAACCGAAAATAATAGTTCCGGTTCTGAGTAGTCTAATATGGAACCGAAACCAATAGGAACCGGAATTGAACCGATAAGAACTAGAACCAATATATAAATATAGTGTAAAAATTCTCATATTATCAAGATTAGACCCAATATATCTAGAACCGACAGAAATACATAATCGGTTCCGGTTCTGAATCCATCACTTTGAGAACTGGAACAGTTAAGGACCTGAACCGATAAGAATCGGAACTGTTTGTTCTGGTGCTGGCCACCTTAGGAACCGAACCGGAACAGACCTGTTGACACCCTTAAATCCAAGGCTTATAAATCACTAATCATGCTGATTATTGGTTTGTAGGTCCACATAGGGATTGGACAAACATCCATACGGTCAGATTCCACTAAGAGTGTGGCATGTGGCTCATTTTGCGGACCTCTTATTTGATTTATTCTAAAAGATTTAAAAAAATCAATGAATTTGGACTCACCACGTAAAGAGATTAGATTATTATTCTTTACACGGTCTGTCAACTTGACGTAACCTTTTCCTTTACGTTGACTTGACTTGAGAGCACTACGTATACAGGGCTGAGTTTCTAGATTGGAAGAAGAGGATCTCGAAACACGTCGCCATATAAACAGTGAAAAGCAAGGTTTAAAAGGGGCCGTTATAACACGGTATAACGGACTAGGGCTTTACTGTTTTTCCGTTATAAACTTATAACGAATTGTAACGTTCAGGGCCAAAAACGGAAAGTAAAGGAAACA
The DNA here is from genome assembly GCA_035048495.1 of Euptelea pleiosperma. Taxonomy (NCBI): domain Eukaryota; kingdom Viridiplantae; phylum Streptophyta; class Magnoliopsida; order Ranunculales; family Eupteleaceae; genus Euptelea; species Euptelea pleiosperma. The sequence continues at coordinate 17,907,107 of CM068552.1, forward strand.
ACTGAAAAATAACGGAAAAAATGGAAAAATAACAGAAAATATGGTGTTGAAATTCATCAAATTTTAAAATTAATTGAAAAATAACGGATGTTTTTTTTTTTCACGAAATAACGACTGAGCTTTTTAACGGTACATAACATAACGGGTGAGGTTCGAATCTGTTATAACGGCCGTTATTTTTGGTGGAAAGATTCGGAGAATGAATTGGTAGGGGCCATGTGAATGGTACTGGTGTAAAGCCCATTGATACACATCACATGTGCATTATATAAGAGTAGCGATAGAGTGGTCCAGAAAATTATGCGTTTTATATTTATTTATTTTTGATAAGTCGGGGTTTTGTGCAAGGTTTAAAGGGGGCCGTTTTAACGGTTAAATGGACTGGGGGCGTTACCGTTTAAACGGTCGTTAAACGGATTGAAACGGCCAGGGGCAAAAAAGGAATTTAACCGAATTAAACGGAAAAAATGGCGCTGAAATACAAATTTTGAAAATTGAAAATAAAAATAAAACGGAATTTAACGGATTTAATGGCCGTTTTTTTCACAAAATTTTTCAGAATTAAACAGCTGTTTAAATGATTTAAAAGGCCATTAAAACAAAAAATGGCCGTTTAATTCAAAAACGATAAAATGTATTTAAACGGTTTTAACGGAAACGGGCTTGGGGCGTTACCGTTTAAAAGGCCGTTAAAACTGTTTGAACGGCCGTTTTTAAAACCATGGTTTTGTGGTCCTTAGGTTCACACTATTGGATTAAAAAAAATAACACAATCTCGAGAAATTAGGATTCAACTGTGTCATTCCATCGTCTTCAAGACCATGCCAACATTTTCACATATAAATGCTGTCTGTGCGAGCAAATAGAATTATTTATTTTTCTTTTTTGGATAAGGGAGAATATGACGCAGCGTGAAACAATGAAAGGATACGACCAATGTTAATATCCCGAGAATTGAAACCCACCCGACAGAGAGGAACTCTCAAAAAAAATAACTCACGAAATTTTATTAATTAAGCAAAAAATTGTCTCTACTTTGCAGCTTACAACCCTATTTATAGAGAACTAGTAAAATTAGGAAAAGTTACTAAAATGGTAAAATTAAACTAAGGTGGCGTTTGATAAAACTTTTTTTCAGACTTTAAGTCTGAATGGGCTGAATGGCATTTGGTAAACAACTTAATGTCTGAAATAAAGTGAGTTTCAGACATAAGCAAAAAGTGAGCTTGGGGTCACTTATTGTGGTAAGTGGTTTGGGTGAAAAGCATCTCTAAAATAGATTCTATTATTCTCTCATAAATACCCATAATGCCCTTTTCTTAAAGCTTTCTCTTTTAAAAACTTACGAAAGTGTCCTAATAAATATTTTAAAATACCCACAATGCCCTTGACTTAATTTTAAGACTTAAGATCCTTACCAAACAACCCAAATCAGACATAAGTCATTAAGCTATTAGATCTTAAGCACTTTAAGCTTCTAGATCTGAAAACTTAATTTACCAAACGCCACCTAAGTATGGAAACTGATAGGGCTGGCAATGCATCGAGTTCGAGTCGGATCAGTGCTGATCCAGACCAGATCCGATAAGAAAATATGCTGATTCGGATCGGTACATGCCTAATCCGGTATCAATCTAATAAGAAATCGGATCAACATATATACATGGACCTGGTACCGATCCGATTAAGAATATAGGTGATTCTAGACCCAAAATTATCCAATCGGAACAGATCAAATTTTTGGGTGGATCTGATTCTTTGCCAACCTTAGAAACTGATATTACTAGAGCCTAGAATCAAGGCAAAATCGATGATGAGTGATTTTGAGCTATGGATCTTGAAGATCTCGTTGTTTCTATTCATGAATATGTAGGACCCTTTGTGCTGATTCCTACAAGTGCCATTTGGACTTTTGACGGTCCAATAGCTCCATGAGGGACCACGCCTCTTGTTCTACATCAGACTAAAAATACTTTAAGATCATGAAGAAGGATGGACCTAGGCATACCTTGATGTTCTCTAGATGTGATACCCTGACACATAAGTCTTGGTCTCGTGGTGCCAAACTCTTGACATTATGAAGTAGTTATCCCTCATGGCAAGTTTTGATTGGTAGCTTTTTATAAACAACAATAATATTGGTCTTTGACTATTGGTCCAGACCATTGACTATTGGTCTTTGAGATTCTAAGTTGCAACTCGTAGGTAGGACAGTCTTTTGAGGCTAGGAGCAACATTGTTCTTCCAAAGCTAAGTGTTGCGTGCACCTTGGTCCGGAGGTGGAGTGGGTTGTCTCACTCTTCCCATCTATAAGTCTCTAAGATCTCTAGGTTGAGAGCCAACTCAGTCTGACATGCCACCCTGTTACCACCAAAGAGCTAGAGGAATTACGTATCATTGAACTAGACCAAAACTCGCAATCATTGAAGCAAGAGGTAAGTGGCCTTCCTTATCTTTACATGCCTTGAAATTGTATATTTATCTCTCGTTCTACATGCCTTAAACTTTTATAAAATTTTGGAGATTTTCAATATGGGAAATTCTATTTGCACCCCACAAATTCCATAAGCACCCCGTTTGGTAGCTTTTTTGCCAAAATACCCTTAAAAACCAAAAATACAAAAAAAAAAAAAAAATCCAAGCACCCCTCTTCGTTAGAGGAGAAGAAGGAGGAGTGTCACGCCCCAAATCCGGGCACCCAAATCAAACCTGAATACCTATTGATCAGCCCGTTTACCCAAGATCTAGGGTGTGATAAAAAATAAAATACTTCAAAAAATAAAGAAAATAACAAGAATCACCGTCGTAATTGATGAATAACAGCTCAACTCCAATAGTCAAAATAATGCGGAAGTGTAAACAAGTTATTACGTTGAAATAACCAAAGTCAAAATCAAAGTCAAATTTTTTAATTTTTATAAAAATTACTAATTAGGGTCTTTATAATTATCTAATATTTATATCAAACATCTTTTGTGAAAGCACTTAAGCCAAAACACTCGTTTAAGATAGTTTTAAAATTTTATTTTCGCGGTTCTAATAAAAACGGTCAATTTTTGGTCAAAATTCAAAGTATATCAAAAAATTATTTTCTTTAAGGATTTTATTTTAAAATTTATAAGAAACAATTTTAACAAATGAACTTTGGCCAAAAATGACGTTTTATAGTTCTTTTAGTGATTTTACAATTATTGCAGTTTTATAAAAGTGACCGGCAAAACTCAGTTGATTGATTTTTTTTCTAACTTAATCGTATGATTCGAGGGTCAATTTAAAACGGAATCCAACAAGTGATATATGCATTTAATAGTGCTCAAAATGTAAATTAAAATATTTTAATCAATCCCAACATGAACAAATCATTTTTGAACATCCATAAATCTTAAGAAAAATAAATCTTAATCTTCAAACTCCGTCTCGTCCATGATGTCTTCCCCGTCAATGGTTCATCTTAATCTTCTTTTATGAAATCTGAAATTTTTTTCGGTATAAATCGTAAGTTTTCGCCCAGTAAATTCCACAGAATAATTATATATTTATAATTCATTTAATTTAAACACATACATAGATTAAGAGCACGTGTGATACATGATCAAATATATAAAAATATGATGAAGAATGATGATGATGATGATTCGATTGAATGAACCAAAAAACACATTCCCTTTTTTTCACAAGTCCAACCCGTAGGTTCTTCTGCAGGAGTTTGGGGTCTTTCATCCTAGGGCACCGAGTCCTTGTTAATTCTTTAAGGTTCTTCTGGGCTGCAGATCCTATGCGCACTCCTAGTTAAATTGAATCCTTCGGGCCGCAGAGCCTATGTGCACTCTCGACTAAGTTAAGCCTTCGGGCCGCAGAACCTATGCGCACTCCCAAATAAGTCAAACCTTCGGACTGCAGAGCTTATGCGCACTCTCGTCTAATACCATACTTCCGGGCCGCAGAGCTTATGCGCACTCATGTCTAATACCCAACCCAAATGAGAATGTCTCATTATGATAATGAATAATATAATCATTTAGCAAGATAATCAAAAGCACAAGTCACGAAGATCTAAACTCATAAAATCATATAACAAGAATTTAAAATAAATAAATCACAAACTAGAAGAGAATATCCGTACCTATCTAGTTTTAGAACTTAGAACTAGAACCTCCACCACCAAGAACAAGAAGAACTCTAGAGAGTTTAGAGAGCGAGAAAGAGCTCAAGAGAATTGGTGAATTGATATGAGGGCGATGGGTCCTATTTATAATAGTTCATAGAAAAAAACTTTCAAATATAAGTTTTATAGTTTTAGCAAGTATATTTAAAACTTTCTATTTTGTTTTAAAAATATTCTTTAAAGAGACTTTATTTTAATTAATTTTCGTAGCATTAAAAGGAGTAATTTTTATAACCCATTAAATGACTTATTTTAAGATGGGTATGCGCTAAAAATGGGCCTAAGGCCTATGGTTGTCAAGTAGGCTTTAAATAAAATTATTTTTGAATCTAAAAGATCTCTAAATTGGCCCGAAAGGCCTGCCCCTATAAATAAACTCAATCAACATGTAAATAAGAAATAATAACAAAACTTACCAACGATTACTCATTAAATTTATAAAATACAATAAAAATTATTTAAAATATTTTTAATTTAAAGTTTTTTTTAAATTATATATATATATATATTTGTAAAATATCGAAATGTGATAAGAATCTCAAATGCCCCAATAGTAACAACGTGTTGATTAAAAATGTAAAGGTGACATTCGTCATTTAAAAATATTATTATTTTTAAAATAATCATTTATTTAAATTTATATCTTAGTTAATTAAGTTGGTTATCCAGTACACAGAATGTCCTTACATTACTACGATACAAGTACAATTATATGAAAATCGATTTTAGTGTTATTAAAATAAAATTTTCTACGTGTCATAATATAAAAGTTCTGACTAAGTTCTCGAACTTATTTCTACATGATATTATAGCATGTTGTAGATAAAGAATAAGGTTCAAAAAATTTCAGGATGTCAATTTTTATAATTTTATAATTAATTTACACTAATACCCCTGAATAAAAGTTCAGAGTATTACAAGGAAGATGTCGTCGCCATCGCCACCACCACCACCATAGGTACGTCTCTATTTCTAATAGGCCCCACAGCTGGGCTGGCCGTGGGGACTGTGTAGCCTACGACCAGCCTAACCATGGCTACTACAGTCCCCCCAGAGAGAGAGCACCCAAATGAAGTGCTTATGGAATTTGTGGGGTGCAAATAGAATTTCCCTTTCAATATTTCATTGAATTTCGTTTACCATGGCTTCTTGTTGTCATGATGTTAGTATTTGTCGTATATATGCTTTTATGAGAACTAATATGTCTGAGGATGTGGGATGTCAGATGAGAGTGTCTTGAGTTTGGGATGTTAGGAACTGGCTTACTAACATACACATCAGTCAGAATAGTAGTTATAAATGAGTATGTAGATTATATTTTGCTATTAGATTTTGTGGTGTTCGGATCTATTGCACGTCTTCATAAAAATTAACATACAAGAGAATAAACAAAATTAAGGACCAAGGTTCAAAACCTTTATAGCAATTCAGAGGATGGATGAATCAGAGATTCCGAGTGTTAATCGACGACGTATCAACACTTATCGGCGAGACACTGATCAACATGGGGGCCCACATGGCATTCAGATATTCCAGCGAGTTGCGAGAATAATTAACCTCAACATCAGCCATATATATCAAGAGGAGTAAAACTTTGATGACATGGCCTTGTCTGTCATTAAAGGAGATGACAGGGTTGCAAATCTCGGCACGCGGATTTTGTATGGACGGACACCTTGGCCTCACCGCACACGTACTTAGGGTGTACTCGAGTGCTTTTTGCCAAAACACTTCCTCAAGTACATTTTCCCTTGGTTTGCCCCCCTGATCAAAATCTTGGGTCCGCCACTTCTTACATGGGTATGTGTGCAGTAAGGCCAAGGTGATCCGTCTGTACAAATCCACGTGCCGAGATTTGCAACCCTGTCGTCAGGGTCTGCCATTGCTTACAGGGCCCTGTCATCAAAGCTTTACTCTATCAAGAGCACTGACCCTGGCAATATACCTAGTGTTAGGGCCTGTTTGGTAACGCACCATGGCGGAAAAATAAAATATTTGTGCGTGCTAATATTCACCCGGGTGCGTTTGGCAGCCACTTGCCCTCGACGAATATTTAGCCGAGCCCACATACTTGCCCTCTACGGCGGGAAAACATTTGATCACCTCCCCCCCTGTGTAAATATTTTCACGCCAATTATTCCTTTGTGAGAAAATTTTATTTTCTCGCCAAAAAATCACTAATTTTAATAAAAATTAGTTTTTTAATATATAAAAAAGATAAAAATAAGTTTTTTTTTTTATCCTTTGACATAATATGTGGTTCCCGCACTTGCCAACCTATTTTTGACTTACTTTGATATGTGGGACCCACTCAAATTGAAAGAAAATGAAGTAAGCTGAAGTGAGCTAGCTCATACACGTACCAAACATTGTTAAATATTGATATGAGCAAATATTTAGCCAAGATAATATTTGCCTGGCTAAAGATTCGCCATGGAAACTCTTTTTCTCACGAACCAAACAGACCCTTAATAGATGCCAGACCCGTCAAATGTTGGCAAAACCATCAAGCCGTCGGTGGTCTCCCATGGTGAGTAAAACTTCTGTCACAACAAAGTTGCAAACCACAGAATCACAGCCAATGAGTTTGAAAGTAGGATTTTTCCGCGTCGTTGGTTACGGAAACCCTAATCTTAATACATTTGTAATTTAGATCTGATTTAATTCCTGCAAAAGTATGAACTTTGTATAGGGATTCGTGTCGGATGTCGATCCGCACTCGGGGTCAGTGTGCGTAATTCAAAGACATGAAATGACAGATTTTTATCAAGAAAACATGGAGAGGTGAGAATGGTGATGGATTTAAAACATGCTTAATGATTTCTAGAGAGAGAAATTGCCATAAGATTAAAAAGAAAATAACTAACACAATGAAGTAATACTAGAATTTATTGAAATAATAACTTTCTTACAATATTCTCAATCAAAATTACGAACTAAACATAAAAAGAACTAAAAGGATTAAACTATAAAGCCGTAAGAACTAGAGAGAGGAAGAGAATAAGAGGAGAGAGAGTATGAATTTTTAGAGAGAGAGAAGAGACTAGAGAGAGAAGCAATACCTTGGACTTTCCTTTCAGCCATTAGATGGGAGGATTGGACCTTGTGAATGGTGCATGAAGAAAATGATTTGCTCGTAGGATTTCCAAGGGAGGAGAAGGAAAAATGATGAGTTAACGGCCTTTTGAAGCGTGGTGTTCCACATGTGAAGGCAGCAAGGGGTGATGTGGCAGATCTAGTGATGCCTAGCTGTTTAAGGAAAGTATGCTTGCTGGTTGGAGAGGTGGAGTCATTGGGCAGAGGTGTGGAGGAGGAAGTGCATTGAGAGGTGCTACCCGGAATGCATGCACCAGTCGGTGAGATGAACGAGGTTACCGGAAGGGGGGTTGCAGGTGCAAGCCGTGAACCAGCATCAGCCAAGAGACGTTGCTTAGAAGATCGCTGCTAGGAAGGGCAGCAGGTGGTGCGTGCAGGAGGCGGAGCAGCAAAGTTTTCCGGCGTTAATGGAGGTGACCGGAGGAGGACGTGCAGGTGGAGGATCAAATCGATGGAGCTTCCCTCCTATCTTCCTTTCTTCTTCTTCTTTTCTTTTTCTGTATTTTTTTCTTTTTCTTTTTCTAAAGGAAGAGAGGGAGAACGTGAATAGCAGGAGAGGAATGAGTGAGGGGCTTGGATTGCATGCCGGAGAAGATGATTCAGTCCGGTGGAGGTGCCAAGGTTGAGGGTGGCGATGGATGGAGAGGGAGGCGCTGGCTTTTTCCACCTCCAATGGAGTTGTGAGGTTGGTCAGTCACAGCAGGAGACTACCTCGATCTCCATCATCCTTCTTTCTTCTTCTTCAACCTGGAAAGAGATGGAGGGGGCGCTGGTTTCGCCGGAGTTGCGACCTGCAACAACTCCGGTGATCTCTTTATTTCTTTTTTTTTTTTTCTGGTTTTTTTTTTGCGTTTCTTCTTGAAGAAAACGGTGAAGAAGGAGGGAAAGATGAGAGAGGAGATGGTGGAACGTGGTGGAGAATGGGGGGAATAAAGGCCAGCAAGGTGTGGAACGAACGGCCGGAGTTGCAGGCGCAACTCCGGTGAGAAAGATGAAGATGAAGACGGTGATTGAGAAAAAATGGAGGAAAAAACAGTCAAAAACCGAGGAGAAAGAGGGGGCCACGAGTTGGGGGAGAGAATGGAGGAGAAAGGGGGGGGATTAGGGTTCGAACGAACCCTTCTCCCTCCTCTTATAAAGCTCCCTATTTCCATTAATGGAAATAGGGTATTTTTTTGAAAATAAAAATATTATTATTATTATTATTTTTTTTTTTAAGTAAAAACCTACTTTATTATGGGGAATCTCCCCAATTAGTGGACCCCCCATTTTTTAATTAAAATTATTTTGAAATTCACGGGGTCCACTAACTGGTCGGACAGCGGGTCGATGATGATGGGCCCGGCTATTGGCCCACATGGACTGATGATGTCCATCGTCTCACAAGATGATGTGACAGACATTCTGATGGCGATCGGATGGATGGTGACTTGATTGGGACCCAGATTGGTAGATCGACGGATCTAGAGAGATCCAACGGTCCGATTGAAGATCCAACGGTCCGATGGAAGATCCAACGGTCAGAAAGCTAAGGGAGATGAGATAGAGCCGAAGGGTAGGAGTTCTGGGGTTAGGTCAGTAGATTCGAGGATCGAGAGATGAAGAGAGAGAGAAAATAATAAGAGATGAGAGAAAAAGTATCAAAAAAAATGGAAAAAAGCACTGGCGGAGGGTCTGGAACCCTGGTCTTCACTGTGACCATCCTCACGCTTCTCCAGTAGAGTCGACTATCATTCCTTGCTGACTCATGTGGCTTTAAACGCTTTGGTCCGTCTCTTGGTCATTGGCTCTCCTGCTCTCTTTGTTCTTTGGGCCGGCTTTTTGGTCCTCTTATTCAGCCCATATTTGGCCCATATCTTCTAGTCATAGCATGTGGGCTCTTTAAGCTTTGATAGTGGGCTTTCATGATCGATTTGGGCCCACAAGTCTCGAGAATCGTCCCATCGGGGTTTCCTGCGACAGAAGAAGCGCGTAATGAGACTCTATCAGAATGACTTCATATCTAGACTTCCGAAAATGTGTTTAATGCATGCAAATATACCATTTCGTCCAGAAAAGTGTGTTTTACGCAATGAGATAGACTCTTACGTAGAAAAGTGGATAATTAGAGCAGTTTTACGTAGGAGAGTGCGATAACGCTAACAGGATAAGTGCTTAAAATAAGCACTTTTGAGCGAATATCAGAGTTCTCGGCACGTACTCCTCAAAGCAAATGCACATGGGTACGTTGCAAAAGCACTTGTGTACATGCCGAGAACTCATTGGCCTGTGATTGTGTGATTTACAATTTGTTGTGATAGAAGTTTTACTCTCCAATAGTGTGCCACATGTCTTATATTGACGTCCATCATCAACGACCGTCGACGTCAGTGAGCAAAGTTCTAATTAAAAGATACGCAGTGACAACAAAAATTTCTGAGCAGGAATGCTTTTCAACCTCCCTTGATCATCATTAATTGGATCACACACACACACACACACACTTTTAAAAAGCTGACATACCCCCTATGACTTGGTCCAAGGTCAGTTGACCAATGTTGACCCGAGGTGACCATCATATTTTACATCAAAATACAAAAATACCCCTTTCTTCAACGTTGGAACAAGGGTTTGGACAAAAACCAAACCCCCAAATCAAATGGCTGTGCTGGACAGCTAGCCAAGAGATACCAATGGATTAGCTGTCCATCACCGGAGACTACCCACCGGAGTCTCATGCTGGTCATCCGCCACTCCGGTGAAAATTAAAAAACGCATTGGGTCATTCAGCCATACTCGAGTTATATTTCTCATCTAATCTCAGCTTGAAAGTAGATCTCCTAACTACTGTTGTTCAAAAATATCCAATCAATATTTGGAATGGGAATCCCCAATGCTAGTTGAGATAGCAAAACAGTTTCAGATCTTAATATTTGTACTACAATATCACTTCAATCCTGGACGTTGGTGTTTCAAAAAAGATATAAAAAAGAAAAAAGGGTGAAACTCTAGCTACTATAATGGCATTTAATTTTGATTTTCTCCGTAGTGGTGGATTACCGGCATGGGACTCCTTTGGGTTGGTATCTCTTGGCTTGCCGTCCACCATAGCCATTTGATTTGGAGGTTTGGCTTTGGTGCAAACTCTAGTTCTAAGGTTGAAGATAAGGGTATTTTTGTCTTTTAATATAAAATGTGGTGGTCAACTCAGGTCAACATTGGTCAACTGGCCTTGGACCAAGTCATAGGGGGTAGGTCAGCTTTTTAAAAGTGTGTGTGTGTGTGGGGGGGGGGGGGGGGGGGGGGGGGGGGTATGTCGAATTTCAAAGATAACATTGGGGGGTATGTCAAAAATTCCCTTTTATTTATTTAGTAAATGGAGAAAATTATATCTTAGTCAAGGTTTAAAAGGACGAGCAGTGTGCCAAAAAGGTTTAAAAGGGACCGTTATAATGTCATTAGGGTTGGTAACTTAACGGTTGTGATTTATGACAGTTACAATAGGTCAAAGAACAGTCAAAATTATATATACTTTTATATTATATTCATTTTTAAAACAAATGGGGTAAAAGTTAAATAATAGATAACAAACCATAAACGGCCGTTATTTAAAAAATGATTGATGTAACCAAGGTTTAAAGAGGCCGTTTTAACTGTTAAACGGACTGGGGGTGTTACCGTTTAAACCGTTTAAGTGGCCATTAAAACGGATTGAAACGGCCAGGGCCAAAAATAGAAAAAATGGATTTTCAAAAATTGACGGATTTTAACGGAAAAAATGGCGCTGAAATTCAAATTTTGAAAATTTAAAATTAAAAAAAAAAAAAAAATTTAACGGAATTAACGGCCGTTTTTTTCACAGTTTTTTTTTAAAGAATTTAACGGCTGTTTAGACAATTTTAACGGCCGCTAAAAAAAATGGCCGTTAAATTCAAAAGTGTTATTCGAAATTTGACGGATTTTAACGGAAAAAATGGCGCTGAAATTCAAATTTTGAAATTTGAAAATAAAAAAAAAATAGAATTTAACGGCTGTTTAGATGATTTTAATGGCCGCTAAAAAAAATGGCCGTTAAATTCAAAAGTGTTAAAACGTGTTTAAACAGTATTAATGGAAATGGGCTTGGGGCACGGCCGTTTTTAAAACCATGGCTTTAAAAATGGCAGTTATAAAGAAAATAACGACTGTGCAATAACAGTAAAGACCCCTCATTACGTATTCCCCCTTGTAACACTCGAAAACTAAAAAAAAAAACTGAATAACTGCTATAGAAGCTGTTATGTCCATGGTTTTAAAAATGGCCGTTTAAACGGTTTTAACTTTAAACGGTAGCGCCCCAAGCCTGTTTCTGCTTAAACATGTTTTAACGGTTTTGAAAAAAATGGCTGTTTTTTTTTTATTTTTTATTTTTTTAACGGCCATTAAAATTGTTTAAACAGCCGTTTAATTCTGAAAAAAAAAGGCCGTTAAATCCGTTTAATTCCGTTAAAATCCGATAAATTCCGTTTTTTTTTTTTTTTTTAATTTACAAATTTTAAAATTTGAATTTCAGCGCCATTTTTTCTATTTTTTCGTTAAAATCTGTTAAAATAGTTAAAATCCGTTTAATTCCATTTTTTTTTTCATTTTTTTTGCATTTTTGCCCCTGTCCGTTTCAATCCGTTTTAACGGCTGTTTAAACGGTAACGCCCCCAGTCGTTCAACCGTTAAAACGGCCTCCTTTAAACCTTGGTTATGTCCATCGTATTATTTCGAAAAAAAAAAATCATTTTTTTACCATTAATTATCAACGATTCTGTGAAAGAAAAAAAAAATTAAAAGTACAATTTTATAATTATTAATTATTTTACTCAGACATGATTGATGTGACCCTGTTATAACGGCCGTTAACAGTCAAATGTGAAGTGTAGTCTTTCTTTTTGTCAAGCTTTGATTTGGCTTTTATTCGTTTTATTCTTAAAGATTCAAAAAATCAATGAATTTGGATTCATACTAAGAGATTAGAAAAATTCTTACACCAGCTGTCAACTTGACGTAGCCCTCTTAATGTGGACTTGACTCGAGAGCACTGCACAGGCAGAGTTTCTATATTGGAAACACGTCGCCTTATGAACAGTGGAAAGATTCGGAGAATAAATTGGTAGGCCATGTGAATGTTACCGTCACATGTGCACTATATATTTAAGAACTGCGATACATGGGTCCACACAATTATATATCACTTTTACACTTATTTATGGCTTTAGAGGACCTCCTTTTCTGACCCCTTTGGGGAGTCGTGTTCTTGGCCGTTGGATTCGTTAGCGCTGGCAAAAAGTGAGCGATGTCATGCCTACATCTGTGATCCTCAAGACCGCACCAACTATTTCGTATATAAGGCCGATGTCATGCCTACATCTGTGATCCTCAAGACCACACCAACTATTTCGTATATAAGGCCCTGTGATTTTTTTTTCTCACGATTGTTTTTGGACGTGTGCGCTTCGGAATCGGCTCACGTTCAATGCGTGCGAATCTGAATGATAGATGTTTAGATGGATTCAACAAATCGCGCGTAAAAATAAATTATGTGCATTTGTTTGCGCAAACGATAATGGATGTTATGCCTGATTCAGTATATCGCACTACATTGTATAAAATTGTATATTGTAGTTTTGGAATGCCACGTAGACTCGATTTGAACGTTTTGTGTCTAGATATACAGGTCGGTCGGTGTTACATCGGAGAGGGCGATCGGTGAGAGGAGGGGTTAGGGTTATTTTGGGTTTAGGGGAAGAAAAGAGATACCATCGTTGATTGTCGGAGATGCAGTGCTTGCTGGAGTTAATGGATGTTGTAGCGAGAGGGCGATCGGTGAGAGGAGGGGTTAGAGTTTCGTCCAGTAGAGGGTTTAGGGTTTGAAATAACAACCAGTCCGTTTTTTTTAATCCAATATGCCTAGAAGGGAGGGGGGGGGTTGATTAAGTATTTAAAATTAATTATACATACACAGCTTTACTTGTCTATGGTAGGGGAACAAAATCGTATGCCTTAGTTGTTTGATTAAAGATTATCACGACCGACTTAAATCGAATATACCTCCGTGGTATATTTTCTTCTCGTCGTTTGTTCTAATCAAGATAGATAGCGAAATACAAACAAACAATTACACAAGATAAGAGATTTTTACGTGGAAACCTTAGTCAAGGAAAAACCACGGGACCACGTTTAGATGGAAAGTATCACTAACTGAAAAGTTAAACGAAATAAAGGTTACCTACGCAGCACCATTCCAAATACAGCTTCCAACCTTAGCAAAGGCCTACTGCTGATGCGTCCACGTCCTCTGAATCAACGCCATGAATCCATGCGCACCTTTTCAGCCAAAAAGCTTTGTTCGGTTTGGTATACCCAAAATCTACCGTCGATCGATTGCTCTGATCTTAATTTTCAACACTCTCCGCCTTTGCCGAAGGTGAAGGATTCAGTACACCCTGAACCCTAAGTTGCTCAAAGATGTTGAGTTACACTGGTACACCTAGGCTACTAGGTCGAATATCTAAGTGGAAGACTTAAGCTGAGGAATAGATCAAGCACTTGGCTTTGATCAAGAAGAGTAACAAGCTCGCAAGATGTAAATGAGAAACAAGCTTGTTGCTCTTCGAATAGACACTCTAAAATAAATATTTTCTTCTCTCTCTTGAAGTATTATGTCACTCTATGTGTGTTTAGAGAATGTATAGAAGGGTTGTATTTATAGAATTCGTAACCCTTAGTCTTGTAGAACGTGGAAGAGTGGAACAAAGAATTTCGGATCTGAAAAAGATTCAAATCGTGCTAACTCCAATCGATTGTACTCTAGGTCCAATCGATTGGCCTCAAATAAGTTTCTATCCTGAAGGCTCAAATCGATTTTACAGAGGTCTCCAATCGATTGGTATCAAAAAAGTTTCTATCCCGAAGGCTCCAATCGATTTTACAGAGGTCTCCAATCGATTGGGCTATGATCATGTTCTATCTCGTAAACTCTAATCGATTTTATAGATGTGTCCAATTGATTGGGCTTTGATCATGTTCTACCTTGTAGCCTCCAATCGATTTTACAGACGTCTCTAATAGATTGTGCATTTATCATGTTCTTGCTCGTAGCTTCCAATCGATTTTACAGAGTCCTCCTATTGATTGGGCTATGTAGTCTAATCGATTTGACAAGTTCCAATCAATCGGACTCTCCCATAAGTTAATATCTTTGACTAAGACTTGGGTCTATCCAATGACTAGGTTTGACCATTACATTTTATTCAATTTAAACATATTCCTATGGCCACAAAGTCACTTATCTTTCTAATCGAGTGTACATGATCTATAATCGACAAATGGGCAGTTACTCAGATGACTCCTGTAGTCAACTGTCTGATTCTTACTGTCTCTGTCTTCTAGTCTTCACGTAGTCAACGAAGTATGCGTACCACGATATCTTCACACTACACTGGTGCTTGTAAGAACGGTTACAAGAATATTTTTATGTCAAATGGAATATTTGCCAAATTGAATATGAAAATATTAATTATAGGGTTTGGGTTTAGGGGAAGAAAAGAGTGAACTCGATTGGTTATATAGTGCGACTTACCGTGCGATGCACCATAAGTGTTCCTTATGGTATATTGGTGTGTGTTACAAGATGTGATTTGACGCGTGTTTCAATTCTAGGGAATGAGTATTGTAATGCGCGTCTTGACGCAAATTGAGGGCCCTAATGCACATTGTGAGTCGCGTGTATTGGCGCAACCAACACACACATTTTTTGGTGAGTTGCATACAATGGCGCTAATGCGCGCGTATTCTTAAAAAACAAACGCAGCCTAAATTCTGTTTGTGCGAGTATATAGAATTTTTTTAATTTTCTTCCTTTTTGGATAAGGGACTAGAAAGGATGGACCTGGACACGCCTGCATGTGCAATACATGTGGTACCCTTACAGTAGAGTCTTGGTCTCATGGTGTCAAACACTTGACCTTATCCCTCGTGGCAAGTTTTGATTGGCTGCTGTAGAAAAAAAAACAATAACACGGTAAGTCCTTTAGGACTGTCGGCACTAAATCCAGACCATTGGATGGTCTTTGAGATTCGTGTGTTGTGACTCTTAAGCACCATCCAATGATCTCGACGTAGGCATGACAGTCTGCTGGGGCTGATCTAAAATAAGAATGAAAGCATCTTTTACACTATTGTGTTAACCGATCGTGACCCATTGCAAAAAGAAGCGTACGTGTTAATTGGCATCGTCATGAGGATGATACTGTAGCATTGTCGTCCCAAAGGTCCAGACTCCAAACTACCTATGAGCCATGGTCATTGAGATTCTATCACCACACGTATCTCAAAGACTACCACACCAATTCTAAAGAACATCCAATGGTTTTAACACACAGAGTACGTGCTGGTACACTATTCTCACAAGGATGGTAGTCACCACTGCCATCTGGGCCTACTGACCGCATGGATGTTTAGCCCAACCTTTAATAGACATTCATACAAAAAATCAACTTGTTTAATGATTTTTAGCTGTTGGTTTTAGTACTCAAAAGATGGTTGTATTCAACGGCTATAAGAACACCTTAAATGGGGTTAAAAAGTGTTAAAATCTAATGGTTATAAATTACCAATCAAGGTGATTTTTGGTATGTATATCCACCAAGGGGTGAGATAAACATCCAAACGGTCAGTGGGCCCAGATGGCATCGGTGACTACCAAAAATGCCGCTTCCGCAAATGAACAGTTTCAGGCATACCTTGTCAGGGTACCAATCAGACTGATGTTCAAGATGTGGGTCCACTAAGAGGTGGAGTTAGTGTGCCACATGGCATTTGTGGTGTCGACACCAAACTTTGGTTTCCAACATTGAACATCGAAGTTTTTCTCACATAGATGGTGGATGACGGTGAGGGTGACGCGAATTCATTTTTGTTAGCTTCAACGCTAAGCAAAGGAGTAAATTTCTTATGTGGACCCCTTTCCTATATGGAGCCATTTCAGGTGCTGCCATCTGTACACGCTAAAACATTCTACAAAATATAGAATATTCCATTCTACCGTGTACAGATGGCAGCTCTTGAGATGGCTCCAGTCCAAGCTCCACGTAAAAAAATGGTCTTACATAAAAAATTATTTTACTCGAAGCAAAGCTCTGCATCCAATACGTACCCCTCACAAATCACAATTAAGGGGCCGTTTTAATGGTAGAACGGACTGGGGGTTACTGTTTCTTTCCGTTATGACGGCCATTATAACGGATTGTAAGGCACAGGGGCAAAAAGGGGGAAAATGGCGCTAAAATTCAAATTTTCAATAAAAATCTTTAACTGAAAATAACAGAAATAACAGATGCCTTTTTAACAATTTTTTTCAGAATCGTTATAATGGAAAAATAACGGAAAATAACAGTCGTTATTTATTTTCTAAGCATTAAAACTGTACATAACATAACAGAGGAGGTCCGAATCCGTTATAACGGCCGTTTCTTAAACCATCGTCAAAATTTAGACGTGAGAGCCGCTTTGATCGTTGACCTGCTAATTAATAACGACCCAGTGATTTTGACGTATCAAAAAAAAAAATAACGACTGTAGTTTTGAGCGCTAGTGCTTTTCAACTTCCCTTGGTCGAGTAAACCTTCGCTCACTGCATGATGTGAGCGAAGCCGATCACAGCATACAATACGAGCCACGTGGCATACTTTTAGAGAGCGCTGACCGTGTAGATGTTTGGCAAATCACTAGGTGGACCTAAAAACCGAAAATAAACCTGATCAGGCTGATTTATGGTTTGCAGCTCCACCTAGGGACTGATCGAACATCCATACGTTCAGCGCTCCCAAAGAGTATGCCACGTGGTTCGTATTGTGTGCTGTAATCGGCTTTGCTCACGTCATGCAGTGAGCGAAAGGTACTCCCCTTGGTCCACGACTCCAAGTCATTGGATGGTCCCTCAAGTTTACATCATGCAAATCCAGATTTAAATGATGGGCAGATACGAATAGAACTTTGCTGACCATCGTCTGTCAGCAAAGTTGCTGTCTGCCTATAATATGAGCCACATGGCATGTTCTTAGAGTATATACGCATACAGACAAAAAAAATAGCCTGATAAGAGATTTCTAAGCATTGGATTGGAATCGTTTTAATGTGTTTATTTTTAACCGTGGAATTTGAGCATTTTGACCATTATTTGGGTACAAAGATCCAAAAGTTTTAAATCCATCAGGCTGATTTTGGGTTTGTAGTCACCTAGGGATTGGCCAAATAGCCATACGGTCAGTGTCCAATAAGAATATGCCACTGTCTCATATTTTAGGTGGTCAGCAACTTTGCTGATAGTGGCCAGCAAAGTTCTTTTTGTTGGAGAGGGAATCTTTTTTTAGATATGGGTTGGGGCCCACGTGGTTTGAAAAGGGAAAGATTCTTAAAAGATCCCCTCTGGGTATCGGCCGAGTAAAACCTCTCTCACAGTGTAGCCACGTGGCACACTCTTAATGGATGCTGACCGTATGGATGTTTGGCTAATCCCTCGATGGACCTACAAATAAAAAAATCAGCCTGATTAGTGATTTACAACCTTTGGATCTTTGTACCCAAATAACGCTCAATAATGATCAAATTCTTATGTTAAAATTAACTCATGAAAATAACTTCAATCGAATCGCTAAGGGCCTGTTTAGCAACACCGAAATAAGTTATTTTTTTGCTTCAAAAAGCAAAAAAGTTGAAAAGTTTGTTTGGGTACCCATTTTGGAATTGCTTCTCAAAGTCAAAAACTTACTTTTTGTGGAAGCAAAAGTCAAAAAAAAAATAATTGTGGAACCGACGCCTCTAATTTTAAGTGAATCTTTCTAAATGTCAAATTTACCCTTAGCTTAAATATTTTTTTTTACACCAGTGTCATCTCCATCTTTGACGATTAGGGCTTCTCACATTCTCTTTCCTCTCTCCATCTCTTCAACCTTGATGTGGTATCATCTCTTCGACCCCGTCCACTGTGAGAATGTCCGTCTCTCTTTCTCTATATGTCAGTCTTTCTTTCTTTTCAAGGAATTTATGTTTTGATTCTATTGAGGAGCGGGTTAGTAGACCATAGTTTTCTTTTAAATAATTACCCATAAAAAGACGCACTAGATGTGCCTTTTATTACTGAATATTTACAATTTAAAATCTTTGAAAAAACCAGCATATGTGATATTGGTTTATAATCTTTATTAATGGTTTATTAGAATATAATATGTATATAAAATTATAAAAAAAAAGGCTTTTTGACTTAATTCATGCCAAACTAACTTTTTCACTTTTTAACTTATAAATCAGTCTTTCACCAAACAAACTTTTGCTTCCAAATAGTAACTTTTAAATTCAGCAACTTAATTTAGAAGTTACTTTTTGCTTCACTGGTTTGCCAAACGGGCCTTTAGAAATCACTAATCAAGCTGATTTTTGGTTTACAGGTCCACCGAGGGACTGGCCAAACATCCATATGGCCAGTGTCCACTAAGAGTATGCCATGTGGCACGTATTGTGGTTTGTGACAGAAGTTTTACTCCGACCCCAACATAGAGTAGAATTTTGCTGATCGACTATTGTTAGTCAAGTTGTTGACTGACCAAAATATGACTTACGTGGTGCATTCTTAGAAAATGTTAACCGTGTGTGGCCAATCTACTAAGCAGGCCTACAAACCAAAAATCAGCCTAATTAGTGATTTCAAACAAGTGTTTGAAAACTCGAAAACTCGACTCGAAAGTCTAAACCGTGGGTATCCTGGCCTCTTAGAACATCCGACTAGTCCCCCGGGGCATGATAGTCACCCCTTCCACACATGCCGGAGTGTACTGGAAGAGTTAATGTGGACATAGCTACTTATTACCCTCTACTCTTTTTAGTGGGTGGCCCCAAGTAGAGTTGACAAGTCGTTTGAGAAACATATTTGGTTCGTCGATTGTAAAACAACGTGTTTGGTGTGTCGTTTTTTTTTTCAGATGAACAACACACCAAACCTGTAGTTTATTTGATTCGAGTTTATAGACTCGAAATTCAGCCGAGTCGAGTCAAGTCAACTTGGTCGAGTTTCGAGTTGACTCGACCAATTTTAAAACACTATTTCAAACCTTTGGATCTTTGGGGAAAAAATTCACTGGCCTGGGGGAACTTCAACTTTGAAGTCCCCTCCCAAAATGTATGACAAGTACCATTTGTTAACCACTAACCAAGGGCTTAACGTAGGTTGGGTTAAGGGATTAGGGTACGTATCAGACATTTTGGGTGGGGAGACTTCAGGGCCAACAAATCTTTTAATTCTATGATCTCTATACCCCCAAGTAGGTCGGAAAAAAATCTTTGGCCCAGAGACTTCAAACTTCGACACCCCTCCCAAAATATCTGACAAGTACTCTTTGTTAACCACTAACCAAGGGCATAACCAGTAACCCAGGGCATAACGCAGACTGGGTTAAGGGATTGCCACAATTTACAGATTGGCTTCACATGCAAAGCATGCGCTGGCTGGTGTGTCCCACTAGTTACCAATAATGTAACTAGTTGGAGGATTAAAGAATCGATGGTCCCGCGGATCTTCAAACTTTGAAGGTTCCCCTCCCAAAATGTCTCACGTACATCAATGCCTAAACCTAATCCTTGGTTAGTTAGTTAAGGGTGGTTAACAAAAGGTACGTATCAAACATTTTGGGAGGGGACCTTCACTTCAAACTTCACTCCAGTTTGAACTTTGAAGGTCGCTGGGACCAGATAATATTTTCTCCTGGTTGGAGGGTTGCCATTTGTATAGTGTGAAACCTAAGGACTGTTTACGGATGATTGACCAATTGAACTGATGTCCCATGGATAAAAAATCTTTGAAGAAGGACGTCGTATGATGGACCACAGTACGTGCCACGCGGAACACTCCTAGAGAGTAGAGACTACTGACAGTATGGATTTTTGGTGGACCTATATACTAAAAATCATCTTTACTGGTGCTTTATAACCTTTGGATCTGAGTACCAATGAAAACACTCCAATTCAACAATTAGAAATCAGTAATCATGCTGATATTTGATTTGTAGGTCCACTAGGAAATGAGCCCAACATCAATACGGGCATCTATATATCTATACTATAGCAGAGAAGCGATCAACATCGTTCTCTCCCCTCCACATCAAGTTGACGTGGCACTCTCCTCATGCAGAGTGTCATGTCAACAACTTAAAATTCTCTTTCCTCTCTCATCCACTTGACTCTACCCTATCTTTTTTGTCTTTTTCAAAAATACCCCTTAATACTTTAAGTAATGCACCTCAAACATTAATGACTTTTTAGACTTTTTAACCAACTCAATTTATTTTTCTTTAAAATCTCAATTATTTATTTTTTAATTCTTTCTTTCATTCTTAAATTATTTATTCATTCATTCTTAAATTCGTCTTTCTCAACGTCTCTTAACACCTTTTTATTTTCCAAAACATAATATTCACAACTTTCTATTTATGTTTCAATCAAAACGTTTATCCCATTATCACCGCTTCCATTATGGCCTTCTAATGGCTTTCCATCTCCTTCTTTCAATTTTTACAACATTCTATTTTTGTTTCAATTGAAACGTTTTTCTCATTAACATCACTTCCATTATTGACATCT
Organism: Euptelea pleiosperma; assembly: GCA_035048495.1. Lineage (NCBI taxonomy): Eukaryota > Viridiplantae > Streptophyta > Magnoliopsida > Ranunculales > Eupteleaceae > Euptelea > Euptelea pleiosperma. The sequence continues at coordinate 17,928,006 of CM068552.1, forward strand.
AATGTCTCTCCATATTTTGTTAATAAATAAATATCCATTTAATTAGCCATTAATTCGGTCATATATAAATATTAGGGTTTAGGCAGGGTTCTCACATTTCCTCTCATCAACTAAGCTTCTTCGAATGATAAAGACACAAAAGCAGGAGAAAAGCCAATATGGTTCGATATCTTTACCATCTCTTCTAAAACTTTTTTTTTTCCTTCAATGAGTCGTCTCTGCTGAATACTTGATTTGGGCCTCTAAAAGAATTGTTATTCAATTATTTACATTCATGTTTATGTTTAGACTCTAAAATAATTATTTGTTTATTTGTAGGGTTTCAATTTTTTAGGATTGTATAAATCTTTAAAGGTAAAAAAGAAGATTATGAATTTTTTTTATTTTCTTCTATTGTTAGCATTTTTATTTTTATTTTCTTATCATGTCTTACAGGCTAAGGGGATGTTGTTGAAGATAACGAAGAGATGATTGTGAATAAAAATAATATGAAGATGGGGAGAACTGATTAAAGGGTCGTCACTATTATGGACATAGTGGATGTGCTGTTGTGTGATGTTTGAATGTAAAACTGAAGATTATAAAAACTTATTTTTTATTTTCTTTTGGTGTTAGTAATTTTTTTCATTTTCTTATCACGTTCAGAGAGGATGAAGGGAAAGGGAATAGTTAAGCAATTTTTCTGTATTATTTTCTACTACAATTAGATGTAGATATTAAAATTAATTATTGTTAATTTGTATTTTCTATTTCCACCTGTGCTTTACCACGGGCTTTCATTACTAGTTGGTCTCTAAAGTGCGACGTTGCCCATAAGGATAGTCAACAAAGCCGCTTACCACCCAGAATATGAGCCACATGGCATATTCTTATAGGACACTGACCGTATGGATGTTTGGCCAATCCTTAGGTGGATCCACAAACAAAAAATCATCATGATTAGTGATTTCAAACCTTTGGATCCTTCTACCTAATGGTCAATACTGCTTAAATTTCAAGGTTAAAAGCAACCCATAAAAATGACTCCAATGGAACGCTTAGAAATCACTGATCAGGTTGATTTTTGGTTTGGATGTCCACCTAGAATTGGCCAAACATCCGTAGCACTATAACAGACAGTATCCTCTCATATTGTGGGCCGTGACCGTCGGCAGTCAGCGAAGTTTTACTCTTGCCCATACGCAATACCATGGTCCGTGACATCCGTCATCAAACATTTAATCTGATTACGTCACCCTGTCCATTTAAAGAATTTTTTTTCCGTCACCCTGCTCCACCTTGACTGCCACGTGTAAAATTACGATAGAGGAGAGATTTTCTCTGGTCTGTCTGTGCAGAGAAACTTTTCCCTAATTATAACAACATGGTGCTTCTCCTCCTTCCTCCTACGTTACCAGATTACTTAAATCTTTACCTTCCATCTCATAACCTGCAAAGTACGCACAGCTTTTTCTTCCCAAAAAAAGAACAAAAAATCCTCAATTTCTACGAAGACTGCCTCGAACAAAGCATAGATTTGAAGGTCAGAATCAAAATCAAAAATCAAAATCATTCTTTTCTTTCCTCAGTGAACGACGATTTTGAAGATCGAAGCAGAGGCAGGAAAAAAAATGGAAAAATTGTAGGGAAGGACCGCATTCCCATTTTTCTATTATTCCTCTCACGTGCACTCCTTTAAAAATTCCAACTTTCGATTTCGATCTGTAAATAAGCTTTGGAGATCTAAGGGCTTTGTTGTGAGAAATCGAAATCCCTCTGTTTTCAAGCTTAGATTTGAGAACTTGAGCTTGAGTGTTCGGAGTACCAAGCCTTGCAATTGTTAACGATTTCTTGTAATTTGAGAGAAAAGGAGCGAAAGAATGGAAAAGTACGAGCTCGTGAGGGATATTGGATCTGGAAATTTTGGCGTAGCGAGGCTTATGCGGAATAAGGAAACCAAAGAGCTTGTCGCCATGAAATACATCGATCGAGGACATAAGGTTGGTTGAAATCAAAATCAAAATCAAAATCAGATTTTCTTTTTTTGGTGATGTATTCGTACTTTCGTAGCAATTTCGGTTTCGATATATGTTTGAAAAAATTTAGATTGTGACTGCAGATCGACGAAAATGTGGCGAGAGAGATCATAAACCACAGATCGCTTCGACACCCGAACATAATCCGATTCAAGGAGGCGAGGAGATTTGACATTCAAAAGCTCTGTTTTTTATGATCTTAAATTATTAATTAATTGGTGTTCTTAGATTTTATGATCTTCGCAGGTTGTTCTGACTCCTGCACATCTCGCCATCGTCATGGAGTACGCCGCAGGTGGAGAGCTGTTCGAGCGAATCTGCAACGCCGGAAGATTCAGTGAAGACGAGGTCTTCTCGATTATTTCTTCAAAATTTGTTCTCTCCATTATTTCTTCAAAATTTTTGAATATTTTTTTTTTGTTACTTATTAACCTTTACTTAAATTTTCAGGCGAGATATTTCTTCCAGCAGCTTATCTCTGGCGTGAGCTACTGTCATTCCATGGTAATTAAACTGAAAAATGATTTTAAAAATAAGCTAGAAATATTTTTAATTAAAAATCCTGATTATTTTGTTTTTTTTGCCTCCCGATTTTTTTTTTTTATTGATTCGTGTTTTGCAGCAAATCTGCCACCGAGATTTGAAGCTGGAGAATACACTCTTGGATGGAAGCCCTGCACCACGTCTGAAAATCTGTGATTTCGGATACTCGAAGGTAGGCTACCTTTGATTTGTAAAATCAGTGCTCTAAGCAACTAAAATTCTAGGGACCTTTAATATTATGGAGAATCTGGAAAATTTACTCTTTTTTGTTTTTTTTCCCTAATGTAGTCATCTCTGCTGCATTCAAGACCTAAATCAACGGTTGGAACTCCAGCATATATTGCGCCAGAGGTTCTTTCACGGCGAGAATATGATGGCAAGGTAATTTTGTAGTTTCATTTTGGTTTTAGACAAATATATTTGTGTTTGCTTTGCAACAATTTTTATTGTCCATCTGGTGATACATATGTGTAGTGGCTAATATGGCACATTTTGATTTTGTTTATACACATAAGCACGAAATAAAGTGGAAGATCGGCAACACATGATTCACCAAGTGGTTCAGATGCATGCACTTCACCTAGAGTTTCCAACTCATGTCCCATGCATACCCCAACCTTTGGGAAGTCGATCGCACCTGTTTCTGGAATGCACTTCCCAGGAAATGTCAGTTCTTGTGGAAACCACAGATATGGGGATGATTGTGCATCGTATTAGATGTATATCAGTTTTCCTCTGATTATGCAAGGTAGTTTGGTTGTTTCCTAGTGTGGGCCCACCTAGGAACAGACCAGATTGATGAGTTCATGGGCCACATATGTGGTATGGGTTGTGAAAGCATCATCTTCAATGCTCATGGGCAAGCATTCCTTCTGATGTCATGTGCAGTAGGGGGGGTTATGGACTGGGTACGAGCTGCTTCTATTTCTTGGATTCGGTGACATGGCACATATGCATGTCAATCCTGAACCTTCCAACTCTTTGGTCATCCCTTTTTTTGGGTGACAATCCAAAATTTGCAATATAACAATCTTAACCGTATGATCAATATGATGTTAACTACCAAATGGAAGGATGGGATCCTCTCCAAATGGAGACTCATGATCGGACTGTATAATTGTCTACATGGTGTGAAAATTGTGTTGTCCAATACTCCAATTTGACTGTAGGGGATGATGACCAGGAGTGCACTTTAACCCCCTTGACTTTGGACCTTTGTCGATGTCTTTTTTATTTTCTAGTTTCATTTATGGAAAATTACCCGGATCCCAAGTTCAATTTTTTGAATATGAAAACCCCTTGTGTTAGATGTAAATAAAAAGCAATCCTTTGTCACCCGCCTCATAGTTTGATCAAAACACTAAAATTCCTTCTCCTTTCTGCAACTAGATATCTTCTTTAATCTCTCATTGGCTTCTCTCCTTCGGACAAGTATCTCATCAACTACTCTGCATCTCCTTCATAAAAATATTTCATCAACTTGGTGACATGCCATATGTTTTCAAATGTGTATGCACCATTTATTTTGGTTCAGGATGCTGCTGTATGGCTTAAGCTTTTCAAATTAAAAGCTTTAGAGCAGCAAAGACTGCCCACAATCAGCATCCGAAGCTAGATGCATCCATTGCAAGCAAAGGTTGCCTTAGCCCTTAGGTACTGATAGGTTGGTTACTATTATTATTTTATGAGTAAATAGGGTGGTTATTTTGCGCTTAATTGGCTTTAAGCATGTAACTATATGGCTGGACTCAAAAAACCGCTTACCCTTTGTGACCACGATAATCTCAATCTTAGAAGCCAAGGAGCAAAGCAGGTGCAAGAGTGAGACCATGGGAGTAGAAGGCCTGAGGATGGAGCTCATAGGGAGTCTCGATATAGTTTTCCACCACATGTCGGACCCTGTTGTGGAAAGTTTGAAAAGAGACTAGCTTCGTGGAAATAAAAAATATATATTTCTAATGGAGGTAATCTAACTTTGATCCATAGCACTTTGTCAAGTCTTCCGACATTCTTTCTTTATTCACAATGCCTCCTATCAACACGAGGCTAGAGAGTATCGAAAGTAATATCTTATGGGATGGTATGGAAGAGAATTTGTTCTCTTAATGAGATAGTGGGATTGGGTTTGAGACCTTTGAGATTGGTGAACAGAGCATTGCTGGGTAAGTGGCTTTGGAGAGTTGGGGTAGAATCTGACAGTCTATGGAGAAGAGTGATTAAAGGTAAGTATGGAAGCAGAAATCTTGATTGGGATTCAAATGTTTTGAGCTATGGGGTGTGTGGAAAGGCATCACCAAAGTTTTTGAGGAGTTTTCCAAAGGAATTATAATTAATCTCGGTTGCAAGGATAGAGTCAAATTCTGAGAGAATGTTTGGTGTGGCGAAAAGCCATTGTGTCAGTCCCTCCAAAGCCTATATGAGCTGGAAAATTAGAGAGATATGCTTGTTAGGGATTGTATGGACAAACAAGAGGCATGATATCTTGGAATTGCATTTTCCAAAGAAAGTTGGATGATTGGGAAGTGGATCTTCTTCCAACACTTCTAGGGTGTCTTGACAAAGCTCGGATCAGTTTGAATGAAGAAGACAAGCGTATTTGGAAATGAAACTCCAAATGTGTCTTTACAATGTGATCCTTTTCTTCAGGCATGTAGGGTATCTGTTGCCTTCTTGTTCAAGCTAATTTGGTGCACTCACGTCGCTACCAAGGTGGATTTTTTTTCATGTGGATAACCTCTCTTGGCAAGATTCTAATGGTGGATCACCAATAAGTAGGAAAAATATACAACATGTGTTTTTACTTTGTAAAGCTTTCGGAGAATAGGTGATGTAAAAATAGAGAAGATGGGGAAGTAGGGAGAAGAGATGAGAGAAATTAGAGAGAACTGAACTTAGCTAGTTCGACCTCCTCATTTGTGTATATATATCAGTTAAATACATAATATAATGTAAAAAGACCATAATACCCCTAAGAACAAAACACACCCTAACACTCCTCTTGTAACTAGATCTTAAAGATCATGCATGCTCATCTTGTTACGTAGTAGAGAAAATGATCTTTGGCCTAATGCCTTAGTAATACATCACTAAGTTGATTGGATGATTTAATATATGGAGTAGCAACGTCTTACTCTGGACCATGTCCCTGACAAAGTGGCAATCAACTTCTATATGTGTAGTTCTCTCATGAAACACTTGGTTACTAGCAATAAAGATAGAAGCCCGATTATCGTAATGCATCTGTATAGAAGTAGAAATCTCAAAACACATCGTTTGAAGAAGAGATTTCACCCACATCATCTCACATGCAGTATGGGCCATGGCCCTGTACCCCGCCTTTAGAGTGGATCTAGCATCCAGACTCTACTTTTTACTCTTCCATGTAACCAGGTTACCACTCACAAATGTACAATACCGAAGTGGACCTTCTATTAGAAAGATTTTCTACCCAATCTGTATCAGAAAAACACATAACACTTAGTTGTATGGATGGTCGATATAATAGGCCTTTAACTAGTGCAACCCATATGCGCAGAGCATGCATAAAATGAAGTACAACCCCATTCGCAAACGTAATATTTGGATGAGTCATTGTGAGATAGATCATCTTCCCAATCAGCCTATTGTACTGACTTGGATCACTATACAACTTACTGTGTTCATTGGCTTAGATCCCAACATTCATGTCTCCTCTAATAGGTTTATGATACACTTCCTTTGTGAGGGACTAACACCCTCTTTGGATCCCGCCACCTCAATGCCTATAAAATATCGAAGAGGGACAAGATCCTTTGTTTGAAAATGCTAGCTCAAGTGAGATTTCAAGGCAGTAATCCCACTGCTGTCACTCTCTATGATAATAATATCATCCACGTACACTACTAGAATAAAAACTCTTAAAACTGTATGACAAGCAAACACTGAGTAATTAGAATAAGCTCACTTGAAGCCATAAGGTAACACAATTGCACTGAACTTATCAAACCAAATCCGTGGAGACCACTTCATCCCATAAATAGCCTTCTTTGACTTGCACACCTTGTCAAACTGTCCACTAGCAACGGGGGTTGCTCCATATACACCTCTTCTTGCAAATCACTATGTAAGAAGACAATTTTAATGCCAACTAATACAAAGGCCAATACATAGATACAGCTACAGACAAAAAAAACCTAATAGAGTTTTGGTGAGCAATAGGGGAAAACGTATCACAGCACTCCACACCAAACGTCTCAAAACACACTCTAATAGGTGAATCATCTGTTGATCCATTGTGAGCTCACTATCAGCATTTGGAACAAATTTTGGACATCTTTAGGTCCGATGGCCATTTCCAAATAGTGTACTATTCAAAGCAGAATGTAGTCTTTGCACTAGATCTGTACTCCACCGTGTTAGTATCACATCTTTGTGGTCGCGGTAAAATCTATGGAGTGTCGAAACCTAATCTGGTTCTTGCCCTTTTATAAAATTTCATGTAATATAGAGGTTTTATGTACATTTTTAGTTGTTGGCCATCCTTGAGTAATGTATGATGAACTTGGTAATGTATAAGTGCACTTATCCCTAGGCTTCTAAGATTCATCTTCATTTTCAGGAGACAATCTCATGACTGCCAGGTCAAAAGTTGAAGACAATCATGATTTTGATGAAATCAATTCCCAAATAGTTCAGGCTCAAAAGTAAATCACGAATATATCGAGTAGGATCACGAATCTGTAGAAGTAGGAGTTTGAACTTGATGAGATAAGAATGCTAGATATTTTGATGTAGAAGTGTAAATTGCTCATGATGGGAGCTTGAATCAGTGGAGGTACAAGTGTGAATCTGCCAAGCACCAGCTCATAGAGCACAAATTCACGAATAATGATTGGGAGCGAGTCCTTGGTAAAAATCCCGATATCATACTTAAAATGATATGATTCCATTATAAGTGATGCACATTCTTATCAATTCGCACTGTCAAATCAGTGACCCACATCTAGAAGATTTTCGAGAATGAAAGAATCCTAATTAGATGACAGAAACCACATGCCCAAATGTATTTCCTTAGAGAGTCAACAATAGCAACCTATGATGGACGAGGTCCATGATATTCAATGGATTCTGTCAATCTGGACCCTTTACCTTTCGGATTTGGGATTGCTGAAAAATCAGACTTGCTGGATACTTCTAAGCTCTAACCACTATGAGCTGTTTGTCCTATTCCTCTTAAGCCTGTCCAAGTTTTATCTATAGATTGGAAGGTTATCCTTTAATCAGTTGAAATGGTCTGCTCCCCATGGTGGCCAATTGACTGATTGCTCCCAACCAATGACTTGGTGGACCACATGTATGATATGCTGGGTAGGGTCGAGGGATGATGGACCTTAGGTGCATCATATCTTTTTCCATTTTCCATGTGTTTTATCTATTTTTCATTTCGTTTTCATGTCACTTGTTGATGTATCAAAATTGATCAACTATTAAGATATTTTTGCTGGAAAAGTAACTACAGAAAAAAACCTACCAATTGAAAATATGTCTCTAGATGGAATCAATGGCAGAACAGGAATTGGGATAGGCTACCAATTGAAAAATAGACCACTTTACAAAGATGGATTACAAAAAGACTTGGACCATTTAAATACAAAATCTTCAAATCTCAGCTCCCTAAACTCTTTGAAAGGGGAAAACCAATAGAAAAGAAGAGCGAAGATTCCAAAACCAAAGCCTGCAGATCCTCATGCTTATCTTCAAAGATACGCTTGTTCGTCTCCTTCCAAATGGATGACCAAATAGGCGAGGACAGCCATCTCCATAAGACTCTATCCCTAGTGGTAAAGGCGGACGAGAACCAATGTTGGATATGATCCTTAACATTGCTCGAGCAAGTCCAAGCAATGCCAAAGCCCTGAAAAAGTGTACACCACATTTCTCTAGTATGTAGGCAGTGAAGGAGCAAATGCTCCACCGATTCACCGCTAGCCCTGCAAAGGTAGCACATATTTGGCATAACTATTCCCCTCTTTCAAATGGTCCACAGTCATGTACCGCTGTCTACACAAAAAAAGCCAACTTGGATGGCACTCTCTTGTACCAAACTCTAGCCACCGGAAAAGGGGGAGGAATCCACACTATAGAAAAGCTTGACAGAAAAGGCTCCTTTCAGCTCCCAATTTCACTTCATCCCCCCTTCAAGAATCTGAGGATCCAAGATCTCCTCTGTACACCGGCTAAGAAGCTGACCAACTCCTCCATCTCCCAGTCATTAATATTCCTCCTCAGGCCTAGGTTCCAAGGACTGTCATTGCCCTTAACATAGCAATCCCTGACAAGAGCCCCATGGAAATTGGATAAGGACCATATAACTGGAGAAAAGTTGTGAAGAGAAGTACTCCCACACATAACATCTTCCCAAAACCTTACCTTATCCCTAGATCCAATCCCGAATCGGACCCCCTTGGAAAATTCCTCTGGCACCTTCATAATACATTTCCACTCGCCAGTACCATTAGAAGAAGAGACCCCATTACTGTCCCACCTCCCCCCCCCCCTTTTTGAGTTAATTTTGATTGTATTATATCATGCAAAGGTCCATTTACACAGAAGAGACTTTGTATCATTTTCGCTTTGAAAGTTCTATTAATTTTAATTTATTTTTTGTGTTTGTTTAGTTGGCAGATGTCTGGTCATGTGGAGTAACTCTCTATGTTATGCTGGTGGGAGCATACCCTTTTGAAGACCAACAGGACCCCAAGAATTTCAGGAAAACCATTGGAGTAAGAGTTCCTCTTGTTCTTTGTTTGCTTTCTTAATCATTTGCAATTTCCCTATTTTTTGTGATTTCCTTAATTTTATCATTTTTTTTACAGCGCATAATGGCTGTTCAATACAAAATTCCCGACTATGTTCACATATCTCAAGATTGCAAGCATCTCCTTTCTCGCATATTTGTTGCAAATCCATCCAGGGTAAGTCTAATTTTGATATTAGTGAAATATTTTGTTTCAAGGGTGGCAATTTACGTATATTGTGAAAATGAATGGCGTCAAATTAGTGTCTATAGCCTATATTAGTGTGCATAGCTAGCATACCGATGAGAAAAAAGAAGGAAAGGTGCGTATCTAGCTTTCAAATACTTATACCTACATAGCCTATGTTAGTAAATGGATGAAGCAACAACTTTAGGCTACTAGGAAGTAGGATCACATCGTTTTGTGCTTGTCCTGAAAGTTAAGAGGTGCATAAGCCCATCCTGTTTCACCATCAATGCCTTGGAGTGAAAGGTAGAGAAGAATATCAAGTCATTATTGTTATTATTCAATACATAATAATCATATTATTATAAGAGCCTTTTAGCTGCTTACATGAATTGGTTGATCTGTTGTTTGGGGTGTTGTACCTAAATCAGTTTGGATGCTGATCTAAACTGGTTCACGTAAGAATACGTGCCTTAGGCATTCTGGCGGATGTGTCAGATGAGCTGACGATGTCGTTCTTTTTCCCTATTATCCTTTTTGGTTCACCCCCAACACTCTTTTTCCTTATGATGATTGCATGGTGTCTGACTTGTTCCTGATATATTAGTTAGTGAGTACCATCGAAGGGGTTGAACCACACTCCCTTGAGTGGCTATACCAGGCCGTGTAATGTTCATATTTTGCCTGCACATGTTGGATCCTTGGAAGAAATGACATCGGCCATTTGCAAAGTATTCACATTTCTTTTGCCCATTTTCCTAAGTAAAACCTTTAGATGCATAGGCCTACACATCGTTAGGTCGAGATTTTCATGTTGATCTGATTTTTGGGCTATGCGCAATATAAGGTGGACTACTAGAGCTGAACGGTTTTGGTAGATGAGCTGCTGGAACATATGTATAGGTTTTCATTGCGGATGATGAAAACTCATATCTGTCATATGCCACCTCTCTGTCTGTCAGTAGAGTTCCCTGTTTAAGTTGCTTATTATATCAGGCTAAACAACTCTGGGAGATCATTGTTTTGAAAACTTAATTGTTTGATAAACTTGCAGAGGATTGCCATCAAAGAAATCAAGAACCACCCATGGTTCTTGAAGAACTTGCCGAGGGAGCTAACAGAGTCAGCCCAAGCAGTGTACTATCAGAGAGACAACCCAAGCTTTTCCCTCCAGACAGTGGATGACATAATGAAAATTGTGGGGGAGGCAAGAACTCCTCCTCCAGCATCCAGGTCCATTGGGAGCTTCGGCTGGGCAGGGGAAGAAGATGATGAGGAAGGGAAGGAAGAAGATGGAGATGCAGAGGAGGAGGATGAAGACGAGTACGAAAAGAGGGTTAGGGAAGTGCATGCAAGTGGAGAGTTTCATGTCAGTTAAGGATTATTTTCCTTTATATTTTTATTATTATTAGCAAATTTTAGAGTAATTTTGGATTTCCATTAGAAGCTAGGATCTTTTCATGTCTGTATAAAAAGTTCAACTACTGCTTTGAACTCAGGGTTTAAAAGATTGCAAACTACCAGCTGTGTATTTAACTTAAAAGGGTGGTTGCAGAGAATGTTATGAGGTCTGATTTGATCCATTTGTTACTATGAACTCTTTGTGAAAAAGATGGGTGCAACTTCTTGTAAGTTATGATTCTTATCTCTACATTTCATTTTTCTTTTTTGGCCTTAGATTGGACCGTTGGAGAAAATAAAGGGTCTACAGATATAGAGTCGTGGATTATTTAGCAAGAGATGTTGCAGCACGGCTTAAAAAAAAATAAAAAATAAAAAATAAAAAATAAAAAATAAAAAATAAAAAATAAAAAATAAAAATAAAAATAAAAATAAAAAACAACTCAATGTATGGTTGGATTGTCCAACATGATCTCCATGTGGGACCCACCACCAGGTGTAAGAATTGGATGTAAGACATGGGTGTAGCTCTAGACCGACACCTAAATAATTTTTTTTTATCTTAATAAGAATGTCCTGGAGGGAGTTTTCCTTGCCTCTAAATAGAAATTTCCCTATCTCTAAAAGTGCTAGTTAGTTTAGGTCAACTTCACAATAAACCCACTAAGTCTAAAAATTATGACCACAATTGTTTACTCAAGTCACAATACAATAAAAGACGATAAGTGTTTTCAGTATTGTATTTACACATAACACAATAATTAACCAGTATTCATTTTCTAGCAATCAAATTATCAATAGTGAATAATTTATTAAAAGAGATAATCCCCATGAAAAAATAAAGTTTTAACGGCACTTTAGATTTTTAAATATTGGGGCATAAGAAAGAATGTGCTCGAAAGGGTGAGATTAATGAATCATAAAGTCTGTGTGCTGCAACTGGATATGTTGAGTGAAGTTCATATTCAAATATATCTACATGTTTCCCATAAGTTTCTCATATCATTTCCCACATGTTTCTATTAACATTTCCTCGGTGTATCTTCAATGTGTCCCCGTGAATTTTCCCATATCATATCCATTTCCCTGAAACGCCTATCTCCATGGGAAATGCATTTCCTAGTAAACTATGAATTCAAAGAGAGAACCTAATGAGAGCTTTATTACATGAGTTTTGAAATAATGGGAGCAACTTTCTCAACTAATGTTTGCAATTTCATATTTGCCATTTCCACTTAAATCGACATCTTGAGCGATACTTCTGCGTGATATTATTGATTCTAAGAAATGAAGAATGGTGCTTAATAATATTTTCCCAATTCTTATAATTCTGGATTGTCTAATCTGTGAACCCAATGTAGGAGACATCTTTTGACTGAAAATCAGCTTGATCAAATGATATTAACCATTCGATAAATTGATCTTTTTAACATCAAAGAATATGGGGCTGATTTTTTTTTTTTTCTAGCAAATTTTCTAGATGGATTCCAAAGTTGGACACTTTCTTGAAAAAAACACATGTCCCCGTGTGTCTAATGTTTGGACAAATAGGAAATGCTTCTCACAATTAATCCTTTGCTAATCTTGAATCCAACCAATGATCCAACGGTCTACTATAAGTTTCACTGTCAATTAATCATAATCATGATCAGTCTCATCCAATCGATTCACCGTTACTTAATCCGGATTTCAATAATAAGAAAACATTGATAATGTTTTTCATGCAAACCATCTACATTAAAAAACAGGTTTACCTCGGTGGCAACACCCAAAAAAAATAAAATAAAATAAACGTCCCATATCCAAAGGGGTAGTACTAACTTCCACCAGATATTTTGACACGCCTTATTTTAGTGGGGCTCACATGGAGATGAATGAAGGGATGATTTTTCGGTGACAATGATTCATGAAAATGAACTCATTTCAACGATGGATTACAAATTGAAAAATTTAGGATTGCCTATTTCCCTACTAAGAGGCTCTCCAACCCTACCCTACCCTAATAAACACTCTAAGTAGGGTAGAAAAATCTCTTCCTTACCTAACTTAAAAACCTCTCCAATGGTCCACCCTAAACCTAAAGATAAAAAATTCTTATTTTCTTTATTTAAGTGGAGGACATAAGTGATATTAATTAAAAAGATTGGGATGACATTGGATGAAATTAAAAGAAAAAGAGAGAAAAGGGAATACAATTTTAGAATCTCGCCCTAAATCTTAACCTAACTTTAGGGTAGGATTTGAGGTTGCCTTAAAATAGGGTGGACTTTAACATAGGGTTGGAGATGGTTTTTTAAGTTTTCCACCCTATTTTAGGAAAGGGAAGGTAGTCTAGGGTAAGGTTCGAGATGCTCTAAATCTAAGTCCACATTTGAGAAAGTTACAAATTTCAAAGGGCTCAAGCTCCAAGGACCCCCTTTTTCTGAACCCTCTCGGTGTTCCCGCACTCAGCTGTGGATTTCACGAATCCAACGGTGGTTGTCAGTGCCGCCAAAAATGAAAAAAGTGATGCCAGCTTGGCTCTGACAACCACCGTTGGATTCTGGGCTGAGCACACGAACACCAAGAGGGGTCAGAAAAAAGGGGGTCCCTAAGCCTAAGCCCGACACATTTCAAAAAATTTAGATATGATCTTCTCCATCCTCACCTGTCCCACATGTTGGTCACACCATACGTGACACTTTGGGGCCCACTAATTCATGAAATTTGGCCCACCTCGGTGAACCTACATGTAAAAAACTCATTCTGGTAGGTGAATTATAGCCATTGGATTTAAGCACTTCTTCTTTATGGGCATGAACATAAATGTTTTTATACCCACATTCCATCTGGGCTTAAACTATCCACATGTCTTGGGCGGGAATTGGATTTTTAGCCCAGCCCATTAACAACCCTATCCTGAGATGTGTGGTGCAGATTCCTTGAAGCCTTGAGTACACGATGTACCTTCGTGCACCGTATGATTCACCCATTAGAAATAGGAACATGTTTATCTTAAACGTTAACAAGTAGAGCTTTTTCCTCCATTCAGAGCACAGGTAGTGGACGTGGAGGTCCCTTGTCTCCACCATCTCTTCCAGCTTTTATAAATCCATGAACTTCACTCAACATATCAGTTGCAGCTCCACCCCATTCCTTAGACACTACTGCTACCTCCCTTTTCGCCTCCAGCTTTAGCAAGATAGTGAAGATAGGGATGGGTCCTTGGAGCAGCTGGTTCGGGAGAGCAGGGCCTTCCGGGTTCGGGTCTTCGTCGACGGCCGAACAAGTCACCGATGGGATCGACGCCACCGGCCTCACTGCAATTGTTACAGGTTCAGTTCTCAATCTTCCATTCTTGTCACTTTACTTGAAGAAGATGAGGATAATGGCTTTTAACGGCACAGATTAATTAGGAAAAAAAAAGTTTGTTCTTTGCTCCTCCTACACCCCCTCTTAAAACTGCCACGTGTTATACTCTTTTAGGTCCTCTGACCCATCGATGTTTGGCTCACCCCTTGGTGGAGCTATAAAACAAAAATCAGCCTGAATGAATGGTGATTTCTAGCCACTGAATTTGAGCATTTAAAAAAAAAAAAAAAATCATGGGCTTTTTGAACAGGCCCATGGGTGGTTTCCAAGCCCATGATTAAAAAAAAAAACGTTGGAATCCAATGATTAGATATCACCAATCAAGATGATTTTTGGTTTTGTAGGTCCTCCAAAAACAATCAAGTTTCAGTGTACCAAAAAGAGCCACGTGGCATTTTGGGAGGGGATAGAAAAAAAAAAGTTTGCTCTTAGGCGATTAATTAGTGGAAAATGCTATACCATGGATAACCGGTCGAAAAAGTATATGGTTGAGGGCCTTGAGGCTATTGACCATTAGATTCAAGAGATCTACGGTTCACGAGGCAGCAACTGCAAAAGGATAAAATAGTTGTTGCCTCGTGGACCGTAGTCAAGTCAATTTAATGTCCTAGTTGACTCCCCACATATATTATAATTATTGAAAAGGGTCAGGATCAAGGGACCAACAAAAGTGAATCAACAAGTTCACGTTTGATCTCGGCCGTAGATCCCAAGAATCCAACGGTGCTTAATAGTGATGAACTGTCAGTTGGATTCTCAGGGACACACGGCCAAGAACAAACCTGAACTTGTTGGTTCATTTTTGTCGTTCCCGATCTTATTGAAAACTGTCAAAAAGATAATAATACATCTATCAAAGACATTACAAATAACTCTTCTAACAAAAATATTACAGGGGCAACAAGTGGGATTGGAAAAGAAACGGCGAGAGTATTAGCTTTAAGAGGTGCCAAAGTCATCATCCCTTCAAGAAATTTGGCGAATGGCTTGTCGATGAAAGAAAGCCTCCTTAAAGAGAACCCAAACGCAAAGCTGGATGTCATGGAGATGGACCTCAGCTCCATCAACTCCGTCACTTCCTTCGCTCGCTCCTTCAATTCCTCACACAAACGCTTGAATATACTCGTGTATGTAACCCACCAAACAGATTTTGCGCGCTTGTGTTTGTGTGTGTGTGTGTGTGTTTTTTTTTTGTATAATGAAAGTTTTATTCCTTGTTTGGACAGCAATAATGCAGGGATAATGGCTTCCCCTTTCCAGCTATCCGTCGACGGAGTAGAGTTGCAGTTTGCTACCAATCACCTAGGTAAGTTTAATTGTTTGAATAAGGGTACTGATTTTGCTCCTAAAGTACAGGACCAGAGTTGGTTTGTTGAAAAGTAGTTGCAACATTGAACTGGTTCTTTAGACTAGGGCTGAACTAGGCCCTGAAAACATGAGATTTCCAAACAGATCCTATATCATTTTTAATATCAAGGACTACATTTGCCAAAATCTGAACCATCCGATTTATGGGATACCTTTAAGATTGGTCATAATCTAAAGTTTGCATTGATTTAATGATTAAAGGGCTAGTGCAAATTTTAGACATGATGGCCCATCCATTAAGTGGTTTATGGATGTTTAAAGGGTTAGTACTAAGGGGAGTACTTTTTCCACTTAAAAATCTAGCTAGAGCAATAAGCTAACAAAAGGTAATGGTGCAATAATCACAACCACATGTGGATGTGGGACCTACATGATTACATGATTTGATAGGAGAATATTCCAAAGTGTTGTGGACCCCAACTCCAATATATATATATACACATATGGGTCAGGATCGGGGGACAACAATTTTGGCGTACCCACATGGAAGATGAATCAATGGATGATCTCCTCACCATATAGATCACCCCTACAAAAAATCGGCCCATTTCGAAATTTCTAACCATATCAAGCGTGGTCTTCAAGTTAACGGTAAAAATAGATGGTCATAATTCTTCAACTTCTAAACCAGTCTACGAATGTTAGAATGATTTGAAATTTTATGAGGATGATCTCCTCGCCATAGAGACTATCCTTGCCAAAAATCATCCAAGTCCAAAATTTATAATTTATATATTGGCACGGGCTAATTTTGTTGTAAAAAATGGGACTTCCTGTTTATTAGAGGTTTCAGGCATCGGGCTAGAGCCTATTCAAAATTTACCAAAAGCAAGGCTAAGGCCCAGCCCCCATTTACATCATACTCTCCGTGTCCCTATTGTTGATACAAACGGCATAAATATTTATATTTGCTTGCAAGCATACTTAATCAACATAGTCACGCACACGGATGGATGAATATTCTTTCATCTTTATCTCTTAACCCACTATTTGACGCCGACAACATGAAACCTATTTTGCCATTCAAAAAAACCCACTTTTTTTTACTCATCCCGCGTTGATTCCAAGAATCCAACCGTGGTTGTGCATGCTGAGCTGGCATTCACTAGATTCACTTTTTGCCAAAGCACAACCACAGTCGGATTCTCAGAATCGACGCCCTAGAGCAAGCCTGAGCCTTCCCTTCAATATGTTTTTTTTCTTTTCTTATCATACCAATCATTTAATATTTCTTTATTTTAATTTCTTACATGCAGGACATTTCTTGCTAACAAATCTATTGTTAGACAAGCTAAAAACCACAGCAAAGGAAACGGGCATAGAAGGAAGAATAGTCAATGTTTCCTCTATTGCTCACAGATTTTCCAAGAGTTCTTTGATCAATCTTGAGAAGATAAACGACCCATCTATGTAAATCCCCCCCTTTTTTTTATCTTTTAAATTCCATCATTTTCTTTTTATTGGGAATTCGATCCATTGATCATTGGATTCAAGAGATCCACGGTCCACAAGACAACAACCGCAAAGGGTAAAATAATCGTTGCCCTGTGGGCCATGAATCTCTTGAATCCAACAGTCAATGGCCTCAACCATATACTTTTTTGTCCGATCGTCTGTTGGGTAGCACGACTCAACTAAATTATTCAATTTTACTCCATTCCTTTGGATGATCAAAAAAAATTTCTAGTAAAGCTTCAGGTATCAGGTGGTTGAAAAAAATTTGGGGCCCATAATTATTTTTTTCATCCTTTTTAAGGTGTTTAAGAAAATTTGCTCCTTTTGATTTATTTTTCTTGTGTAGATACAAGGGATATGATGCCTATTGTCGATCTAAGCTTGCAAACGTGCTTCATGCAAATGAATTATCTAAGCTTTTACAGGTAGAATTCCACCCTCCCTTCTTATTACAGATTTAAAATAAATTTATCTTTTTTCCAAGAAAAAGTTCTGTTTCCTTTAAAATTTCCTAGTGAACTCCCTAGAATTATCAGAGATGATGCTAGAGCTTGTAAATATGCTCGTTTCTATTTTTTTTTTTCATATATATAGTCTCTCTGTAGGGGTCCCACCTAACCCTTGCCCACCAAAAAAAAAAATCAGAATTAAAAAAAAAAAAAAAAAATTGTCACACAAGAAGGGTTGTCAATGGGCTGGGCCTGAGAGGGCAGGGGTCAACCAAGCCTGCAACACACGGATAAGCCCATGACCATCATAGTCCAAACACCTTAGAAAGCCCACCCAATCTCACTAGCAATGAATTGGATTGAAACCAAGTGCACGTTTGGACAAAGCCCAAGCCCATAACTTCATAAATAAAGTGCATTTCTAATTCTAAACAAGATATTTTTCAGAAAAGTTTACTAATCCAAGGATCTAAGGCCCGAGGGAGGGCCAGTCCATTGGGCCTTCAGGCTAATCTCATTTGCATGATAAAAGCGGGTCCACTGACCTAGCATACTATACCCATATATAGCCCATTTTAAATAGCTGCCTTAAATCCAAGCCCAAGTTTGACAAAAAAAAAAAAAAAATTTGACACGGGCATATATAAATTAGAAGTTTTGGAATGGGATGATTTTATTCATAACCTAGTTTACAAGTTCAAGAATTATGGGCCGCCTATTTTTACTGTTAACTTAAAAACCACATTTGATGGGGTAGAAATTTCAGAATGGGCTGATTTTTTGTAGAGGTGATAAATCAACCATCGATTCATCTTCCATGTGTGTACGCCAAAATTGTTGTCAAAATTTGTGTCCCCTGATCCCAACCCTAAAGCGGGTCAGTTGTCAGAAGTTAGTGGGTGAAGGCGGGTGGTGATGTAGAACAGAGGATTCACTCCGCAATCAAAGACAAAGCTTGTTTCTATGACTTCGGAAGTCACAGATAATCTGTAACATATTCAATTATATGGGGTCAGCAACATGAATCATATTTCGTCATTTGACTCTATTGAGAGCTATATCTTCAGTCCTACAAAGATATTTTTTTTTTTTGTAAACAA
Source organism: Euptelea pleiosperma (assembly GCA_035048495.1). Taxonomy (NCBI): domain Eukaryota; kingdom Viridiplantae; phylum Streptophyta; class Magnoliopsida; order Ranunculales; family Eupteleaceae; genus Euptelea; species Euptelea pleiosperma. The sequence goes on from CM068552.1 coordinate 17,946,650, forward strand.
ATTTGATAAATAATATTATACAGCATCACTGTAACTCCACTCCCGCTTCTACTTATTACACGACGGTCACTTGCACAACACACACTTCTCATGTCCATCATCATCATCACCATCACCATCACCATCTACGCCTTATCCCAACTATCTGCGGTCGGCAACATGAATCCTACTTCACCATGCATTCACCATCAACTATTAAAAGTTACATGATGCACGTCACATGTTCCTTCCGTTAAATACAAGATAATTCCGATCCGTTTTTTTTTTTTTTTTTTTTTTCAAATAATGTGAATCAGGAAGAAGGAGCTAATGTGACAGCAAACTCTCTACATCCAGGACTTATACCAACTAATTTAAGCCGGTATACAAATTTAAAAGGTAAGGAGTTCTTTCAGTTTTATTTTTGAAAAAATATTTACTTGAATGTTCAATAGTTATATCTCATGCATCATCTGCTTGTGCAGACATTCCTTTGGCCTTAATAAAGCCTTTCCTAAAAAGCATAGCACAGGTATGAAAATATTTCATTTTGCAGAAGGAATGCTCTTATATTATTGAAATATTAGCTAGTAAGATTAGTTTAGTGCATAAGGATATGAGCTAGTTTAGAGCCAAACGGTCACAGGATCGAATCGTGGAACAGACTGGCGGTTGTGATATCGATCATGATAAAAAGGTTAAAGTTTGCCCATTCCTGACAAGATATCTTTTCGGGAGGAATGGCAACTTGATGCCCGGTTAAAGTCCTAAAAATTAGTATCAGGTCACAGGACTGAGTCGCGGGAAGCGCATTCTTGAGAGGTAGATTGTTAGAGGTCAATAATGCCGCTCCCTAAGTGCGTGGTAGGGGCCCGTGGGTGCGAGGTCGATCGTGGTAAAAAGGCTAAAGTTTGCCCCTTCTTGAGATATCTTTTCGGGAGGAATGGCAGCTTGAGGCCCAATTAAGGTCCTAAAAAGCAAACACCTTATTAACATCTTGATCTTACAAATAAAAGATTGACAGAATTTTTGGGGCAGTTATTTTGTTTGGCTCTCTATTAGGAGGCCCTGTATGGTTTCCCTTGGGTACAAGTTTTCTAGAAATGAATCTTGCTCATAAATCTCCGAAATTTTTTTCAAATCAACACTTAACTTTAGGTATACGCATACAAATCCTTGTCTACGAAACTTCTATGTGGTCGCCGTATATGGGGCTTAGGCCCTGTATGGTTGGCCTTAGAAAAGTTTTCTAAAAAAGTTTCATGCCCATAATGTTCATAAAAGTTTTCTGATCAGAACTTTTTGACCTACAAACGGTCATTTGGAAAACTTATCTTTGGTCACCATACAGGGCCTTATAGTGTTCATTTTAAATGAAAAGTTTTACAAGATCTTAACTTAGTATTATTTTAACTACATGCAATGGTTTTTAAATAAGAGAAGTAAGAGCAAGGTTTAAAGGGGACCGCTATAACGGTATAACGGACTGGGGGCGTTACCGTTTTTTCCCTTATAACGGCCGTTATAACGAAAAAAACTCTCAGGGGCAAAAACGGAAAAAATGGGGAAATAACGGAAAAAACGGAAATAAGGGAAAATAACTGGAAAAAACGGAAAAATGACGCTGAAATTCAAATTTTGAATTTTAAAATTTGAATTTCAAAATTTCAAAACTGGAAAATAACGGAATATAACGGAAAAAAACGAAAAAAATCTCCGTTGACATTTGTTCTTGATAAATTCAATACAATTTAGGTTTCTTATTAAGTGTAGCTTTGCATGTATCTCGGTTGCGCATCGTAAATGTTTAGGCCACCACTTGTTGAACCTACTAACAAAAAAATCAGCATGATTGGTGATTTCTAGCTATAGAAATTTGAGCGTTCTTTTTTTCCAAATGGGTTTTATGAACATACCATAAGTGGGTTCAAATCCCATTATGAACAATTTTCAAATCGAACGACTAGAAGTCACCAATCAGGCTGATTTTTGTTGTGCAGGTCGACAAAGGGATGGGCCAAATATTCATGGGGGTCAGTGGGCCTGAGAGAGTGTACCATGCAGGGTTTTTATAGGTTGCCAAACACTATTGATGGTTAAACTTTTTCCCTCGCAGCTTGGGCTCCATTTGGGTAAGCTTAAAGCTTATCTTTAATGCTTACGCAATAGCATGCACTTATATGTAAAGTACTTGAGTCAAGCTGCTTTGGCCATTTATTAACCATACAAGAAAAGTGCTTCTTTTCTTAAAAAGCCTTTCTAGTGTTTCTTGAAAAAGTGGTTTTTTTTGGCGGCAAAAGGAAAAAAAAATTAAGATTTGGTACTACAATAGGGCAATTTTGGTAATATAAATGTTTTTTAAGATAAACTTGTAAAGAATTTTTTTAAAGAAAAGCTCCTCGCAAAAGCAATTAGGCATGGTTTTTTGGGTGTTTATTAAGCTTTTAAAAAGTGTTTTTTTGAAGTTTTACCAAACGCATAATTTTTTCAAAAAGTACTTACAAACCATTAGAAGCTGTCGCATTGAGGTTTCTAAGCTTACCCAAGCAACCTTGATGGGTAGGTTAAAACTAGTTGTGTGAGATTGTAACTGCAAGCAAGCTTAGCTTGATTAACTAAGGGGTACCATGTGATATCTTGCAGGGTGCATCAACAACTTGTTATGTGGCTCTCCATCCTGGTGTAAAAGGGGTCACTGGAAAATACTTTGCCAATTGCAATGAGGCATGTCCTTCTTCGCAAGCTCGGGACAAGGATTTGGGTAAGAAGCTCTGGGACTTCAGCCAGGACCTGCTTAAGAACCTTAATAGGCCAAAATGACACCAAATGAGTCAAGAGACCCTCAAATATCTTTCCCAATCTTTATAGTTTTTGTCAATGTTGATAGGAATTCTATTTTGCAAGTAGATTACTTGTATTTAGATCGTTGATCAAGTGAAACGGATTAAATGTTTCTTTTTTGGTCTAAGGGGATCCCTTGTTAGTAGGACAAAGAGGTTAAGGCATACCAAAATTAGTTACACTGGAGTCATGTGTAGTAACCTTGATGCAGGAGCTGAGCATCGTACTATGGTCATCCCAAGTCACTTGGTATCAAAGAAGTGGAGTTCAATAGCCACACCTCCACTTTGAAGAGTAGAATTAGGTTTTTTAATTAGTATTTATCTTGTTAATTGCTATCTTTAATTGTAAGTTAAAAAGAATGATCCTGGGAAGTCTTTCAGTTTGGTTAGAATTATGGAGTAATAGATTAGAGGAGGAGTTTTTTTTTTTTTTTTGAGTAAAAGACGAACTCAAGATTTTATGTAGTTTTGATAAATGAAGATTTTTATATTTATCGGTGTGATATCCAAAAAGTTGTATGGGTAGATGTCTTGTTTAAAAAAGTGATTCTTTATAAAGGGCCGGGATATTGGCACCCGCGTTTTCGCTCAAAAAAACCCACTTAACAAAAAACAAATAGCCATCTTCTTTCACTCATAACCCCCACACAAAAAATAAAACCCTAAAAAAAGAAAAAAGAAAGAGGAGGAGGCTGCTGGCTATCATCACTGCAGGTACCCACCCTCCTCTCTCTCTCTCTATTGCTCTCCCTCTCTTTCTCTCTTCCAAAAAATAAAACCCTAAAAGAAGAAGAAGAATAATAATAAGGCGTCCGTCGTCGCTCTCTCTCTCTAGTTTTGGGCTGCCTTGGTAGCTCGGTTAAGTGTGGCATTCTACACTCGGCCTCGGGGGCTGCTGAAGCAGCCCAGAATCGAGAGAGAGAGAGAGACCTGCTGCGATGGTGGTGGCGGCGGCGGTGGCGACGTCCTCCTCATCCTTTTCTTCTTCTTCTCCACTCTTCCTCTTCTGTGCTTGCAATTATTTTTTTGTTTTTGTTTTGGTGGGGGTGTCAAGAGTGATTTGGGTGTAAAGAGCTAAGGGGAATTTTTAGGTGGGTTTTCTGAGCGAAAACGCGGGTGCCATTATCCCGACCCTTTATAAAGGAGTCACTCTTAGTAAGTGATTTCACCTTCTTCATCGCCAATTGTAGAATGGAGCTCCTTATTTTGCAACAAGTTTTTGGATCAAAGCAAGTTCGATTGCTCATGTTATCGATTGATTCCATTGGAATTGATCTTCAAATCTCTCACTACAAGAAAGAATTCATGGTAAGAAACATAGTTGCATCTGATACACATCATAGTTGCCACATCGATTTCTAAACGGATTTTTGGCAAACTCGTCAATGCAATCACAAAACACAAAGATTGTTGTTTGTAACACAGTCTCAATCAACTGTGTTACCGTTGTGAGAGTTGACGCTGTCATCTCTCTGTTGCCATGCTCTAGAAAGTTGTTCAATTGCTGCTTCAACCACTATTGTTTGGATTTTCACCATCGATTGCATGGACTGCCGTTGCATCTGCCAAGTATAATTGACCTCACAATGATTGTTGCATACTCAGTGTTACAATAACAATTCGATGACATACAATCACTAAGAAAACATTAAATTCAACAAACGTAGCTTTGTATAATATAACTATATTACTCGAGAAAATTCAGTTAAATTAACAATCCAGAAAAGTGGGTAGAAGATCAACAGTCAAATAATACGTGAAAAATCAAAGATCTCAAATTGTCAAAAATAAATTATAGACATTAAAGGCCTCCAAAAGTTAAATTAACAGTCAATTAATCAAGTCAAAATTCAAATATTAAGTTAGATATTTACCCAAAAAGCTAGACTCGTTAAAGTCAAAGCTTGTTTGGGGCCTGCGGCTCAACATGTGCGCACATATGTGGTAGCATGTGTGCTCTTGACCCGTCTGCAGGCTGGTGGACCATATTGCACAGATCGAAACCTAAAAATCTCCCAAACCCAAAAATTGAAAAAATCACTAAAATTCCACATATATCAGAAAATACGATTCCAATTGCATTGGAACCCTAACAAGTTCTAGATTCAATAAAATTATTAGGAAATTAGTTTGAAAATACATTCTAGATAGATTTATGGATCAAAGTATCTTTGCATATAAATCAACCAAGAGAAAAGCTAGAAAATCAAAGAGAAACCATAATCATGCTTACATAGTAAATCAAAATCCCTAATCATGCTTATCTAACACATCATAACTCTAATCATATTGTCTATTCACAAAACAAATAGAATAACAATCAATATATAAGAAACAAAAAAAATGATTAATGAAATTTCTACTTGCCTAGATGTGTTGAATTTTAGGTTTGAAGGAGAAATCCACTAAAAGGCAAGGAAAACCCTGATTTTAAAGAGATAAGAAGGAGAGAAAGAGTTTTTAAATTTTTGTAAAAATAAAGAGTAATTTTCGTCACTTTAAAAAGTGTATTTATATCGACGCTGAAAAACCTTAAATAGGTCACTAATTGGCGGGCCGGAAATGGATATCTGTTGGACTCCAAAATAGATCATAAAAATACCCAAAAAGCTCTAAAAGCACACCCAAATAAATGCAACCACGCAATCAAGCATTATCATTAATTACAATAATTAATATTAACTAACAATTAATAATTATGAAAATAGGTCACTACAATGATTATATGACGCACTTAGATAATGCTCCCTATGTCCTAATTCCTTTAAACAATTTTTTTATTCTCTTATGTCTTCGATCTTTACTTATGATAAAATCAAGATTTAGGATCGATTTCGACCACCATTTTTGTGCAAAAAAAACATTCTTTTTTTTTTTTTTACATCAAAGGAGGTTTCAAAAATCGTTTTTGTGGAACAAAAATTGTAGAACTTTGTATACGAAATTGAAAATTTAATTATATATTTTTTGTACTTTAAGAAACAAAATATTTTTTAGACAATTAACTCACAAGCACACACCAAGCCTCTCAATACAATATATAATTCAATTTTGAATCAATAAATACGTATGAAGATTAAATTTAGCTTCTAGGACACTTAAAACCCATGTTTTTATAGCTTACTTGAAATCCTTAAGCACAAACACACGAATATTTTAGGATATATCGTAAGTAGATGGGATCTAGGTGTATATAGTTATGTTTCTACATATATATGAAGACAATTTCGTTTTGTATGGGCCCCTAGTATTGTTTGTATATTAACCTATATATTACGACCCGTTGGCCTATTTATTTACTTAATCTTTTATAAAAATATAGTGATCTTACTGTTATTGTCAATAGGATGGATGGATACATGGCAACCTATGTTCGAAAGGTGGTCTTACCCTTCAAAGGAAGTAAGCCAACAACTTGCATGTGAGAATAAATTATTCTAATTATATTCATTTATTATAAATCAATGAATATAAGTTAATTAAGGATGTCTTTACTTATTTATTTTATAAGATCAAATAAAAACAATTATTGAAAATGACCCCCGCTAGCACATAATAAGACGTAAAGTATGACCATGTTGCACAAGTTTATGACATTTCTTCATCCTCTTATTGTATTGTCCTTAATTATCTTGTTCTAATAGAAAAATAAATTATTACATAGGTTTGTGGACCTAGTGGAAGGGACCGGGTATAGGGCATGGGTAGTGGTGTTTATAAGACTACTATTATGGCTCTATCTCATTACAAAGAGGTTGCTAAAGAGAATAGAGCACGATTGGACTTTTTGGCTAAAATTGATTCTTGGAATTATCGATGATGATATGTGGGTATGCATGGAGCTTCAACAAGCATTTGTTGCATTGCAGGAGCAATTCTCTTTTACTGAACGATCCGTACTTCAATTTTTCTTATTAGTAGTTTCTAGTACTTCTCTTTCATATTTAAAATATTCACTTTGTATTTCTTAAAATTTAATGTATTGTGTGTAGGCAATGATGCATTCTATGTTATCACTGGTTCTTCTCGAGTCACCCAACCCAAAGACCCATATCCACGGATACCTTAGACTTGTGGGTTGCTGACTTTTAGAGAATTGATAGTTGCTACTACATGGGTGATGAGAGCTACAGAGGGGATCCTTACATATGCGCATAGTGATATGGTAGACGTCGTCCATGATCTGTGTGCACTCTTGTTTGGTAGACTTGGAACACTTGGCGATCTGCAATTGAGCGAGATAATTCAACGGCCTAAATTATTTATACATTTTATAGATTGACTTGTTTGTATTGTTGTCCTGCAAATTTGGGCAATTAAGAGTTGTTTCTTGAAAATCTAACAATTAATGAATTATTTTGACAATTTATATATATATAAATGAAGCTTGGTCCAGTGAGGCTTCAAGTTTTTTTAATTTATTATTATTTTATTCGAGTAGTGTTTTGAAAATAGGGATGAAATGGCATGTGTAGTAATTACTTGTTTAAAGAACTATGTCAGGAATATGGATGGAATAAAATTTTTGAGTAATTAAGTGCTTACAAAGGCCTATTTTGATAAATTTAATGTAGTTACTTTCATTAGAGATAAGTGAATTTGTGTAGTGTTGTGTTAACCCTAGTGGGTGGCATGTTCTTTTGCACATGATTACTAAATTTCTAAACTACTATTTTAAAGGGGCTAAATTGAAACTTCTGAAATGACACCGGTCCGTTCTCTTTAATCCAAAATACTTGGAAGGGGGGGGGGGTTGATTAGGTATTTAAAATTAATTATACTTACACAGTTTTACTGGTCAATGGTGGGGGAACAAAATCGCATGCCTTAGTTGTTTGATAAAAGATTATCACAACCGACTCAAATCGAATATACCTCTGTGGTATATTTTCTTTTCGTCGTTTGATCTAATCAAGATAGATTGCGGAATACAAACAAACAATCACACAAGATGAGATTTTTACGTGGAAACCTTAGCTAAGGAAAAACCACGGGACGACGTCTATATGGAAAGTATCACTAACTGAAAAGTTAAACGAAACAAAGGTTACCTACGCAGCACCATTGCAAATACAACTTCCAACCTTAGCCAATGCCTACTGCCGATGCGTCCACGTCCTCTGAATCAACACTACGAATCCACGCACGCCCTTCCAGCCAAGAAGCATTGTCCGCTTGTTCAGTTTAGTACACCCCAACCTACTGTCGATCGGTTCCTCCGATCTTAATTCTCAACACTCCCGCTTTCGCAGAAGGTGAAGGATTCAATACACCTTGAACCCTAGGTTGCTCAAAAGGTGTTGAGTCACATTGGTACACTCAGGCTACTAGGTCAAATATATGAGTGGAAGACCTAAGTTGAGGGACGGATCAAGCACTTGGCTTTGATCAAGAAGAAGAACAAGCTCACAAGATGTGAATGAGAAACAAACTTATTGCTCTTCGAATGGACATTCTAATAAATAAAATATTTTCTTCTTTCTCTTGAAGATCGAGTCACTCTATGTCTCTGTGTGTGTTTAGAGAAGGTATAGAAGGGTTGTATTTTTAGAATTCGCGACCTTGAGTGGTGTGGGACATGGGATAATAAAACCAAGAAATTCGGATATGAGAAAGATTAAGTTCGTGCAAGGTCCAATCGATTGGGTATGAGTGTCCAATTGATTGGCCTCAATAAGTTTCATGTTCCGTAGGCTCCAATCGATTGGACTCAAAAAAATTTCTATCCCAAAGACTCCAATCGATTTCACAGAGTCTCCAATCGATCGGGCTGAAATAAGTTTCTGTGTCGTAGCTTCCAATCGATTACACAGTCTCCAATCTATTGGGCTATGTCCAATCAATTGGGTATAATTGTCCAATCGATCAGACTCTCCCATTAGTCAATATCTTTGACTTAGACTCGGGTCTGTCCAACGACTAGGTTTGACCATTATATTTTATTCATTTTAAACATATTCCTATGGCCACTAAGCCACTTACCTTCCTAATCGAGTGTACACGGTCTTTAACTGACAGATAGGCAATTACTCAGATGACTCCAATCGTCAACCATTTGATTCTTGTTGTTTCTGTCTTTTAGTCTTCAAGTAGTCGGCGAAGTATACGTACCACGATATCTCGACACTACACTGTTGCTCGTAGGAACGATTACAAGAATGTTTTTATGTCGAACAGGAATCTTTGCCAAATTGAATATGAAAATATTCCTTACAATCTCCATATTTGACAATTCCGTGACAAAAAATATTTAATCATATAAAAGGTAAAAGATAAAAAATTAAAAATTAAAATCCCACCCTCTTAAATGATTCACTCACTATCTCACACTCTCTCGGAGATAATCGAACAGATAGTGGAATAGCTTTTGATTTGTTCCCTACACAATCTACCAACAATACATATCATGTAATATCATCAGTAATCAATAAATTATTACGATGCAGTATGCACATCACAAGTAGAGAAATTGGAAAAAATAATGTTACAAAAAATTTTCTCCTCCAATCTCATGTATCTACTTAGTTTTACCTCTATGATTTTCTCTCCCCCTTTTTGTTACAGATTGACAAAGGTACAGAAATATAAGCAGATAATAACCATGCAATGAACGTCATCATGAAGAACAAGTGCATATATACATATCCAACCATAATAAAGTCAATTAACAGTAATCATCAAATTATAATAGATTTTGACAATAGATTGAACCTTGGAGAGTCGTGACATGAATAACAATTAAGATGAATTTATTTTCAAAAAAAATTATAAGAAAAAATATTTATTGAAACTGGGTTGATTAGTACTGACTAAGAGTAACTCAAAATACAGAACTCAAGTAAGATATAATTTCAACTCGATCATGAGATAAAGAGAATTTCGTATTCGTCAGTTAGCCCAAAAATACTAAGTCAATGAAAATAATAAAATTATTGCTCTTGAGAACTAGTAGTAGATAATGTGCTGTCATCAGAATCGAAACAAGATAAGATAAGTAATTTCAGTAATATTCCAAAAATCAAATTCTATAAATCACGGAGGTATCCTGTATCTAGATATGAAATCCTCATTAGAGTTATTAAGGGTTCTCACATACACTCATGTATACGGGTATTTGCTGATGGATAAGAATTTTTCTAGCAAATTAGATGTCTTTTACACTATTTTTATTCACTTTGAATATAGGTAACTTTCACTCTCCATGTAGGTAGCCCTTTTCTGCAACAATAAGAATTAGATTTCAATTTCAAACAGGGCCATACAGATAGCTTTCACTCTAATTTTTGTGGAGGTAGCTGTTTCCTTAGAATAATAACTCTCATTGGGAAACCAACAGTCGACTATAGTGCAGTTTCGAAATCAACTGAAGGCAGAAACACTGTTAATTTGAAATCATATCTAGTAGAGGTTTATTCTTTATTCCTTAAATAAGTACTAGAAATAATACTAAAATCATATCTATTCTTGAAGAAAAATCAGTCAGTGTGTAGTATGTGAAACATACGTTTGCAAGATATAATTTTATCCACTGACAGAGACTACACGGTATAAAGGACTAATCATTACAAATATTGAAATATATATATCATCATGATATGATCTTGATAGTACCTATGTCAGGTCTGAATTTAGATCTTTCAAAATCAGTTCTAATCAACCAGATTAATATGAAAGAAAAAAAAATGAACACAAAAAAATAAGATCAATCAATCAAGCTATTACAGATAGATTTACGAAGAAATTCGAATCTAACGACATCAAGAGGTTTTATAAAAATATCTGCTAATTGATTTTCTATTGCAACATGCTCCAAGGTGATACTTTTTTCTTCAACAAGATCTCTAATAAAATGATGACGAATATCAATATGCTTAGTTCTAGAATGTTGAATAAGGTTTTTTGATATATTTATAGCACTCATATTATCACAATAGATAGTCATAAATCCTTGATTGATCCCATAATATGTTAACATCTGCTTCATCCATAGTAGTTGAGTACATCAGCTCCCAATTGCAATATACTCGGCTTCAGCAGTAGATAAAGAAATACAATTATGTTTCTTGCTTTGCCAACTAATTAGGCTTGTACCATCATAAAAACACCCACCACTGGTGCTTTTCCTATCATCAACATTTCCAGCCCAATCAGCATCAGAATAACCTGCAACCTCTGCAGTAGTATCAAATGAATACCATAGACCATATCCTACAGTTCCACTAACAAACCTGATGATATGTTTGACTGTAAGAATATGAGATTCTTTGGGATTAGCTTGAAATCTAGTGCATGCACCCACACTGAAGGAAATATCAGGACGACTAGCAATGAGATATAATAAGCTTTCAATTATGCTTCTATACAAAGTTTGATCAACATCCTTTCCTTTAATATCTTTACTCAGCTTTGTAGTAGTACTTATAGGAGTACGATGATGTTTAGCTGATTTCATACCAAATTTTTTAACTAGGTCTTTGGCATATTTGGATTTAGAAATAAAAATTCTATCATCGAACTGTTTAACTTGAAGACCTAGAAAATAACTCAGTTCACCTATCATACTCATTTCGAATTCCTTTTTTATTTGTTCTGAAAACATGTGAACATGATCAACAAATGTAGACCCAAAAATAATATCATCAACATAAATTTGAGCAATCACATAAAATTTCCTGAACAGTTTTAACAAATAAGGTTTTGTCCACTTCTCCTCTAATTAAACCTTGATGAAGCAGAAATGTGGTCAATCTCTCATACCAAGTCTTGGGAGCTTGTTTTAAGCCATACAAGGTTCTTTAGAGGCGATAAACTTGATAAAAAAATTTTGGATCCTCAAACCCTTTGGGTTGTTCCACATAAACTTCTTCTCGAAGAACACCATTCAAGAAGGCACTCTTGACATCCATCTGAAAAAGTTTAAATTTAAGATGACAAGCAACAACAAGCAAGATACGAATGGATTTCAATCTAGCAACATGAGCAAAGGTTTCATCAAAATCAATGCCTTTAATTTGAGCATAGCCTTGAGCTACAAGTCTGGCTTTGTTTCTGACAACTATTCTATTTTCATCTGATTTGTTTTTGAAAATCTATTTAGTGCCAATAACATTAGTATCTTTAGGTCTGGGCACTAAATATCAAACATCATTTCTAGTAAATTGACTTAGTTCCTCCTGCATGGCACTAATCCAATTTTCATCAGTAAGAGTTTCAGAAATATTTTTTTGTTTAATCTGAGAAATATAGCATACAAAGTTAACAACATTTTCAATTTGTCTTCTTGTTTGAAGTCTACTTCTTGCTTCACTAATGATATCAACACTATGATGATTTTTCTTGACCCATAAGGGAAGAGATTTATCAGCATAAGAATCACTAGAAGGAGGAGTAATTTGAATGTCATCAGTACTCTGATAGATATCATCACAGTTGTCATCCTGTGAGGAATTTTCTTCAATATTTAAATCATCAATAACCACATTAATAGACTCCATGATAGTTTTGGTTCTTAGATTAAGAACCCGATAAGCTCTACTATTTGTGAAATACCCCAGAAAAATTCCTTCATCACCTCTTTTGTCAAATTTTTCCAGAGATTTTCTATCTCTAAGAATATAGCATTTGCTCCAAAATGCTTTGAAATATTTGACATTAGATTTTTTACTCGACCAGATTTCATAAGGAGTGTTAAAAGTTCCTAGTCTCAGATAAACTCCATTGAGAGTATAACAAACAGTATTCACTGCTTTAGCCCATAAGTTTTGAGATAAGTTTTTGCTGTAAAACATCACCCGGGCCATTTCCTGAATCACCCTATTCTTTCTTTCAACCACTCAATTTTGCTGTGGTGTAATTGGTGCAGAAAATTCATGCTTAATGCCAATGGCATCACAGTACTCAGTGAGACGAGAATCTTCAAATTCTTCTCCATGGTCAGTACGAATCTTGACTATACTGTAGCATTTTTCATTTTGAATTTTTTGGCATATCTTTTTACATTTTTTAAAAGCATCTGATTTTTCTCTAAAAAAAATAATCCATGTAAGTCTAGAGTAATCATCTACCATGACCAGAATGTATCTTTTTTCTCCCAAACTTTTAGTCCTTATAGGACCCATAAGATCCATGTGAATCAAATCAAGCACTTTGGAGGTAGCACAATAATTTTTTTTTGTGAGAGCTTTTGATTTGTTTACCGATTTGGCAAGCTCCACAAATAGTGTCAGTAGATTTTCCCAATTTGGGCACATCTCTCACTAATTCTTTATTAGTGATTTTAATTAGGTCATTTGGTTCATGTGACCTAGTCTTTGGTGTCATAAGTCAAAATCATTTAATTTGGCAGAATTACAGATAATCTTGGGATTTCTACCAATAATATAACAGTTCTCAGAGGTTCTTGAACTTCTCATAACATATTTGACAGATTCATCAGTAACATTACATCCTTGACTTGTGAATTTAACTATATGATTATTATCGCATATTTGACTTATGCTAAGAAGATTTGCTTTAAGTCCTTCAACATAGAGAACGTTATCAAGCTTAGGAATACCTGGAGCTTTAATACTTCCCCGACCAATGACCTTAGCCATACTTCCATCCCCAAAAGTTACACTCCCATCATTTTAATCTTCAATATGATAAAACATTGACTTGTCTCCAATCGTGTGCTTAGAACAACCACTGTCCAGATACTATTTATTATTTTCTAAAGCTTTAAAAGCAGAATGAATTATAAGGTATTTTTGACCATCTTTTCTCACCCAAATGGTCTTATACTAAGCAAGTTTTGTTATTTGTTTGGGAAGAAATGAATTGTTCCTCCTTTTGTCATTTCTAGACCATTGATTCTTAGCAACATGACTATCAAACAAAGTTTTTCTCAATTCAAAAATTTTGAAAATTTCTCTTTTTAGTTTATTAGATTTCACGTGTAACTCACTTAGCTTAGAATTATGATGACCAACCAATTCAGTTTATTTGAACTTTGTTGTCATACATTTTCCTGTAGAATATGTGAGTTTTACATTATTCTTATGTGAACTAAGATGAGAATCAAAATTCTTAGATTTAGCAATATCATACTTGTTTATCAATTGATTCTTTAAGAACTTTTGGAACTCATTTTCCAACACTTTGTTTTTCATTAGAAGCAAGTTCTTTTCTTCTTCCCACTGTCTCTTTTCATCAGTGAGTTTATTATTTGCCAATTCTAATGAAACATTTTTACAATCCAATTTCTCCATTTGTAAGGATAGAACTTTATTTTCTTTGATCACACTACAGGAAAACAAGGCATTAGCGGCGGCCGAGACCGCCGCTAAAACATTGAAAAACCGCCGCTAAAGGTATTAGCGGCGTTTTCAGCGGCGGCCAGTGACCGCCTCTAAACACCTCGTCGCTATAGGTATTAGCGGCGGCCATCCCAAAAATAGACCGCCGCTAAAAGTCCCCAAAATCCACGACCAATGTTGTCGTTAATTCTATTTTCAGGCGGTCAATTAAGGTTTTAGCGGCGGTTATTAACCGCCGCTAAAGGTATTTTAGTGGCGTTACTATTCAGCCGCCGCTAAATATATCTTTTAGCGGCGCTCAGAAAACGCCACTAAAAGAGACATTTAGCGGCGTTTTGAAAAACCGCCGCTAAAGCCGAATTTTATTGTAGCGGCGGTCAGGTGAGTGGCCGCAGCTAATAGAACCTTTTAGCGGCGTTTTGTGGCCGCCACTAAATGTAATTTTGTTTAATTTTTATTTTTATTTTTATTTAAATTTTTTTTTTTATACCTGTAACCTGTACAACGTAATAATATAAATGAAATACTTTGACCTGTAACCTGTCCGATTAATTAATGAAAATGATATACGAAATAAATATATAATAAAATATTCATTAACTTAAACATTATACCAATCCACATCTCTAAAAGAAAAATTAATTACAGTCCAGAGTTCATAAATGAAAAGCAAACAAAGACAGAAATGACTACATCGGGCATCCGATCAATCATCAGCTGACCTCTGCAAAACAAAAAATAATAAACTAATTAGAATAACAATAATAACAAAAAATATAAAATATAAGTTGTTTAAGTTATAATTAACTTTGAAAAACCTAAACCTACAACTGACTACAATTTCCCAACCGGACCTCGGATTTTAACCCCGTTTCTTCTAACACATCTGTTTCAACACGTTTGAAATGTTCGAAGAGATTTCGGAAGAGTCGGACCTCGTTTGCCTGATTTGGACGTCGAGGTTCCGAAATGGACTTGGGTTCTAAGTCTTAAATGCCTAAAACTATAATTGACTACCGTTTCTCAACCGAACCTTGGAATTTAACCCCGTTTCTTCTAACACATTTGTTTCAACACGTTTGAAGTATTGGAAGAGATTTCGGAAGAGTCGGACCTCCTTTGCCCGATTTGGACGTCGAGGTTCCGAAATTGACTTGGGTTCTAAGTCTTAAATGCCTAAACCTACAACTGACTACTGTTTCTCAACCGGACCTCGGATTTTAACTCCATTTCTTCTAACACATTTGTTTCAACACGTTTGAAGTGTTAGAAGAGGTTTCATTAGAGTCAGACCACGTTTGCCCGATTTGGACGTCGAGGTTCCTAAATGGACTTGGGTTCTAAGTCTTAAATGCCTAAAACTACAACTGACTACTGTTTCTCAACCGGACCTCGAATTTTAACCTCGTTTCTTCTAACACATTTGTTTCAACACGTTCGAAGTGTTTGAAGAGATTTCGAAAGAGTCGGACCTCGTTTGCCCGATTTGGACGTCGAGGTTCCGAAATTGACTTGGGTTTTAAATTTTAAATGCCTAAACCTACAACTGACTACCGTTTCTCAACCGGACCTCGGATTTTAACCCCGTTTCTTCTAACACATTTGTTTCAACACGTTTGAAGTATTGGAAGAGATTTCGTAAGAGTCGGACCTTGTTTGCCCGATTTGGATGTCGAGGTTCCGAAATTGACTTGGGTTCTAAGTTTTAAATGCCTAAAACTACAACTGAGTACCATTTCTCAACCGGACCTTGGAATTTAACCCCGTTTCTTTTAACACATTTCTTTCAATATGTTTGAAGTGTTAGAAGAGGTTTCATGAGAGTCAGACCTCGTTTCCCCGATTTGGACGTCGAGGTTCCGAAATAGACTTGGGTTCTAAGTCTTAATTGCCTAAACCTATAACTTGAAAAAACTAAACTCTTAACACATTACAGACTTTACGGGTAGTCTTACAAATGAAACTAGTATTTAAATGTTGACGTACCTCATCATCATCCCCCTCCTCATCATCCTCATCATCCTCATCATCTTCATCGTCGGAATGATGCTGGTCAGGGGGGGGAATCGACATGGTGGGCGGCATGGAGCGAAACATAGTCTGCAGCTCCGCTATCTGCCTCTGTAGCTGCTCCTCTCTTTCCATCTGAATCTGGTCCCGCCTCTGCATCTGCATCTGCATCGTCTGGAACCCCTCTTGCATAGCCTTGAACTCATGCTCACGACGATTATCACGTTCGCGCAGTTGCATCATCTCATCTTGAAGAGCAATGTAGCTAGAAGAACTAGCGGAAGAGCTGGAGGGGCCAAACAAACGTGCAGGAGTCGGGCCTATGCCATAACCGCGTACACGACCGTGTCTCTCTGGACCCATCACGGAGGTATAAATGGCGTCAGCATCTCGAGGAGAGGACTCAGAAGTAGAAGTCTGTGACAACTGCCTAAATTTTGACTGCATTAAAAATAAATTAATTAGTAAACGAGCAACTTTATATGATTATATATAATAAACATCTTACGTACCATTATTTCAGCTGACCCTTCATCAACAGCTGACCCATCTTTCCGTGTATGGGTCACAACAAATAAATCGACCCGATTCGGTGGAGTACCATCATTACTCTGAGCCTATCCTTGCAGAAAACATACACAACTCTAAGTCAATGTTAATTTAAAAAAAGTAAGATGTCATAATTAGCTTACCAACTCTTCTCTGTAACGGGCAAAACTCTTTGTCCCCCCAGCATGATTAATTTTTTGCTTCTTGCGATTCGATTTGTTCTGATTCGATATTGCCTGCAAAAATTCATTGATCTTTTAAATAAGTTCTTGACATATGGACAATAGTTAAATAACTGATATAAACATATACCTGGAACCTCGCAGTACTCCAGTGCCGGACAAGCCAGGCCCAGTCCTCCTCTGCGATGCCATCAGGTTTATTATTGATGCGGTCCTGAGGTGTCCCATTGGCATTGAAATTTTTTTTTAGAACAATGCGCCAATCTCTGAAGCGCTTGCCCATTAACTTCAAAGTAATGCCTTTTCGGTCATCGTCAATCTCAAATTTTTTCTGCCAAGTTAACAAAAAAACATGCTTTATTTACAATGAAAATAAGCGTTATTCAACAATCAGAATATGAAAATAACTCTTAAGATGACATAAAAGAAAGGAAATCATTTACCTTGACTTCTTCCCACAACAAGTCCTTGTTGTGGGAAGAAACATTGCCCCAAGTCGCTACTTGCAGAGGGGCATAACCAGACGTGTGAACGATCACCCCCAACTCATTGGCGAAAGAGGCTGCAGTACTGCCTATGGGTTGTTGTAGATCATTCCACTCTACAACCAATTTTGACCCAGGTGTAACACCGAAACGACCAATGCCCCGCGTGGGCCCTCTCCTCCTGACACTGCTCGAAGCTGTTTAAAGAGTTAAAAGGTAAGAACAAAACAAAAATACGCCAATGACTATACAAGATGTACAACTTATCATACCAGTGCTGTCTGCAATGGACTGCTGAATAGATGGGCTATGTATCTCCTTTGGAACCATACCCAAAGTAGCGTCGGCATGTGCCCCCTGCTGCTGATGTGCCAGAGTAGAAGGGGCATTTGCCCCCTGCTGCTGCGCTCTAGAAGTGGAGGGGGCATTTGCCCCCTGCTGCTGCGCTCTAGAAGTGGATGGGGCATTTGCCCCCTGCTGCTGCACTCTAGAAGTGGATGGGGCATTTGTTCCCACTCGAACCCTAGGCTGTCGAGATCGACTAGACATGTCTATATACCTGCATGAATCATTAATTATATATACAAAACAAAGAATAAGATAAAGAAGTAAATGTAGATGAGAGATTCCAATACTCAATTTCATTAGTCAAACATCTTAATTACAAAAATAACATTACAATAAACATCTTAATTACATCAAGCATCATCCCCATCATCAATAAACGCTTGATCTCCTGCATAACCTTCAACAAGAATGTCGTCAATATCATCTCTAGTCCAAGTAACAACCTCATCATTGGTGTCGATTGATTCTTGATGCAACCCAGACTCATTTTCCTGAAAAGGCTCATCTTCCGGCTCATCTTCCAACCGCATCATATTGTATGTGTCTCGTGGTTGTGTCTTTATTGCGACATGCCAATGATCATTGGTGGTGTCTTGGACATAAAAAATTTGTTGCGCCTGATTCGCAAGAATAAATGGTTCATTTGTACTTAAGGTTCGTGTGACATTAACACAGTTGAACCCATACTCATCTTGCTTGAATCCCCCACTATTGACGACATCATACCAATGGCATTTGAATAACACGATAGTATTCTGACCGGGATACTGTAACTCAAGAACCTCATTTAAGATGCCATAGTATCCGACATTGCCTACCATTGGATTCGCGTCACTTGCGCTTGCAAAGCTATTCGTCTCTGCATTTACAAAAACTCCACTATTCTGAGTTTTCCTTCGTTTCTCTTTATCTTGAGTGTGAAATCTATAGCCATTTACAATGTACCCCTTAAACGTTCTCACTGTCCAAGAAGGACCCAAAGATAAAGATTCGAGAAAGTTATTTACTTCATCACCATTATATCGCATTTGCAACACCTATTCAGATTGACAAACGAAATTAATACACTTTAAACTATATATAATTACAGTTAAAAAGTAAAAGTGTTTGTATGATAGCTAAACCTTACGTGTTGTTTAAACCACTGAGCAAACTCCTTATTATGTTTTCGCTCTAAATCCCTAGGAGGCATACGACTATTACTGTCCGATATTTTTTTCTTGTGTTTCCTGTACAGTAAATAATTCGATTACAATCCAAACATAAAGAAAGCTTTAAGTACCAATGTATATAACATACATATTGGAAGTAGATTTGAAACAGTTAGACTTACTCAATAAATGGTATGACTTCGGAGCAATTCATGAGCACGTAGAGACGACTTTGTTCCCATTCATCATTAAGTAACATGCGTGACGTAGCCTTCCCTACCACACGACCAGTACCTGTAAAAACGGATACCTTCCCATGAGATTCAGCATCAACAACATCGTTATTCCGCTGTGGTCGGTTGAACCTTGTCTCAATCCCATGCAAGTATCTTGAGCAAAAAGTCAACGATTCTTCACAGATATATCCTTCTGCAATTGAACCCTCAGGATAGTTCTTATTTCGGACATATGCCTTCAACCTGTGCAAGTACCTCTCTATTGGATACATCCATCGGTATTGTACTGGTCCAGCCAACTTGGCCTCACCAGCTAGATGAATAGGCAAGTGCACCATAATATCAAAAAAAGTCGGCGGAAAGATCATTTCCAATTTACAAAGCGTTACAGCAATCCGCGATTCAAGTTGCTCCAACTCTTCCACCTTCAACACTTTCGAACATAATTGTCTAAAGAACGTGGACAACTCAATCAATGCTGAGCAGACATTCTTAGGTAAGATACCACGTACTACAAGCGGAAGAAATTGTTGCATAAGAACATGGCAATCATGACTTTTGAGACCTGAGATCTTGCACTGTTTGACCTGAATACATCGTGTGAAGTTCGATGAATAACTATCTGGAACCTTGACCTCCTTTAAGACTTTGCAGAATTTTCTTTTTTCAAGTAACGACATCGTGTGGCACGCAGGAGGTAGTAAAAGTTTTCTCCCGTCTGATTTAGGATGAAGTTCTTTCCTGATGCGCATTCTCTTCATATCTAGACGAGCCTTTAAGTTGTCTTTGGAACCCTCCATGCCCAACAGTGTCCCGATGACATTATCACAGACATTCTTCTCAATGTGCATAACATCCAAATTGTGCCGCAACAAAAGATCTTTCCAATACGGCAATTCAAAGAAAATGCTCTTCTTCTTCCAATTCTTTGGTAAATTACAATCATCTCTCTTTCTCTTCCTCCCGGTGATATCCTTATCTGCTTTGCCGAATGTGATCTGCTCATAATCATATAATTGATCGAACACATCCCTGCCAGTCAACGGTTTGGGCGCATTCCTTATTTCTGTTTTGCCATCAAACGACCTTTTGTTCTGTCGAAATTTATGATCATGTGGAAGAAATCGACGATGTCCCATGTAGCATTCTTTGCGTCCTTCTGTCAATCTAACTGAACATGTCTCCCTGTGGCAAGAGGGACAAGCAAGTTTTCCTTTAGTGCTCCATCCTGACAAGTTCGCTAATGCAGGGAAGTCATTAATAGTCCATATAACTCCTGCACGGCATCGAAAATTTTGCTTTAAAGAGGCGTCATACGCCTCAAATCCATCTGCCCACAATTCCTTCAACTCCTCTATCAATGGTTGCAAGTACACATCAATGTCGTTCCCGGGAGCTTTGGGACCAGGAATAAGCAACGTTAACATGAAAGATGTCGGCTTCATACACATCCATGGCGGCAAATTGTATGGAATAAGAACTACTGGCCATGTGCTATGAGGAGTGCTCGAATAACTAAATGGGGTAAAACCATCACTCCCTACCCCAAGTCGAACATTTCTCGATTCAGAACCGAACGACGGGTATTGCATGTCTAAAGTTTCCCACGTCTTAGAGTCTGCTGGATGTCTCAACACACCATCCTTCGTACGACCCTCATCATGCCATCTCATTTGCTCGGCTATTTTTGAACACATAAACAACCTCTGAAGCCTAGGTTTTAATGGAAAATAACGCAGAATCTTCGCAGGTATCTTCGTATACTCTGCAGATGAAGTGGAAGGCTCTTCAACAGACTGACGTGTAACCGATTTCCACCTGGATGCACCACATACACCACATTCATTTTTGTTTTCATTCTCCTTCCAGTACAGCATGCAGTCATTTGGGCACGCATCTATCTTCGTGTAATGCAGACCAAGATCTCGAAGGATCTTTTTTGATTCGTAATAATTCTTGGGCAACTTTTCACCAACAGGTAGTACCTCTTTTAACAATTCAAGTAACATGTCGAATGATTTGTTACTCCATCCGTTTAGACACTTCAAGTGTAACAGTCTTACAATGAAAGATAATTTGGAAAATTTTGTGCAACCTGGATACAGTTCAGTCTCAGCGTCCTCCAACATCTCATAAAATTTAGTCGCTTCCTGATTTGGCTCAGCCGGTCCCGTCTCCGACGATTCATTCTCCTCTTCATGATCAGGATGGGATATTCCAAATGCATCTTCTAACATTCCTTGCATATCATCACACTCATCATCACCCTCATTAGGCTCATTCCCCGTATCGTCATCCGCAATTGAATCCTCCCCATGGCGATTCCAGATGGTGTAGTCCGTCATTATTCCTGACCATAATAAGTCACCATGCGCATCCATTCTATCCCTTAAGATCACATTTCGGCAGTTGACACATGGACATCGGATCTTGTCTCCAAACCTTGTATTACCAAATGCAAAACTCAAGAATTGCTCAACTCCGACTTGATACTCACGACTATCTCTTGGCTTCCCAATCCAACTTTTATCCATCGGCATGTCTCCTTCAAAATGACGTCACCTTCATCGGAGAAAACATTGTCACAAACGACTCAAGTGCACATGCATCATGCTTCCTACCTCCTCTCTAACGGGTGGGTGGTTCCTATCCCATTCAGGAATGCATAATCTCCGTTACACTCAATAGCCAAGTGGTTATTTCCATATGAAGGAAAATTTCGGCAGCATTTCCCCATAGTTCTCCAAGTACACGATTTAGACTAAGGGCAAACATTGTCTAAATATGTACCCAGAGAACAAGAGGAATGCTTGCCGAAACTGTCCTTTAAATGGAAATAACCACTTTAGCTACTGACTGTACCAGAGATTATACATTCCCAAACATGTCCACATGGACAATTCAAGAATCAACAGCAGACAATTACTCATCACCACAAACAAGACAAAAAAGTTGTTCACTTGATCGAATTTAGTCTCACATGAGAACCAAATGTCGTAGTTTACAACAAATTTGTCCCATATAGGTGATAAGGCAATTGTCACACAATGATTCTTGAACGGGAGATCTAAGGTTCAATGGGATACCTTATAAGAAATTAAAGACTGCATCTCTGATAAGATTAAAGGGTTCAATCAGGCCATATACAGTGCGTATATGCTGTGTGCAACCTCTTATCTTTGATGGAGTCTTCAAGATCTCATGCTTAATGCTAGTGCTTTGTGCGAATGTGAATTATGCTAGTCCTCTTATGTTTCAATAATTACCAAATAAAAATAAGATAGGCGACTAATTAAAACAAGATAATCATAGACAAATGTTATGAGACATCAAGAAGCAATTAATAATGTGTACTCTAGTTACAAGAATCACAAAAACCAGATCCAATCAATTGAGGAGATGGAAAATTCATAGCATGTTATGCATAGAGGCTCACTGGATATAAATCATTCTATAAATTTAAAAATGTCAATGCTTATAAATCATTAATTAGACTGATTTTAAGAAAATAAAATAAATCAAATAGAACGAAAGGCTCACTGGATGTCAAAAAGCACAAGTTCAGCCAATCAATACTAAAAATCCCTCAGATTGAGCCTCACACTCTCACTATGCTGATACTCACATTCAATTCCCCGAACGAAACAATATCTATTAGATTACCAAATAAATAGGTTTCCATTCGACATGAAACCCAATTTGCTACACTGAATGATGACTATATGGATGTTTGGCCAATCCGTAAGTGTACACACACACACACATACACACACACACATATATATGGGATGGGATAGAGTGACTTATGCTATTCTTACTAATAAAATGACTAATGGACATGGGGGCCACATGAAGATGAGTTAACGGTTAATTTTTGGTGATGATATTTTTCTCGACATGGATATCAACCACACAAAATCAGCCCATACCAACATTTTCAGCCTTGTGCAAAGTGGATTGCAAATTGAAAAACTTTGGACCATCCATTGTCACCGTTAAATTTAGGTCCATATTTGATAGGGTTAGATGTTTTAAAAATTACTGATTTTTGGTGAGGATGATCTCCATGGTGAGGAGATCATCCTAACCAAAAATCAGGTCTTAACTCATTGCATGTGGGCCCCACGATCCCTAAGTGGAACAAGGTATGCTTGAAACTTTTTCAAATGCGGAAACACTATTTTTGCTACTTATTAACTAGTGTCATCTGGGCCCACTGACCGCATGGATGTTTATCCCATCCCTTGGTGGATATACACACCAAAGATCACCCTGACTGGTAATTTATAACCATTAGATTTTAGCACTTTTAAGGCGTTCTTATAGCCATTGAATGCAACCATTCTTTTAGTACTAAAACCAATGGCTACAAATCATCAAACAAGCTGATTTTTTGTATGAAAGACTACTAAGGGGTGAGCTAAACATCCATGCGGTCAGTGGCCTTAGATGACAGCGGTGACTACCAAAAATACCGCTTCCGCATTTGAAACGATCTCAGGTATACCTTGTTACATCACGACCCTATATATAAATTTTGACAAAAAAAACAGACTACCCTCATGGAAGATAAATCAATGGCTGATTTTTTGTGAGGATGCTCGTCTCACCATATAGATCATCTCTACAAAAAATCAACCTATTCAGAAATCTCTTACCCCATCAAATGTGGGTTTAAGTTAACGGTAAAAAAGAGAAGGTCCATAATTCTTCAACTTGTAAACCGTGCTATGAATATTAGAATGATTTGAATTTTTGTGAGGGTGATCTTCTCACCATGTAGATCACACATACAAAAAATCAGACCTTTCTGGAATTTCTAACAACTGTGGGTTTCAAGTTAAAAGTAAAATAATAGGTAATCCATAATTCTTCAACTTGTACACCATGCTATGAATATTAAAATGATTTGAATTTTTGTGAGGGTGATCTCCTCACCATATAGATCACACCTACAAAAAATCAGCCCATTCTAAAATTTCTAACACTATCAAATGTGGGTTTCAAGTTAATAGTAAAAAATAGACAGTCCTTAATTCTTCAACTTGTAAACCATGCTGTGAATATCAGAGTGATTTGAATTTTTGTGAGGGTGATCTCCTCACCATCGGGACCATCCTCACCAACCCTAGATGGACCCACAAACAAAAAAATTCATGATTGGCGATTCTGATCATCACTTGCCTTATGGATGTTTGGCCAATCCCTAGGTCAATTTACAAACAAAAAATTAACCTAATTACTGATTTCTAATCGTTGGAAGTTGAGCATTATTTGGGGTAAAAGATGAAAAAGGTTTGAAATCAATAATCAGACTGATTTTTCGTTCATAAATCAGTCAAAATCCACAAAACCGAGCCACAAACATGGGATTGACTATTATTTAGGGATTTCTAAAAATCATGGGTGATTTCAATTGTGGGAACTTGAACATTATTTGGGAACAAGATCAAACCCCCCCTCAAAACAAAGAGAAATGGTTTGAAACTGAAAAAAAACAGAGAAAAACCAAAAAAAATCCTTACCTTATGCACAACAACGGCACAGAGGAGCAACACCGGAGCAATGGCACGGAGGGCAACGCCGGAGAAATGGTAGAGGGCAACGCCAGATAAACACAACGGAGGAGGGAGGGGCGACGAAGGAGGAGAGGGAGGGTTTCAACTCGTCGTCGGAGAGAGAGAGGAGAGGAAGAAAAAAAAAAGACCAATTTTTTATTTATAAGCAAGTTCTTTTACCGGCAGTCAACATTTGACCGCTGCTATAGAGGTTATTAGCGGCGGTCAACCACTTGACCACCGCTAATATCACACTTATAGCGGGGGATTTTTACGTGGTCGCCGGTAAAAGGTCTATTAGCTGCGGTTTAGTTGGTGACCGCCGGTAAAAGTCATGAATTTTTTCCCTCTCTTTTTTTAATGAGCCTATGGTGGCGTTCGTTCCCCTGACCGCCACTAAAACAATCTATAGCGGCGGTTTTATCATGGCCGCCGCTAAAAGGTTGCCGCTAAAAACTAATTTTCTTGTAGTGTCAATCTAAGACTTTCTAAATATAGTTTCTCATAAGCTATAATAAAATAGTCCTCAGACAATGGAGATCTGGATGTATTTTCACATTCTCTTTGCATTTTGACAAATTAATAAAAATGGATTGATTTCTTAAGAATCTAAATTCAGGTGATTAAACCTTAAATATAATAACCTGCTCTAATACCAATTGAAATTACACCGGTTCGTTCTATTTAATCCAATATACCTAGAAGGGGGGGTTGATTAGGTATTTAAAATTAATTATACATACACAATTTTACTGGTCAATGGTAGGAGAACAAAATCGCATGTCTTAGTTGTTTGATAAAAGATTATCGCAACCAACTCAAATCGAATATACCTCCGTGGTATATTGGAAGAGATTTTGTCCATGGCTTGATCCTCTTCGTTGCTGCCCAACGATTCTACAATTGGCGACCTTCCAGCATCTCTCCAACTGGCATGTACTCCAAGCCACGTCATGGATTGGACACCACCAATCTCTTCCTCCCATGTTGGTGGTAAGCTTTTCTCTCTCTAACTCTTCTCTCTCTCTCTAACCTTTCCCACTTTTCTTCTCTTTCTAGATTTCTCTCTCTTCTCTATTTTATCTATATATCTTTAGCACTTAGATCTATCTCACTAGAATTATTCTCCTCTCTCTCTAGTTCCCTTTTACTTTCTCTCTCTAGTCTCTTCTCCATTCTTACTTTTTATTTTCTCTCTCTAGGCTAAATACCTCACACTCTCTCTAGAAATCGTTTTCTCTATCTTTCCTCTTCTTTCTCTCTCTATTTCTTTATCGCTCTATTTCCTCACTTTTTCTATCTATACCCCTCTCTCTCTAGGATTTATGTGTTAGTTGCTTTTATTTTCTTTTGTAGGTTCTATTTCTTTAAGCAATTTTTCATTAGATCTATGTAAAAGACCTTGATTCAATTTGAATGAAATTTTTGGATTTTAAATTTCAACACGTTTTCTCTGTATTATGTGATGCATTTTTGGAAAATTCCTATGATTCTATGTCTTTCACTGCTTTAACCCGACTAATCCCGAGTGCGGATCGACATCTGACACGAGCCACTGTACAACCCTGTGATTTTTGCAGGATTTGAGTGAACAAGAATTGGATTATTACAAATGTGTTGATTTTAGGGTTTTCGTAACCAATGACGCGGAAAAACTCTACTTTCATGGCCACTAAGCCACTTACCTTCCTAATCAAGTGGACACGATCTTTAACTGACAGATGGGCAGTTACTCAGATGACTCCAGTCGTCAACCGTCTGATTCTTGTTGTTTCTGTCTTCTAGTCTTCAAGTAGTTGGCGAAGTATGCGTACCACAACATCTCCACACTACATTGTTGCTCGTAGGAACGGTTACAAGAATATTTTTATGTCAAACAGAATCTTTGCCAAATTAAATATAAAAATATTCCTTACAACTTCTAGCAAGTTAAGGGGTTGTTTTGAAAATTTGATATAAAATTATTATTAGGGGTTGTTAAACATGATTGTTGTTTGGTAAAGTTCAAGTTTAGGCTCCAAAGTATAATTTATAAAAATGTAGGGGCAGTTGTAAAATATAGATGAAATGGCATGAGAAGTAAATAAGGGATTGTTTGGTACGTGTATTAGCTAGCATACTTCATTGTCTTTCAATTTGTGTGGGTCTGACGTATCAAAGTTTCTCAAATGTGGGTTAGGTGAGTGTGGGACCCATATATTAGGTCAAAGGATAAAAAAACTCATTTTTTATATTTTATATATTAAAAACTTATTGTTATTGAAAATAGCCATTTCCCATCGAGGCTTATTTGGTGTGAAAATATTTACTCAGGAGGGAGGGATCAAATATTTTCCCACTGTGGTGGGCAAATTTGTGGACCAAGCTAAATATTTGGTGCCGGCAAATGCGTGCCAAACATGCCCGGGTGAATAATAGCGCGCACAAATATTTTATTTTCCCGTTGCAGTGGCCTACCAAACAGGCCTGGTAATAAAGTACTTGAGAAAATTTGGTTGAAATAGTATAAAAAGTAACTAAATAGTTTTTTTGTAAGTGAGAATTTATGTAAAAGGGAAAGCTAAAATACATACTGTATAGGATCCTGATCCTTAACCAGAGCTTTTAAAAGCCAGGAGGTAGGTCCGTCGATCAAAATAAAGGGTCCAAAAAATTTCTAGCCTTTGAGGCAATAACATGAGCAGTATGGTGAGCAGCTCGAGGAGCATGCTCAAAAGAAATAGCAAGAAAATCAGAAGACAACTGAACAATATCAACCAAATGGGCTATAGAGGTTCTGCCCAATCAAAGAGTCCATTTCAAAGCCCTGACTTTTGCTTCTTCGACTGACTGGGCTTTGGATCGCATTCCACCTGCCAAAATACAAGAATTGGAGTGGTATCTAAGAATGAAACCAAAGCTCGTTGCTCTAGACTTCTTTATCCATGAGGCATCAATGTTTTGCTTCAAACTGCCCATTGGAGGTGGGGACTAGATGGTATTGTTAGCTTGACTGTTGTCTTGAGCTCTTGAGGACTCGTATAATGGATATAAGTTGGGATGTACTCCAGGATCTAGAAGGGATCCTTTGGTAATTTCCCATGGACAATATCATTCCTCAAAGCCCAAATTTTCCAAAGTAAAGCACAAACATAGTCCCTAGGGTAGGTATCATTACCATCATGATTTGTTGACATCACTAGGAGTTCCAAAAGCCATTTCTGCAATCTCGCTCGGTTCCATATTCGCCTACCAACATGTGAGGGGAGAGGAAAATCGAATTTTTTTTGACAAAGGGCATTGAAAAAAGGCTATGAATAATAGTCTCCTCAGCTTGGTTACATCTATGGCAGATGGGTGATATACTATGAATCTTATAATGGAGGACAACTTTAGTCGGAAGAAGGTTCCTAAGTAACCGCCATATAAAGAATTGGACTCTGCTTGGAATAGAGAGTTTCTATATATATGTTTTTACAAATCCGAGAGGGGATCTAAGATGGTAGAGAGCTTTCTGGACTCAACACCAGATTGTGGTAGGCTGATTTGGTGGAGAAACGTCCATGAGGATGGGGTAGCCATGTGAGACGATATGAGAATGGGGTGGAACTAAGAGCCATATTTTTGATACTCGACACAATGTTTGGTTCAGAAAGGGCAAATATCAGAGGGATATTCCATGTACGGTTCGTAAGAATAAGATCTCATACCTATGAAAGATTACAGTGAGGAGGTTATGGAGGAGGTAGAGTCTCCAGAGAAGGGCCACTGATCCAGTTGTCATTCCAAATATTAATGATGTCGCCATCCACAAAAAGATTTGCATTCCTCCTTTGCCATCATCAGACTATTCCAACACTAAGAGGCAAACTAATTTTTTGTGGCTGACATAACAATTCCTTGTTTACAGTACTTTCCCATTAGTTGTGTGGTCAGGAGAGAATTTGGATTTTGCTGGATTCACCATACCGATTTGAACAAAAGAGCTAAATTAGCTTTCCGAAATTGGTGGAATCCAAGACCTCCAATATTTTTTGCTGTACATAAGGAAGCCTAGGTGATCGGTGCATTTTGGGTTTTGAAGGTTCTCCTCCCCACAAAAAATGGTTAATGATAGAATCCATTTGGGAGCATATTTTTTTGGAAAAGTGAAGGATTTCATTAATTAGGTTGGAATCGCATTTGCCACAGATTTAATGAGAACCGATTTGCCCGTCTGCGATATGAATTTTTCTCTCCATCCTGTGGTCGGACCCTTTAGGCGATCAATACAAGATTGTAATGCCTTCGACTTTGATCGGCCTACAAAGAGAGGTGTTCCCATATATTTTTCAGAGATCTAAAGAATTTTAATATTCAAGATGTAAGAGAGAGCTTTCCTTTGACGCTTGTGAAGGTTCAGATTGAAGGTCCATCCCGATTTCTCAAAGTTTACTTTTTGCCCTGACATTTGGCAGAAAAGATAAATATCGTCCTTCAAGTGACGCACCTCCACAAGTCTAGCCCGACTAAAGAGGATACAATTGTCTACAAAAAGCAGTTCGAAAATAGTAAGACATCTTCTGGCAATGGTCAGACCATGTATATGGTTTTGGCTTTCAATATATTTCAACATGTAGGATAATACATTCATGCAAAGAATGAATAAGAAGGAAGATGAGGGGTCACCTTGACGGTGGCCTCGTGAGGGATAGAAATGGACAAAGGGTGACCCATTCAACTTGATGGAGAATGGAGTGGAAGACATGCATCTGTCAATCAAAGTAATCCGTTTTTAGCAGAAACCCATATTATGCATGACATGTATAAAGAAAGACCAATCCACTCTGTCATATACCTTAGCCATGTCCAATTTGACCGCCACAAAACTGAATTTCCCCTTCTTTTTTTGTTCACCAACTTCATTAATTCCTGGGCTAGAATGGTGTTATCAGAAATTTGGCGACCCTAATAAAGGCTCCCTAGCTAGTTTGCAGATATGAGAGAAGGAATGACCTCACATAGACGAGCTGTGAGAAATTTTGAAATGATTTAGTAGCTCACAAATTACATAAGCTGATGGGTCTAAATTGGGTAGGTGATTTAGGGGCTAGGATTTTGGGAATAAGGGCAATGAACGTCAAGTTTAAAACTTTTAAAGAGCATTCAGATGTGAAGACTTTAATCACCAATTTAAAGATATCCTCCTAAAGGACCTCCAAACTTTTTTTGATAGAAGAGAGCCGTAAATCCATTTGGACCTGGGGCTTTTGTTGGTCCCAAGGAGAATACATCTTCCTTCACTTCCTCTCTAGAGACAACCTGATTCAAGAGATGATTGGATTCTACTGATATTTTGGGAGAGTTTGAGGCGTAGTAGATAAGAAAAATTCATCAGCTTAGACGAGGTAAAAAGATCTTGGAAATTCTGAACAAAGGTGGAGCCAATGCTTTTTCTCTTGCTATGTTGTTGGCCTTAAGAATTTTCTTTATCCATTCAACCTTGTTCTTTCTTCTTTTAATCAAAATGGATAAATGGAAGAATTTTAGGATTTCGGTCTCCTTCTTTTAACCGAATTTCCCTTGATTTGTCTCTCCATAATTTTTCTTCGTCACCGAAAGCTTTTTCCAATTGCAAAGAGACCTCCTTTTCTGCCTTCAAGTTGTTGGGGGGAAAGCAATAGAATTTTGAATATAGGCCAGGTGGGGTTGAAGATATTGAATGTGTTGCTTTAGGGGACAACGGTTGATTTTTATTCCACTGACGAATTTTTGATTTGGTCTATCAACCAACCAAACATTGATGTGACAAGTAGTGTTGGGTGAACCTTAACTTCTTCTTTTTTCTATTGTTTTTGTCGATTGGTCTGGTCATGGGATAGATAGATCCTTGTTATAATCTTGCCATTTTATGGAGATCATATGTGGGTTTTATTATTTTTTCTGCATGTTTTAAAATTTTAAAACTAAGCTATACTATTTGGACCATATTTCTGCCAAAAATTCATAGCCTCCGGGTACCCCTAGGGCAACGCTTTGTTCAAGGGTTCCTCCACACGTACCTAAAAATGCCTGAATTAGGGCAGCTTTAGGAGTAGGTGTCTGCAAAGAGGAACCTCTAAAGCAGTGGATTTTTGAAGCAGGAAGCAGTGGCCAATCACATGGCGCCACAATCTGCCTGTTCAAAAAGCATTCATGGGTTTGTACGAAAGCAACAATAGATTGTGGGCATGGGCATGTACCGGGAGTGAACATTTGCAACGTCATGCCCATCGGGGCATAGATGCTAAAGCCCAAAAAATAATAATAATAATGATGATGATGTTATAGAGTCCTGTATCAAATTTTTGAGTAAAACTTTGATAACAGTTGGCTGTCACAGCCAATGAGTTATGGACACATACTTGGAGTGCTTTTTGCCAAGTACCCTTATGTTTATTGCTTTTGTAATAAAAGTTTAAAAGAAATCTTAGAAAAACACTTACATGGTTTCTTGGGAAAAAGCACTCGGGTATGTACCAAGAACTCATTGGCTGTGACCATGCTTCAAAGTCTCGGCCGATCCGATCCAAAACAAGCCCGTCTCGCCCCGAGATCACTGTTTCACAAAGGAGTCCCACTTTATCTCGAACAAGATGGGCTGATCCTGTTTTGGATCGAGCACACGGTCCCAAGATTTCGAACCTTGGCTGTGACGGGATTCGAGCTGTCATCAAAGTTTTACTCCAATAAATTTTACGGAAAATTGCAGAAAAGAAAATAAACTTTAATTTATTTACAAAAAAGAATACAACTTTTCGCAAATCCCAAAAAAGAAAACGAAACGCCCTTTCAAAGGGTGTTTCGTCTGCTGTCAGTCCAATCAGTCGTCGACTGACTAACGAATGACTGATGGCTGACACGTCTGACAAACGCCCTTTTAAAGGGCGTTTATTCTTGAGAAATTTTAAAAAAACGTCCCATAATTCCTCAACTTCTAAACCAATCTACGAATATCGGAATGATCTGAATTTTTGTGAGGATGATCTCCTCACCGTAGAGATCATCCTCACCAAAAATCAGCCATTGATTCATCTTCTAGGTACGCCAAAATGGGCGTAAAATTTGGGGTATCAAAAAACGCCCTTTAAAAGGGCGTTTTCTATTGACACACGCCCTTTAAAATAACGTCTGTCAGGTTGTCAGATGTCGGACCGACACTGACAGACGTTTTTCAAAAATGCGTTTATTATTGAAAAACGCCCTTTAAAAAGGCGTTTTTCAGAAAAAACGCCCTTTTAAAGAGCGTTTCGTTTTCTTTTTTGGGATTTGCGAAAACTTGTATTCTTTTTTGTAAATGAATTAAAGTTGGTTTTCTTTTCTGCAATTTTCCGTAAATTTTATATAGAAATCCCTCAAATGCCATGTGATACACGTTGTCAGGCTCACTCACCACATGGATGTTTGGTACACCTATCGGCAGAACCATGTACCAAAAATCAAGTAAACCTTTGATGCGACCTACAGTCAGCGACACGCTGCTGACAGCAGCCAATATATCCACGTGCCACGTTCCTAGGAGGATACTGACAATCCAAAAATCAGCCTTGTTAGTGATTTAAAGCCTTTGGATCTTTGTCCCCAAAATAATGCTCAATACTGCTCAATTCCTAGTGTTAAAATTAACCCATGAAAATAACTTAAATCCAACGCGTAGAAATCACTGATCAGGTTTATTTTTGGTTTGTAGGTACACCTAGTAATTGGCCAAACATCCACACAATCAGTGTCCTCTTAAGAATGTACCACGTGGCTCATCGCTGACTACAGGTCTCATCGAAGGTTTACTCCCAAAAATCAGCCTCGTTGGTGGAGTAAACCTTCGCTCACACCATGCTGTGATCGAAGCCAATCACAGCCCACAAGACGAGCCACACTCTTATATGGCGCTGACTGTATGGATGTTTGGCTAGTCCCTCGTGGACCTGCAAACCAAAAATCATCCTGATCAGTGATTTACAACCTTTGGATATTTGCACCCAAATAACACTCAAATTCCTTCGGTTAAAATCAATTCATAAAAATAACTTTAGGCCAACGCTTAGAAGTCACATATCAGGTTTATTTGTGGTTTGTAGCTCCACCTAGTGATTGGCCAAACATCCATACGGTCAGCATCCACTAAGACTGTGCCATGTGGCTCGTATTGTTGGCTGGTCGGTGGTTTTGGTAATGTGAATCAAGTACTTTTTCATCTTGGGCTTGGGAACCCATTCCATGGTAACTAGGCCTGTTGATGAATCATGAATCCATGATAACAAGTGCTCGATTCCTAGGGCGAGAAATCACCAATCAGGTTGACTTTTGGTTTGTAGTCTATGGTCTACCAATACGTGGGCCAAACATTAACGGTCAATGGGCCTGTCACTTGCCGTTTTTATAGGATCCACAAAAGAATCGGGGATGTACTACTATGGTTTAGTACATCAATCAAAATACTTATGCCTGAAGAATCTTGCATTTAGATTCTTTTATAAACGGCTTTTTTCATCAAAAATCAGCATGATTAGTGATTTCAAACCTTTGGATCATTGTACCCCAAATAATGGTCAATAATGCTTAAATTCCATGGTTAAAAATCAACACACGAAAACGACTCCAATACAATGCTTAGAAATCACTTATCAGGCTAATATTTGGTTTGCAAGTCCATCCATGGTTTTGGAAAAACATCCATACGGTCAGAAATCTATAGGACTATGCCACGAGGCTCATATTATAGATGGTCAGCAACTTTTCTGACCGGCTCCGGTAAGTAATGTTCTACTCGCCGTCTTTAAGATTTTTTCCTTAGGGAAGTGATATTGGCAGTTCTGTTTTCTCTATGACCAGTCACATTCAATGCGAAGAAAAACGAAATATCAAACTCTTCAGAGATTATCTCACGTCACATCCCTCCCTTCCTAGCTCTACCGTGCCACTCACCCCCATCTCCCTCTGTCTCTCCCTCTCCCTCTCCTCTGCGTTTTCTGGGAATTGTTTTTCGGATAAATTAATTAGGGTTAGGGCTTTGTTCTTGTTGTTATGGTTGGGCAAGCACTGTGATGGGGGAGAGAGAGAGTGATTGCTCGATCAGGAATCCATAGGATTGCATGATTAAAAGATTGTGACAGACAGACAGAGTTCGATCAAATTTATTTGTCGGTCCCTGTTCTCAGTTCTTCTGCTGCAGTTTCTTTATTTTCCAGCTCCTCCACAGGTAATTCTCTCTCTCTCTCTCTCTCTCTCTCTCTCTCTGTATTTCTTTTTAATTTTAAAGAATCAATGTAACTCATTTTTTGCGAACTGAATCTATATAGATCATGGGGTATTCCCTTTCTCGTGGTTTTATTTATTAATCTGTGTAGTCTAACTTCGTGGTTCATTATGTTATGTACACTTAAAACATCTATTTTTATGATGTTTTGTATGTGAATGCATATTTTCGTTTCCGGAGGTTACCAAATTGTTTGTTGCTAATCACCTTGTTTGTTGTTGATTTTTTTTTTTTGATAAGTTGTTTGTTGTTGATTTTGATTTAGTTATTAAGTTACGCTTGTCTTATTTATACAGCAATACCTTTCAAAACAGATCATGTGAAAACATATATGCTCTCAAATTGGATAAAAAGATTGTTCATCATGTTTGCTCCTATTGACGAAACCGATAACCTCTCAAATTCCACAATTGTGAATGATATCTTAGGAAAAACTAGGGGGTATCAATTTTGAAATGGAAATTTTCAGTACTTGTTTGCACTGAAAAATAAGAGCATGCAAAATTGGTGGTCAAAATTCTCCTAATTCTCCTAACGCCACCCAAAATAGTCAGAATATATTTTTTACAGTGCTTCTTCCCTTTGTTCTTTCACTGGACTTGGGTTTAATGAAGATAATTAGGTTTTTTTTTTCCTAAAGTGAGCAATGTGAAGAGAGAACAAAGAGAACCCTAGGTGTGGAATAAGGAAGTTTCTGGACATATGGGTGCTAGAAAAAAGGAGTTGTTCTTTAGAAATTGATAAGAAAGAAGAAGAGGGTTTGATATAGGGAGGATTTGAAGGAGTTAAGGGAGGATGTTCGTATGAGGAGATATGGTGGAGGCAAAAGGCAAGGGTTCAATGGCTCCAAGTGGGGGATAGGAATTCTCAGTTCTTTCACTTTTGTGCTAACTTGAGGTGAAGGGCGAACTTAATCAGTAGGCTAAGGGTGGAGGTATTGTGGTGGAAAAAAGAAGAAAAAAAGAAAAGAAATATTCAACTTTTATGAGCAGCTCTGTATGTTGGAAGGTCTTTGATGAAAAGGCTGGGTGGCTTGAAAGGGAGGTCGATGAGGAGGAGGTGTATACTACCATCAAAGCTCTATATGGGGATAAAGCACCAAGGCGTGGATGGTTTTATGTTGGCATTCTACCAGACTTGTTGGGATACAGTAAAAGATGATCTTGTGGAAGTGTTTGACTAGTTTCATGAAAGAGGCAAATGGGAGAAACAAGGCAATACAACGTTTGTCAACCCTTATTCCAAAAAAGAGGGGAGGAGGATTTGGGTGAATTTCATCCTATAAGTCGTGTGTGGTGCCTATAAATTGTGGCTGAAGTTTCATCTTCTCGGTTGAAAAAGGTGATGGCTAACATGGTTGCGACATATCAAGGGGAGACAAATTGTATATTGGGTGTTGATTGCAAGTAAATGCATGGACTCTAGAATCCATGGTAAGAAGGACGGTTTGGTTTGCAAGATTGACTTAGAAAAGGTATATGACCATTGGGAGCAAAGCTTTCTTAAGCACGTTATGGGAAGGATGGGTTTTGATGCAAAATGGAGCAAATAAATCTTGGATTTCATTTTGACGACATCTTTCTCGATCCTTGTTAATGAGTCTCCAAAAGGCTTTTTTGGAAGCTCAAGGGGGCTTAGGCAAAGCGATTTGCTATGGCCGACTCCTTAAGTAAGTTCCTTTGCAAAGGGGAAGAGCTTAGGATGATTGAAGGATTTAGAGTGAATGAGATGGGCCTAGTGATTTCTCATTGCCAATATGATGATGACACATTATATTCTTATGGGATTCAAGAAAGGTGGTTAATTTGGCGGTATTCTTTGGGTTGTAGGCTTGGGAGATTCCCTATTTCTTACCTTGGTCTTCCTTTGTGGGCTTGTCCTATCTCCAAGAGGATTTGGGACTTGGTAGTTGAAAGACTAGAACGGAAGTTGGTGAGTTGGCAGCTAGGGGTAGTAGCATGCTTACTAGCATTCCAGTTTATTTCATGTCCCTTTTTCAAGATGCCCGTGTCGACTGCAAAGCCACACTAAAAAGATGCAAAGAAATTTCTCGTGGAATGAGGAGGGACGAAGAAGTTTTACCTTGTTAAGTGGGATTTAGTGTGGAAGCCTAAGAAGTTTGGTTCCCATGAACAATATTTATTTATTTATTTGGGAAGTGGACATGGAGGTTCAATAAGGAATAATTCTTCTACGGAGGAAGGTCATTGGAAATAAAAGAAGGGTGGCTCTATCGTGGTTGAGATTTTTCAGAAGTTGGATCATCCTATGGGGTGGGATTTTGGAAGGGGATAGTGTAGGTATATGATGAGTTTGTGCAATTCAGAAGTTTTAAAGTAGGTATTGGTGAGAGGGTTATATTATGAGAGGATGAATGGTTTGGTGTGGGCAAATTTTGTGAGGTGTGTCCTCGACTTCATCAATTGGTCCCTATTAAAGTAGGTATTGGTGTGAGGGTTATAAAGTAGGTATTGGCGAGAGGGTTATATTATGAGAGGATAAATGGTGTGGTGTGGGCAAATTATGTGAGGTGTGTCTGCGACTCTATCGATTGGTCCCTATTAAGGGATTGGTGGTGAAATATTATTTTGTGTGAAGAGATAATGTTATATAGTGGAAACTTTCTTTGTAGGAGAAATATCTTGGATAGGGAGATTATGCAGTGTGGAGTGGGCCCCTCTTCTTAATCGGCTGGAGAATGTAGTTATTGACTCAGATGGGGAGGACATTTGTTGAAGAGGGACCTTCTATGCATTTATTCTAGGAGTTGGTTTGCATTCGGCGGGTGAGTTCTCTAGTGGAGTCTATTTGGGGAAAGCCTATTACTCCCGACTCCCGAGTGGACGTGTTAACAAAATTCTTATGGTGGATCATTTTATCCACCGAAGGATGATGATTCTTAACCGTTGCATTATGTGCAAAATTGAAAAGGAAGGAGTCAATCTCCTTTTCATTCATTGTGAGGTTGCTTGGTGGGTGTGGGATTTCTTGTTCTCGTTGTTCCACATTTCTTACGTTTTTCTAAGGATATATAGGGTAGATCTTCGCATGAAGGGAAGAATTCTGTTGAAATATGTGCTTGTAGCATTCGCTCTGTGTTGGGGCATTTGGAAAGAGTGGAATTGTCATATTTTCAATGATTGCTCTTGGTCATTATTGGAATTATGTAGGGCCATTAGTTGTCATTTGATTGGTTGGGTGTCAGTTGTGGAAGAGTTTTGGGCTGTTAATTCGGAAGATTTCTTTTGTTGTTGGGATGCTCTTTTGTTTGGTGACTTAGTTAATCACCATTCAACTGGTTATGTTCTTTTTTTCCTTTTCATTTGCCTTGAGAATTTTTCCCTTTTTTGTGCCCTTTATCTCTTCTAATAAATATCTTGTTATAAATAAAAAAATCCTTTAGCATCAGGTCGATGAGTGCAACATACATGGTGTCTAGAAAAGTTTATTACTTTTTTTTTTTTTTTGATGGAGAAAAGTTTATAACTCCTTTTCATTGTTTGCTAGCCTGCCTCTATGTAGGGTTTTCCGTTGTCAGAATCTGCACCACGTTCACTCTCCCAAAAACATCCACAACTTCAAGCATAAACTTGTATGTACTTGGTATCCATTTTCTTGCTGGATGTGTCGACAGCCATTTTTGGAAGATCATATTGCCATCGTAGTACTTCATAAAATTGACGGTGGACATTTCTGTGGACCTTGTCCGTCCATTGCATATGATTGTCATCCCATATGTAGGCAACTTCTTCAAGCTATCTATATCATTGTTTAGCTCAACCACCTCATCGACAAGGAGCTTATTCATGATCTTGCATGCAGTGGGCGGCTTTACACCTGGCTCTGATCTCTGTGCTTTGACAATCATCGTGGTATATAACATTGAGTTGGTCACATTTGTTGGATGATGTTGAAGTCTATGAACTTTGACATGATCCTTGCCAAGTTTTTCCTAACGTTCCTGGTGCCCTATAAATCTTTTTAACTTTTTCTGCTTCGCTTCTTCCCACTAACTACATGTGGGTTGATGGACAACTCTTTTTGTGGAGTGGGTGTGCTTTCTCTTATGCTCTATGTATGAGGCTACATGCAAAACCCGAACGCTTTGGAAGGGCACCCATACAGCATTGCATGTGCCAATGCTTGATGAACAAACTGCCCTCCAAGGATTTAAATTTCAATTTCAACCGAAGTTTTTGTCCAAGTCCAAACCGGAATCAAAACCAAATATTTCAAAATTTCGAAGGAATTAAAGAAAAATAATAAATGGTAAGAACCTAGTAATTAGTGGCTTTTATTATTGACAATAAAATCTCCTCTCTATAATCTCTAAAAAAAGATAAGAAAAACTTAATTAATGGCCTTTATTAATGTCAAGAAAGTCTTAATTCTCTCCTTATCTCTTTGTTTTCAATAGAGGGCCAAAATTTTGGGGTTCCTTAGGTTCCCATTTCAATCTAGCTTCTAGTTAGCAATTCGGCATATGGAAAAACTTTGGTACAGGAAAAGTACGAGTATTACTTGGTTTGATTATTTAATAGATAGGTCAGCAATTTGGTCAGTTATACAGAGTATAGCAAAAAATACGCTATGAGAAGTATTCGTGTTTAATTCAGTTTTTTGTAGAGAGTTCGAGACCAAAAATTTGGTTTGTAAATAAATAAATCTATATTACATAATCAAGCATACAGCCAAATATTTCATGACTATTATGACTGGTTTTATTTTATTTTTTCGAATACATACTAAAAATGCAGCTCCATTTCTTTCAAGCAGCCCAAATGTATTGTCACAGTATTGGCAGAAAGAAATTAGAAATACATACAGAACTGGGTAGCTGGAAAAATAAATTTCTTAATGAATAAGTACTCACAAGTGCATACATAGCCTACAATTCAAACGTATTGTAAGATACTAATGTCTTCTGTGGAATCAAAGAGATAATTAGCATATAAATTGAAGAACACAGTACCACTTAGAAAATCACTTTTCTCTAGAATTTTTTTTCCTTAAATAGTTAAGTTGGAATTAAAATCATGACCTCAAGGTTTCCACTTTACAGAATTAGATTATGAGTCAAGGCTTAACACCTCAAGCAAAATTATAATCCGACCAATTAAAGAAGAAGAATGAGAGAAAGTTCTGTTTTCTTATTTAAATTTTTACCTTAATTAAGACGGTGCAATTGTGGTGCATCGCTCTTTCTACACAACGGTAGGACTCCTTCAACCGTATCATTAAAAGTAGCCGAATTATTTTCGAATTTGATTGATTTATGACCTGGTGAAGTGAGGTTTACCTGTAATATTTAGGCAAATTTTACTATTCAAGAACGAAACATTAAATCAAATAAGTATTTAAAAGCACTTGTATGCCCTTTTTTTCTTCTAAATTTCCTTGTCTTTGGATGCTTCTTAAGTGAAAATGATGATTCTATTTAGGATTTTGAGTCAAAAACAACTTATAGGGGTTGAAATCAAGATCAAAATCTCTCTGGGTTGTGTATTTTGAAGTTTTTCTTAGGTAAAAGCGGTTTTTTTTCTTGTAATTTCACTTTTTCGTACATTTAAGCTACATTAATGTATTAGATCTCCAAACTAATCTAAGTTTGCAAAGTTTTACAAAACTTATCCATGTTGAATTAAACTTCCTTGAATTAATTTTGAATTTTAATTGAGCGAAATTTAAGGCGAAATCAAAGTTTACTACCTTGCTTTCTGTTGTAAATAAGGTTGTAACCAGTAGATGAAGGTTGTAGATGGAGGAGGGAAAAAAGTGTAATGGAGGCGGAAGGTGGAGAAGGAGATTAGGGTTAGAGAGAGAAGTTGTGGGAAGAGGAGAGAATGAATTGTTAATTCTTTCTCCCTCGCACACTGTATATATATATATATATATATATATATATATATATATATATATATGATGGGGAGAAACCCTACAAAGGATAACACTATTCACGTGAATAGTGAAAACCCAAAAAAGGCCCCACGTGGAAAGTGGGACGCAGCCCACTTGAGACACCCACGTGGGTGTATTACATAAACTCCAACACTCCCCCTCAAGCTGGTGCGAAGATATCCATCATGCCCAGCTTGCCAGTCAAGGTATGAAGAATAGACTTGTTCACCCCCATTGTGAGTATGTCGGCAACCTGTTCCTGTGTTCTCACATACGGAGTACAAATCAATCTTTGTTGAAGTTTCTTTTTGATGAAGTGACGATCAACTTCAATATGCTTGGTCCTATCATGCTGGATTGGGTTGTGAGCAATGCTGATGGCAGCTTTGTTGTCACAGTAGAGGCTCATCAGCTCTGTCACTTGGAGTCCTAGTTCCTCAAGCATGGTCCTCAACCAAATGAGTTCGCACACACTATGTGCCATAGAGTGAAATTCTGCCTCTGCACTGGATCGAGCTACAACTGGCTGTTTCTTGCTTTGCCAAGAGACAAGATTTTCTCCAACAAGGGTACAGTATCCT
This sequence comes from Euptelea pleiosperma, assembly GCA_035048495.1. Taxonomy (NCBI): domain Eukaryota; kingdom Viridiplantae; phylum Streptophyta; class Magnoliopsida; order Ranunculales; family Eupteleaceae; genus Euptelea; species Euptelea pleiosperma. The sequence continues at coordinate 17,987,020 of CM068552.1, forward strand.
GACGTAGACCAACGATCAGTAACTGAACCTGCCCAATCTGCGTCAGTAGATGCTTCCACTCTAAATTGTCCATGTCGCCCGAACAGTATTCCACGACCTGGAGAGCCCTTGAGGTACCGAAGAACTCGGTGAACTGCCTCAAGATGTGATGACCGTGGTGCATACATAAACTGACTGATAACACTAACAGCGTAAGCAATATCCGGACGGGTGTGTGCCAAGTAGATCAGCCTGCCAACCAATCGCTGAAACATAGCGACATCCTCAAGGGTGTCACCCTCCTCAGAATTCAGCCGATGGTTCTGATTAATTGGAGTATCTGCTGGTCGAGCTCCCAAATACCCAATCTCATCCAGAAGGTCCTATACATATTTCCGTTGAGAGATGAAGATGCCCTTCTGAGACCGAGCAACTTCAATTCCCAAGAAGTATTTCAGTGGCCCCAAATCTTTTGTCTCAAACTCCGAGAACAAGAAGGTCTGCAGCTGCTTTATCTCTTTAGGATCATTCCCAGTGATGACAATGTCATCAACATATACGATTAGTGCCGTGGTACTAATCTGCTGGTGCTTCACAAACAACGTGTGATCGGCCTGACTCTGCTTGTAGCCCACTCGTCTGATCGCACTGCTAAACCACTCGAACCATGCCCTTGGAGATTGCTTTAGCCCATACAGGGTTTTCCTTAACTTGCACACCTTGTCGTCACTTCCAGCAAGTGTCAACCCAGGTGGTAGTTCCATGTATACCTCTTCTGTCAAATCTCCATGCAGAAAAGCATTCTTCAAATCTAGTTGATGCAATGGCCAGGACAGGTTGGCAGTTAAGGATAGAAGAACGCTGACTGAGTTCATCTTGGCCACAGGTGCAAAAGTCTCCTGATAGTTTATTCCATATGTCCGAGTGAATCCCTTGGCTACGAGTCGTGCCTTGTATCGTTCGACTGACCCGTCAGCTTTATGTTTCACTGTAATGACCCATTTGCACCCCACAGGTTTCTTTCCTCGGGGTAGTTGAACAAGTTCCCATGTTCTGTTCTTCTCAAGAGCTTGCATTTCATCCATCATAGCTTCTTTCCACTTTGGGTGACTAAGTGCGTCTGCAACACTAGAAGGCAAAGAAACAGATGAGGCAATACTGACAAAATTCTGATATGACGGAGACAGAGACTGATACGAGACAAAATGTGAGATAGGGTGTTCCGTACAAGTACGTACACCCTTCCGAAGTACAATAGGGAGGTCAATATCAGTGCTCATATGATCATCAGAAGTAGGAGATGCATGTGGCTCAAGAACAGAAATAGGAACTGAGGCAGGGACAGAAGCAATACCTGGAACTGGATCCGAGGGGAGACTTGCAGATGTAGGCGCAGGGACAGTGGCTTGTCCTTTCTTCTTGGTTCTGACATATACACGCACATCAGCTGCAGTAGTGGAAGTGTCATTGCCACTAGACTGAGGTCCCGGCATAGGAATAGAGATAGGCAGAAGGCTGGGACACTCTCTTCTGCAACATCATGCTCCCCCTGAAGAGATGTCTGCTCACCAAAGAAGGGGATGGACTCAGCTAATGTGACATCCATAGAGATGAAGCGATGACGGGTAGCAAGATGATAACGTTTGTACCCTTTTTTATTAGAGGGGTACCCCAAGAAGATGCACTTTAAGGCCCGCGGATCTAACTTGTCCCTTGAAGAACGATGAATATGGACATAATAAACACACCCAAAGACCTTTGGAGGAACAGCGAAAGCCGGGCGGTCAGGAACCAGGAGAGATAGGGGAGTTTGAAATTCGAGAACCCGAGAGGGCATACGATTGATGAGGTAAGCAGTAAGTAAGACAGACTCGGACCAATAGTGTTTAGGAACCTGCATGCCTAACCGGAGCGCACGCTCAACTTCAAGAAGGTGACGATTTTTTCTCTCAGCAGTCCCATTCTGTTGAGGTGTCGAAGGGCACGAGGTTTGATGAACAATGCCATGCGAAGCAAAGTAGGATTTCAGACCCCCATCGAGGTATTCCCCCCCAATTGTCAGAGCGAAGAATCTTAAAAGTGGTATGGAACTGAGTGGTAACCATCTTATGGAACTCTTGGAAAATGGAGAATACAACATCTTTGGTTCGCATAAGGTACACCTAGGTACAACCACTAAAGTCATCTACAAAGGTAACAAAGTACCGATATCCAAACAAAGAAGTCACAAGCGCGGGCCCCCACATATCAGAATGCACAATAGAAAAAAGAGTAGTACTTTTATTCTCATTAATGGGAAAAACAGAACGACAATGTTTGGCCAGTTCACATATTTCGCAATGAAAGGGAACTGTAGAAACAGAAGAAAAAGCAAGAAAGGCACGCTTTAAGACTGACACGGGTACATGACCTAGCCGGTTATGCCAAAGCATTAACTGGTCTTTATTAACTCTACTACTAGTACTGATGCTAGACTGGTGTGCAGATGCAGAAACCGAAGAATCTAGGATGTATAAGCCACCGTCCTCACGTTCACTGCCAATCGTCCGCCTTGACTCCAGATCCTGAAACACACAGTGAGAAGGAAAAAACGTTACACTGCAGTTAAGACTACTGACGGATAGTAAATTAGCGGTGAATTGCGGAACATGCAAAACAGAAGACAAATAGAGAGCTGGTGTGGCATGAACATCCCTTTTTCCAGAGATAGAGAAATAGGTGCCAGCAGCTATCCGAACTTTGTCACGACCAGAGCAAATACCATAACTAGAGAAAACGGAGGACATACCAGTCATGTGATCAGACGCCCCTGAATCAATGATCCAAGAAGGGCTGGAAGGTACAGTAGAGGCGGAAAAAGCAGTCCTAGTACCTGTGTGAGCAAATGCAGACGTGGAGGCCTGGCCATTGAGTTGGGCCATCATGCGGCGAAGTCGCTCAAGATCTACAGGAGAGAACGAGTCTGTGTCCCAGAGGAGGTAGACACTGGTGGTGCGGTGTCCTGTGTGACTGAGTGCGCTGAGGGAGGTCCTTGTCTTGCTGATTGACGCTGACGGGAAGTCGGGGCATGTCCTGGGGGACGTCCATGGAGCTTTCAGCAAGTGGCCTCGATATGACCCATGCGACCGCAGTGATCACACTTGGGTCTGGGTCGGTCCCCAGACTCCTTCGGACTGGATGTCTGGCCCTTCTGATTGGTAGCTGCCAGGGCAGAGCGGTCTTGAGTATCACTCCCATTGCGGAGTTGCATGGTAGAGCGGTGGCTGTCCTCCCCCTGAATGTAACCATAGACATGTGCTAGAGAGGTAGGAGTAGGATCCCTACCAAGGATCTGAACACGAGCTCCCTCAAAGCTCGGATGAAGGCCGGAGAGAAACTGTAGATCCGGGAACGTTCAACCATCGCCTTGAAGGACTGAACATCATCTACGCACTTGGGGGAGTAACTCTGGTAGTGATCGATCTCCTCCCATTTGCTTCGAAGGGAAGCATAATATGTACCAAGCTTCATCTCCCCCCTGACGAAGACAAGATATCTCTTGTTCTAGTTCATAGAGCTTGACGAAATTGCTCACCTGGGTGTATGTCTGAAATACGGCATCCCAAACATCTTCGGCCGTTGGTAGGAACATAAACCCTTTGCTGATCTGGGTTTGCATCGAGTGAAGAAGCCGGACATGATAGTCAAGTTCTCTATAACCCAAATCCGATGAGATTTGTACTTCGGATCTGGTTCTTTAGTAGCACCTATCAGATACTCACTGTAACCACATCCCCCAATGTACATGAGAGCGGAAGTCTTACATTCAAGGAAGTTGGTGCCATCGAGCTTCACAGTGGTGATGTAGAGCTGAGGGTTGTGATCTCCATGAGTCACAGGACGATCCTCAGAGGAAGAGCTAGAAATCACAGATGTGGCCTCAGGGGAACTCATCGGAGCAGGACCACCAAAAATAGCAGGTAATGTACCGGAGGCTCCCAGAAAACCGAAGCGAGGTCTAGAGGATCCCTAAAGGCCCAATGAGTGGTGCGTCTAGGATAGGAGGGTCCAGAGAGGTCTGATTTTGAAAGAAAATCAAAACCCGCAAGTAGCGGGGGATCCGGGTGATTTTTGGAAACTAGGGCTCCGACGGTCAGAATTCGTCGAATCAAGTTTCGAACTGTTCCACGAGCAGTACTGAAGAGGGCGGCAAGGTCAGAGGGGCCTGCTGTTGCACGAATATCACAAAAAACCACAACCCAAAAATCTTCGAAAACGTGTGGGCCGGAAAAACGCTGGAGAAGCTTGAGAAGAAGACAAACTGGATCTCTGATGTGGCTGAGGGAAAAAACTAACCAAGAAATAAGAGCTTCTAGTGTTTTGCCTCAGGATTAATCCCCAGATAGCGCAGGAATGATCTCTGCGATTTCTTCAAAAGTTCTCGGGTCCGGATGCTAACATAACCGTCTTAGGTCGGAATGGAGTCTCTAGGGGACAAAGACACATGCCCTAGAGCTACCATGCTCTGATACCATGTTGTAAATAAGGTTGTAACCAGTAGATGAAGGTTGTAGATAGAAGAGGGAAAAAAGTGTAATGGAGGCGGAAGGTGGAGAAGGAGATTAGGGTTAGAGAGAGAAGTGGGAAGAGGAAAGAATGAATTGTTAATTCTTTCTCCCTCACACACTGTACATATATATATATGATGGGGAGAAACCCTACAAAGGAGAACACTATTCACGCGACACTATTCATGTGAATAGTGAAAACCCAAAAATGTCCCCACGTGGGAAGTGGGACGCATCCCACTTGAGACACCTACAAAGGAGAACACTATTCATGAGACACTATTCATGTGGTACTATTCACGTGATACTATTCACGCGACACTATTCACGTGAATAGTGAAAACCCAAAAAAGGCCCCACGTGGGAAGTGGGACGCAGCCCACTTGAGACACCCACGTGGGTGTATTACATAAACTCTAACACTTTCAACACCCTTACATAACAAAATCTTGAAGCAGAGATTCTAAAACCCTTCACCATTAATTCATGTACAATAAAAACCGAGCAACATCAAACTACACCCCCCTTCTTTAGAATTGACAAAAAAATGAAGGCAAAAAACAAAAAGAAAAGAAACAGTAAGACATTACACTCCCATGATACCGATCAAAAAAAAAATCACACTCCCATCATATAGAAAATTTTGATAAATGTGTGAGGGATGGAGTCTCATGGACGATCCTTCTTTTTAGACGCCAGGACTCTAGAGTGTAGAGTCTAGATCGTACCGTGGGATGTTCTTCGAGTTTGTGTGATGAATCTCAAGGACCTTCAATGGCTTGAACCTATGGAGGATGGCCACTAGGGACAATGGTAACGCTACGCTAAAAGCAAACCCTTTCACGGAGGGTTGAAAAAAAGACACATCTTTCACCCAACAAAGAATGGAATGAGTCGAATGACTGATTAGATAACCCAATAAAATCGTACAAATCATTCATCCAAGGGAAGTACAAAACAATGCAAAATATACCACAAAAAGAAAGAAAAATAACGAGAGAGAGAGAGAGCTCTTGGCGGTGGATTGAGGAATCGATGAAGGTGGTGTGGTTGTGTGAGGGGGAGAGGACGGAGAAAGATTAGTTTACCTAGGGAGGGAGAGATACCAATTACATAAATCTGTTGGCGGACGGAGAAAGATTGGTTTACCTAAAGTTGCTGGTGATGGCGGATTGAAAAATCGATGATGGTGGTGTGATTGCGTGAGGGGGAGAGGGGCTAGGGTGAGGAGGACTTGGGGGGGACTTGGGGGGAGGGTTTTGAGGAAAGAGTCAAAGACTAAGAGTAAATGGGAGTTAGGTTTTTTTTTCTTACTCTACTTGTTTTGGCGGAATCGTATATGAGGGATGTTGACGACACATGCTAGGTATAACAGGTGGCAGAGAAGGGTGATCTTTGGGAGTCCCGCAGAGCTGATTCAGTGTGGGATGCTTTGAATTTTAAACGATCATCGAGAACCTTGGCATCGTTAGACGGGAAGTGATGTAAAACCAACACGTGGAGGGAGGTTAAGAAGAAAGGAACCACCAGCGTAGCGACACGTCACTCAACAATCAGACACATTCCAACCCCCCCACCCCCAAACAAGGTTCTAAACTTCGAATTCAGCGAATTAATTCAGTGAATTTTTGCAATTTTTGTACTAAAAAAGGCTAAACTTCGAGAAATTAGCCGAATTTGTACTGTTTACTTTGAACTAAATGAATTAATTTGACGAATTTTTGTAAAGTTTGTAATACATGTACTCTTTAATTCGGTCATTCAAAATTCGGAATTAATTCGGCTAATATCGCCGAATTTTAAAACCATGCCCCCAAATAGTCCTATTTAACTCATTTTGGAAGAGCAAATTTCTAGTTCTTGACCCACTAGAAGTACCTATGAACCCTTCATTGGGGCTTAGTTTGTGTTGGAAGTGTGTGTCTTGGCACCACGCGTACAATGGTTCTGAGTCCTGACCAAAATAATATTTTTGTGACTGTGTTTAAACACTCAAATTTATGTATTACAATCATTCAACTATTCTGTAAGGTCAAACTACTACTTCCAGCCCCCTCCTTGTGCGAAGGACCTAGTCGCACTTCTCATATTTGTTGCAAAGAATCACAACCCATATAGACTTTTCTTTATGGTGCTCCACCATGGTTTACCTAACAATACCAAGTTGCAAAATTGAAACTTGGAAGTCTTGCGGGCCTCTGATTTCCAAACAACCCTCTCTACATGGTTTGCACGATACACCAACCTTTGGGATGAATAGATTACAATATTTGGCCTGCTTAAATATATATCATATAGCTGATTCATCCAGTTCCTACGATAAATATAAAAATGGATAGGCTGAGGGTGCCTCTTGTTTAAGGCTGACCAGTGCAGCGGAATAACTTCTTTGATTCACCTTAGTGAAGATGCGGACTGTATGGGGGTTCATACTTGTTCCTTCTAGGAGGTCAAATTGCCTTACTCGAGCCGAATTCATCAAATTCTAGTTTCAAGATTCCTGAACACTTCCAGATCCCTCTGTTGGTAAGAAAAAACAAAAAACAAAAAAGCTAAAGAATATAAATTCTGAACCTGGTGGTGGCCCTTGAAAGAGTTATCTATCACCCACACAGGCCCAAAAGAAAGCATTTGACAGACAGGTAGTAAAGCTACACCATCTTAGAACAAATGAGAGATGGTTTCTATAGGGCGCACTCCAATTTAAACAATACGAGAGCAGTTTGAGAGTGCCTTTGCGAGATACTCTTAAGGATAATTAGTGAAGCTATCTGTGAATTTTTTTGAATGTAAGAAAATATTTGGTAATATCAGATTCTATCTAGCCAGATGATAACAAATTGTATTTAGCTTTTTATTTAACAATTAAGGGATGTATACGTACTTTTGTGGGTATGATGGCTTCATACCTGGATGTCTAGTATTCAGCTGTCCTCTAACAAGTAATCATTCGATTAATAAAAATTAGAATTATCTGATACACATGCTATACAAATCTTTCGTGACATCCCTGTTTTGTTATGCTTTCGGGTTTATTTGGAGCTCATCTGTTAATGCATGGAGACATCTTTTTTGTTCTTTGTATTCTGCTGTAGGATAAACAAGAACAGTTATTGCAGAATTTTACATGTTAGTATGTCACATTTTCTGCTCCTGCAATCAGCAAGGAGAAACTTTGCCATTCACTAATATTTCTTAGTTGGAGAAGATTCATCGTCAAACCATGCCTTCTCTTCAGTTACTGCAGTTAACTGAGCATGGTCGAAGTCTTCTGGCTTCGAGGAGGTACTACAGCTTCTGCTCTGTGTTTCTTTTGTTAGTAATCAATATCAATGTTCTGCAGTGAAACTTTTATCATTTATTACTTTATTTAGTTGGTTGCTTATTTGGCTGATTGGGTGCATGCATATCTGTTATTATTATTATTTTATTTTTCTGCTATGTGGGAGACTAATAAAAATCATAACCTCATTTTATAATAATTTACGATCACTTATGTGCAAATGATCAATCTGCAATACATGGCAATACTTGTTTGGAGCTGGGGTGCCAGTTATAATGCATACGTGAACTCAATTAGCTATTGTAGGAGACCCCATACGTGGACTAAAATAGCAAACCACCAGACAATGCAATATTCATCCTGCACTGCTTTCACATATTATAGATGTGCTAGTGTTGCACTTTTAAACTGGTGTCTTTTGTAGAGCACTAGGAGTGAGCCTGCTGAGGAGGATCGTGTATCTGAAGGTTTGATTATGAATTTGATGACCCATCAAATTCTGTGGAGCTTGACAGAATGGTAGAGGTGGAAGGTCAACCTATTCCTTCTAACTCTGTGACTCAGATGATACAGATAAGCAAATGACTGGGGGTATGGTCACCAAGAGGTGACAAACTGGTCAAGGAGTATTTCACTGCTTTGGAGAACAGGAGCTCAGTTGAGCTATCATAAAAAAGTAAGAACTTCAGTTGTCATCCAGAAAAAAACCAAAGAATTTAAGAGATTGGGGTGCAAGATTATCTATGAGGGAGCACAAATGGGGGAGGGCAGAAATTTCTAGGAGAGGAGAGGATTCGCATAGGGGTATTGACAAGCCTCGCCAATGAAAGTTATTTCGAGGAATGTCAGAGGGCTGTGTTGCCGTACACGAAGTGTAGTGAAGAAGCTTGTGGAGGATTATAGCAGTCAGATTGTAATATACAATTCCAGGAGTTTGAATTGTAAATATCAACTGGTCGATACTGATCAAAAAGAAAAAAGAAAAAAAAGATATCAGCTGGTCGATTATTGAAGAGCTATGGAGATGCTGTCCTGTAGAATGGGAATTTATTCCAGCTAGTGGGTGTGCAAGGAGCGTTATTGTAATATGGACTCTTCCTTTAGTGGTAAAAAACATAGACATGTTTGCAGGGACCTCGCCCTCATTAGTTTTCAAAGAAATAGTTGGTCAATTTCACAACTAGGTCATGATCTGAGCATTTTCTTGAGTCTACTCTTCATAATTATTGGCCTTCCCCGGAAGGTGTTCTATAGTCAAATAACTGGGTTTCCCTTTAGTTGTGAGGAAAACTTGTACAGATTTAAACTAAGGTACACAATTACTCCCATTGAGTTTAATGTCAAGTAGACATAAGTATTTTAGAAGAAGACAACATACTAGGTTAGATTCCATTGCCAACTTCTAGGTCAAAAACACCTATACTCTGTCGAGAAAGCTTGCGATTCTCTTGGATACCTGTGATACACTCTAGGGAGCCCGGAATAGGAATTTGAACAATTGTGATTTTCTTTGGAGAGCCCGTGCTTTGGAAACTCGGGAGATGCATGCAATTTACTCATGCTGAACCTCGGGAAACGTGTTACGATACCTCGAGAAACTGTTGTGATTTAGGTTGTAACTAGTAGAGAAAGAATAGAGAGAAATAGTAACGGAGGTGGAATGTGGAGAAAGAGATTAGGGTTAGAGAGAGAAGAAGTGGGAAAGATGAGAGGTTGAATTGTTATTCAATCTCTCTCACTCACATGTATATATATACACACACATAAGGGGAAAAACCCTATAAAGGCAAAACTGTGTGGAGTTAAGTGGTGGGCCCACTTAACTCCCAAAAATAATAAAACAAAAGGAACTTCCCACATGGGAAGTGGGATGCAGCCCACTTATGGACACCCACATGGGTGTAATACGTAAACTCCAACACTCCCCCTCAAGCTAGTGTGAAGATATCCATCATGCCCAGCTTTCCCATCAAAGTATGCAAAATTGACTTGTTCACCCCCTTTGTGAGTGTGTTTGCAACCTGCTCCTAGGAATCCTTGTTGAAGTTTCTCTTTGGTGAAGTGGCGATCGACTTCAATATGCTTGGTCCTGTCATGTTGGATGGACTGTGTTATGAGCAATGCTAATGGTGTCTTTGTTGTCACAATAAAGGCTCCTTGGCTCTGCCACTTTGAGCCCCAGCTCCTTAAGCATATTCCTCAACCAAAGAAGTTCATAAATGTGCCATAAAGCAAAACTCGGCCTCTGCACTAGATCGAGCTACAACTAGCTACTTCTTACTGCACCAAGAGACAAGGTTCCCTCCAACTAGGGTACAGTATCCTAACGTAGACTGACGATCAGTAACTGAACTTGTCCAATCTGCATCAGTATATGCTCCTACTATAAAGTGTCCATGTCGCCTGAACAGTATGCCATGACTTGGAGAGCCCTTGAGGTACCGAAGAACTCTGTGAGCTGCCTCAAGATGCGATGACCGTGGTGCGTGCATAAATTAACTGATGACACTCACAGGGTAAGTAATATCCGGACGAGTGTGCGCTAAGCAGATTAACCTGCCAACCAATCGCTGAAACATAGCAATATCTTCAAGAGAATCGCCCTCAAAAGTCAGTCGATGGTTCTGTAATATTAGAGTCTATACTGGTCGAGCTCCCAACTACCCAGTCTCACTCAGTAGATGCAATACATACTTTCTCTGAGATACGAAGATGCCTTTCTGTGACCAAGCAACTTCAATCCCTAGAAAGTATTTCAGTTGTCCTAGATCCTTTGTCTCAAACTCGGAGGATAAGAAGGTCTTTAGCCGCTTTATCTCTGATGGGTCATTCGACATAGACTATCAACGCAATGGTTACTTGTTTGCTGGTGCTTCACAAACAACGTGTGATCGGCCTGACTCTGTTTATAGCCTACTTGTCATATTGCACTGTTGAGCCGCTCGAACCGTATTCTAGGAGACTACTTTATCTCATAAAAGGGATTTCTTCAACTTACACACCTTGTTGTCACTTCTAGCAAGACTCAACCCAGGTGGTAGCTTCATGTACCTCTTTTGTCAGATCTCCATGCAGGAAGGCGTTCTTCACATCTAGCTGATGTAAGGGCCATGACAGGTTGGCCGCTAAGGATAGAAGAACTTTGACTGAGTTCATCTTGGCTACTGGTGCAAAGGTCTCTTGATAGTCAATCCTATAAGTTTGAACGAATCCCTTGGCTACAAGTCAATCCTTATACCATTTGATTGATTCGTTAGATTTATGCTTCACTGTAAACACCCATTTGCACCCCACATGTTTCTTTCCTCCGGGTAATGGAACAAGATCCCATGTTTTGTTTAAGAGCCTGCATTTCATCCATCATAGCTTCTTTCCACTTTGGGTGACTGAGTGCATCTGCAACACTAGAAGGCAAAGAAACAGTAGATGCAACACTAACGAAGTTCTTATAAGACAGGGACAGAGACCGGTAAGAAACATAATGAAAGATATGGTGTGCTATACATGTACGCACACCCTTCCGAAGTGTAACGGGGAGATCCATATCAATGCTCATATGGTCATCAGAAACAAAAGGTGCAGGAGGCTCATGAACAGAAATAGGAACTGAAGCAGAGACATGCAATACCATAAAACTAGAGCAATACCTGGAGCTGAATCTGAGGGGAGACTCGTAGGCGTAGGATTAGTGGCTTGTCCATTTTTCTTAGTTTTGACGTAGACCCGCACATTCGTTGCAGTAGTAGAAGTGTCCTTGTTGATAACAAATTGAGATCCCGACATAGGAACATTGGTGATATCCATTTCAAGCATATGAAATTATGAATAGGGACGTGCATAGGAATGGAGGGACTCTCTTCTGCAACGTCAGGCTCCCTTGAAGAGAGGTCCGTCACCAAAGAAGGGTATGGACTCAGCAAATGTGACATCCATAGAGATAAAGTGACGACGGGTGGAAGGGTGATAACATTTGTAACCCTTTTGATTAGAAGGGTACCTCAAAAAGATGCATTTCAAGGCCCGTGGATCTAATTTGTCTCGAGAAGAACGATGAACATGCACATAGCAAACACACCCAAAGACTTTTGGGTGAACAACAAAGCTTGGATGCTCTGGAAGCAAGATGGATAAAGGAGTCTGAAATCCCAAGACATGAGATGGCATACGGTTGATGAGATAAGCCGCAAGTAAGATAGACTCCGATCAATAATGTTTCGAAGCCTGGATGCCAAACCGGAGAGCACGCTCAACTTCAAGAAAGTGACGATTTTTTTCGCTCAGCAGTCCCATTTTATTGAGGTGTGGAAGGACACGTGGTCTGATGAACGATGCCATGAGAAGCAAAGTAGGATTTATGGCCCCCATTTTAGTATTCCACCTCATTGTTGGATCGAAGAACTTTGAGAGTGGTATGGACCTGAATAGTAACCAATTTATGAAGCTCATGGAAAATGGAGAACACTGCATCTTTTGTTCTAATGAGGTACACCTAGGTACAGTCGCTGAAGTCATCAACAAAAGTCACAAAGTATTGATATCCAAACGAAGATGTCACAGGCGCAGGGCCCCACACATCAGAATGCACAATGGAAAAAGGAACAATACTTTTATTTTCGATGGGAAAAATAGAGTGAATGTTTTGCAAGTTCACACGTTTCACAGTGAAATAGGACTGTAGAAATAGATGAAAAAATAGGAAAGACACGTTCTAAGACAGATACTTGGACATGACCTATCCGATTATGCCAAAGCATTAACTGGTCTTTATTAACTCGACTACTACTGATGCTGGACTGATGTGTTGACGAAGAAACCGAAGAATCCAGGATGTATAAGCCACCGTCCTCACATCTACTGCCAATCGTCCGTCTCGAGTCTAGATCCTAAAACACATTGAGAAGGGAAGAATGTTACACTGCAGTTAAGACTACTAACGGACAATAAATTTGCCGTGAATTGAGGAACATGCAGAACAAATGATAAAGAGAGAGAGTTGGGGTGGCATGGACAACCCCTTTACCAGAGACAAGAATAGGTGCCATCAACTATCTAAACTTTATCATGGCTAGAACAAATACCATAACTCGAAAACACGGAGGACATACCAGTCGTGATCGGACGCTCCTAAATCGATGATCCAAGAAGGGTTGGCGGGAACAGTAGATACGGAAAAAGCAGACACAATGCTTTTGTGAGGCAAAAGTGGAATTGGAAGCTTGGCCGTTGAGTTGGGCCATCATGCGGCGAAGTCACTCGAGATCTGTAGGAGAGAACGAGTCCATGTCTCGAGATGAGGTAGACATTAGAGGTGCGGTGTCCTGAGTAATGGAGTGAGCCGCATGTGATCCTTGTTTAGCTGGGAGACGTTGGCGAGTATTTGGGTCCTTTCCTGGGGGATGTCCATGGTGCTTCCAGCAAGTGTCTTGGGTATGGACTATGCTACTACAATGGTCACACTTGGGTCGTGGTCGTGCGTCCTCATGCTCCTTCGACCCGATTTCTGGCCCTTCTGATTGGCAACAGCCAGGGCAAATCGCTCTTGAGTATCACTCCCACTTCGGAGCTGCATAGCTGAACAATGACTGTCCTCCCCTTGAATATAAGCATACACCTGTGCTAGAGAGGTGGGGGCAGGATCCCTGCCAAGAACCTGATCGCGGGCTCCGTCAAAGTTAGGATGAAGGTCGGAGAGAAACTAGAAGATCTGGGAACGTTCAACCATAGCCTTAAAGGATTTAACTTCATCTATGCAAACTGGAGAGTAACTTGGTAGTGATCTATCTCCTCCCATTTGCTTCGAAGCAAAGCATTATAGGTACCCAATATGTGGTGTGCCTAGAGCAGTAGGGCCCAGAGAGGTTTGATTTTGGAAAAAAAATCAAAACCCAAAAAATGGAGATATACTTATCAAAAAAAAAGAAAGGAGAGATCCGAGTGGAAAAAATGGAAAGTAGGGTTCGGATGGTCAGAAAAATCCGAACCAAATATCCAGCAGTTCGTATGGGTGTTCTGGAGAGAGCAGCTAGGTCAGAGAGACCTACTGTGGTGTGAATCTCGAGAAAATTGGAAGCCCAATATTCTGGAGATCGGACCAATTTTTGGAAATTGGCATTCCGACGGTCAGAAAATTCCAAAACGAATTTTTGACAATCCCTAGGAGTATTTTATAGAAGGTGGCTGGGGTAGGGGCACCTAGAATGATGTGAATCTTGAGGAAAACAATAATCTTCAAAATCCTCGAAAAATGTGTTGGTCGGAGAACCGTTGAAGAGGCTTGAGAAGAAGGAACATAATGGATCTCTGATACTGCTGAAAGAGAAAACTAACCAGGAAATTAGAACCTCTGGTGTTTTGCATCAGGGATGATCCACGAAACGTGCACGAATACTCTCTGCATTTTCTTCAAAAGCTCTCGTCGGCTCTGGATACTCACATATCCGGCTTAGATCGGAATGGAGGTTCTAGGGGACAAAGACACATGCCCTAGAGCTACCATGTTCTGATACCACGTGATTTAGGTTGGAACCAATAGAGAGAATAGAGAGAAAAGAAGAGAAATATTAATGGAGGCGGGAGGTGGAGAAAGAGATTAGGGTTAGAGAGAGAAGAAGTGGGAAATAGGAGAGGTTGAATTGAATTGTTATTCAATCTCTCTCACTCACATGTATATTTATATATATTATATCTATAAAGGGGGAAGATCCTTGCTTCGCATTAGAGAAGAGGGGAGAAGGTGGGTGGAAGAGGCTAATGTTCCGCTTGAGCTGGGTATTTGGCTGGTGGCTCTGTTCAAGGAAGTAAAGACCCTGAGGCGTTTTTGGAGGAAGACGGTGCTACTGGGTAGGACATTCATAGCAGAGATTAAAGAGAACGGTAAGGGATATTTTATCCAACTGGCTGAATTTACAGCAAGGGGACGAAGTTTGGTTTTTTGCTTTCCAGAAGGTCGCAAGGGGGACGGATGGTTCACAGTGGCTAACTGTCTCCAGAATCTCCTATCTAACTCAACGATCCAACCAGAGCCTAAGAAGGCTTCAACCAGCAAGGATAGGAGGGAGAAACTTTCGTTGGCGTCTGAAGAGTGCTATCTCTCGGAGGAATCTTTTGTGCCTTGTACTACCAGTGCGAACCAGGAGTGCAGGTCGGAGGAACGGTGGAACCATGCCATTATTTGCGAATCTTCGGCCACCAATTCGAATTGGGAGGATATAGCGGTGGCACTAACTTGGATCTCGGGTTTTTCTGAACTCTTCTATCTCATTCCCTGTGGGGAGAAGAGAAGATTGTTCTTTGTGGACGATCTTTCAATTTTAGATTTCTTGTGCAACTTGACGTCTATTAGGGTGGGACATAACATCATCTACTTGAGCAGATGGTGGCCCTTCGTTAACCGTATTTCATCGAGTTGGAATTTCTCTCCAGTCTGGGTATTGGTTCAAGGATTACCCTTTCACCTGTGGAACAAATAGGTGTTTGAAGCCATTTGGCAGGAAGGTCGGAGGAGTGGTCGACGTTGACGCTGCATCTTTAGCCGGCACAGACTTCAGTGCCCTTCGTTTGAATGTTGGAGGGAAGGCGAAAGATATACCCAGGATCGTTCACGTTCAAGATCGAGAGGCAACGTATCCCGTCAGTCTTGATCTGATTTTTCTCGACATTTCGCATGCAGACAAGCCGATGGAGAATGCTTGGAACAAATCTCAGCAATATAAGGCCTATGCTGAAGACAGCTCATCGAGGAGCAGAGGGGAGGATTGTGGTGGTAGAGTAGGGGGTCGACGACCGGAGGCGGAGAACTTTTCAGCCGGAGAACCAGCCACTGTGAAGTTCGGCAATTACGATGCAAGATCCGCTGGGGAAAAAGCCTTTGAACCAACAGGAGAGTGTAACGTGGAGTTGTACAAAGGTACAACTGCAGGAGAAGAAGAAACCGACTTTAAATTTTAAAGTCGATTCTAGAAAGCTCCATTCGTCTGGCGGGAGTTACTCTTAGCCACACACGTGGGATGATCCCGTTAGGGTTTCTAAAGCAACGCTGTATGGGAGTGGGCCCAGTGTGTCAAACCAGTTTAAGATGCGAGCGGTGCGGATTGGTGTTTTGGGAAAGATCCATAAGAGGCGGACTCTTATTACGGATATTCGGGTCGGTCATCAAAAGTTACTTCTTTAAACTGTAGACTCGCGACCTTAGCCCCAACATTAGTTCAGGGGGAACTTAGCCATGCTTCTTTAGGTCATGAAGCTTCGTCCTCTAGGGGGAAGAATAAAGCACACGAGTCCAGCGGTAAGAAGAGGAACCGGAAAGTTGATCGGCAGAAAGGTAAGGCATCTATTTCCATGCTTTCTTCTTCCATCCCTGAAGATTCTGGGTTTTTCTCTTTTCCGCCTGGCCTTTCTAAGGGCAGTTCGCAGTATGGGGGTACGGAGCAGGGGGAATGCAATTCGCCATACCCTGATAAGGGAGAGGAGTTATCAGTGGTTGGGAATCAGGAAGGGGTCTCAACTCAAGACAAGTCTTATGAGGGAAGTACTGGTGCTGCTAGCAAGGGTAACCGTGGGAAGAGGTAGTGGATCGAACAGACAACGAATTGACCTTAAGGGTCCCCCACTCAAAAGTCTCACCGCTGGAGGAGATATCTCTAATCGATCCAGCATGAAAACATGAGGGTTTGAGGACTTTACTCAGTTCGGTTGGTTTAATTGGGAATCCCATATCTCTAGTGTCATTTAGCTCAATCGATCAGGATCTTAACTTATGGTTCAAACGCAACATCTTAAAATTGGGGGAGTCTCTGGGCCTATCTTTTAAAGGGCATGAGGAAGAAGTCAGAAAATTGATTCTATCAATTCTGGGAGTCCCAGAGGAATCAGGGTGCTTACGATTACTATCTGGCATGAATCAGGAGGGTGGGGAAGGGAGTTGTGTGAAGGAAAAGGTTAACATGTCAGTGGACTCCCAAAATTCCGAACAATCATCTGGGGTTGTGGAAGATGTTAGGGCCGGATTAGGAAACCCTGAAGGAAAGGGATCACGGAAGGGAGATACGGAGTACCCAGGAGACTCTTTGCAATCCATTAAGACTGTTAAAGTCCCCAGAGAGCTCCAACGATTGGAGTGCCCCTTTGACTTAGGAGGCTCCTTGGTGTACAGGACTCGAAGAAGCGGGCGGAAGCAGAATAGTGATAAATGAAGTACAACATTTTATCATGGAATGTTAGGGGTCTGGGAAATAAAGAGAGAAGAATGATTGTTAAAAGTTTTTTTTTTTTGATAAGTGATTGATAAAAGTTTAATTACCAACTGGGGAGCTAAGGTGATTGTGCTCCAGGAAACTAAATTGGAAAGGGTGGATGGGGGATGGGGGCATCATTAAGGAGATTTGCGGGCATGGAAACTTTGGGTGGCAGGAATTACCAGCAGTTGGAACATCAGGGGACATTATCATCATACGGGATAGGAGATTTCTCGAGGTGGACGACGTTTTAATAGGAGCCTTCTCAGTCTCCATTAGATGTAGAGGTATGGAAGAGCAGTTGTGGTGGATTTTGACGGGGGTTTATGGTCGACGGATAGCAGGGGCAGACAACAATTTTGGGAAGAGATGGAAGATATAGCAGGTCTTTGGGACGATTCGTGGTGCATAGGAGGAGACTTTAATGTTGTTCGTTTCTCGCACGAGAAGAACGTTGGAGGGAGGTTGACTAAGAGCATGAAAGATTTTGGGGAGTTTATTAATAGGCAGGCTCTCATGGACCTCCCTTTGGGAGGAGCTAAATATACTTGGTCTAATAACCAAGCCTGCCCCACCTTATGCAAGCTGGATAGGTTCCTTGTTTCCCACAGTTGGGACGATCACTTCCAAGATGTTTCTTCGGTTGCGATTCCTAGACCGGCTTTGGATCATACTCCCTTGTTGTTAGGTTGTGGGGGGTTCCGATTGAGACCATCCCCTTTCCGGTTCGAAAATATGTGGTTAAGTAATTCTCAATTTAAGTCCAAAGTGGCGGAGTGGTGGAGTTCCTTTTCTTTTGATGGGAAGGCGGGTGTGTCCTTCAGATGCAAGCTAAAAGCGCTTAAAGAAAGGATCAAAACTTGGAACCGGGAAACCTTTGGCCATACCAACCATAAAAAGGGCTTAGTCTTAGAGAAGATTGCTTCGCTCGATAATGAGGAAGATATTAGCCTATCCTTGGATGAACAGATGGAGAGAACGAGCTTGAAGACTGAATACCAGCACTTGGTGAGGATGGAAGAGATAAGTTGGAAATAGAAATCCAGGGTTAGATGGCTCAAGGAGGAAGACCAGAATACAAAGTTTTTCCATAAGGTTGCGAACGCTAATAAAAGGAGGAATCACATCCCTCGCCTCAGAATTAAGAGAATTATGAAGGAAGATGAAGAAAGTATTAGGCAGGGGGCGGTTGAGTTTTACTCAGATATCTATACTGAGCCGATGTCCTATAGCCCATCCCTAGAAGGTCTTCATTTCGATCAGATCAGTGTGGAAAGACAAGGAGAGGTTGGAGAGACCGATCGTGGAGGAGGAGGTGGTGAACGCTTTATCTACCATAGCCAACGATAAGGCTCCAGGCCCAGATGGTTTCTCTATAGCCTTTTACAAGCACTGCTGTGACATCATTAGTGCTGATGTTATGAAGGTGGGCGAGGAATTTCAAGAAGGGTTCCTTGATTTTCCTTCAAATAGCACTTTTATAGCTTTGATTCCAAAGATTACGGGGGCTGAGGATATTTCGGATTACAGACCTATTGGTTTGGTGGGCAGTGTTTACAAAATTATAGTAAAGGTTCTGGCCTTAAGATTTAGAGAAGTTCTATCTTCGGTAATATCGGCCAACTAAGGAGCTTTCGTGAGAGGGAGGCAGATTCTTGATGGAGTTCTCATTGCTAATGAGTGTATAGATTCGAGAATCAAGTCTGGCAACCCTGGAATTGTCTGCAAGATCGACATGGAGAAGGCCTATGACCACGTCAACTGGGGTTTCCTAGATTACTTATTGGGAAGAATGGGTTTTGGGTGTAAATGGAGAAAATGGATATGGAGATGTATCTCTTCGGCCTCCTTTTCTATCCTTGTCAATGGTTCCCCTGCGGGTTATTTTAAAAGCTCAAGGGGCTTGCGACAAGGTGATCCTCTCTCCCCGTTTTTGTTCATTGTGGTGATGGAGGCCCTTGGAAGATTGATATCTAAAGCTGTGTCTTCAGGAGAGCTAGTCGGGTTTCGCATTGCTCCTGGGGCTCCAATCATCTCCCACCTTCAGTTTGCCGACGACATTCTCTTCCTCGACCCGGTGTTTTCTCAGCTGAGATTCCCCAAAGGCATCCTTGGATGTTTTGAAGCTGTGTCGGGCCTTCGGGTGAACCTGTCCAAGAGTAAAATGTTCCCTGTAGGAGAGTTTGAGGATATGGAGGGCATGGCTAGCATTATAAATTGCCTCATTGATAAATTTCCCTCTACCTATTTGGGTCTCCTTCTTGGGGCTGCTTATAGGTCCAAGGCTCTTTGGAGGCCTGTGATTGATAGCTTTGGGAGGAGATTAGCTGCGTGGAAAACAAAGTACATATCTAAAGGTGGTAGATTAGCGTTGATAAAAAGCTCTCTCTCAAGTTTTACCATCTATTATATGTCCCTTTTCCTGATCCCGGGTAGCGTGTTACGTATTGTGGAAAAGGTCATGAGAGATTTCTTGTGGGAGGGGTGCTCAGAATATCACAAGTTCCACTTGGTGAGATGGGACAAGGTGTGTAGGGCCAAAGACATTGGGGGTCTGGGAATTAAGCACCTCAAATCTATGAATTTGGCCCTTTTGGGTAAGTGGTTATGGAGATTTGGGGAGGAGGAAACTAGCCTTTGGAGAACTGTTATGGCTGGCAAGTACAGGGTTTCTTCCTACGGCTGGAATAGTCTGGATGTTAGAAGCTCGTATGGGTGTAGCGTGTGGAGGGGGATTCTTAAGGTGTCTAAGGATTTTGACAAGGTTGTTCGATTTGAGGTTGGAGCTGGTAATAGAATCAGGTTCTGGGAGGACACCTGAAACGGAGACAAACCCTTACAAGAAGACTACTCGGAGTTGTATTCTATTTCAGAGAAAAAAAGGAGATCTATCCAAGATTGTTTTCAAAACGAAGGGGAGATGGTTGGGTGGAACTTGGGCTTTAGAAGGAACCTTAACGATTGGGAGATTGATCCTTTATCTGGTCTGCTAGTGAGGCTACAGGATATTCGTCTTAGACCGATGGTGCAAGACAGGAGAGTATGGACTTGGAATAAAGGGGGCTCTTTCACAGTGAGTTCTTTCTACGGGGCGATGCAAAGAACTGAGGAAGCGCTCTTTCCTGTTGCTATGGTGTGGAAATTAAAGATCCCTACTAAAGTTGCTTTCTTTGCTTGGGAAGCTTATCTTGATAAGATCTGAAATTCCTTTTTAATTACCACGTTAAGTCGTAGAGGGGGGTGAATAGGACAATTTTTAATTCCTCTACAAATTCTATATGGATTTAAAAATTAATGATCACACAAGGTGGAAAAGGATCAAGCAATTAAAATATAAATTATCTACAGAACATAGATATGAGAAAATTTGAGATACAGTATGCAAACATTCACAATCACACGAGACTTAGATTTATAGTGGTTCGGCGATTTCGCACCTACGTCCACTCTCCAATACTCACCACGAGTAATATTATATTATTTCAATCATGCATTACAACATTTCCAATCGAAAAACAACTAAGATTATACTTAGTCTCATTATAACGAGAATCGCTTCTCGCTCACCTAGAGTGTCATCCTAGGCCAGTAGTCTATTTAGAGAAGCCCTCTTCTCATGGATCTACAATCCTCGACTCGATCTATACGAGAATCACTTCTCGATTCACCTAGAGAGTCACACTAAGCCCGTAGTATTTTAGAGAAACGGATTTCTCAAGGATTTCACCTTCCTCAACTCAATTTGATGAGTAATCACTCATCCACCAATCACAAACAATTCAAGTTTGATTATATTGAATTCACTCTAAAAGGTTTGTTCTAGGAGATACTTACCTTTTGATGAATTCGATAGAATGGTGAATCTTCGTGGAAGAATTCGCCACAGAGACGCTATGCCAATGACGATCTTCTTCTTTGAAGAAGATGATTGCAAGAAACAATACACTTCTTAGTTTCTTTAAACAATTAGAGCAGCCTTCACAATAGATGAACCAGATTTGCTCACGTGAAGCTCTCTCAAACAATCTAAAGCCTTCACAAAGGATGTACCGATTTGCACATGTGAAGCTCTCTCAAATTCTAAATCTCTACTCAAAGAATGATAATACAAAAATGTGAAATTAGAGATCTCTTGATTGGGTTAATTCTTATGAAGGGAGATAACTCTTAATTATAAGCAAGCCTCTCATCAATAGAACCGGACCGAATATAGCCGTTTGAAGGGCCAAAATGCGCTTAAAATCGTAGAAGAGATCGAGTC
This sequence comes from Euptelea pleiosperma, assembly GCA_035048495.1. Classification (NCBI taxonomy): domain Eukaryota; kingdom Viridiplantae; phylum Streptophyta; class Magnoliopsida; order Ranunculales; family Eupteleaceae; genus Euptelea; species Euptelea pleiosperma. The sequence continues at coordinate 18,008,323 of CM068552.1, forward strand.
AAAACGAGATCCGAAAGGGATGGGGTGGACCGCACTTTTTGGCTAGCGGTCGCACGCTCAAAAAGATCTGTCGGCCGAAGCTCTTAGTCCAGCACCGAACAATCCTAATCTTTTAAGAAGTTCTCTTTTTCACACGCACATGATACCTAATTATCACTGAACCATCTAGGGTAAATCTTGATCTGCTGGCAACGCGCGGTGTACCTTTAGATTTATGTAAGTAACTGCAACACGAGATTCTTTATAGTCGAACGCTCGTTGAGTGAGAACGTAATCTGATCTTTTAAATCTTCATGCTTGAGCTTGACTTTGTCTTCAGTTGAGCTTGATTATTTGACTTTGTCTTCAGTTGATCTTGAACACTTGATTTGATTTTCTTTAGCTTTAATTCTTCTTTGATTTGTTTTGTCGAAGTCCACTCGATCTTTGACACTTCAGTCTTCAGCAGATTCGTGACATAGCGATATATATTTCCGAAGAATTAAGTATTTCTAGGATTGACAACTGAGACTTTTCAAGATCCTTACTGTGGATAATCTTATGACTAGAGGCTTTACCTTGGTTCGCTACTATTGGATGTGTAGAACTGATGGGAATCTGTAGATCACCTTCTGTTGCATTGTGAGCCAGCTACGAAGATTTGGGGCTCCTTTTTGAGAGATTTTGGGGTGAGTTGGGTCATGCCGGCATCATTGATATCTCTCCCTTTTTACTGGATCACTAAAGTTTTTTCAGTTAGAGGGAATGTGTTATGGAGAATGACCCCCCTAGCGATTATTTGGAGCATTTGGAGGGAGAGGAACCAGAGAGTCTTTGAAGGGAAGCAAGCAGAGTTGCAATCTATTATCCTCGACATCAAGGGCCTGATGTTCATGTGGTCGAAGGCTTTTTCGGAGTGTAGGGGTTTGTTTTTTGAAGACTTCGTCTTCCGCTGGGATACTATTTGTACTCGGGAGGGTAGCTAATCCGGGCTTCTGGCTGTTTGTGTTTGATTTCTTTGTTGTTTTCTCTGCCTTGGTCTAGTGTAGGTCATCTCGACCTGCAAGCCATAGGTTGTTTGTTCCTTTAGGCCGAGCCCTTTGGCTTCGGCCCTCTATAAAGCTTTACTTTTCAAAAAAAAAAAAACCTTACAAAGGCACAACCGTGTGGAGTTAAGTGGTGGGCCCACTTAACTCCCACAAATAATAAAACAAAAGGAACTTCCCACGTGAGAAGTGGACCATAGCCCACTTATGGACACCCACGTGGGTGTAATACATAAACTCCAACAAAAACGTGTCACAATAGACATCAGGAAACGTCATGACAAATTACAGGAACTTGTGATTTGCCATGGAGACAAAATACACCATGCTGCAACAACTTTTCATTTGCGACATGCACATGCACACATAGAGGCCAAGGCCCTCCCTTCAAATCTGCATGAATGACCTCTTGCACATCTCTGCACAGTATAGGTGGTAGGAACCACCACAAAAGGGGAAGAAAAAAGAAAGGAAAACCTAGGGTTTCATTATTTCTCACGACAAAGAAGGAAAGAAAAATATCAGAGAAAGAAAGAACTAGAAGAAAAGACGAATCCTAGTTAAAGGATCATATGCTTTCATACAATGTACAGTAAATTAGGGTTTTGATATGGGAAGAGGAAGGAGAAGAATAGAGAGAGCAGAGGAAGTCAAACTAGTGTCTTGAACTTACACTAGTCGACCCTCACAATTATTATATATATTAATACTGGAATAAAGGTAAAAGTATATAAATACCCGTGTTACGTTAACAGAAAGGAACAATAGAATTTTTGAGGATTAGTCCGAATCTCAAGTCCAAGTAATTAGAAGGGTCCAAGGAAAGTTGTTCTGGTGGAGTTTTATTTTAAAAGAATTTAAAGGAATCATGTTTTCTGTTTTTTTTACCTTGGGTGGGACACGTCCTTTCGAAGCAATAGTCCCTTTGGATGTTTTCCTTTCGGATTAGGCTTCTTTCTTAACCCTGTTCCTTTTCTGTAATTTCTTTTAGGGGTTCTGTCCCTTATTAATATACATACACATTCACCTATTGAAAAATAAAATAAAAAGATTTATGTTATATGGTCCTGATATGTAACTTAGTCTTTAATTTAGCTTTTTAACATTTTTTTTATAGATAGTAATTATGAGAACATTATGAGAGGGATTTGTTTTTAGTAATTGAATACATATATGCCTTCGGGCTTGTAGTTCCTTTGAGAACTTTTTGGATTGCTTAGGCAACATGCAGCAAGTTTACTTGGATTTCCCTCTAAGAAGTCCTGCCTCCAACGGTAATCGGAGTTTTATTTCTACTTTTGCTTAACAATTCTTTTGGTTGCATGGCAGAGATTATGTTTTTCCTGCATCAGTTTGTATTTGTAGTTGTACTTCTCACAGGAATGCTTCGTGTTCTTTGTCATTATACCTATGTCAACTTCTTTGGAATTTCTTTCTGTTTGGGCATATCAGAAACTTATATCAGTTTGCTATCTCATTTTTCACTGGTGTGGATGCTTGTTGAGTTTGCCATTGTACATGAATGTGGATCTGTTATTGTTTTCTAGTTCCACTTATTTGTATTGAGGTAGCGTAGAACCTTGCTACGTTGCGTGCATGCTTTTTATTTTTTGTTTCTTGATTTTTATGACGATCTCTAATGTGATCGTATGTTTGTATTTTTCAGTCCCTTTACTTTTACTAGCAGAAAATACTTTTACTAGCAGAAAATAACTTTTTTCAAATGTCATATTTATTCATCTATCAACACATTGCAGAGTATTTATATTCTTGTTAATGTCAAACAGGAGAACCCTGGCTGTAGCCACGGGTATCTTAGTTGCTGGTGGAACGGCTGCATGCATACAGTCACGATTGTGGAGCAGATGTATGAGGCCTGATTCTTTTGGTCATTACACTGGACCTGCCAATAATAAAGAAAAATCAAATACGGTCGATGCAAATGATAATGTTATGAAGAAAACTAGGCTAAAGAAAGGAGGATTGAGATCGCTACAAGTTCTAGCAGCGATCCTTCTCTCCAAGATGGGCCAAATGGGCATGAGGGACCTTCTAACTCTCGTGGGCGTAGTGGTGAGTCTCTTGTTTTTGATCTTTGAACATTGATGTTTCGATATTCATCTTTTATTATCTGATCCCTCCCTTAATAGAAATATTTTTCTTATATATGTATATGTATGTTGCACAAAATTCTATTGGCCAAGCAAATGATTTGAAAATGCTGTTAAATGTTTGCTTCATTTTTCTTTTTTTTGAAACCGTGGGTATCAGGGCCTCTCAGAGGCACCCGACCAGTCCCCCTGGGCACGATAGTCACCCCTTCCACACGTGCCGGAGTGTACTGGAAGAGTTAATGTGGACTGAGCCACTTATTACCCTCTACTCTTTCTAGGGGGTGACCCCGAGGAGAGTTGAACTCAGAACCTCCTACTTTTTTGCTTCATTAGCTTCAGAATATTTTCTTTTGTGCTCAATAACCCGAATTTGTTGAAAGCAAGAGAGAGAGAAGAGCAAAGAGAAGAGGCTAGGTTACAGAATTCTATATGTACAACTAAAAGTAAGACCCCCTTGTTCGGTAAGGGGCCACCCATGTCTTTGGCATTTCTTAAGGCATGGTTGAAGGAAATGTTAATGCCATTCTTCAACTCCTCGACATGATTGTAAATATTAGCCAATGTCAAGGACTATCCTTCTCTTTGGATATTACTGTATGTTTCCTTATCCAGGGGTGTTTAAATGTTACCATGATGTTAGCAGTAAGCATCAAACTCAAAGGCTTTGAAAAAGCTTCTTAAACTTTTCCTTTTTGACTCCTCTACCCTTTCGTGTTCTTAGGCATCATACCCTATTATTCAACCAAGAATAACAAATCCTTTCAAATTTTGCCTAGAAGTCATCTAGTCATCATCAAATTCCTAATTGATGGATTTTCATCTAGCTTTTAGAATGTAAATCGTAACTGTTGGATTTCATGTACACCCACGTGGGGGTGTTCTTAGTGGGCTGCGTTCCACTACCCTACGTGGGGTTTATTCTCTATTGGGTTAACATCCACTTAACCCACAATCTCTTTATTTCATGTTAGTGGGTTAAGTGGTGGGCACCCACTTGACCCACACGATTTCTCCTTTACTTGTAGAAGGGGTTTCCCCAACTTATAAATATTACTTATGGGAGATTGAATATTCACTTCAATCTCCCCATTCTTTCTCAAACCCTAATCTCTCATTCTCTCCCTAACCTCCATTATCTCTCTCTCTCAATCTTTAGCATATTGGTGACAACCTCAAACATCAACATGGTATCAGAGCATGGTTACTCTAAGGCCAAAATCATTATCCCCTAGAGTTTCCACGAAGATCTTATATGTGGGTATCCGAAGTCCGGGCAAGTTTTGAGCAAATCGCAGGGGGTCCTCCTGCGAAGTTCTTGGATATTTTTTGAAGCAAAGGAACTAGAGATCTATCATTCCTGGTGTATTGCCTGGTATCAGTCGTCAGAGATCCACTCTATCCTCGTTCTTCAGGATTTTTTATCAGTTTTTTCAGAAAACACGTATATCGAGGTTTTTTGGGTTTTGATTTTCCTCGAGATCCGTGTTATTTTTGGGCTCTCTACCCAAACCGCCCCTCTCATAGGGCCAGTAAGGTTCGACAGAAACTTATTTCAGAATTTTTGGATCATCGGATCTCCGGTTCCAAAAATCAGGTCCCCGGCTCAAATTTTGGGTTTTTTATTTTCTTGAGATTCATGCACTACTTGGACTCTCTACCCTAGCTGCACCTACCTATGGATTATCTGGGATCTACAGAGTCTCGTTTGAGAATTTTCTGATCGTCGGATCTCTGGTTCGAAAAATCGGATCCCGTGCTCAGTTTTTGGGTTTTTTCTACCTCGAGATTCGTGCATTTTTGGGCTTTTTACCCTAACCGCACCTCCCTGTGGACTATCTGGGATCTGCAGAGCTTGGTTTTGGATTTTTCTGATTGTCGGATCTCCGGTTTGAAAAATCGCTTGGGGTTTTCGAAAAAATCGCCCGGGCTTCTACCCTAGCCGCACCTCCCAAAGTGCTCCTAGGAACCCCCCGAACCTTGATTTAGGTTCTGCAGACCTTCTGTTCGTCAGTTGGTTATTTCCAGGCCTTCCGCTGTGATGAGTTCATCAGAGGTTTCATCAGTTGAGGATAGCACTCTGTCTCATGGTTCTCATGGAGACCACAACCCCCAATTATGCATCACTACGGTCAAGTTTGATGGGACCAACTATCTTGAGTGGAAGACATCGGCACTCATGTACATCGGGGGACGTGGCTATAGTGAGTAGCTCACAGGAAAGACAGTCCTGCCTGCCGCTACAGACAAATCCCACCGGAAATGGGTTATGGAGAACCTTACGGTGATGTCTTGGCTTCTCCATTTGATGCAACCCTAGACCAGCAGGGGGTTCATGTTCCTTCCTACTGCGAGGGAAATCTGGGATTCTGTTACCGAAACATATTCCCAGGTTTGCAACTTTGCGAAGCTCTATGAGTTTGAGCAAGAGATTGCTTGTTTCCGACAGGGGGAGCTCAAGCTTGGTACCTATTATGCTTCTCTCCGAAGGAAATGGGAAGAGATAGATCATTATCAGGACTACACCCCGGTTTGTGCTGCGGATGTGAAGTCTTTCCGTGCTATGGTTGAGCAGTCGTGGATATTCCAGTTCCTTTTCGGCCTTCATCCTAGCTTCGAGGCTGCCCGTGTTCAGATACTTGGTAGATCTCCTCCCCCTACTTCATTGGCATAGGTCTATTTCTACATTCAGAGGGAGGATAGTCGCCGCACTGCCATGCAGCTACGCAGTGGTAGTGACACTCATGATCGATCTGCCCTTGCCTCTGCGTCTCAGAAGGGTCAGAAATCCTTCCAGAAGAGGACCAATGATGACATATGACGTCCCAAGTGTGATCACTGCAGCCGTCTAGGCCATGTGAAGGACACTTGTTGGGAGCTGCATGGACGCCCATCGGGTCTGGGCCCAAATCTACGCCAGCGATCTTCAGCGAGACAGGAGCCTCCTGCAGCACTTTCTGTGGCTCAGGACACTGCACCCTAGGCACCTCCTACCACTTGGGATATGGGCACTTTTTCTCCCATTGATCTTGAGCGACTTCGTTGTATAATGGCCCAGCTCAATGGGCAAGCCTCCACTTCTACCTCCACCTATGCCAAGACAGGTACTGGATCTGCATTCTTTGTATCCACTGTTCCTTCTAGTCCCTCCTGGATCATCTGACTGGTATGTCTTCAGTTTTCTCCAGTTATTCTATTTGTTCTGGTCTTGACAAGGTTAGGATAGCTGATGGCACACTTTCCTCTGTTTCCGGGAAGGGCAATGTTCATGCCTCTTCAGCACTAACCTTGTACTCGGTACTGCATGTTCCTCAGTTTATAGTTAATCTTTTATCTGTCAGTAGCCTTACCAAGATTCTTAACTGCAGTGTAACCTTTTTTCCTTCTCACTGTGTGTTTCAGGATCTGGAGTCGAGGCGGGCGATTGGCAGTGGACGTGAGGAAGGTGGCTTGTACCTCCTGGATCGCTCAGTTTCCTCTTCAACACATCAGTCCAGCATTCGTAGCAGTTGTCGAGTCAATAAAGACCAGTTATTGCTTTGGCATAACTGTTTTGGTCATATACCCGTGTCAGTTTTAAAGCGTGTCTTTCCTACTTTTTCTTCTCTTTGCGATGTTCCGTTCCACTGTGAAACTTATGAACTCGCAAAGCATTGTCGCACTATTTTTCCTCTTAGTGAAAATAAAAGTACTATTCCTTTCAATATTGTGTATTCTGATGTGTGGGGTCCTGCCTCAGTGATTTCTTTATTTGGATTTCGATATTTTGTTACATTTGTTGATGATTTCAGTGGCTCTACTTGGGTATATCTTATGAAGTCGAAAGATGATGTTTCTTCCATTTTTCAGACCTTCCACAAGATGGTCACCACTTAGTTCAGTACCCCACTCAAAATTCTCCGATCTGATAATGGGGGTGAGTACCTAGACGGGAGCCTTGGAGATTACTTTGCCTCTCATGGCATTGTACATCAAACTTCTTGTTCGTCGACTCCCCAACAAAATGAGAAAGTTGAAAGAAAAAACCGTCACCTTCTCGAGCTTGAGCGTGCCCTTCGTCTTGGGATGCAGGTTCCAAAATCTTTTTGGTCTGAATCCATCCTTCTGGCTGCTTATCTCATCAATCGCATGCCATCTCGTATTTTTGGCTTTCAGACCCCTTTGTCTGTCCTGCGTCTCGATAGTCCAACCTTCATTGTTCCTCCCAAAGTCTTTGGGTGTGTATGCTATGTGCATGTTCATCGTCACTCTCGTGACAAACTTGATGCACGGGCCTTGAGATGTATTTTCCTAGGGTACCCTTCCACTCAAAAGGGATACAAATGCTATCATCCGGGTTCGCGTCGACGTTTCACATCTCTGAACGTCACATTTGCTGACCACATTCTGTTCTTTGGCAGTAGGGTCTCTCTTCAGGGGGAGTGTGATATTGTGGACGAGAGCCCTGTCCCCATGCCGGTTCTTGTACCCATCTCCACTCTTGTGCCTATGGTCGAATCTTTGTCTACTATTGACAAGGACACTTCTACTACTACAGCGGCGGATGTGCGAGTTTATGCCATATCCAGGAAGAAAGGACAAGTCACTGATTCTGTGCCTGCCAGTCTACCCTGGGATCCAGATCCAGGTACTCCCACTCCAGAGGAGGATCTACCCATTGCAATTTGTAAGGGTGTGCGCACTTGCACCGAGCACCCTATCTCTCACTTCGTTACTTACCAGTCATTGTCTCCCATCTTATCAGACATTTGTTAGCACTGTTTCGTCTGTTTCCTTGCCATCTACCATTGCAGATGCACTTAGTCACCCAAAGTGGAAATGGGCTATGATAGACGAAATGCAGGCTCTTGAAAAAAATAAGACATGGGATCTTGTTTCTTTACCCAGGGGGAAGAAACCAGTGGGGTGCAAGTGGGTCTTCACCGTGAAGCACAAGGCAGATGGTTCCATTGATAGGTACAAAGCTTGGCTAGTTGCCAAAGGGTTCACCCAGACCTATGGGATAGATTACTAGGAGACATTTGCACCTGTAGCCAAGATGAACTCAATCAGCGTTCTACTGTCCTTTGCTGCAAACAGGTCATGGCCTTTACATCAGCTAGATGTAAAGAACGCTTTTCTACATGGGGACCTAACAGAGGAAGTTTAAATGAAAGTGTCACCAGGGTTGAAGCTTGCTGGAAGTGAAGACAGGGTATGTAGACTGAAGAAAGCTTTATATGGGTTGAAGTAATCTCCTAGAGCTTGGTTTGAACGGTTCAGCAGTGCAGTGAGAAAGGTAGGCCACACACAGAGTCAGGCAGATCACACTCTGTTTGTGAAGAATCTACAGACTAGTATCACTGCATTGATCGTATATGTGGATGACATAGTCATTACAGGGAGTTACCCGACAGAGATCACAAGGCTCAAGACCTTCTTGTCGTCTGAGTTTGAGACGAAAGATCTAGGACCATTGAGATACTTTCTAGGGATTGAGGTTGCCAGGTCATTGTGGGGCATCTTCATTTCACAGAGAAAGTATGTCCTAGACTTACTGAGCGAGACTGGGTATTTGGGTTCGCGACCAACAGATACTCCTATTGATCTGAACTATCAGCTGAATTCCGAGGACGGTACACTTCTAGGTGATCCTGCCTTATTTCAGCGATTGATTGGCAGATTGATATATCTTGCCCATACACGGCCTGACATTGCTTATGCAGTAAGCGTCATTAGCCGATTCATGCATTCACCTCGGTCACCACATCTTGAGGCTGCACACAGAGTCCTTCGGTATCTCAAGGGGTCACCAGGTCGAGGCATATTGTTTGGAGTTCATGGCCACCTCAGGGTGGAAGCATACAGTGATGCAGATTGGGCAGGTGCAGTGACCGATAGACGGTCTACATTAGGTTATTGTACCTTTGTTGGAGGCAACTTGGTGTCTTTGAGGAGCAAGAAACAACCAGTTGTCGCCCGATCCAGTGCAGAGGCAGAGTTCCGCTCCATGGCACATGGAGTGTGTGAGCTCTTGTGGTTGAAGATCATGTTAGCAGAACTGGGAGTCAAGGTGACAGACCCAATGAGCCTCTATTGCGACAACAAAGCAGCCATTAGCATTGCTCACAACCCAGTTCAGCATGACAAGACTAAACACATCGAGGTTGATAGGCACTTCATCAAGGAGAAGCTTCAGCAGGGATTGATTTGTACACCCTATGTAAGGACTTAGGAGCAGGTTGCCGATATACTTACTAAGGGAGTCAACAAGTCAATCCTGAATACATTGATAGCCAAGCTGGGCATGATGGATATCTTCGCACCAGCTTGAGGGGGAGTGTTGGATTCTATGTACACCCATGTGGGGGTGTTCTTAGAGGGCTGCGTTCCACTACCCCACGTGGGGTTTATTCTCTATTGCTTATGGGTTAAGTGATGGGCCCATCCACTTAACCCACAATCTCTTTATTTCATGTTAGTGGGTTAAGTGGTGGGCCTCCACTTGACCCACACGATTTCTCCTTTACTTGTAGAAGGGGTTTCCCCTACTTATAAATATTACACAATCTCTTTATTTCATGTTAGTGGGTTAAGTGGTGGGCCTCCACTTGACCCACACGATTTCTTCTTTACTTGTAGAAGGGGTTTCCCCTACTTATAAATATTACTTATGGGAGATTGAATATTCACTTCAATTTCCCCATTCTCTCTCAAACCCTAATCTCTCATTCTCTCCCTAACCTCCATTATCTCTCTCTCTCAATCTTTAACATATTGGTGACAACCTCAAACAACAACAGTAACCTCTTTTTCTGATAAAAAACGTCTTAGAACATAGTAGATCTAGCATAAAATGGTTGTTGGATCACAGATCCATGATTATTAGATCCATGGATCTATGATCTGTTAAATGTGTTAAATACAATAGTTCTTGTTATTTTAAAACTTATTTGAAAAATGAGAAACATTAAATATACTAGTAGTTGTTTTTAAATATACAGAGATTTCCCATCTCCACTCTCTAGTTTGCGGACGATGCACTTATTTTTCTTGACCCATCGGTTGAGCATGTGCGATTTCTTAGAGGGGTCTTGTGTTGCTTTGAAGCGGTTTCGGGATTCCGTGTCAACTTGGCTAAAAGTAAAGTCTATGGGGTAGGGGAGGTGGACCATCTAGCAGAGTTAGCTGATACTCTTGATTGCAGAACCGACAGTATGCCGACCATGTTGTCAGTATGAGAGAGAATATAATATAAGATATATGGTGGGTGGAGATATTAATGTGGGTGTAATTGTTTTGACCTAGTAATATAAATAATGTTGTGGGACGTTGGTAGATTTAACTCTCCAACGCTTTCCCTTCTTCTTTTTCTCTCTTCTTCTCCTCTCTTCCTGAAACCCTAAAATTCTACTTGGTATCAGAGCATAGCGAATCGAATCCGCACAAAAACTTCAGGGGTGAATCTCCTCACGCCTCAAACCTTCAAGGGGTGATCAACATTGCTGACGTCATCGCTGACGTCATGGAGCCGTACGGCTGACGTCATCAGCTGTATGGATAGGGTGCTCAAGATCTCCAAAACATTCACCTTCCAGTAGATGACATTTTTCTAGGAATTTTGGTGATTTTTTGAGAATTTTTTGGACCTTTTTTGAGCATGTTATGGCTGATATTCGAAAATATTGAAAAACAGGCTCGTTTCAGTTCATGGTGATTTGCGACCTCTTTCAAAGCTTCTTGGCTTCGATTGCTGCTTCGTTTTGGTCCCTCCCTTTATTACCTACAGGCCTATGCCATTTATTTCAAGTTTGGTGGAGTGTTGAGGCTGAGGGATCGATTTTTCCCCCCTATTATTACCGCCGGCGTCTTTTTTGCCCTTATTGGGCATCACGAACACCCTCAATCCATGTTGGTTGGCTCTCCTATGCCTTTACTCCTTTCTTGGATGCTTTGTTGGAACTTTGGGATGATCCCATCACTCCGTAATCTCTTGGTTAGCGTGGCTTGAGTCGTTTGACTCGTTTCGATCTCCGTTGTGCCTCCGGTTTGTCTCAGATCGTGGTAGCTGTTTATTGGGTGGTCTTTTTCTATTATTTGCTTGTTATTTGTTGTTTGTGACGCAGCTATGCTGACGTCAGATGCATCCGGAGCCTCAGATGTGGTCTCCAGGCCTACCGGCCCCCCAGTTTCAGCCCCTACTCCATATGAAAACCCTGTGTTGCAGATCACCACTATCAAGCTGGCTGGAAAAAATTATTTGGAATGGTCTAGGGCTGCCAAGATGTTTATTGGTGGCCGTGGAAAACAAGGATATCTTACTGGCCGTCTAGTGGCCCCTAAAGAGGATGACCCCGAGTTTGAGAAATGGGAATCGGGCAATTTGACTGTTATGTCGTGGCTTCTTAACTCTATGGAGCCCCACATCAGTCGAGGATTCCTATTTCATACTACTGCAAAGGAGATCTGGGACTCTGCATCTCAGACCTATTCCCAGCAAAAGAATGTTGCTCGTGTGTATCAGTTGCGCCAGAACATTGCCACTCTTCGTCAAGGAGACTTGCCTTTGGCCGAGTATTTTGCTAAGCTTCGTAGCATGTGGGAGGAGCTTGATTATTATCAAGTTTTTACCCCTGCCTGTACCACAGATGGTAAGGCATATCGCACGTTGGTGGATCAGAACAGGATATATGAGTTCCTTGCTGGCTTGAATGCTGATTTCGAGTTAGCCCGTGTCCAGTTGCTCAGTAAAGATGATTTACCCTCGCTTAACCAAGTATACGCCTATGTTCAAAGTGAAGAAAGTCGCAGAGATGTCATGTCTCATCTTCCCAAACATGAAAAGTCTGCCCTGGCTGCAGTTTCATCATCACCGAAACCACCACAGCATCGCCCTAAAGGTCCTCCACCTACTTGTGCTCATTGTGGCAAGAAAGGCCACAGTCAAGATAAATGCTGGAGTCTTCATATGTGTGAGGGGTGTGGCAAGAAGGGCCATAGTAAAGAAAAATGTTGGAATATTGTTGGACGACCCCCGCAGTCGTCCCTGCCGTCATCACGCGCACCTCCCACTGCCCACAGTGTTGCTATGGATACTCCTACAGATCCATCTCCTTCCTCGGACACACCACCAGTTACTATTTCTCGAGAGGAGCTCGAGAATATACGGCGCTTTATGGCCCACTTGGATGGACCTTCGGCCACTTCTGCATTTGCCCAGTCAGGTACCATCAGTTCTGCCCATCATGTTTCCGCCTCTACTTCTTCCTCACCCTGGATTATTGATTTGGGGGCTTCAGAGCATATGACGGGTATGTCTACCTTATTTTCTTCCTATTCTGTGGGTTCTGGGGTTGATAAAGTCCGCATCGCAGATGGCACCCTTTCCTCTGTCTCTGGGAAAGGTCGTGTCATAGCCACATCTGAGATTTCTTTATCCTCTATCCTTCATGTTCCCAAGTTTGATACTAACCTGCTTTCTGTTAGCTCTCTCACAAAAACCCTGAATTGTTGTGTCACTTTCTTTCCTTCTCATTGTGTGTTTCAGGACTTGGTCACGAGGAGGACGATTGGCACTGGATGTGAAGTGAATGGTCTCTATCTCCTGGATGCGTCTCCCACAGTTCCAGCAGCGTTGCAGTCTCGTAGTCATAATAATAGTTTCAATAAGGAGCAGCTACTGTCTTGGCATGCTCGTCTTGGTCATGTGTCTTTTCCATATTTACGTCTCTTATTTCCTTCATTGTTTCAGTCTGTATCGCTGTCTGAACTTCATTGTGAAGTGTGTGCTCTGTCCAAGCACACTCGTTCTGTTTTCCCACCACGGGGTAATAAAAGTAATGCTATTTTTGATTTGATTCATTCTGATGTTTGGGGCCCGTCCCCGGTTACTTCCATTTTTGGTTATCGCTACTTTGTCTCGTTTGTGGATGATTTCTCTAGGTGCACATGGATATTTGTTATGAAATCTAAAGATGAAGTGTTTTCTATCTTCCAGAACTTCCACAAACTAATCTTTACCCAGTTTGGAAAGTGTATAAAAGTTCTCCGATCTGATCAAGGGGGGGAGTACATGTATGGGGGGTTGAAGTTGTACTTGGCAGAGCATGGTATTGATCATCAAAATTCATGTGTGTTCACCCCGCAACAAAATGGGGTGGCCGAAAGAAAAAATCGACATCTACTGGAAGTGGTTCGTTCTCTCCTTTTGTGGTACAATGTTCCCAAAACTTATTGGTCTGATGCCGTGCTTCTTGCCGCCTTCCTCATCAACCGTATGCCGTCTCGGTCTCTTCAGTTCTACACTCCTTTTCAGTTCCTTCGTCCCTCTAGTCCTCCATTTGCGGTTCCTCCGAAAATCTTTGGCTGTGTTTGTTACGTCCTTATCCTTGGCCCTCATCGGACAAAGTTGGACCCTAAAGCACTTAAATGTGCGTTCCTAGGGTACTCCTCAAGCTCGAAGGGGTGTAAATGCTATCATCCTCCCACACGAAGGAGGTTTGTTACTATAGATGTCACTTTTCTAGAATCGGTTCTTTTTTTTTTTCCGCTGCTAGCCCTGCCGATCCTCAGGGGGAGAGTAGTTGGTGTGAGGAACGGCATGTGACCCTTGCTTTGCCCGTGACATTAGATGATCCAGTTATTGATACTATTATGCATGACAGAGACACTAGCAAGCAGGGGGAGCTGCAAGTCTATACTCATCGTAGAGTAAGGGAGACAAAGACCATTCCTGAATGTTAAGGTCAAGACTCCTCCTCACTGGATCCAGGTAATTCCTCATTTGGTTCCCCTTTGGTTTCCCCTTCTTTATATGATAGTAGTTCTGATCTTCCTATTGCTCTTCGGAAAGGGAAGAGATCCTGTACTCAACACCCTATTGCTAATTTTGTTTCCTATGATAACTTATCACCATCCTACAAATCTTTTGTTACCTCCCTGTCCTCTGTTACTCTTCCTTCTTCTGTCACAGAGGCTCTAGCACAACTCAGATGGAAGGAGGCGATGGTTGAGGAAATGAACGCACTGGAAAAAAATAACACATGGGAACTGGTTCGGTTACCACAGGGCAAGAAGCCGGTTGGATGTAAGTGAGTCTATACAGTGAAATGCAAACCGGATGGATCTGTGGATAGATACAAGGCACGGCTGGTGGCTAAGGGCTATTCTCAGACATATGGTATTGACTACAAGGAGACATTCGCTCCTGTAGCCAAACTAAACTCTATTCGGGTTATTCTCTCACTCGCAGCAAGTCAGTCCTGGCCACTACTACAGCTCGATGTTAAGAATGCATTCCTCTATGGTGACTTGAAGGAAGAAGTTTACATGCTCCCCCCTCCGGGGTTCCGGGTGTCTGATGACATGCAGAGAGTGTGTAAGTTGAAGAAAACTCTGTATGGTTTGAAACAGTCACCAAGAGCATGGTTTGAAAGATTCAGTGGAGCAGTTAAACAATTGGGATACAACCAGGGTCAGGCAGACCACACACTCTTTATCAGACGAGTAGGGGGGACTACGACTATCCTAATTGTGTATGTGGACAACATTATTGTCACAGGGAACTGTGCAACAGAAATTTCCAGACTTAAGAGCTTCTTGGCAGCTGAATTTGAAATTAAGGATCTAAGCACCTTAAAGTACTTCTTGGGCATTGAGGTTGCAAGATCGAATGAGGGGATATACATATGCCAGAGGAAATATGTATTGGATTTACTTCAGGATACAGGCATGTTGGGGGCACGACCTGTTGATACCCTGATTGAAGCAAACCATCGGCTAGATGGTCAATCAGGAGAACTCCTTGAGGATGTGGGTAGCTTTCAGAGACTCGTGGGACGCCTCATCTACCTAGCTCACACACGACCGGATATTGCATATGCCGTGAGTGTGGTGAGCCAGTACATGCACGCGCCTCGCACACCGCACTTGGAAGCTACTAACCGTATCTTGAGATACTTGAAGTCATCCCCAGGGAAGGGATTGTTATTTCGTTGTCATGGGCATACGAGGGTTGAAGGCTTTACTGATGCAGATTGGGCTGGTGCCCAAGATGATAGACGGTCTACTTCAGGCTATTGCACATTTGTGGGAGGCAATCTAGTAACCTGGAGGAGCAAGAAGCAGCAAGTAGTAGCTCGGTCAAGTGCGGAAGCCGAATTCCGATCTATGGCCCATGGTCTGTGTGAGCTACTATGGCTCAAAATTTTACTTAGGGAGCTAGGTTTCCCGATTGAAGGATCTATGTCGTTATATTGTGACAACAAGGCGGCCATAAGCATTGCACATAATCCCGTGCAACATGATAGAACAAAGCACATCGATGTGGATAGACATTTCATTCGCGAGAAAGTTACTTCGGGAGTAATCTGTACACCATTCGTGCCTACGTCAGAACAAGTGGCTGATGTTCTCACCAAAGGTGTTGCGGTTGCTCAATTTCGGGCTTGTTTAGACAAGTTAGGCATGATCGATATTCATGCACCAACTTGAGGGGGAGTGTTGTCAGTATGAGAGAGAATATAATATAAGATATATGGTGGGTGGAGATATTAATGTGGGTGTAATTGTTTTGACCTAGTAATATAAATAATATTGTGGGACGTTGGTAGATTTAACTCTCCAACGCTTTCCCTTCTTCTTTTTCTCTCTTCTTCTCCTCTCGTCCTGAAACCCTAAAATTCTACTGACCACTTACTTCGGTATGCCCTTAGGGGCATCGTACAGGTTCAACGTCTTGTGGGAGCCAGTTATAGAGCGGTTTAGGTTCAGACTTATGACTTGGAAAGCTAAATACTTATTGAAGGGAGGCAAAGTGGTGTTGATTAAGAGCACTCTTTCCAGTTTACCTATCTATTACTTGTCCTTATTCACAGCTTCGAACAGTGTGGTGAAGGAGTTGGAGAAGTTGATGCGGAACTTTCTGTGGCACGATAGATTGGACAACCGCAAAACTCATCTAGTGAGGTGGTGAACAGTGTGTCAGAATAAGAAACAAGGGGGCCTAGGGATCAAGAGCCTCAAAGAGATGAATCAGGCCGTGTTGGGCAAATGGCTGTGGAGGTTTGGGGAGGAGAGCTCATCCCCATGGGCTAAGGTTATAGCTAGTAGATACGGTATCTCCCACTTTTGATCCGAAAGTTGCTCATCCCTTTTACCTTATGGTTGCAGTGTCTGGAGGGGTATTTTGTAGGTTTCCGGTGCGTTCAATCGCAGGATCCGGTACAATGCAGGGATGGGAAATAAGATTTTGTTTTGTGGGACACTTGTTGCGGAGAGAGCCCCCTGAAGGAAGGTTTTCCGAAGCTCTATGGCCTTTCTAGGAGGAAGATGGGGTCCATCCATGATTGTATTGCTAGGGAGGGGGAAGGAGTAGGATGGAATTTCGGATTTAGAAGAAATCTGAACGATTGGGAAATAGTCATAGAGCCACTTTCTAATCTGCTAGCTTGCCTCCAAGATACTCAACTATCCTCTTTGGATCAAGACAAAAGGGTGTGGGGTTGGGTGAAGAACGGAGTCTTCACCGTTCGTTCTTTCTATGCAGCATTAAAGGGGGATGATGGGTCGTGATTTCCGGCTTCTTTGGTGTGGAAGGCTAACTTCCCACCGAAAGTCGTGTTCTTTGTATGGGCAGCTAGCTTGGATAAGATTCAGACTACGGACCACTTTATTTCCAGATGGATGAATTTGGTGAACTTCTGTAGCATGTGTAAGCATAATGGGGAGTCTGTACTCCATTTGCTGATGCATTGTGATGCGGCGTGGGAGGTGTGGTCGGTGTTTATGAGGGAGGCTGAGTTGTGTTGGGTGATGCCAGGCTCTCTTAAGGACCTCTTCTTGAGTTGTTTTTCTCCTGTGTGTTCTGAAAGAGGGCACATTCAATGGCAGCTGCTCCCCTTTGTGATATGGTGGGGATTGTGGAAGGAAAGGAACCGGCAGGTTTTTGAAGACAAGAGTGATGACTTGGAATCCATTATCCTCAACATCAAGGGTCTTGTCTTTTTCTGGTCCAAAATGTATTCTGAATGTAGAGGGGTCTTCTTTGAGGATTTGGTTTTTAGATGGGACTTCCTTTTGTCTTAGGGACTGATGTCTTTTTTTGGGGCAGGCGGTTTTCTCCTTTGTTTGGAGCTTAGCTTAGTGTAGGTCATCTCGACCTCTCTAACTAGGCCCTTTGTTTCCTTCGGCTTCGCCTTTACTAAAATTTCCACTTATAAAAAATATGTTTTATCTGTTATATATGATTGAGTTGTTTTTCACATTGTCATGCGTGTATGCGTGTTTATGTCGGTTACATGACTGTTGGTTTGTGCAATTCAAACTCGTAGTCTTTCAGTTAAGTGCGTCAGTTCATATTCATGGATATTGGTTTCTTCAGTTCAAATAGGCGTTTAGAGTAGTATTAAGACTTCTAAGTACACCTATTGTTTTAATTTTTTTTGTAAACACTGATGAAAGTTCCTATGTGTTTCCAAAATTTTTTGTGTGTTTCCATACGTTTCCACCATGTGTATTGCATTGGCCTGAGGTCAACGTAACCAATACTTTGAACCTTGCTTCCAATTGAAAAACCACCTCCACAAGAATTTTTAATCCGAATACGTCTGCTAAGGACTTCAGTTATTCGCTCAGTAGGAATCTCTTATAGCAGTTCCAATGCTGACACTACCTAGATTACCCAAAGAACTATTGTAAAAATAAGTTTGAGAGAATTAGGGGTAAGAAGGCTGAAAAAGAAGAACAATACTGGACTAAGGAGCTTTGCTTCTGTCACCAACTCTCATTCATGACGTCACAAATTTCCAATCATGCCGTAGGTTTTCATCTCTTAGCTCATGGATCCTTTTAAGCAAGAAGCCCAAGATATAAGCCATGTGATTTGGAAGAATAATGAACCAATCGAGGGCTCCTTATCCTTAAAAGTTCTATTGATTCCTTCTCTCCAGAATCCATCAAAACCTTTCTTGGTCTTTGACCAGTCACTACGAACACCCCCTATCAATGCAATGGGATGTGTCTTTTCGAGAGGGCCAAGCTTACTATTTAGCCAACATGGTCATACGTTTCGATTGTACATTCCAATTCGAATTGGTGAATATTCTATTATTGATTTATATGATCACCGGCATCTTCATAGAATCTTGCCTCTCCGACCACGTCAACAACATAGTTTCTTTGTTCATCTTTGAAACCACACTATGAACAGAATCTTGCTTCCGATTTGCTAACCTAAGCTTTGGAAAGTAGAGATTCGATGATTTGCGCTTATATATATCTTTTTTGATAGATAAAGAATTTATTGAAAAGGCAAAGCCCAAAAAGCACACATCAGCCTTTGAGGTCAATATGACCTGCAAGGAACACAAGAAACAAAAAAGCAAAAGAAAGGGCATCATACTAACAGCCTTCCCTAGAACATAACATTTCCTAGCAAAAACAAATTCTTCAAAGAAAGTGACCTCTGCACACTAAAAAAGCTTTAGACCATAAGTAAATCAGCCCCTTAACGGTGAGAATAGCCGAAGCCACCTCGTCAACCTTGCCCTCAAAACTCTGTGGTTTCTCTCCTTCTAAAGACCCCAATAGATCGTGAAGGGAAGGATATGCCACAAAACACACCCTCTAGAGGAGAAGGCATTAGTATGCTAATTGAGAGCAAGATTCATAATAGAAGTTGGCATCACCCAAGACATCCCAAAATCCACGAAGAACGAACTCCATACCTCTCTAGCTACATCACAATGTAGGAAGAGATGGTTCAAAGATTTCCACTATGTTTGCACATCGAACAATAATCTACTGTAATCATCCTTCTAGAGATCAAGTGATCCACCGTCAAAATCTTGTCCAAAGAAATTGTCCTCAGGAAGAAAGCAATCTTGGAGGAAATTTTAGATCCCTAGACAAAAGAAATAGGATAGGGATTACTGGTAGATTTGTCTAATGCCTTTAAAAAGAATAAACTGAGAACAAACTATCTCTAGACCAAAACCACAACCGCTTATCTCGATCCGAAGGCAAGAGATGATAATCTTGCAAACTGGAGAGTAAACAAGTCACAAGCTCAATCTCCCAATCATTGAAATTCCTCCTGAATCTAAGAGCGCAATCCTGAATTGAGCAATTCTTCTTATTAGAAAGGCAGAAGAGTGTTAGGAAATCTTCCTTTAAAGAGGCTTCTCCACACCATTTGTCCTCCCAGAATCTGACCCTCAACCTGACCCCACTCTGAAGTGAACACCTTTGGAAAAATCCCCAAATATCTTCATAATACCTCTCCAAATGCTGCAACCATAAGGCATTCTAACTGCTCCACTCTCTTTCCCAAAGATTGAGATCCCATATTTGCCCATAATGACCTTCTTCCAAAGATTGAAGATCTCCACCCCAAACCTCCATAGTCATTTGCCCAAAAACGCCTCGTTCATAACCTTGATTTTCCTGATCCCCAGCCTCCCTTTCAGGCTTAGAACTGCACACTTACTTCCAATCCGCCAAATGGATTTTGTGAGCCTCTTACCTATCATTCCACAAGATATCCCTCATGAATTTTTCCAAGATATTAACCATGCTCCTAGGAATGGAGAAGAGAGATAGAAAGTAGATGGGAAAGGTAGAGAGGATGCTTTTAATGAACACCAATTTGCCCCCTTTGGAAAGTACCTGGACTTTCAAGAAGCTAACCTTCTTCCAAAACTTTCAATCATGGGATCCCAAAGAGCTTAGATCTGTAGCTAGCCCCTAGTGGAAGACCCAAATAAGTCGTTGGCAATCTATCAATACCACACCCAAGATACTTGCGAACACAAAAATGTCCTCCACTTCTCTTACTCCATACACTTTGCTTTTGGACAAATTCATGTGTAAGCCCGAGATTACTTCAAAACAGCAAAGAAGACCTTTGAAGAATCTAAACTGAAGACAACAAGCCCAAGAAAGACGATGGTATCATTGCAAACTAAAGATGGGAAATCGCACAAAAACCTACAGTAGTCGTAAAACCCTCTAACTCTGCATTCTCCACTGCTCTAGAGATCATACGTCCCAATGCCTCCACCACCACAATGAACAAGAATGGGGACAACGGGTCCCTTTGTCTGAGCCCCTTGGAACTCTTATAGTAGCCAACAGGGGACCCGTTCCCTATGATAGAGAAAGATATTGACGAGATGCATTTCCAAATCCACTTTTCTCCAAAGCCTATCTTTCTGAGCATATAATCCAAGAAACTTCAGTTAACATGATCGTATGCCTTCTCTATATCAATCTTGAATACAATTCTTTGAACTCCAGCCTTAGATCTAGAATCAATACAGTCATTAGCTATAAGGACACCATCTGTAATTTGTCGGCCTCTGACAAAAGCTCCTTGAGTAGGCGAGATCACCAAAGATAAAACCTTGCGAATTTTAGTGGTCAGCGTCTTGGTCGAAATCTTGGACACACTTCCCACGAAACTAATAGTCCTGTAATCCGAATTCACCTCCCGTTTCTTCGGAATCATGACTATAAAAGTGTTGTTGGAGGTGTAATCCAGATGCCCCTCTTCTTGGAACTCTAACACAACCTTCATGAAATCTGACCCAATTACTTCCCAGCACTGCTTAAAGAAGGATAAAGAGAAATCGTTGGGTCCAGGGGCCTTGTCTCCTGCCAAATCTGAAACGAACACAAAATTTCACCCTCCTCAAAGGGTCTTTCCAACCATTCTCGATCCTTCAAATTGATATGATCAAAGTGTAGGCCATCCAATAGTGGTCTGAAAGAAGAGGTTTCAGAGTACAACTTTAAATAATAGTCCACTACTTGTTGCCTAATACTATCCCCAACCTCCTTGTTTCCTTGGATCTTAAGGCGAACTAGGTGATTGCATCTTCTATGTGCATTCACCATTTTCTGAAAGAACTTTATGTTATTGTCTCTCTTCTTCAACCACCTAACTCGATTTTTGTTTCAAACTAATTTCCTCTATCTTAATGATCTGCTGATATTTGGCTTTGAGATTTATTTTCCTCTTTCTATCAAGAGAAGGGGTTATCCTCTTCCTTTCTGTCAACCAGAAAAATATCCTCCAACACTGAACCCTTTCTCTAATCCACCCTTTTGAACCTCTCTCGATTCCACTACTTAATCTTGTCTATAAGCCCTTTGAGCTTACGCCTAAAAACTTCCCCCGTTCCTCCTACAAAGGAGAAAGAATTTTACTACTCTTCCACTTTCTCTGTAAACTTCTAGTAAAGAAACCACATCTTTTTGAAACGAAAAGGAGGACGGCTGCAAAAGCCACCACAATCTAACAGAAGAGGAACATGATTAGATGGAGGCCTAGGAATCGCCACTTGGGAAACACCTAAGAAATGTTCTTTCTAACTAGAGGAAACCAAGAATCTATCCAGCCTACAAAGAGTGGGAATTTCTTGCTTATTCGACCAAGTAAATTTGCCCGCTCCCAAAAGAAGATCCATAAGAAAATTCCTACTAATAAATTCACCAAGCTCCATACTTCCTGCCACCCTATTTCCTCCCTTTTTTTCATGAAAAAACCAAATGGCATTAAAGTCCCCACCAATGCACCATGAAAGGTCCCATAACCCCGCCACATCATCCATCTCTTTCTAGGCTCCAGATATCAAGATGCAGTTCCAGACCATTGAAGATTCTTCTTCCACCATGAAGGATACGAATGGATTCAGACTCAATCGGGAAACCCAATTCTCTGAGTAAAATTTTGAGCCATAGCAACTCACATAAACCATGAGCCATAGAGTGGAACTCTGCTTCCAGACTTGACCGAGCTACCACCTACTGCTTCTTGCTCCTCCGGGTTACTAGTTTGCCTCCCACAAACGTGCAATAGCCTGAAGTCTACCGTCTATCATCTTGGGCACCGGCCCAATCTGCATCAGTAAAGCCTTCTACCCTCGTATGACCATGACGACGAAATAACAATCCCTTCCCTGTAGATGACTTCAAGTATCTCAATATACGGTTAGCAGCTTCCAGGTGTTGTGTGCGAGGTGCATGCATGTACCAAGGGTTTAAATTTCGACCGAAATGTCGAAATTTCGGTTTCGATGAGTACTGAAATATAGCTTTCTACACCGAAATCCACCAAAATCTGAAAATTTTGGTTTTCGACCTCACCGAAATTGTTACCGAAACCGAAATTTAAAACCTTGGCATGTACTGACTCACCACACTTACGACATATGCAATATCCAGTCGTGTGTGAGCTAGGTAGATGAGACATCTCACAAGTCTCTGAAAACTACCCACATCCTCAAGAGGTTCCCTTGATTGGCCATCTAACCGATGGTCGGGGTATCCATAGGTCGTGCCTCCAACATGCCTGTATCTTGTAGTAAATCCAATACATATTTCCTCTGACAAATGTATATTCCCTCATCCGATCGTGCAACCTCAATGCCCAAGAAGTACTTCAAGGTGCCCAGATCTTTAATTTCAAATTCAGCTGCAAGAAACTCTTAAGTCTGGAAATTTCTGTTGCACAGCTCCTTGTGACAATAATGTTGTCCACTTACACAATCAGAATGGTCATTTCCTCCATGACTTACCTGATAAAGATTGTATTGTTTGCCTGGCTTTGGTTGTATCGCAATTGTCTAACTGCTCCAGTGAATCTTTCAAACAATGCCCTTAGTGACTGTTTCAAACCATACAGAGTTTTCTTCAACTTACACTCTCCGTATGTCATCAGACACCCGAAACCCCGGAGGGGGCAGCATGTAAACCGCTTCCTTCAGGTCACCGTGAAGGAAGGCATTCTTAACATCGAGTTGTAATAGTTGCCAAGACTGACTTGTTGCGAGTGAGAAAATAACTCAGATAGAATTTAATTTGGCTACAGGAGCAAATGTCTCATTGTAGCCAATACTATATGATGAGGACATCACGTCCTTACCTAGAGTATACCAGCGGAGGAGGAAAATTGGGCCCATACCTATGTCTTTGTATTTTGATGACTATGTGGGCCCCCGTTTTAGTTCTCCTTGATTTATGGGAGCGGAAGACCCCACGAGCATGTGCATCATGAAGACTCCACATTGGAAAGATGCATGTGGGCTGCGTATGGAGCTTGTGGAGAGTTTTTATTAGTTTTGTAGACTTATTTTGATATTTTTTAGAGTTTTAGGTGTCTTTGCAATTAGCCCATAGTTAGGGGGCTCATTGTAATTTTGGTTATTTACTTTAAGTTGCTGTACTTTTTTTATAGCCATTAGATTAAATGGATGGCTGAGATTAGATTATGGAGTTTTGAGTTATTATATAAACTCTTTTAGTTGTAATCTTTGATTGATGATGAATTATATTGACTTTTGTTATTGAGAAATCTCTTGTGGATTGTTCTCTTCTTCCTTGGTGTGAATCCAAGCTACTCGGTGCGAATCCGAAATGTATTCTCTTTATCTTTATCTCTTCTCTCTTATTCTCTTCTCTTTCTCCATCTTTATTTTCTTTTTTTTCTTTTTCTTAGATCAAATTTGACCTAGAAAACCCAACCATACATCTTTTATCCCGAAACCCTAACCATTGATCATAACTATGAATAGTGTCACGTGAATAGTACCGCGTGAATAGTGTTGCGTGAATAGTGCCGCGTGAATAGTAACGTGAATAGTAACCTTCCTCCACAATTCTCCCTATGGCACTCTAAACCCTCCTAAAACCCTCACCACAACCCCCAAATACTCCTAGATCCCTGCAGTAACCATAGAAACCCCTAATCTCTTCTCAAACCCTAATTTTTCCATGGTTTTCATTTTTCTTCCGAAACCCGGCTAAAATCTGATACTTGTCAAAAAGCCTCGAAACTTGCCAGAAACCTTCCCAAACTTCAAATAACTTATAATATCTTGGAAAAGGAAATTAAAGTGAACTTTCAAGTGTTGGTTGAACCCTAGCTAGTGGAAGTCCTTACTTCCATTCGGGCCGCTCAATCAATAATTGAGGGTTTTTCACTGCTTGGTTGTGAGATCTAGCATTTGAAATAATCAGTTAATTATTTGTCAGCATATCTACATATTTGTGGTAATTGTTAGAGTAGTTTTATATTTTCTTATTACTTGTGGTAATTTATTTCTGATCTTTGCACCTCATATAGGTAGTTCTCATCATCCTGCATCACCATATGTCTGATAATAGCCCTTAGCCACCAACCGTGCCTTGTATCTGTCCACAGATCCATCCGGTTTGCACTTCATTGTATAAACCCACTTACATCCAACCGGCTTCTTGCCTTGTGGTAACCGGACCAGTTCCCATGTATTGTTTTTTTTCCAACGCATTCATTTCCTCAACCATAGCCTCTTTCCATCTGGGTTGTGCCAAAGCCTCAGTTATAGAAGAAGGAAGAGTAACAGAAGACAGGGAGGTATGGTGACAAGTTATCATTGGAGACAAAACTAGCAAAAGGGTGTTGAGTGCAAGATCTCTTCCCTTTCCGAAGGGCAATAGGAAGATCAGAACCACTATCACATAAAGAAGGGGAAACCAAAAGGGAACCAGATGAAGGATTACCTAGATTCAGCGAGGAAGAGTCTTGACCTTGACATTCAGGAATGTTCTTTGTTTCCTTTAGCCTACGATGGGTATAGACTTGCAACTCCCCCTGTTTGCTAGTGTCTCTGTCATGCATAATAGTATCGATAACTGGATCATCTAATGCCACGGGCAAAGCAGGGGTCACATGTCGTTCCTTACACCAATTACTCTCCTCTTGAGGATCGGCATGGCTAGCAGCGGAAAATAGGGGGCCGATTCCAGAAAGGTGACATCTATAGTAACAAATCTTTTCTGTGTGGGAGGATGATAACATTTGTACCCCTTCGAGGAAGAGTACTCGAGAAACACACATTTAAGGGCTTTAAGTTCCAACTATGTCCGATGAGGGCCAAGGATATGGACGTAACAAACACATCCAAAGATTTTCGGAGGAACCGCAAAGGGAGGACTAGAGGGACGGAGGAACTGAAACGGAGTGTTAAAGTAAAGAGATCGAGAAGGCATACAGTTGATGAGGAAGGCTGCAAGAAGCACTGTATCAGAAGTTTTTGGGAATATTGTACCACAAAAGGAGAGAACAAACCACTTCCAGTAGATGTCGATTTTTTCTTTCAGCCACCCCATTTTGTTGTGGGGTGAACACACGAATTTTGGTGCTCAATACAGTTGAATTTGAGGAATTAGGGTTAGGGTTAGGTTTGGAGAAGAGAGAATAGAGAGTAGAGAAGAAAGAGAGAGAAAGGATGTCTATTGTGATTAATTCACAAAGACCCCATAAATCTTATTTATAGAAAGGGTTACATAAAAAAAGACAAGTATACCCCTCATAAGAGGTATTTACAGAACTACCCCTATACAAGATAAATACGTATTTCTACGTATCTGATAACACTCCCCCTCAAGTTGGCGCATAAATATCTTTCATGCCCAACTTGTATAAACATCTATGAAGTTGCCAACTGGGAACTCCTTTGGTGAAGACATCTGCTACTTGCTCATCTGTTTTCACAAAGGGGGTACAAACCTCCCCAGATACAATCTTCTCTCGAATGAAGTGGCGATCCACTTCAATGTGCTTGGCCCGATCATGTTGCACCGGATTGTGAGCAATGCTGATAGCCGCTTTGTTGTCACAGTACAAGCTCATGGGTCCCAAGACTGGAAAGCCAAGTTCAGCCACCAACATCTTCAGCCAGAGTACCTCACACAAGCCATGGGCCATTGCCCTAAATTCTGCCTCTGCACTGGATCTGGCAACTACTGGTTGCTTCTTGCTCCTCCAGGTAACCAGATTGCCTCCCACAAAGGTGCAATAGCCTGAGGTAGATCTCTTGTCATCCTTGGCACCAGCCCAGTCTGCATCAGTATATGACTCTACTCTCATGTGGCCATTCTTCTGAAAAAGGAGGCCTCGGCCAGGGGCAGACTTGAGGTATCTCAATATCCTGTGAGCTGCCTCTAAGTGAATTTCCCTAGGAGAATGCATGTACTGATTGATAACACTGACTGCATAGGCAATGTCTGGACGAGTCAAGGAGAGGTAGATCAACCTTCCAACCAATCTCTGAAAGCTCCCCACATCCTGTAAAGGTATACTACTCGAGTCGGCCAGCTGGTGATTCTGCGCTATGGGTGTTTCCACTGGCTTAGCTCCCAGCTTGCCAGAGTCCTTCAATAGATCTAGGACGTACTTCCTTTGTGAGATGAAGATCCCTTGGCTGGATCTTGCAACTTCTATGCCAAGAAAGTACTTGAGAAGTCCCAGATCTTTGGTCTCAAACTCGCTTGCGAGATGATCCTTTAGCTTGATCACCTCCTCTACATCATTCCCTGTCAGAATGATATCGTCAACATACACGATGAGGGCCGTAGTGCTCTTCCCTAGGTGCTTCACAAATAGGGTGTGATCGGCTTGGCTTTGAGTATATCCCAGCTTCTTCACTGCTAGAGTGAACCTCTCAAACCAAGCTCTGGGGGATTACTTAAGCCCATAGAGGGCTTTCCTCAGACGACACACCTTGCTGCTGTCCCCTGGGGAAGTGAACCCTGGAGGAGGTACCATATAGACTTCTTCATGCAGATCACCATGAAGGAACGCATTCTTCACATCCAGCTGATGCAAAGGCCATGCTTGGTTTGCTGCTACGTACAACAAAACCCTGATGGAGTTCATCTTTGCCACAGGTGCAAAGGTCTCTACATAGTCAATCCCGTAGGTCTGAGTGTACCCTTTGGCAACCAGTCTGGCGTTGTACTTCTCTACTGACCCATCGGCCTTGTACTTCACTGTGAACACCCATCTGCATCCAACCGGCTTCTTGCCTCTTGGCAAGTCAACAAGCTCCCAAGTTTTGTTCTTATCCAGCGCCTTCATTTCTTCTACCATAGCAGCTTTCCATCTAGGGTGTGCTAACCCTTCTGCCACGGAAGAGGGAGTGGGAATGGTGGAAACTGATGAGATAAAAGCTCTGTATGAAGGTGACAAGGCATCGTAGGAAACGAAGTTGCTCAAAGGATGTTGAGTACAACTTCTGATGCCTTTCTAATAGCAATAGGAAGATCAGAATCATTAGTAGACAAGGGAATGACCGGTATAGGGAGAGATAGAGGATTACCTGAATCCGAGGAAGGAACCACTGGTCCTGGATCAGCTGTGACTGTCGCCCTTCTATTATAGACTTTAAGCTCCTTCTGAGCTCCAGGAGCACTATCCATCACAGTAGTAGTATGAGTGGGTGGAGGCCGCTCAAACTCTAGAGGAGATAGGGAAATAGCAGGAAGAGGAACATTCCACCTCTCTTCATTACTACTCTCCCCCTGAAGAGAGGTGGGAAAGAAAAAAGAAAGCTCCTCACGGAAGGTGACATCCATGCATACAAACTTCTTCCCAGAGGATGGATGGTAACACTTGTACCCTTTATGGGTAGAGGAGTAACCGAGAAAGACGCACTTGAGTGCTTTGGGATCTAGTTTGGTGCGATGAGGACCAAGGATATGTACATAACATACACACCCAAAGATGCGAGGAGGAACAGAGAAAAGAGGAGAATCAGGCGAAAGAACCTGAAGAGGAGATTTAAAATTGAGAACACGAGAGGGTATTCTGTTACTCAAGTAGGCAGCCGTCAACACTGCATCTGACCAATAGGTCTTGGGGACATGAGAGCCAATCAAAAGAGATCTAGCTATCTCAGTCAAATGTCGCATTTTTCTCTCAGCTACACCATTCTGTTGAGGAGTGTAGCTACAAGAATTTTGATGACAAATCCCATGGTCAAGAAGGTAGTGTTGAAGGCCCCCAAACATATATTCTCCACCCTGGTAAGTACGAAGAACCTTGATGGAGATACCATACTGGGTTTGGATCATTTTATGAAAACCCTGAAATATGGAATGAGCTTCATCCTTGGTTTTCATGAGATAAACCCATGTACACCTAGTATAATCATCAACAAAGGAAATGAAGTAGCGGAAGCCAAAGATAGAAGTAGTTGGGGAAGGTCCCCATACATCAGAATGCACAATGTGAAAACAAGTAGAACTTCTATTACCTCTGGATAGATAATTGGATCTACAATGCTTGGAGAGCTCACATGTCTCACAGTGTAAAGCAGAAAAAAAAACAGAAGTAAACAAACTAGGAAATAAAAGTTTTAAATACTGAAAAGAAACATGCCCCAGACGAGCATGCCAGTTCAAAACATGTATCCTACTACTACTACTACTACTCGCAGAAGACTGTAGTGCTGTGGGCTTAGGAAGGTGTCCATCCAGAAGGTAGAGGCCATTAGCTTCATGTCCAGTGCCAATCGTCCTCCTCGTCTCTAGGTCCTGAAAGACACAAGTAGAGGAAAAAGTGACACTGCAGTTTAGAGATTTAGTCAAAGCACTAACAGAAAGTAGGTTAGAAGTACATCTGGGAACATGCAAAACAGATGAAAGAATCAATTGGGGAGAGGGAAGGATATTCCCTTTCCCAGACACATAAGATAAGGTGCCATCAGCTGTCTTCACCTTATCACGGCCAGAACAGATAGTATAACTGGAAAATAAGGAAGACATGCCCGTCATGTGTTCTGAAGCCCCAGAATCAATGATCCAAGTGGGACTGGATGATGGAAGAGACACATGATGACCAGGTCTAGGGTTACCTGACTGGGCAAAGGAGGTGGACGATGTGGCAGAAGGACCATCCAGCTGCTGAAGCAATCGTCGAAGGCCTGCAAGCTCTGTGGCTGAGATACCACCAGTCGGAGAGAGAGTCAGAGACTGTCCAGGAGGAGCTGGACCCGAAGTATCCACACTGGCAGTATGAGCAGCAGAAGACTCTGGCTGGCTAGGGCGACCATGTAACTTCCAACATTTGGCACGCACATGCCCTAACTTGCCACAGAAATCGCACTTGGGCCTATCTCGAGTCAAGGACTTCCCAGAAGAAGGTCCGGTAGGAGCATAGGATGGAGCTGAGACAGGAGTTTGATAAGATGAGCCTCTCTGAGGCTGCTGAGGCTGATAAGCAGGAGAGGCAGCTAGCGCTGATCTCTCTGGAAGGAGATGCTAACTCTGAAGAGAGATCCGCCTACTCTCTTCACTCTGAAGATAGGCGTACACCTCATTGAAAGAGGGAAGATCCACCCTGCTACTCAAGATCTGAACACGAGCCAGCTCATAAGAAGGGTTGAGGCCAGCAAGAAAATCAAAGATCCGGCCCTTCTCTATATATCGACGAAAGGGGGCAACCTCTGTGGGGTTGAGAGGCTGATAGGAGTAATAATGATCAAGCTCCTGCCACAAGGTACGAAGAGCAGTATAGTATTGAGAAAGAGACTTCTCCCCTTGCCGGAAGTTGGAGATAGTCTGTCTCAGTTGAAATGCTCGTCCGTCGTTCCGCTGCTGCGAATAGGTCTTCTCAGTAATCTCCCAAATCTCTTGCGCTGTGCGCATGAATAAGAAACTCTCACTGATCTCAGGCTCCATAGAGTTGAGGAGCCATGACATGACAGTGAGATCATCTGTCTGCCACTGTCGATAAGAGGGATCAGAATCTGGGAGGTTCAACCGTATCTCCTGTAGTGTGGCCAAGTTTCCCACGGCCCCCAATGAACAACCCTGCAGCCTGAGCCCAGCGTAAGTAGTTCTTGCCATCTAACTTCACTGAGGTAATCTGCAAACTTGGGTTCTCATAGGCTAAGTGCTGCACTATAGGGCCTCCAACTCCACTGGAGGGAACTTCTGTGCTCACGTCTGACCCGGATGGAGAAGCCAAGGGAGGTGGAGGAACCACCGGAGGTGGTGAAGGATCTGCCATGAGGAACTAGCCAAAAAAAGAACACTAACACCACACCGAAGATCAATAGATGGCCAGAAAGGGCATAAACAACCACACCAAAGGACATAAACCCATCTGATGAAGCCTCAAAGAACAAACAGACCAAGGATATCCCCCAAAGAACCCTAATACCAAAAAAGAAGGTAATCCAAAGGGAAATAATACCCGTGAGTTGTGTCGGTGATCAAACAACACCAAAAAAGACCTCAAATAAGCATCATAGAAGGACTAATGGCAGCAAATAGGACCTTATGGATGATCAAGATATCCTAGAGCCACTAGAAAACCTTAAGGCAAGATCTGAGATCGAAAGAGGGAAGATTGAAGTCTAGCCGAAAGCCTAAAAAGGCTAAAAAAGGTACCGGCGGTAAGTAGTAGGGGGAAAAGTCCTCCTACAGCCCTCGAATGGCGATGAAACCCTTCAAATAGGGTATGCACATGTTGGTTAGGTTGGGGGGGACTAGATCGAAGCAAGAAATCCCCCTAAAAATGGCATTTAGGTCCCCAAAAATCGACTGGTTCGCAAACAGATGTTTTCAAAAAAACTCAAGAGAATGATCAGAAACTACCCCAAATGGATCCAAAAAATTCCAAAAAAATGGTAGAAAAACAGGGAAAAAAATCCTCTATCAAGTGGTGAGGTTTTCAGCCAACCTCGATTTCCGTGTTCATATGGCTGATGACGTCAGCCGTACGGTCAGATGACGTCGGCAGACGTCAAATAGGCAAGGCTTGGCGGCGGATGGCTCTGATACCAAGTTGAATTTGAGGAATTAGGGTTAAGGTTAGGTTTAGAGAAGAGAGAATAGAGAGTAGAGAAGAAAGAGAGAAATGATGTCTATTGTGATTAATTCACAATGACCCCATAAATCTTATTTATAAAAAGGGTTACATAAAAAAAGACAAGTATACCCCTCATAAGAGGTATTTACAGAACTACCCCTATACAAGATAAATACGTATTTCTACGTATCTGATAACAAATACCATGCTCTGCCAAGTACAACTTCAACCTCCCATACATGTACTCTCCCCCTTGGTCAGATCGGATGACTTTTATACACTTCCCAAACTGAGTAAGGATTAGTTTGTGGAAGTTCTTGAAGACAGAAAACACTTCATCTTTAGATTTCATAACAAATATCTTTATAAAAAAAAAAAGATTTCATAACAAATATCCATGTGCACTTAGAGAAATCATCAACAAACGAGAAAAAGTAGCGATAAAAAAAAATGGAAGTAACTGGGGACGGGCCCCAAATATTTGAGTGAATCAAATCAAAGATAGCATTACTTTTATTACTTCATGGTGGGAAAACAGAACAGGTGTGCTTGGATAGAGCACACACTTCACAATGAAGTTCAGACAACGACACAGACTTAAACAATGCAGGAAATAAGATACGCAATATGGAAAAGACATGACCGAGACGAGCATGCTAAGACAGTAGCTGATCCTTATGATTACGAGACTGCAATGTTGCTGGAACTGTGGGAGTCGCATCTAGGAGATAGAGACCATTCACTTCACGTCCAGTGCCAATCGTCCTTCTCGTGACTAAGTCCTGAAACACGCAATGGGATGGAAAGAAAGTGACACAACAATTCAGCGTTTTTGTGAGAGAGCTAACAGAAAGCAGGTTAGTATGAAACTTGGGAACGTGAAGGACAGAAGATAAAGGAATCTCGGGTGTAGCCGTGACACAACCTTTCCCAGAAACGGAGGAAAGTTCGCCATCTGCGATACGGACTTTATCAGCCCCAGAACCCACAGAGTAGCAGGAAAAAAATATGCTCTGAAGCCCCCGAATCAATAATCAAGGGTGATGAAGTAGAGGCAGAAACATGATTGGCAGAACTGATGGTACCTGACTAGGCAAATGCTGAAGTTGCCGAAGGTTCATCCAAGTGAGCCATAAAACGCCGTATATTCTCGAGCTCCTCTCGAGAAATAATAACTGGTGACGTGTTCGAGGAAAGTGATGAACCTGTAGGAGCATCCATAGCAACGTTGTGGGCAGTAGAAAGTGCATGTGACAACGGCAAGAACGTGGCGGGGGTCGTCCAATAATATTCCAACATTTTTCCTTGCTGTGTCCTTTCTTCCCACACCCTGCACACACATGAAGGCCTTCGACATTTATCTTGGCTGTGGCCTCTCTTACCACAATGAACACAAATAGGTGGAGGGCCTTTAGTGCCCCTAGTCGAAGGTGGATGGCGATTCTGTGATTGTTTCTGTGATGATGAGACTGTCGCCAAGGCATAATTTTCATGTTTGGGAAGAGGAGACATGACATCTCTGCGACTTTCTTCACTCTGAACGTAGGCATATACTTGTTTAAGCGAGGGTAAATCATCTTTACTGAGCAACTAAACACGGGCTAACTTGAAATTAGCATTCAAGCCAGCAAGGAACTCATATCCTGTTCTGATCAACCAACGTGCGATATGTCTTACCATCTGTGGTACATGCGGGGGTAAAGACTTGATAATAATCAAGTTCCTCTCACATGCTGCCAAGCTTAGCAAAGTACTCGGCCAAAGGCAAGTCCCCTTGACAAAGAGTGGCAAAGTACTTGGCTACGATTCTTGGATGTAGTATCGACAATTTGCCCACTACCTATTTGGGTCTTCCTTTAGGGGCTCTTTATAGATCCAAAGCTATATGGGATCCTGTGATTGAGAGATTCGAGAGGCGTTTAGCTTTGTGGAAGGCGAGATATCTATCTAAAGGGGGCAAATTAGTCTTGATTAATAGCGTTTTGTCTAGTCTGCCCATATATTATCTTTATCTGTTTTCTATTCCATGTAAGCGTTGCCCGAGTTTTGGAGAAATATATGAGGAACTTTTTGTGGCATGACAAGGTGGACTCCCATAAGATTGATCCGGTGAATTGGAAATCTGTTTGTAAATCCAAGGCGAAGGGAGGGCTGGGAATTAAGAATATCATAAACATGAACAAGGCACTTTTGGGCAAATGGTTGTGGAGGTTTGGGATGGAAATTTCTAGTTGGTGGTGGAGGGTAATGGCGGGCAAATATGGAGAGAAGCTTTTCTGATGGGAATGCGGCGAGGCACGGAAAGCCTATGGTTGCAGGGTTTGGAGGGGAATCTTGAAGATATCTGCGAACTTTATTAGAGGCATTCGGTATGAAGCTGGTTTAGGGGACAGAAGAAGGTTTTGGAGAGATGTTTGGTGCGGAGAAGCTTCATTCAAAATTGAATTCCCGGAACTATTCTCACTCTCAAGAGCACCCTCTCCAGCTTACCGATCTATTATGTCCCTTTTCTCTATTCCTTGCAGCATGGCGAAGACTCTGGAAAAGACCACGAGGGACTTTTTGTGGAGCGGTAGGGAATCGGCGTGGAAGATGCACTTGGTCAGCTGGAATAATGTGTGTAAGGCCAAGGATAAAGGGGGCCTGGGGATCAAGAACCTTAAAGCAACGAATTAGGCTCTTTTGTGCAAATGGGCCTGGAGGTTCGGAGAAGAGCAATCTAGTTTGTGGCGGGAGGTCATTGCAGGCAAGTATGCGGTGTCTTCTTTTGGTTGGATTAGTAGACCAGTTCATACTGCGTACGGCTGCAGTGTATGGAGGGTCATCTCCAAGCATTTTGCAGAATTTGAAAAAGGCGTTCGCTTCGCGGTAGGATCTGGAGACAGGATTAGATTTTGGGAGGATCTATGGTGCGGGGAGGCTCCTTTTGTCTCGATTTCCTAGATCTTTACTCTATTCGGGTTGGAAAGGATGTTTTCTCCAGGATTGTGCTCACATAGGGGGGGATTTCGGATTTAGAAGGAATCTCAATGTTTGGGAGGTCGAGCCCCTCTCTAGATTGCTCTTTTGCTTGCACAATGTTCACATCTTGCCTTTGAGCTAGAACAAGCGGGGTTGGATCTGGTCCAAAGGAGGTATGTTCTCGGTCCGATCATCCTATGAGGCCTTGTACTCAACACCCCGGCCTTCTTCTTTGATCTGGTACTTCTAAGATGTCTTTACGGTCTAGAGGTATCATCATCGTTGATTTTTGTTGGATTTTTCGGCATGATGGAGAAGCAGTCAATTATCTCTTGTTGCATTGTGTCATGGCCAAGGAGATTTGACTCATTTCTGATAGAGTTCGGGATGTGCTAGGTTATGCCGAATCTCTCCTAGCTCTCATTCTTAGCTGGCGCTCTAAGGCTTTTTCCTATAGAGGTAGCATTCTTTGGAGATTCCTGCCTTTCGTTATAGTCTGGGGTCTTAGGAGGGAGAGGAACCAGAGGGCCTTCGACGGCAAGAGTGAGGTCACGGCGTCCATCATTCTTAGCATCAAAGGACTGTTGTATCTTTGGTCAAAGGCGTTTGTGGAATGTCGGGGCCTTTTCTTTGAAGACTTCGTCTTTCGTATGAACTATCTTAGCTCTTGGGAGTTGGGATTGATGTGTCCGGGCTCCCCTTGTGTGGCTGTTTTGTTGGATCTTTGTTTTTTCCTCTTCTCCCCTGGCTTGATGTAGGTCATCTCGACCTCATCTAGTCTTGGTGGTTGTAAGCTCTCTTGTTCTTCAATAAAGTATATACTTATCAAAAAAATATATTCTTAGTTGTTAGTTAATAATAGCTTTAATAGTTTTTAATAAATATTTATTTACTTCCTTTTAGTTACTTTTTTTGAAACAATATTATGGAACTATTGATAATCTACGATCCATAATTCTATGATGGATTGGTGGATTCATGTTAGTGTCCGACACAAATACGAGGTGTCTGACACTCTGTAGCCAAGGCGCAAGGCGCACCTAAAGCGCTTTAGAAGAGTCAATGCGAGATGCATTTAGTAAGGAGCGCACTTATGCTCAAGGTGCGCGCCTTAAACCAGGCTCCAGGCACATCGGGCGTGTGCCTCATTAAAATACATGTTTTTTTAATTTTCAAATTCTGATTTTTTTCCTCTTCATTTCTTCTTCTTCTATTTTGATTTCTTCTTACATGCAATATTAGTTTATAATTGGTACATTATAATTGGTAGTAGTAGTTCATCCAGATATTTCTTTTTTATTAGTTTACTAGATTAATTCATTTGACTTTGTTGTTACTTATTAGTATTTTTTTTTATGAATTGTGACTTTTTGTCTTTTAATTTCACCAATCATTTTATGAATTTTGATTACTTGTTTTGTATTTAGATAATGACAATGTTAACTAGAATTGCTTTTGGATTACTTGAGATTTTGGACATTTGCTATTTTTTATGTTTTATGGCCCAATGATTACCTGTTTTGTTATTTTTCTTAATTTTTTATATTTTTTATTATAATTTTTAATATTGCGCCTTGCCTTGCGCCCCAAGCACGAGGGATCCTAGCGCCTTAAGTGCGCCTTGCGTCCTTAACTACCTCGGTCTGACACGGCATTAAGAATCCTGAAAAATAGACAAGTCCGTACACATGTATTGTAAAATAATATTGTTATATTTTTAAACCAAACGTTCTTTTTGAATAAAAGAAAGAAATATATGAAAAGAGAAAGAAAACATGTTCATACACCATTGAGTTTTTTCTATAAGTTATACACCATGGAGTTATTCAATAAGATTATAAATATGTAGATTTATAAGTGGGATGGCTGTCAAACAACTATAAACAGTGTTTAACAACTTAACTCAGAACCATGCTCCATGCATGGTTTTGTCCAGTAATATAATAAATACAAGTAGATTCATGATCTCGTGTTTCGAATCAAATTAGGATCATGACTTGGTCCTGGGCCTCCTGGCTGAGACTTAAAACCATGGCATGGAGGGTGGTAAATGGAGTTTCCAGTCTGAAGAGCATATTCTGCACAGGCAGTGTGAAATTATACTTGCATCTGAGTGGAGATATGGATGTAATCTATGCATTGGTGTAGTATAGGACCCTTGGTATGGACGTATGGCCAATGTTTTGATAACTTGGCCTGTCTGGCCATTCATTGTGCAAGCCTTTTTGTTTGTACATGTATATCTATCTATCTTTCTCTTGATAGATAGACAGCAATGGTTTTTGTAATCTTTACACTGATGTTAACTGTTATACCTTTTGCAGGTATTGCGAACTGCTTTGAGCAATAGGCTGGCAAAAGTGCAAGGATTTCTGTTTCGAGCTGCTTTTCTTCGACGTATACCATCCTTTATGCGCCTGATCATTGAAAATCTTCTTTTGTGTTTTCTTCAGTCAACCTTGTTTTCCACTTCAAAATACATAACAGGGACATTAAGTTTGCGGTTCAGAAAAATATTGACCGAGCTTATCCATTCACATTATTTTGAGGTACTCATAGTCACCACTTCTGGATGGAGGTTCTACTGCATCTTTTTTATCTTTTGATATCTACTAGTTCTGTTTTTCTTTTTTGTAATTGATTATGTTCCTTAATTGTTTTCTTTTGATTTTGATTTGTTATTTAATTCCAATTTATTAAGTGCTGATCTACATAGCTAGCTATTTGCTTTGCAAACCATATTTTAAATCAACACATATTTTTTGTCAGTTTTCTTTTGTTGTTAGTCGTAACACTTAAACATTCCTGATCCTAAACTTGCTTCAAACTTTCAATCAATGCATATGTTTACTTGGTCGACTGAGGAGTTGTGAAGTTGTCTTAAAGGTGCATCTTACTATGTTTCAAACCATCTGGGATTAGTTGATTTACAGGAGAAGTATTGCACTCTTTAACCACTTAACCAGTAACTTTGTAATGGTTGTTAACCAACCATTTACCCCAAAAGATCGACCTATTGGGGAAAGGGAAACAACTATGTATACCCAAGGAAATAAATTTCGGTTTCGATGTTTATTTCGACCAGCCCGGAAATGGAAATATTTCGTGGAAATATTTCGACCAGTGTGGAAATAATACATTTTCGTGGAAATGATGGAAATAATGCGGAAATGATGGAAATATTATAGAAATGTTTCTGGAAAGTATGGGAAATAATAAAAACAAGCCTAAAAACACTCATAAACTATCAAACCATAATATACAACCATATGTAGTGTGGAAATGAATAACCATAGCGGTCTATAATGGATTGGTCTTCTATATATATATATATGGAAATGGGTTAAATGATCAAATATGAGATTTGTGGTGCTCAAATGGGACATTTCCTACCTTCGATCGAAATGTTTCTATTGATGTCGAAACATTTCGACCAAAATAATACATATTTACACCGTCAATTGACTGAAATTTACTGTTAACACGAAATATTTCGACATGTATGGAAACATTTCGTGTATGTATTCTTTCCTGTCGGTAACCTAGAAAATGGAAATATTTCGCGAAATATTTCGTTAATTTTGGGAAATTTATTTCCTTGTGTATACCAATGGGTCATCGGGGCAACACAAAACGTGCATGGGAAAACACCATCCGCTAATACACCCCGTCAGCGGGAATACACTCCGCTGGAGACTTGAACCTGCGACTTCCCAGGCCTTAAGGCTTTGACACCGTATTAAACAACCATTTACCCCAAAAGATCGACCTGTTGGGGAAAGATGAAATAACTATGTATATCAACGGATCGTCGGGCCAACACAGCACTTGCGCGGGAACACCATCCGCTAACACGCTCCCTCAGCTAGGGCTGCAACTCGGGCGGGTTGGGTCAGGTTTGGGATCAACCTGAGCCCAACCCGATCTTCAAGGGAGTGAGTCTGAGCCCAACATGAGTTCAGGCCTATTTTTTCTAGGCCGAGCCCAACCCGATTGGGTTCGATTGAGTTGTTCGGGTTGGTTAAGGGCTGAGACATTTCAACCAAGGCTAACTTCTTCATCTCAACAAAGTTTGGAAACCAATGTTCTCTTCCCACATCCTCCAGGTATGGTTCGAGTATAGTCACGCCATCCTTAAACATCTTCGTGTTCTTCCAGAAAAAATAAAAAGGAGATCATTGCGCTTATTTATTTGTAGGGTTTCTTTTTGAAATCATTTTGAATATAAATCAAATGAGAAACGAACAGACTTTGAGTGTTTCACAAATTTAATGAACATGCCTTATACACTAGGGCTTCGTTGATGTTCCTGACGAGACAAATTGAACGACTATGAAGTCGGTCCAATTGTAGTGATGTTTAAAAAGAAGCATCTTCTTGCTGTCTTTACGCCACAAAAAAACGCTATTCTCCATGGTTGCACAGCAGCGCAACCATGGAGAATAAGTTGAGAGAGAGAGGGGAGGTGAAGGGAATGGTGAAAACCCTTACGTATGAGGAGATTCACGAGAGAGAACTGAGAGAGGGAGAGATAAGTTGAGAGAGAGAGGGGAGGTGAAGGGAATGGAGGGGAGGGAGGCGGAGATGCTAGGGTTTGGGACATGAGATGGAGAAACCCTAAACTTTGTAATGATATATATAGGCTCGGGTTGCGTTCGGGTTCTTGGGCTTCAGCCCAAGCCCAACTAGAGTTTGATCGGGCTTTGAAAATCAAGCCAGAGCCCGAGTACTGAGGAGTCCAACCCAACCCGAGCCCAACGTCGGGTTGAGCCCCTTGGGCTCGGGTTGGGCTCGCCCAAGTTGCAACCCTACCCTCAGCGGGAATACACTTCGCTAGAGACTTGATCCCGCAACCTCCTAGGCCTTAAGGCTTTGATATCATATTAAACAACTATTTACCCCAAAATATCACATTGTTGGGGAAATGCGAAAGAACTCGGGCAAACACAATACATGCGCGGAAATAAACCATCCCCTAACACGCCTCCTCAACGGGAATACACTCCGCTGGAGACTTGAACCCGCGACCTCCCAAGCCTTAATGCTCCGATATCATGTTAAGCAACCATTTACCCCAAAAGATCGACCTATTGGGGAAAGGGAAACAACTATGTATACCAATGGGTCATCGGGGCAACACAAAACGTGTGTGGGAAAACACCATCCGCTAATACGCTCCCTCAGTGGGAATACACTCCGCTAGAGACTTGAACCTGCGACCTCCTAGGTCTTAAGGCTTTGATACCATATTAAACAACCATTTACCCCAAAAGATCGACCTATTGGGGAAAGATGAAATAACTATGTATATCAACGGATCGTCAAGCCAATACAACACGTGCGCGGGAACACACCATCCGCTAACAATGTTTATATTTTTCACTTGAGAACTATGGAATATATATGCCATGTGAAACAAAGCAGACATCCCATGAAATTGTACTACTGGAAATTAAATAATATCAAACTCCATTACGACATTTCTAACAAAGAATTATACTTTCATTACAATGAAATTCTGGTGTAGCATTCTACGTCTGTTTTGTATCTCAATGGCATCCCAAAAGCTTCTATTTTACATATCAATATAGCATGATTAGCATCTGTAAAGTTGCCTGTCACATTATCCACTTTTCAAAATTTAAGATTTTCAGATGCACCTTGTTCAGGGAAATGTGTTGTCCTGTTTAAATTTGTTGTCACTGAATTTCTTGGTTTTTGTTAGTAAATAAAATTCATTAAGCAAAGTGGAAGAAATAGTTTGGATATGGATATTTTTTCTTTCTGTATGCTGGGATCAACTTCAAGTCATATGCTCAAATCACATGTAGAAGATGGCATTTCAGCACCATGTTTTACAAGCTTATTAACAATGACACTGACTTCACGTCAAGGACAT
Source organism: Euptelea pleiosperma (assembly GCA_035048495.1). NCBI lineage: Eukaryota > Viridiplantae > Streptophyta > Magnoliopsida > Ranunculales > Eupteleaceae > Euptelea > Euptelea pleiosperma. Next base: position 18,047,935 of record CM068552.1, read on the forward strand.
GGAACTGATGTGTGGATATGACATTTACACTTAAAATTGGAGTATCTGATTGTTGGATGTGGCACCCATTTTGAAGTATTTCGGGTAACATAGCCACCACCACCTTGAGGTGGAAGATGTATATTCTGGTCTTGTTTGCCCTTATTTTGTCACTGGCAGCTTACTTTTGCAAAATCTGTCATTTTACGTATGTAATAGTAATGTATATAAGATTAGTTGATATGTAGACTTGAGCTAACTCTGCCGATGGTATTGCATGTAAAATGGTCATTGGAAATCTGTAGTCGCAACATGTTCTTACTAGATAGCTTGATATCAAGGGTATATTTTGATTTATTTGTGTCAATGTCAGACAGGCGTAATCGGTTCAGCCACTGCTGTACATCTACCCACAGGTGATAAACCCATGAAGGAGAGACATTATTCACAAGAAAATATGAAAGCACGGCTGTTGCACTTGTGCAACAATGGGATGAATAAAGTAGAGAAGAATTCTACTAAATCTCTCGTTATTTACAATCAAATAAGCTATGAACTCTCAAACATTACTCAAAATTCAAGACACTGTCCATTTCACCATTCGCCGCTTCTTTTTCTAGATCTCTAAACCTAATTTAATTCCAAAGAGATTTGAAAGGAATCATTACTAACTCTAAGTCATACGAAATAAAATAGACTTTCCTAAGACTAATAAGGCTTCTAGAAACTCTTCTAACCTAATAAATATTGACTCAGCTAAATAGAAACCAATTAACTTGTTACCGGCTAATTTTAACCCCTTAAGACTTAATAAAACTCCTTCACTTATCTGTGAAGAAAATGAATAGATCAGAATTAGCAAGTCCCACCATCAAGTACCCGTTTGTATTTTACCCATGAGTCTAATGCCGACAATGGTTCAAATTCCCCTTCTGTCTCAGCCGAGATACTTATTCTAGTAAGGTACCGAGATGATACATCGGGGTGTGTATCTTCTCTTATCCAAATCCTAATTTAAGTAATTTAAATCTTGTTCTTATAGTATGTGTCTTTTACAACACATAAAATATAAACACCACATTTTTAACTTAATTTAGCATTAAATATTATTTAATGTTATGTAAATTTATGTGCTTGCATATTGAGACATTGTTTTTTCGTAATGTTGATTCTCTTTCGTTCCGTCTAGGTCGAGATGCCTCATTCTGTCAACAAAAGTTCCCCCAGTTCTCCATTCTAAAGAGGGAACGAACTACAGACAGGGAACTAAAACCAAGGAACTCAGATTCCATTGTGGAAGAATCAACCACAATTTTTTCTGAGGAATTGGCCCCTTACTAAGATGTGAAATGACCGAGATTTTAAACCTTGTGAAGCTCTGGTACCAAATTTTGATGTGGGACCAGCAAATTCTCTTTCTAAAACCTCAAGTTCCAAACTAGGATTTAAGGGATTAGGGTAGGGATGATTAATTGTTGAAAGCTAGGATTTAGGACTAAGGTTTAGAATGGATTCTAGGATCTGAATGTGGGGAGATCCACAACAAAGATGGTGCTGGTTGAATGACAGGACAACAGGGTTTGGGGTTTTCGAATGGACTTCCAAGGCTAGGATGATAGTGTGTTTGAATGGGAATTTGGGAACTGATATGTGGACTGAACTTGTAGGGTTTGTGATGCAGGACATTTAACCAATACTCCCCAAAAGCCACGACTGTTGGTAGCGTGATATTAAATTCCTTTATCTCATAATTTCTATCCAGGTTCTCGGTCGACACGACCCCTCGTGGGCCCATATGGGCCATATCACATGGGCCACCCCACCTCGAGTGTGCCCCATTTATGCAGGCTGCCCCACTCGAGCCCGGTGTGAAAATGCCCCCGCATTAATCACCCCCGGCGAGGAGACTTGAACACAAGACCTCCCTGCTCTGATACCACTTTGATGCAGGACATTAAACTAATACTCCCCAAAAGCCGCGACTGTTGGTAGCGTGAGATTAAATTTCTTTATCTCAGAGGATCTATCCAGGTTCTCGGTCGACATGACCCCTCGTGGGCCCATATCACACGGGCCACCCACCCTGAGTGTGCCCCATTTATGTAGGCTGCCCCACTTGAGCCCGGTGTGAAAATGCCCCTGCATTAGTTTGGAGTGGACTCGAATGAACTGAGGAGAAGGTAAACAATGGCCGGACTTTAGGTTTTGTAAAGGTTCGATGATGGCTTTCGAGTGGGTTTTATGATGTAGGAATAGGATGATCAAATGGAGCTTATTACTTTAAATGGTGGTTGGTCATGTGGTTGGATTATCCAACATGATCTCCATGTGGCCCCACCAACAGGTGTAAGATATATGTATGTATGTTTTGTGTATAAACGTTAATGGGAAATGCCTGGTGGCAAAATATTCTTATATTGGTCAATGTTTTGCTTTCTGGAATCATCAAGGAGAAATAGAAACCCGTCTTTGTTAAACAGCTATCAGATTGAACAACTTTGGGTGGAATGCATTAGAATCCAAAAGCGTACTGTCTTTTATGTCATTGTGAACCTGTAAGACCTTTTGCAGGTTGTGTATAATTTTCCTTGTAAACTTATATATTTATAAGCTTTTAAACTTATATTTTAACTTAATTTCTAGATTTGTAATTCCTGTATGAGTCATGATATTTAATCTATGCACTTTGCATGGATTCTTGATGCATTGCTAAATAGTTCTGTTTTCTGGGTTTCAGAATATGGCGTACTACAAAATATCACACGTCGATGGTCGAATCACCAATCCTGAACAAAGAATTGCAAGTGACATACCAAGGTTCTGTTCAGAATTGAGTGACCTTGTACAGGAGGATCTTACAGCAGTTACTGATGGTCTACTTTATACTTGGCGCCTGTGTTCCTATGCAAGCCCAAAATATGTTTTTTGGATATTGGTACTTCTTCCTCCATGGACTGAACTACTCTTAAGACATTTCTCTCGATTGGTTGAGGCTTAGGATTTGTAGTACAATTATTTCTTTTAGGACACTAAGTTCCCTTTATTAGATCTTGTCATAGTTAATCATTCACGTAACATTCTTTGTTATTTCTCAGGCTTATGTAACAGGGGCCGGGGCTATGATTGGAAAATTCTCTCCTGCATTTGGACAATTGATGTCCAAAGAGCAACAATTGGAAGGGGAGTATAGGCAGCTTCATTCACGGTTGAGGACCCATGCAGAAAGTGTAGCATTCTATGGAGGAGAGAAGAGAGAAGAATCTCATATTCAACAGAAATTTAAGACTCTTATTAGGCACATGAAACTTGTTCTTCATGACCATTGGTGGTTTGGAATGATTCAAGATTTCCTGTTGAAGTATCTTGGTGCAACAGTAGCAGTTATCCTAATTATTGAACCCTTTTTTTCTGGTAATCTAAGACCTGACACTTCAACATTAGGACGAGCCGAGATGTTAAGCAATCTAAGATATCATACAAGTGTTATAATATCTTTATTTCAGTCCTTGGGGACTCTTTCTATAAGCTCAAGACGGCTAAATCGTCTCAGGTTGGTTTGCCCATTTAAGTATTTCTTTCTATAGATATATTGGAAAACTTATCATTTGAAGCTATTATGACCATTGAATATGATAGATTGTGATATATATTATGTGCTTCACTCTCATGATGCTTATTTCATACAATTTTTGAAACATTAAAGCTAACACCTAGTTAGTGCTGAAGATGTAGTAGAACTCGTATATGCAAGACAAATTGTGTGGGAGCTTAATTTTATAATGAACTACACAATGAAAATAAATTTAAGTATCCCTTCCTTTGATTGATTCAGGTAGTCAGTTTCTGACTTTATTGTCTATGGTATAGGAGTACAACTGGGAAATTTCTTTTGCTAAGATGCTTAAGCAGAAGCATAACAAGTGGCAAAAAAGATAAATTTGTATTAACAAAAGGTGAAGCCACTCTAGAAGATTAGAGCTTTGAGGCAAGCATTATGTTTTGAACTTTTGATTAAATCTCATATTTTAAATGTAAGATCCAATCCCTTTAGATGAGAGTAGGAAAAGCACAAATCTAGCCCATGTGGAACAAAACCAAAAATAGTAACAAATGGATATAACACTCCGTATTATATACATATTAATAATGTTTTTAGTTCAATATCTCAACACCCCCCTCAAAAATTAGATCAATTCATCTTTTGATCTACAGGTCCTTGAAAAGCAGCATGACCTTGATCAAGGAGTCTAGATCAATAATATTTTGATGGTCTAATGATCTGCCTCAAAAATAATAGGCGAAAGCAAAATCTGACATCAACCGAGTCAACAGTTTCAACCATAGGAGATACTCTCCCAAAGATTACATCGAGACAATTAGAACATAGTGTTATGGTACACAATGAAACAATGGGTAGACTACACCCACAATAGAGGCCCAACTTGCTGAGACACCTGTGCAGTTGATGACTGGGAACTCCCTTAGTGAACACATATGATACCTGCTCGTCAGTCTTTACAAAAGGAGTACAAAATTTCCTAAAAACAATCTTCTCTCGTATGAAGTGCTTGTCCACTTCAATGTGCTTTGCTCGATCATGCTGAACTGGATTATGAGCAATGTTGATTGCTACTGTTATCACAATACAGGCTCACTGAGCCAATAACAGGGAATCCTAGTTCAGCAAATAGGATCTTCAACCATAACATCTTGCATAAGCCATGAGCCATAGCTCGAAACTCAACCTCTGCATTGGATCTAGCAACCAAAGGTTGCTTCTTGCTTCTCCATATCACAAGATTGCTCCCAACCATGGTTTAAAATTTCGGAATGTTTCGTATGTTTCATAAGGAAACCGAAACGAAAGATTCAAACATTGAATGTTTCGGTCTCCCATTTCTCAAACAATGGGTCATCCTGTGTCTTGGGCTCAACAACACGCCCACTGATGTATCTCAACTTTCCTCGGCTAGCAGTATACATCCTGGCTGCCTGAGAACATTTCAAGTATTTTTTTTCCATCCGACTTGACTGATGTGATCTGTAATCAGTGGTTCTCAAACACCACTTGGGGCACACTAGTTCCTTCGACACTGCTAGAGGTGGCTTCCGTGCTCACCATGGACCCTATAGGGATCCCTCTAGTAGACATAACTACCCACAAATAAACCAAACAACAAATTCAAAAAAGGCCGTGTACACACACAAACCTGAAACAAAACATGGGAGATCACACAGGGTTTACAACCCAAGAATAGCCCATGACGAACCAAAAACAGGCTTTATGGCATGAGTGGAGAGGATTTCCATCGCTCGATTCAACTAAAAACAGCTCGGAGCACTCCAAGAAGTGTTGAATCCACACCTCAAACCCTCAAAGATCTTGATGATTGAATCAGACATGGTTTACAACCCTTGAACAAGTATTAAACACTTGGAAGGCAAAAAATTGAGATGGTTTATTGCTCTGGAACAATCCCAACATGAACAAATAGCCTTCTAGTAGCAAAACGTGGCATCTGGAGTCCCACTACCAACACAAACCAGCTACAACAGTGTTTGGTACCCAAAACAGTCCAAACAACCCATGAATTGGGGCTCGCAGTAACTACATGATGGACTTTTCACTCCAAAAATCTCAAAACTCCACGGAATGCGATGAGGCTGGATGTTGTGTTCTTGATTGGATATAAGACCAAATCCAGGTCACAAATCCAGCTAAGTAACCCTTTAGGGATTAGAACAAACTAGAAACTCAAAAACTAATTTCTCACCGTTTTCGAGAAAAACGAGCAAAACTCCAAGGGTAACCCTGATAACAATAAGGCCAGCTAAGGTTTATGGAGCAGAATGATTTGGGCAATCAAGAAATATGTCCTTAGAATGAGTGTACTAAGACATTTTGATGGGTGAGTGTAAAGTCTAGGAAAGATAATTAGAAATGAGCACATCTAAGGGAATCTAAAAGCAGCCCAATTAGGGATAAAATAAGTGAAAGATGAGATGGTTTTTGCATGTACAATGAAGATCCTAAAAGGGTGAAATGCCTTAATAGAAGATATAGCTCTACATGGAGTTGAATGGGGATGCATGATTCTTCTTTCTTTTTTTGGGTGGTAAATACAACATAGGATTGATGTTGCTGACCCCAAATAGTTGGGATATAAGCTGTGATGCCCCAATACGGATATGGATACGGACACAGATACGGGAAGCGGGGATACGACTCGACATTTTCCAAAATCAGGGACACATACGGATACGAGTATAGCCTATTTTGTAGTTTAAAATTTTCATTTTTTCTAATTTTTTCAACTTTTTATGAAGGACACGTGGGGATATGTGTCGGTGGAGTATCCGGTGTCGTGTCGACACGGATATGATGGCCATGTACAGGTCATAGGTTATGTCATTAATGATGATGATGATGGATGAGTAGCAAGAGTAGGAAAGACAAAATTAGAGATGAGCACACCTAAGGGGACCTTGGAGCATCCCTAGTAGGAGATAAAATAAAACAGTCATTTGTAATGGTTTGGTCATTTGCAATGAAGACCAATGATGGCGCCGGTAAGGAGCACTCTATTTCAGATCGAAGGCTATAAGAGTACGACGAAGGTTGAGAATGATGTGGACTGAGGAAATGTGGAAGTATTTGAAGGCCTTTGCATTAACAAAGGTTATGGCGCTGGGTAGAATAAAGTAGAGAAAGGGAAGTTGATGACAATATGCAAGGTCATTGCTTAACTAGCTTTTCCTTAAGCAGTTGATGTACTTGTTGAATCTATTAAATTCAGATTCTCAGGGTAAAGCTCTTCTTCAAGGCCTAAAAATAGCCTGTTCCTATTTTAATGCGCCGTAAATAGAGGGTGACTCTAAAATGCCTTCGTATGGGCGTTTTTTGAAGGGTCATGGACATTTGCAAATATTTTGTATAACATTACATAGTTGTTTGCACAGACATACTCAGAGAAGTGCCAAGGGACTAATTCATTGGCCAAGGAAGATGCATTTAGGCATTCCTTGTACATCGGAAGCTCAGTTTAGCTACCCTTTTCATCATTAGTACTATATCTTACTCATTACTTGTCTATTATAAGAAAAGGATTCTCAGTTTAATGCTTTGTTATGTTATATTTTGCAATTTGTTTTCTCATACCATTATGTTTTGCAATTTTCATCCTCTCCTGGTAATGTTTTAAATGCTCGTTTGCAAATGTTGTAGAATCTCATATAATTGGATCTGAATTATAGGTACTGCTATATGTTGTCGTGTTTTAGGTGTTTGTTTAACTTTGTTTCTTTTTGCAGTGGTTATGCTGATCGAATTCATGAATTAATGGTCATTTCAAGGGAACTAAGTGTAGTTAATGATAAATATGCTGTTCAAAGAAAAGGAAGTAGGAATTATACTAGTGAAGCTAACTACATTGAGTTTACTGGTGTTAAGGTATTTGAAATTCTCTGGAGAATTTACAGTGGTTTTGCATCATGTTTTGTATTTTTTTATTTTCTGACTGTAAAATTCGTGTTTTCAGGTAGTTACACCAACAGGTAATGTATTGGTCGAGGATTTGACTCTCAGGGTTGAATCAGGATCTAATCTTTTGATTACAGGTAGTGTCTTATTTTTGGAGGACTTCAATTTGTCGTCATTTTCATTGTTCTTTTAGTGTTCTCTATTTTTTTTCCTCTTGTTGGCCTTCTAGCATATCTTGTGTGAAATCAGAATTTCAGTTTGTATTTTACCACAGAATGAAGGTGAGTTTTTGTACCCGATCTTTTAGGCGTTATTGTTATTAAAAATTTTTTTTTCTGGAAACAGTAGCATTTGTATATTTTAAAAGAAAAATGCACAGGTTAGGGTGGAGAATTCTCAATACGCAATGATTCCATATTTACAACATCTCTTCTAAGGAGCCCACCACATTAGCGCGCTCTTAAGTGTATGAGAAAAGATAATGGTCCATCATCTTGCTAGCTCCCTAATGTGGTATACCATGTTTGCTAGTGTCCAATGATATGGATCATCACTACTTATTAAAGAAAGGGATCACCACCATTGGCCCACTTGATAGCATTAGCTGAATCACATTCCACCACCCATAGGACCCTTGAAGTTGTTTATGAATTTTTTTAACCTTGAACCATAGCATCGATTCCTGCTTCGTTGAATTCGACGACTCTTTTAGGATTGGAGAAGGATTTGATAGTTCTAGCTCTTGTTCCAACCATCACCACCTATTCCGTCCAAACTAGGAGCTTTGAGGGCATGACTGTTGAGATTAAGCTTTATTCGCATCGGGGAGCTTCCGCAATGCCTTGTACCATCTCAATCCGTCCTTCATGTAAGAAATTATCACAATTTGTCAGAAGGACCATTATAGAAACCTCCCAGAGGTCTTTTAAGACAAAGCACCAACATTAATGGCATCCTCCATTTTGAATTATGCACCTCCCAAGAATCTTGGTTCTTCTCTTCAATTTGTTTTATTCCTTTCCTTCCATAACCCTCAAATCCTCAACAAATGGCGTATCGAAGAACTTTTGAAAGGTTTATTATTATTATTATTGGTATTTCATAGGGCTTTGCCTCTAACGACAAATGTACCACTATGCCTACCCATACATCCTCATTGTCTTTGGGCCAAAAAAAGAAGCTCCAAGCCTCCCCAGCCAACTGAAATGAAGGAAGATGTGATTGACGCATTTTTCATCCCTCTTACATAGCGTGGGGACAATTTCGGTTTGCCCTCACCCGAAGGTGGGATCGAGCTTCTCAGAATTGTGAACTTGCAGGAAGAGCAACCCGTGAAGTTTCTTGGCACTAGTAGGGTACCGGCCGAAGACACTCCGATGCACAAGTTAGCTATGCTTCTTATTAAGAATAAGCTACTTCGGTGGTGATTGCATACCTTATGGTTGGGGCTCCTCCCCTCTTTATAGGTTAAGGCCTTTTTCCTCACGGTAGAAGGTTTCCTACTCTGAGAGGAAACCTTCCTTCCTTGCGCACGAGATCTCCCTCCCTTATCTGCATGGGTGTCACTCTCCGTTTATGAAACTCTTTCCTCTTGTGGAGAGTCCTTCTATCCCCTAGATTCAAGGCTTTAAATTTCAGCGTTTTGGTCAAAATTTCGGATTGAAATTTCAGTTTCGAGCTGTACCAAAATCCCCAAAATTTGGGTTTTTTGATAGAAACTCACTGAAATTTCGGTTTCGGCCCTCACCGAAATGGCTACCGAAACCGAAATTTTAAACCTTGCCTGGATTAGTTTCCGTTATGAGTTGTGCTTTGAGCATTGAATTAGCATGCTAGCTGGATCCATCTATCGCTAGGGCACGTGCCTGATCCTCTTTGGAATTGACTGCTGATCTGGCAGAGATGTTACTATCCCAACACTAAGCTGCAGAGCTCTATTGAGCTCTGCCTCCTCCCAACAAGTCCCAATGTCTTATGCAAACTCCACTACCGAAGTTGGAGATCTTGTTTGGCTGCACAAATCTTCCTCTGCCACCACGAGGTTTACCGATCCAGATTTATGTGTTAGCGGATGATTTGTTCCCGCGCACATGTTGTGTTGGCCCGACGACACGTTGGTACACAGTTGTTTCGCCTTTACCTAACAGGTCAATCTTTAGGGTAAATGGTTGTTTAACATGGTATCAGAGCCTTATGGCCTGCGAGGTCGCGGGTTCAAGTCTCCAGTGGAGTGTATTCCCGCTGAGGGGGAGTGTTAGCGGATGATTTGTTCCCACACACGTGTTGTGTTGGCCCGACGACCCGTTGGTGTACATAGTTGTTTCGCCTTTCCCTAATAGGTTGATCTTTTGGGGTAAATGGTCGTTTAACATTATGCACCCATACATAGTATGCATTGATCCGAAATAATTGCCTTCTTTGGTTTAGATGATCCACCTTAACAATTTTATCCAACACCACCATCCAAGAAGGCCTCCACTTTAGGAGGGATGGGTTTCCTCTAAAACTTTGTATTGGGCAACCACTCCAAAAAACTAGAAAGGATATCATAGAAGGATGAGACAGAAATAACAATTGGAGCTCCTCTTCCCAGAGGATTATTTTCAACTCTCTTTTAATTGACCTTAAGAACTTAACGAATACAACTTTTTAAAATTGATGATTTAATTTCAGGGAGGGGGCATTGTTTTTAAAATCTTGCCTCGAAGAGCGTGAGGCTTACGCCTTGAGGTGAGGCACATGATCTTGGCCTTGAGACTTAAGCGTTGACTAGTTTGTAAGAGGTTTACGCCTCACCCAGTTGAGGCTTAGTCCTCATGGCTTGAGGTGCAGCGGAGGCTTAAACCTTGATTACGCGGGTACATACACGTGCCAAATATAATTTTTAAATTTTATTTCCCTTTTCCTTCCCCAAAATACCCCCCTTATTCAATTCCAAAAATAATACTAATGATGACTTTTTCCTCTTATTTATAGATTTATTACATACGTGTGTAGGCAACTTTAGCTGGAAGTGTTTTCGAGTGACTACATTTCTATAGTAGAGAAACCAAAGATATTAAAGTGCCAAATTCTTAAAAACTTGAGATTTATGTGAGAAAAATAAAGAATCCTGAGATTGAAAGTAACTGACTCTCAAATAAGTCATCAACCCTCCAAGGTCGTTAACATCATTATGTTTACAAAGAATACCTTGTTTACTCATTGGGTCGACCAATCGAGGGACAATAGCACATGAGCAGTATGCATTACTGAATTGAGGTAATAACTAGAAAATATGATTTGGAAACAAGCAATAAAATCTTATAAATGATGAGGGATAATTTTTAGCTTAACGAACATCCATAATATTTAGCCAATGTTTTAAAAATTTCACCCCAAAGTGATCTTTATTGTAAATGATCAAATTTCATTTTTTTTATGATTTTATTGGATTTTTATGTATTTTTCTTAGAAATTCAAGGCTTACACCTCATACCGCCTCAAGGCTTTCGCTTTGCCTCACGAAGGCAAAAAGCCTCATATACGCCTCGTGCTTTTTAAAACATTGGGAGGGGCATATAGTTTTTTTGCTTATTTTTCGGTTGAACATCAAATCTTAAGCTATGTTAGATCTCTAGGTTTTCTATTGTTGTTGTTTGAGCTTGTCACCAATATGCTTAAGAGAGAGAGAGAGAGAATGGGGAGATTGAAGTGAATATTCAATCTCCCATAAGTGATATATATTTAAACAATAGAGAACAAATCCCACGTGGGGTAGTGGGACGCAGCCCCCTGAGCCACGTGGGCGTACATAGAATCCAACATTCCTCTTCAAGTTGGTGCAAAGATATCCATCATGCCGAGCTTGGCTATCAATGTATTCAGGATTGACTTGTTGAATCCCTTAGTATATCGGCAACCTTCTCTTGAGTCATTCCATAAGGTGTACAAATCAATCTCTGCTGAAGCTTCTCCTTGATGAAGTGCCTATCAACCTCGATGTGCTTTGTCCTGTCATGCTGAACTGGGTTGTGAGCAATGTTAATTGCTGCTTTGTTGTCACAATAGAGGTTCATTGGGTCTGTCACCTTGACTCCCAGTTCTGCTAGCATGATCTTCAACCACAAAAGCTCACACATCATGTGTCATGGAGCGGAACTCTGCCTTTGCACTAGATTGGGTGACAACTGGTTGTTTCTTGCTCTGCCAAGAACCAAGTTGCCTCCAACAAAGGTACAATAACCTAATGTAGACCGTCTATCATTTACTGCACCTGCCCAATCCGCATCATTGTATGCTTCCACCCAGAAGTGGCCATGCACTCCAAACAATATGCCTCGACCTGGTGACCCCTTGAGATATCGAAGAACTCTGTGAGCGGCCTCAAGATGTGGTGACCGAGGTGAATGCATGAATCGGCTAATGACGCTTACTGCATAAGCAATGTCAGGTCGTGTATGAGCCAGATATATCAATCTGCCAAGCAATTGCTGAAATAAGGCAAGATCATCTAGAAGTGGACCATTCTTAGAAAATTCAGTTGATGGTTCTGATCAATAGGAGTATCTGCTGGTCGCGAACTCAAATACCTAGTCTCGCTCAGTAAGTCTAGGATATACTTCCTCTGTGAAATGAAGATGCCTCTCGATGACCTGGCAACCTCAATCCCTAGAAAGTATCTCAATGGTCCTAGATCTTTCGTCTCAAACTTAGACGACAAGAAGGCCTTGAGCCTTGTGATCTCTATTGGATCACTCCCCTTGGTCTGTAGATGCTTCACAAACAGAGTGTGATCTGCCTGACTGTGTGTAGCCTACCTTCCTGACTGCACTACTGAACCACTCAAACCAAGCTCGAGGAGATTGCTTCAATCCATACAAAGCTTTCTTCAGTCTGCACACCCTGTCTTCACTTCCAGGAAGCTTCAACCCTAGTGGAAACTTCATGTAAACTTCCTCTGTTAGGTCCCCATGTAAAAAAACATTATTTACATCTAGTCGATGTAAAGCCCATGACTTGTTTGCAGCCAAGGACAGTAGAACCTTGATCGAGTTCATCTTGGCTACATGTGCAAATGTCTCCTGGTAATCTATCCCATAGGTCTGGGTGAACCCTTTGGCAACTAGGCGAGCTTTGTACCTGTCAATGGAACCATCTGCCTTGTGCTTCACGGTGAAGACCCACTTGCACCCCACTGGTTTCTTTTCCCTGGGTAAAGAAACAAGGTCCTATGTCTTGTTTTTCTCAAGAGCCTGCATTCCGTCTATCATAGCCCCTTTTCCACTCTAGGTGATTGAGTGCATCTGCAATAGTAGATGGTAATGAAACAGACGAAAAAGTGCTAACAAATGTCTGATAAGATAGAGACAATGACTGGTAAGAAACGAAGTGAGAGATAGGGTGTTTGGTACAAGGATGCACACCCTTATGAAGTGTAATGGGCAGATCCTCCTCTGGAGTAGGAGTCTCTGAGGACTCATGAACTAAAGCAGGGGTAAAAACAATACCTGGAGCTGGATCCGAGGGTAGACTGGCAGGCACAGAGTCAGTGACATGTGCTTTCTTCCTAGATCTGACATGAGCTCGCGTATCCGTCATTGTAATAGTAGAAGTGTCCTTGTCAAGGGTAGACACAGGTTGGGCCATAGGCACAAGAGTAGAGATGGGTACAGGAACCGACATGGGGACATGGCTCTCTTTCACAATATCACATTCTCCCTGAAGTGAGACCCTACTACCAAAGAACAGAACGTGCTCAGCAAAGGTGACGTCCATAGAAGTGAAACGTCGACACGACCCCGGATGATAGCATTTGTACCCCTTCTGAGTGGAGGAGTACCCTAGGAAAATACATCTCAAAGCCCGTGCATCAAGTTTGTCATGAGAGTGACGATGAACATGCACATAGCAAACACACCCAAAGACTTTGGGAGCAACACTTAAGGTTGGACTATTAGGAAGCATGACAGAAAGAGGGGTCTGAAAGCCAAGAATACGATAGGGCATACGATTGATGAGATACGCAGCCAGAATGATGGATTCAGACCAAAAAGATTTAGGAACCTGCATCCCATGACAAAGGGCACACTCAACCTCGAGAAGGTGACGGTTTTTTCTTTCAGCTTTCCCATTTTGTTGGGGGGTTGACAGACAAGAAGTTTGATGTACAATGCCATGAGTCAAAGTAATCTCTAAAGCTCCTATTTAAGTACTCAACCCCATTATCGAACCGGAGAATTTTGAGTGGGGTACTGAACTGAGTGGTGACACTCTTGTGAAATGTTTAAAAGATGGAAGAAACCTCATCTTTCGACTTCATAAGATATACCCAGGTAGAGCCACTGAAATCATCAACAAAGGTTACAAAATATCGGAAACCAAATAAAGACATCACCGGTGCAGGACCCCACACATCAGAATGCACAATATTGAAAGGAATAGTACTTTTATTTTCACTAAGAGGAAAAACAGTGTGACAATGCTTTGCGAGTTCACAAATTTCACAATGGAACGGAACATCGCAAAGAGAAGAGAAAGCAGGAAAGACACACTTTAAAATTGACATGGGTACATGACCAAGCCGGTTATGCCAAAGCAATAACTGGTTTTTTATTGACTCGACTACTGCTATTGATGCTGGATTGATGCGTTGAAGAAGAAATTGAGCGATCCAGGAGGTACAAGCCGCCTTCCTCACGTCCACTGCCAATCGTCCACCTCGACTCCAGATCCTGAAACACACAGTTAGAAGGAAAAAAAGGTTACACTGCAGTTAAGATTCTTGGTAAGGGTACTGACAGATAAAAGGTTAGCTGTAAACTGAGGAACGTGCAGTACCAAGGACAAGGTTAGTGCTGAAGAGGCATGAACATTGCCCTAACTGGAAACGGAGGAAAGGGTGCCATCAGAAACCTAACCTGGTCAAGACCAGAACAAATAGAATACCTAGAGAAAACTGAAGACATACCAGTCATATGATTCAAGGCCCCTGAATCGATGATGCAGGAGGGACTAGAAGGAACAATGGATACGGAGGAAGCAAATTCAGTACCTGTCTGAGCATACGTGGAGGTGGAAGTGGTGGCTTGCCCATTGAGATGGGCCATCATACGATGAAGTCATTCAAGATCATTGGGAGAAAAAGAGTCCAGATCCCCAGTGGTAGGAGGTGCTGAGGGTGCAATGTCCTCAGCCACATAAAGTGCCGCAGGAGGTCCCTATCTCGCTGAAGGTTGCTGACGTGGATTTGGGCCCAGACTTGGTGGACGCCAATGTAGCTCCCAACAAGTGTCCTTCACATGGCCTAGATGGTTGCAATGATCACACTAAGGACGTCGTCTATCGTCACCGGTCTTCTTCTAGAATGGTTTTTGACCCTTCTGAGACACAGAGGCAAAGGCAGATCGATCCTGAGTGTCACTACCACTGCGTAGCTACATGGCAGTGTGACTACTATACTCCCCTCTGAATGTAGACCTAACATGTGCCAATGAAGTACGGTGAGGAAATCTGCCAAATATTTGAACATGGGCAGCCTCGAAGCTGGGATGAAGGCCGGAAAGGAACTGGAATATCTGGGACTACTCAACCATAGCACGGAAAGACTTCACATCCGCAGCACAATCCGGAGTGTAGTCATGATAATGATCCATCTCTTCCCATTTGCTTCGGAGAGAAGCATAATAGGTACCAAGCTTGAGCTCCCCCTGTTGGAGACGAAGCAATCTCTTGCTCTAACTCATAGAGCTTCGCAAAGTTGCCAACCTGTGAGTAGGTTTCGGCAACAGAATCCCAGATTTCCGTCGTTGTAGGAAGGAACATGTACCCATTGCTGATCTGGGGTTCCATCGAATGGAGAAGCCAAGACATCACTGTAAGGTTCTCCATAACCCATTTCCGGCGAGATTTGTCCGTGGTGGCAGACTGGACCGCTGTAAGTGAGGTACTTACTGTAGCCACGTCCCCCGATATACATGAGAGCCGATGTCTTCCACTCAAGATAGTTGGTCCCATCAAACTTGACCATAGTGATGCATAACTGGGGGTTGTGGTCTCCATGAGAACCATGAGACAGAGAGCTCTCCTCAACTGATGAAACTTCTGAAGAATTCATCGTAGCAAAAGGCCTGAAAATAACCAACTGATGAATAGAAGGTCTGCAGAACCTGAACCAAGGTTCGGAGGGTTCTTAAGGGTACTTTGGGAGGTGTGGCTAGGGTAGAAGTGCCCTGGGAACCTTGGTTTCCAAAATAGAAGAAAACTGGATCCGAGCTAAAAGCCAGGCTATTTTTCAAACCAGAGATCCAACGTTCAGAAAAAAATCGAAACGAATCTCAGTAGATCCCAGATAATCCACAGGGAGGTGCAGATAAGGTAGAAAGCCCAAGCGGCGCGCGAATCTCGAGGTAGAAAAAACCCAAAATCTGAGTCGGGGATTCGATTTTTCGAACTGGAGATCCGACGATCAGAAAATTTTCTCAAACGAAGCTCTAGAAATCCCAGATAATCCACAGGGATGCGCGGCTACGGTAGAGAGCCCAAGTAGTGCACGAATCTCGAGGAGAAAAAAAATCCGAAATCTGAGCCTAGGATCTGATTTTGGAACTGGAGATCCGGTAATCTACAAATCCTAAAATATGTTTCTATGGAACCCTACTAGTCCTATGAGAGTTGCAGCTAGGGTAGAGAGCCCAAAAAATGACACGAATCTCGAGGAAAATCAAAACCCAAAAAACCCCGATATACGTGTTCCTCCGAAAAACTGATAAAAAATCTTGAAGAACCGATATAGAGTGGATCTCTTACGACTGATTGCAGGCAATACACCAGGAATGATAGATCTTTGGTTTTCTTGCTTCAGAAACAACCTAAGATTTTCGTAAGAAGACCCTTGCAATTTGCTCAGAAATTGCCCGGACTTCGGATGCCCGCATATTTGATCTTCATGGAAACTCTAAATGACAAGGATATAGGGCCTAGAGTAACCATGCTCTGATACAATGTTGTTGTTTGAGGTTGTTACCAATATGCTTAAAATTGAGAGAGAGAGAGAATGGAGGTTAGGGAGAAAAGGAAGAGATTAGGGTTTGAGAGGGAATGGGGAGATTGAAGTGAATATTCAATCTCCAATAAGTGATATATATTAGTTGGGGAAACCCCTGCTACAAGTAAATGAGAAATCGTGTGGGTCAAGTAGGGGCCCACCACTTAACCCACTAACATAAAATAAGGAGATTGTAGGTTAAGTGGGTGGGGCCACCACTTAACCTCTAAACAATAGAGAATAAACCCCACGTGTGGTAGTGGGACGCAACCCACTAAGTGCAGCCCTATGTGGGTGTACATAGAATCCAACATATATAAGCATTAGGTTTCAATGTCGTAGACTGCTTGGCCTGTTAGCTTCTGGACAAGCTCCGTAGAGTCTCAAACCATCCATATCACCAATGGTCTAGTCAAAATCTTGCTGATGACTACATGAGAAGACCAATCTCTAAAACCTGACAAATGTACAGCTAATTGGTAATTACTAAATTGACAACTCTAAGAGCATGTTTGGCAGTGCAAGATCTGGGTGAGGAAGGTCATCAACCAAACCCATATTGGATCAACTTTGTATCTGTCGAAAAAGCTCTCTTTTTCTTTTGGGATAATTGTAGTGTCAAATGTTTGCGTCCAATACCAATAGCATTGCTCCATGATTAAATGAGAAACCGGAGAGCTTTAACAGTCAATTCTCTCTCCCTCCCTCTCTCTCTCTCATGCTGATGTTGGTGGCTGATGTTTCTTAGACTTATTATTTTAAGAAAAGGGTGCGAACATTCGGACGGTAGCCCAAAATTCTCCTTTTACATGTCAAGATCTTACTGGTATTAAAGCCTCCAAATACTGGTGGCCTTATAAGAACCCTTAATTTTGGGTGCTCAAAGTGCAAAAACAGAAATAAAGGATCGCAAAGACTGCCCCACATGGTTACTGGATGCTTCCCCCTCCTCCCTCTCCAAAATCGAAAGGAATTAGTAGAAGTAACCTCCTCAAGCCTGATTTTGGCATTCTCAAGCACACCCTAAAGTGATCAAAATGTAGAGTAGCTAACCATAATATTATTTAAGACATCCATTTGTTGTAATGAATGTATATGGGGTCATTGGGCTTCAGATGCTCAAATCCATTAATCTTCCTGGAATGTGTAAGTTCAAATACATTTCCTTTTGTGCTCGCACCTGTAACCCGACACACTGCACGTTTGGCTTAGTACTCGAATTGCTGACATTTCTAGGTATGAAAATTACAAGACACAATTGATCATTCATCGCATTTAAAAAGATTATAATACTGCACTCAAAAACATAATGAAGTAAAGTAAACTAATATTCTTACCAGGAAGAATTGTAGCGGTCACATTGATGGCTGTACAGCATCTAAAGTCCTCATTACATTTCATTAAAACTCATCTTAGTAGTCATCTTTTTCTTTAAGGAAGTATGTCCAAATGATATTTCTTGATGACATCTAAGAGGTCTGATCTATGGGTGCTGGGAGAATGTCTTGTTGTTGTATAAGGCGGGGTTTAACCAATAGCACATGGCATGAAGGCTATGATGAATCTGCTTATTCAAATGCCTGTCCCAATGGGGCCCATAATCTCTCTTCTTGAATACCATCTTTATCACTTCCTTGGCCTATTCATGGCCTCATTCAAATAGCCCATGAAGGGTTGTCAACATCAACAATCCATAGGACACAAGCAAGTGGCTTTGACAACGATGTCACTGGCTCCCAAGAAATCCAGATCCAATAATGTCACTGTCAATGCACTCCCATTAGGATTTCTAGAATTTATGTATAGTCCATCCAATCTCCTGTGACAGAAGGCTTTGCAACTGAATTTTTGAAGTTCTTTGCAAAACTAGTGGCTTGGTGGATGAACATTGTCATGTTATTGCTTGCACTACAACCACATTTATCTCATTCATCTTCCCAATGTCCTTCGAAATCAAATTTATGCTGGGGTCTGTATTATAATTTATAACAGATGCTAACTCTACCTTTGAAGAATCTATAAGACCAATCACAGGAGTACATCTTAGCGACTGTTCACTAAAGGTTTGTTACTACTGTTCCAACCTAATAAGTCGGCATAATAATAACATAAGCTTTGCAATTAGGAATAACTATCACGTAGCATTATTTGGCAAATAAGTTTCAGTAATTGGCTACTTCTGAAAAACTATCACATTTTCTTCTAAAAAATGACCAGCTCGCCATTTGATCCCAAACTTGATAGACTGAGACAAGAAAGTCCTTGTGCGCTTCGCTTGCAACTGAGCTGGTCCCTGCAGGTCACCGAAGCACTAGTCTTCCCTTCGAGATGTGATGCAACATCACTTTTTATTTATTTATTTTTTATGGTAAGTTGGCATAGAACCAGTTGCCTCATAATTGAAATGCATTGTCAACCAATTGAGCTACTACTAGCTTGAGCTTTTTTGGTAACATCAATGATGGAGGAGCATCCATGCTACAATGAACTTTGGCCACATTGAATCAGACCTTTCTACAAAATATGTGGGCTACAAGAGAAGAAAGAAGAAGAGTGCTAAAAGAAGACTCCAGTATGAAAATTAATTTTAGGATGAGATATATTCTTATTTGGATAAGATAAGATTAGAAGGTAGTTTAATTGTAGTAGGACAGATTAAATTATGTTCATTGTATCTAGACTTTATTTTGTTTAGGGATTGAGGTTAGATTAAATTAGGATTATCTATTAGAGTTTTACTGTTTGCAGGAAAATAGATTAGAGAAGTTTATAAATATAGGTTTATTATTGCTGTAAAATCAGTGATTTATTTGATTAATAGAATTTCAGTTTGTTAAGTATAGAATTTTCTATGGTGAAGCCTTAGTTTAGAGGGTGAGCTGACCGACGTGAATTCGTCAAGGCTCGTACAGTTCCATCCGTCGACCTGCATCAATCAAATTGTTTGACATTGAATGTGCAATATGCTCTAAGGGAGGAATAGTTTTTGAAAATTAGAGGGTGAAAAGGTAGGGTTCATGTGTGCGCATCCTCATGGCATGAGAAGTACAAGAATCTTTTACTGCAACAGGTGTTAGCTTGCAAAGAGATAACTACCATAGAGTTTCTTGATACAAGGGTATACTTATTGGGAAGAGGATCTGAAACCATATATCATAATTTTCATAAGCTTGAAATGTGAATATGAGGGAGAGGCAAACCCTTTCCATTGGGAGGGCAGAGAGATCCAAACCTTTATAACATAACAGATATGTTTGAGTTGGAGATCAAAGTATAAAATTTTGGGCTCGATGCTAAATTCAAAGTTGAGGCTGAGGGAGCCAGAGTGTCAACTAACTGTATCGAGGCAAGATAAGACTTGTTCTGGGCTTGCTTTTTAATTGGGTTCGGATGCAGAACTTTGTTCATACTGGATATTTTTATTTTTATTTTTCTTTCTCCCTTTTTAGTGATAGATAACGAGGAAATTTTACTGGAAAAAGAAAGGGGATGAGAAGGGAATAGAGCAAAGACAGAACTGGTCCTTGGGTGAGAATCTAAGAAGCGAAATTATACTAGGAGCTCCACACCACAATATAAGGCTGCCTATGAACAAGGGAGTCCAGCTTATTGTTTGCCAACCTTAGCACTCTTGCAAATGAGACGTTCATTGACGATCCCAAGTCCCAGATCTCTTTGATGATATGAGAGTCTCAACATACCCTTCTGTATTTTGGAAGCCCACCTAATTACATTGTTTGAGTCTCCCCTTCAACAACTTTTCTTAGGGATAGACACTTGCTTACTCTTAGGCCTTAAGGGAGAGTTAAGATTTCGGCTTTGTTGTAGTCAGCATCCCCTATTGGACCCAAAAGCAAAAACAATTGACTTTCCCCTTGCTACAGTTGAAATCAAGTCTTGTACTGTAGAGGGAAAGAGGAAAGAGAAGAGAGAAGAGAGGGGTTACGTGTGTTAACCCTACACACACCCCAATGAATCTTATTTATATTAATAAGTGTGGGCCCTTACATAAGTAAGAAAATAAAACCATAAAGACACTAAACAATCTATAATAATAGAGAGGTCCTTCAACACTCCCCCTCAAGTTGGGACGTAGATATCAATCATGCCCAACTTGCTCAAGCACTCGGTAAACGGAGCTGCTGCAACGCCTTTCGTAAGAATGTCTGCTAGTTGATCAGATGTAGGAACGAAGGGTGTGCAGATCACTCCCGATGTCACTTTTTCACGAATAAAGTGACGGTCCACCTCGATGTGTTTGGTCCTGTCATGTTGAACTGGGTTGTGGGCAATACTTATCGCCGCCTTGTTGTCACAGTATTCTACGGGGAAACCGAGTTCTCCAAGTAACAGTTTAAGCCACAGTAACTCACAGACCCCATGGGCCATTGATCGGAACTCAGCTTCGGCACTCGAACGTGCAACAACCTGTTGTTTTTTACTTCGCCATGTAACCAAATTTTCTCCCACAAAAGTACAATAACCTGATGTAGAGCGCCTATCATCTTGGGCTCCTGCCCAATCAGCATCTGTGAAACCCTCCACACGCATGTGGCCCTGATGGCTGAATAGTAAGCCACGGCCTGGGGAAGATTTTAAGTACCGCAAAATCCTGTATGCGGCTTCCAAATGTGTAGTACGGGGGGAATGCATGTATTGGCTAACTACACTCACCGCATATGCAATATCGGGGCGAGTATGAGCTAGGTATATAAGTCTCCCCACCAATCGATGAAAGCTACTCACATCCTCTAGAGACTCCCCTGACTGACCATCAAGTCTATGATTTGCCTCAATGGGTGTGTCAACAGGTCGAGCCCCTAGCATACCAGTATCCTGCAGCAAGTCCAACACATATTTCCTTTGTGAGATGAAGATTCCTTTATTGGATCTCACAACTTCTATCCCCAGAAAGTACTTCAATGTACCCAGATCCTTGATCTCAAATTCCAAAGCCAAGAACTCCTTCAACCGGGTTATTTCTGCAATACAATTACCCGTAACAATGATATCGTCGACATATACAATCAAAACCGTCATAGCCTCCCTGTCACATCTGATGAACAAAGTATGATCAGCTTGACTATGACTATACTCCATTCGTTTGACTTCCCCACTAAAGCGCTCGAACCACGCTCTCGGTGATTGTTTCAAGCCATACAAAGTTTTCTGAAGCTTGCATACTTTCTGTTCATCCCCAGAAAGTTGAAAGCCAGGAGGGGGCAGCATATACACTTCTTCCTTAAGATCCCCATGAAGGAAAGCATTCTTGACGTCGAGCTGAAATAGTGGCCAAGACTGATTTGCGGCAAGGGAAAGGATAACCCTGATGGAATTGAGCTTAGCTACAGGAGCAAATGTCTCCTTGTAGTCTATCCCATAAGTCTGAGAGTAGCCTTTTGCCACCAATCTTGCCTTGTACCGATCCACTGAACCATCAGGCTTGCATTTCACAGTGTAAACCCATTTGCATCCAACGGGTTTCTTGCCTCTTGGCAAGTCTACCAACTCCCACGTGCTATTTTTTTTTAACGCATTCATCTCTTCATACATTGCTTCTTTCCACCTAGGATGCTTCAGAGCTTCTGTTACAGATGAAGGAAGAGCAACAGAGGATAACGAGGTAACAAAGGATTTGTATGACGGAGATAGATTATCATACGAAACAAAATTAGCAATTGGATGTTGGGTACAAGATCTCTTCCCCTTCCTAAGAGCAATAGGAAGGTCAGAGCCACTATCACTAGAAGAGGAAGGAACAAAGCTAGAAGTAGGGTTACCTAGATCCTCTGAGGATGACTGTTGGCCCTGGAGTTCAGTGGTAATCTGTTTCCCTGTCAGACGACGCCTTGAGTACACCTGCAGCTCCCCCTGCTTGTCAGTACCCCTGTCAATAGTGTCAATCATGGTCGGATTAGGACCATTGTCAAGAGCATCCATAGCCAATGGCAGAGAAACAGGATCAGATGAGACATGCCTTTCCTCACGACTAAGATGCTCCCCCTGAAGAATGGCAGGAGTATTACTGGGAAAATAAGAGGCCGACTCCAAAAAGGTGACATCCATGGTGATGAACCGCTTACGAGAGGGGGGATGGAAACATTTATAGCCTTTATGGGTCGAAGAGTAACCCAAAAAGACACACTTCAAGGCTTTTGGATCCAACTTGGTGCGATTCGGACCAAGGATGTGAACATAACAGACGCAGCCGAAGATCTTTGGGGAAACCAGAAAAGGAGGACTCTCAAGACGCAGCAAGTGGTACGGAGTACGAAATTGGAGAGAGCGAGATGGCATACGATTGATTAAGTGAGCGGCAAGGAGAACTGCATCAGACCAATATGTTTTAGGAACATGGTGCCACAACAGAAGGGCACGAGCCACTTCCAACAAGTGTCTATTTTTCCGCTCGGCAACGCCATTCTGTTGTGGAGTGAAGGCACATGAATTTTGATGTTCAATGCCATGTTCGGCCAAGTACGTCTGCAGACCCCCATACATGTACTCTCCGTCTTGATTAGATCGAAGAGTTTTGATGCATGTTCCAAACTGAGTGAGAACCATTTTGTGAAACTGTTTGAAGATAGAGTAAACCTCATCTTTTGACTTCATAACAAATATCCATGTGCAGCGAGAAAAATCATCCACAAAAGAAACAAAATATCGATAGCCAAAGAAGGAAGTAATAGGGGATGGACCCCAAACATCAGTATGAACAATGTCAAAAATAGATAAACTTTTATTACCACGAGGGGGAAAAGTCGTTCGACAATGCTTGGACAATGCACAGACCTCACAATGAAGATCTGAAAGGGACACCGACTTAAACAACTCAGGAAATAACATGCGTAAATAAGGAAATGAAACATGACCTAAACGAGCATGCCAAGACATAATATGCTCTTTATTGACAGTATTGCTAAGACTACTTGACTGAAGGGCTGCAGAGGCTGTATGAGTCGCATCCAAGAAATAGAGACCACCCACTTCACGTCCAGTGCCAATCGTCCTCCTCGTGGCCAAGTCCTGAAACACACAATGAGAAGGAAAAAAGGTTGCACAACAGTTAAGATTCTTCGTAAGAGAACTAACGGATAATGGGTTAGTGGCAAATTTGGGAACATGAAGAACTGAAGATAAAGATAAGCCAAAAGAGAGGGTGACACGACCTTTCCCCGAAACAGAGGAAAGAGTACCATCGGCAATGCGGACTTTATCCGCACCAGAACAAACGGAATATGAGGAAAAAGAGGATGACATACCGGTCATATACTCTGAAGCCCCTGAATCAATGATTCAGGGTGAACTAGAAGTGGAAGCGGAAGCAGAGACAAGGTTGGCAGAGCTGATGATACCTGACTGTGCGAACGTAGAAGTGGCAGCAGGCCCATCCAGTTGGGCCATAAAGCGTCGCAAGTTCTCTATCTCATCTCTAGAGAAGGGTGCTGTGGAGGTAGAAGGTTGAGGCGCAGCATTATAGGGGGGCGGAGACCCCGGTGTAGAATCCATAGTCGCACTGTGAGCAGTAGTGGGAGTCCCAGGTAGTTGTGGTGGTCGGCCATGAATATGGTAGCACCTATCCTTGCTGTGGCCTTTACGACCACACCCCTCACAAACATGTAAGCTCCAACACCGATCCCTGGTGTGGCATTTCTTGCCACAATAAGCACAAGTAGGTGGAGGACCCCCTTTGGTGCCACCGTTGACGACCGAGGTTTTAGACTTAGGAGGCTTGGAAGCAGGCGGGAAGGCAGCCAAGGCGGACTTTTCATGAACAGGAAAAGGAGACGTTATATCTCTGCGGCTGTCATCACTCTGAACATATGCATATACTTGATTGAGGGATGGCAATGTGTCTTTACTGAGTAACTGGACACGGGCTAACTCAAAATCGGCATTCAGGCCGATAAGGAACTCATATGTACAGTTTTGTTCAACCAACTTCCGATACTGTAAACCATCCTCTGGGCACTTAGGGGTAAAGACCTGATAATAATCAAGTTCTTCCCACATACCACGGAGCCTAGCAAAATAATCCGCCAAGGGCAAATCCCCTTGACGAAAAGTGGCAATGCTCTGGCGTAACTGATACACACGGGCGACATTCTGCTGCTGTGAATAAGTCTGGGCTGCTGCATCCCAGATCTCCTTGGCCGTGGAAAAAAACATGAATCCTCTGCTAATGTGGGACTCCATAGAATTGAGTAGCCATGACATAACCGCTAGATTACCTGTCTCCCATTGTTCAAATGTAGGATCGGTCTCGGCGGGTGCTTGTAATCGCCCAGTAATGTACCCTTGTTTCCCGCGTCCACCAATAAACATTTTTGCAGCTCTAGACCACTCCAAGTAATTTTTTCCAGCCAGCTTGGTAGTGGTGATCTGCAAACTAGGGTTTTCAAACGGCATTGGGGCTGAAATAGTAGTCACGGGAGCCCCGAAGGACGCATCTGACTTGCCCGACTCATTCAAAGTCGACGTTACCGCTCCAAAAGAACAACCAGCAGTAACAAAAACGCAATAAACCACAACTAACCAAAAAAAAATAACTTAAGAACCAACCTGAGGGCACTTGAAGGAGAGAAAAGGCCTGTTGAGGCAAACAACACCTTCTAAGAAGCCACGGAGCAAGGGGAACACCATGCAGCACCTAAACAACACCCAAACATCACCAAAGAAACCATAGAAGACATTCTTTGAGGATCCATAAGGTAGGGTAGTGCGTGGACAGCACTCCTTGCCCAATAAAAGCCGCCGGCGGTACTATGTGGGGGGGGAAAATCAACCCACATACCTCAATACTTGATGGATCTAAGAGATCCACTTATGGATCTGTAGAGGGGATATGGGGGGACCAAAACGAAGCAACAATCCCCAAAAAAAGTTGCCGGATGGCTCCACAATCATCCGAGAAGAAAAAAAGAGTTTTTTCGATTTTTTTCGAATATCAGCCCAAAGACATCGAACTAGGGCTTAGAAAATTCTCCAAAAATCACTAAAAATCGTGATTAATCAAGATCTACCAGGGGGTAGAGTTTCAGGTCTCCATGAGCACCTTGTCCGTACGACTGATGACGTCAGCCGTACGGCTGGATGATGTCAGCGATGACAGCAGCAGTCTCAAGGGTGCTAGGGTTCCTCCACGGTGTGTACGATCTTCCGAGTATGTCTTGATATGGATCCGACAATGATCTGCTCTGATACCAAGTTGAAATCAAGTCTTGTACTGTAGAGGGAAAGAGGAAAGAGAAGAGAGAAGAGAGGGGTTACATGTGTTAACCCTACACACACCCCAATGAATCTTATTTATATTAATAAGTGTGGGCCCTTACATAAGTAAGAAAATAAAACCATAAAGACACTAAACAATCTATAATAATAGAGAGGTCCTTCAACAGCTACTCAAAGGCCACATATGCTG
Organism: Euptelea pleiosperma; assembly: GCA_035048495.1. NCBI lineage: Eukaryota > Viridiplantae > Streptophyta > Magnoliopsida > Ranunculales > Eupteleaceae > Euptelea > Euptelea pleiosperma. The sequence continues at coordinate 18,073,840 of CM068552.1, forward strand.
GAGGCCCCAGATTGCCACTTGAGCACCCATCGAAGTTTTACTTTATTCTCCTTTGGAAGGGACTAAGTCCCCACAAAATCAAAATGGTAAGGGGATGACTGAGCCACCAATTTCTCTCTCAAAATATTGCCACTACCAACATCTTTAAATGTTTTTAGAGGTTGAAGCCAATGAGACACCATTACCTTAATCTTTTCAATGACACTGAGTATACTAGAGAATTTATTCTCAAATATCATTTTATTTCTCCTCCCAAAAAGCCTGCAAAATGTCAACTGAGGGGCTTTTAGTTCTTGTCAATGAGTACCAAAAGAGGCAGCTTGCCATTGCGGTATCAACTCTTAAGTGTCTATGGGAATGAATTCGAGAAGGTTGAAGAAATTACTCCATATCTCCATAGCAACCTTACAATGGATAAAGAGGAGGTTACTCAACCTTCCATTACTTTATACCATACAATTGTGTGGTGAAAGGGATTTTTGTTTGGTAGGCAAAATGGCTTTAATAATTCCTCTCTTTGCCACATATGCTGATCTTGTTGAGAGACAATGTCCAAAGTAAAGGCTTTAACCTCATGAGGTGGAAAGGGCCCTTTGGATGAAATGGAATAGGGGAAGTAAGAGTTTTGTAAAAAGACTTAGAAGAAAAGATTCCATTGGACTCAAGAAATCACTCTTTTAATCGAACCTAGAGTAAGGAAAGTTATAATATTTCAACTTTTTTTAGATCGAAAAGTTTCTCAACATTTACATTTCTAAAGGTATTGGGAAATCTAGAGTTCCACAGAAGGCTGGAAGGGGAAGGAGAAAGACCAAATGCATGCATTTTTGGGAAGGGCCAAACTATAGAGATAGGGAGTTTGTGTGAAAATTACTATCACCTCACCAACGGTCTTCCCAAAATTGGATCCTATCCCTAGATTCTACTTTCTACATCATACCAGATATGAGAAATGAAGGATGATTGGACGAATAATGGGTTTCCAAGGACTATGGAAATGAACTCTAGAATTTTGATTACTATCCCACCCATTTGAATCCAATACTTAGTCATTGTAAAACAATGACTTTTAGATTCAAAAGAAAAGGTTCACAATCATTTTCCTTAGGCGGGCCATTTTTTTCCTTAATCCTTCTAATATTCAAACTGGATATTGAAATGGGTTGGGTCAACCCAATAACACTATCTTGTTTAATTGGATTCGTCGAACCTTTTGATGGGTTTACTACACGTTTGGATTGATATACGAAACGACTCGGTGTCGAGTCAGGGCAGGTAACGCTCACTCCTACCCATTGGGTCATTATACCCACCTGATGCATGACTATGAAATCTAAGCCTATATAATGATTGAGATCATAATTAAATTATCATGGAGAATGTGAAGCATAAAATAAGTCTGAAATCTACCACAAATAGTCTAGTTATGCTAGCAAATAATTAAGGAATTAATTTAAGACCAGAAAATCACAATCCAATAGTGCAAAATCTCCGATTATCGATTGAAGGGTCCAATGGAAGTGGGGACTTCCACTAGCCTAGGGTTCAATCAACATATGTAGGTTCACTGCATTCCTTATCCAAGATTTATTAATTAAAATTAGTTTCAGAAGGATTCAATTCAAGTTTCTGGGGTTCAGAGGGAAACTAGGAGTAAGTGGGTTTCTTAACTGTTGGGAGAATAGGTTGTAGGAGGGTTTCAAGATGGAGAATAGGATATCGGGTGTAGCCGCAGGGTATATGGGGTTGCCGTGGGGTATGAGGGGGTTCTGGGATGACCATGGGGTTATCTAGGGGTCGCAAGGGAGAATTGGTCCAGGGGGGATGAACTGTAAGGGAGATGAGAACCGCAAGGTCCCATAGGGACCTGTGTATTTGCCGTAAGGCACTATAATAAAGGGGGAAGGGTGCGGTTGGGTCTAGGAGAAGGATAGGTACGGCTAGGATTCAAGTGCGTGAGGTAGGGAACAACTATGGTTAGAGTGGTACAGTTCAATTTTTAGGTGAAAATTTGACCAAATAAAAATAAAGATGAAAAATAGATCAATAGGGAAGAGGAGAGGAGAAGAGAAAAGAAGAATACCTTTGGCTTCACACCAGATTTCCTTTCACAGGAGATTTCTCAAAACTGAGCTTTAATTTCATTTATTCATTATAAAAATACATCAATGAGAGTTTTTACATAAACATAAAAACCTGAATCGAATCTAGACCATCCAAAATAATTAATAAGATCCAATGGCTGAAATAAAATACAACCCACTTAACAACTAAGCAAAAATTACAATGAGGCTCAAAACTATTAGCTAATTGCTAAGACACCCAAAAAACTAATAAAATAAAAACTCACACTAAAAGAAACTAAAACTAACAAATTGATCCCTATGCAGCCACATGCATGTTTTCAATGTGGAGGTCTTGCGCTCCCAAATATCATGGAGAACTTGAACTGGGACCCACAGAGAAAAGTCGTCCAAGTATAATGACACAGGCATGGCTCTAGTTCTCCTCCTTAGGTACGCTCTAGGGTACGGCGATCTGATATCCTCCTCACCACCTTTATCATAAATAACATTTACTTTAAAGTTTTTATCTTCTTATTTAGAACAAAAGATTAAAGGGAAAAAATCTTTATTACCAACAAAGCCAGACATCTTGTCATCCAAAAACAAAAGAAGAAGAAGAGCTTTGAGCTTTAGAGCTAATGCTCCTTTTTAGGGTTTTACAATTCTTCCTCACCCTTAAGACCTGTGCAACACAGAGAACTCTTCTGTATTTCTAGGGTTTTGGTCTTGTTTCCGAGATTTCAGATTCTAGTGTTTCTAAGATATTCATCTAAACTAGGATCCTATAGATTTCTTTAGTATTTATGGGGTTTCTTTGCAAGATTTCTGGTCGACAAAAGAGAGACAGAGGTAGAGAGAGAGAGAGAGAGCAGCTATGCAATGGGAACCTCGAGTAGTGCTTGTTGTCAAAGAACAGAAAGTGTCGTCAATGGCAGTGCATGGATATTCGTGTAGCAGCAGAATCAATTGGTGCAAATCTGGAATGTTCAAATTGGGGTGGGGTGAGTTGGTAATGGGTTTGGCTTTCCCTTCACAAGTTAATAATTTGGGGGTAGCCAAAACCGATTGGGTTCTGGTGGGAGGGATCGTTTAGAGTGGGTTTGGGCTTGGACTGAGCGTATTCATCACTTAACTTGTGCAGTTGTCATCCTTAACTCAAAATCTCACCCTCCTTAAGCTTGCAAACTTCTTTCCAATTAACATAATGGTTTGTCATCGCCTCTCGACCTTCCCAAAGAAAGTACATTTGCATTTACTCAAGCTTGTTTGCCACCTTACTAGGAATCTGGAAAAGGCATAGGAAGTAGACTTGGGAGGTTAAAGGGTGGATTTGATGAACATAATTCTTCCTCCCAAAAGATGTGTAAATCTTCTTCCCAATAGCCAATTGTTTTTTCAAATGTGTCAACAACCAGGTTCCAAAATTGAGTTGCTTTTGGGTCCGCCCCGAGGGGAAGACCAAGGTATCTCATATGCCATTATTCTTATATGCATTTCAAGATGTCAGTATACACTTGCAACTTATCCTCACCCAGATTAAAACCTACCAAAGTTCTTTTTCCTGAGTAGACCTTTAGGCCTGATATCTCCTTAAAACATCTTAATATGTTTTTTCAGTCGGGAACCTTCTCTTCTTTAGCCTTACAAAAGATAATCTTGTTGTTCACAAATTGAACATGTGATACCTGCAGCCTATTCCTCCTTACTTGAAAATATTTAATATGATCATGGTTCTCGACTTTCTTCATTAATGTAGATCACTTTGACGAAGATCTGTTAAAGAGTGGAAGAAGCCTTTAGGAGTTGCACCAAGAAGAATGGAAAAGTTAGCCGAAAAGTGAAACATCATTTGACTGATTTCCTCCATCTATCACCAGACTCCTTTCTATCGAGAACATTACAGGCTCTGCAAAGCACATGTCCTGCTTTGCGGGCAGGTGTTGTAAACAAGCATGTAATAGCATCCCAAAGATTGTTAGTTTTAAAGATCCAAGTGTAAGGCAGACACAAGTACCTGTACTTGAGGACTTATTGCGCATCTGTCATTGTCATAAAACTTTTTTCTTTATGACTACTATTTTTCTTTTCACTTTTGGAAATGTGAACATTTGATGCACCTGTGAACATCCACTCACACCCTTTGAAGTTAAGTAGGATTTGCTGGTCTTGTTGCTTTACATCCTGGTAAGCTGCTGGTTCATTGATTAGAATTCTGCAACTATATATTCCATGATGATTTGTCCAACTATATATTCCAATTTCCATGATGATATGTCCATATAAAACTTTCTGATTTGTGAGTTTTAACAGTTTGTACTGGCACTGAGAATTTATGTTTTTTGTATTTCTTGCTAAAGGTCCAAATGGTAGCGGGAAAAGCTCCCTTTTCCGGGTTCTAGGAGGCCTTTGGAAACTAGTATCTGGCCACATTGCAAAACCTGGGATAGGATCTGATCTCAATAAGGAGATTTTCTATGTACCACAAAGACCATATATGGCTGTAGGGACACTTTGTGACCAGTTAATCTATCCTCTTACAGCAAGTGAAGAGATTGAACCACTAACTCATAGTGGAATGGTTGAGCTGTTGAAAAATGTATTATCCTATTCTCTTTGCCTCTCTTTCTAGACTTCTAATCTGTGTCAGTAATTTTAATTCTCAATTTGAATCATTAGTCCCGCTTCCAACATAATTCCAATTTAGAATGCCTCTATCCTTTGGTCAGGTCGACCTCGAGTACCTACTGGATCGTTATCCACCTGAAAAGGAGATAAACTGGGGTGATGAACTCTCTCTCGGAGAGCAACAAAGGTTGGGCATGGCCAGACTGTTCTACCATAAACCTAAGTTTGCTATTCTTGACGAGTGCACCAGTGCTGTGACTACTGATATGGAGGAACGTTTCTGTGCTAAAGTTCGAGCAATGGGAACATCATGCATTACTATATCACACCGCCCTGCACTTGTTGCGTTTCACGACATGGTTTTGTCCTTGAATGGGGAAGGGGGGTGGAGTGTTCACTACAAGAGGTTGTGGTTGCTAGTCTCTGAATTCTTCGTATCTGTTCTACATGGTGACTAGGGACATTTAAGTATTTTTAATCTTCTGAAAATTATAGGGATGAGTCTTCCGTGCCTGCTGAAGTTCGACCCAATACAATAAAGTCATCTGAAACAGACCGCCAAAGTGATGCAATGACTGTTCAACGAGCTTTTGCTCCCACTTCAAAGGTTTTAAAGAGTTCACATTTCTTCCTTCTCATTTTAGGGTATATGTCACTCATATTGAAATTTCTATAGCCGTTTTACTGGGTTTATGGATTGCCTTCTTTACCAGGACACCACATTCTCAGATTCCAGGGAGCAATCATATGTGGCAGAGGTAATCGCAACCTCTCCCACTGTGGATCATAAGGTTCCATTGCCTGTTGTTACCCAGCTGCAAAAGGCTTCAAGGGTGTTGCCACTAAGAGTAGCTGCAATGTTTAAAGTACTGGTATGTATCTTCGTGTTGGATGAACCTTTTGCATTATTTTTAGCTACTACAATGGGAAGAAAGTTGGAAAAGGACTCCTGAATTCATTACATTGGCTAATTTAGTTTTGGCAGTTCATTCTCATTATTGAAGAAACACAAGTGGTTAAGGAAAATGACAAAAACTATAGCATTATCAGACCATGACATAATTCATATACATACACACAAATGAAAAAAAAAAACCGTTCTATTTGTACACTGATTTTCCCAGCATTTGGGAAACTTATAAAAGAAACCACTGGCATCTTGGGACTACAGCTATTAGAATATGAGGGTCTTAAACGAAGAGTTGTCATAGGATTGGATTCTAAACCCTGTAACATTCAAGTCTTTCAACAGTACATGAGCTTGCTTCTGGTGTTTTGACATCACTTTCTCCAACTTGGGTTCATTCACACAGGAATTGAAGAAAGGTACTACTTTTCTCATAGACGCACCGTAGAATTCTAGGGAAGTGGACATAAGTCACATAACTACTAAAACAGCTTGGATATCTTAATTTCAATTTTCCTTCAAGTTAATGCCTGTATTAAAATGATTTGGCATGAAACGTATTGGATTTGGAACTTTTTTCTTAAGATGTAAAATCAATCAAGATGGACAGTGTTTTCGTACTTTTTTGGTTTACCTTTCCTGTTCAAAATTATCTGGCATGAAATATTTTAGAATTTCAGTATTCTCTCTTAAGAAACAGGATATTGATTTACGTTGTTACTGCTTCCTTTCTAGGTACCCACACTTCTTGATAGACAGGGGGCACAACTGTTTGCAGTAGCTTTACTTGTTGTATCAAGGACATGGATCTCAGATCGTATTGCTTCTTTGAATGGTAATCTAAAGTTATCTGATCTACCTGTAAAAGTTCAACGAATCTCCTTGTGATTTAACTAAGTTGGATTTTACAGGTACCAGTGTAAAATATGTTTTGGAACAGGATAAGGCTTCCTTTATTCGATTAACTGGTGTTAGTGTTCTTCAAAGTGCCGCATCCTCTATTGTTGCACCTTCTTTGAGGTAATTCTCTATACTTCAGGAGAGTTAAGCTGATTTGGAAATCTCAAGCATATACTTGACCTACTCATTTGAACGGTCGTTTTTCTTTAAATTGAATGGGAAGAATTCTTTAAGTAGTATTTCTTCCATTTTCGTTTTCTTTGCTAACATAACATGTCACCGTTACTATGTCTAAGCTCTAGTTCATTGTCATTCGTAGAAATATGTTTAGTAGAAATGTAGGGTTTATGAGAAAAAGAAGATGAGAGGAAGTGGAGTTCGTGTGTTTTACACGACTGCCAATGGTTCTTATATCTATTAAATATTCCTGGGAGTAACAATAATACCCCTGAGAATGAGAGAAACAACTAAGTACAGTAATAACTAAATGATTAATCTGCCCTTACAACATGCCCCTCAAAGTGGTGCATAATTGTCAACCATGCCCAACTTGCGCAAGAACTCATGCAGCTGTTTACTACTGACACCTTTTGAAAGAATGTCTGCTAGTTGTTTATGAAGTACGCACTTCACCTTAAACAATCTTCTTTCGAATAAAATGGCGATCTACCTCTTTGTGTTTAGTTCTACCATGCTGAAGTGGATTGTGGGCAATATTTATTGCTGATTGTTGTTGCAATATAAGTTCATCGATCCAGCAACAAGGAAGCCAAGTTCCTGGATAAGAATATTTAGCCACAACACTACACACAAATCATGTTCCATGGATCTTAATTCTGCCTCTGCACTAGAACAAGCTACAATATGTTGCCTCTTACTCCATGTCACAAGATTGCCACCTACAAAAGTGCAATACCATCATGCAGATCTCCTATCATCCTTAGAACCTCCCAATCTGCATTAGTGTATACTTCCACTTTCATACGCCGATTCCTCTTAAATAATAGTCCTACCAGGTGAGGACTTGAGGTATCTCAAAATCCGATACGCCACTTCAAGATGTGAAGTTTGGAGCGAAAACGTGTATTTACTTATCACACAAACTGCATATGTAGTATTGGGTCTAGTAAGTGAAAGATAAATTGGTCGACCGACTAAACGTTGAAAACTCCCAATATCCTTCAAAGGTTCACCTATCTACTCTGTGATTTTGTTCTATAGGAGTATCTGGTAGTCTAGCTCCTAGCTTTCCAAGTCTTATGCAACAAGTATAAGATACTCTTTAGGAAATAAAGATTCCCTCACGAGGTCTTGCTACTTCAATACCCAGGAAGGGCTTCAGGAGTCCAAGATCTTTAATCTCTCAAATTCACTAGCCATGTATTTCTTTAGGCGTTCAATTTCCTCTGCATTGTTCCCTGCCACAACGATATCATCCACATAGACAATGAGGGTTGTAGTGCTACTTCCAATGCATCTAATGACATAGTATGATCTCCCTAAGTCTGAGTGTACCCCAAGTGCTTTACTACATTGCTAAATCTCTCAAGCCATGCCTTGGGAGACTATTTTAGTCCATACAAGGACTTCTTCAACCTGCGTACTTAATTCTTTCATTCCCAAAAGTCGAAAGCCTAGTGGAGGAAACATGTATACCTCTTCCTTCAATTCTCCATAAAGAAAAGTATTCTTCACATCAAGTTGGTACAATAGCCATGACTGATTTGCTACTAGGGATGGGTTGAGGACGGTAGAGAGAGATAGATCTGGAGTGAGAGACGTGAATAGAGGCTAAGGAGAGAATGAGAGAGGGTAGGGTTGACAACGTGAATCGCTGATCCGCCTCCTGGTTCTCTTGAAAGAGAGAATATATATTGGAGAGAGGCTGCTAGGGTTTCTTTAAGATCTGGAAACTTTGAGAGATGTTAACGGCTAGAGGAGAGCCGTTAGATGCTCTTGTCTTCCCTTGGTGCCAAGCAACGAAAAAGCCAACAATCCCCCCATTCTCCTCTTTCAACTCTATTCCCTTCTTTCAATTTCTCTAATAATTCTTTCCAAATTTGTATTTGGGGACAAGATAGACATGGTTTGGACTAGCAACTAGAGGCTAGTTGGTCCACCACCTCGTCAATACAATCACCACCGATCTTCTTGTTTTCAAAGTCCACAACTTATCTCTATGCTTTTCTTCTCTTCTATTTTAGTAACCATAGGTCCCACCTCCATCTATGCTCTTCGAGCATGTGTAGCAGCTCTTGCTCCTTAAGATTAATCCAGCAACTCTATTTTTGTTTTCAAATGAATCCCTTCTCACTATGGCAAGACCAACAGCTACCTTCTATCATTTTATGCAAGAACTCTTCACCTTGGCTGCTAAAATATATTTTATTTTATCATCCATCTACTACTTGATTTATTAGTATAAACCTAGCTGACCAACATCTGTCCAAAGTTTTCCATTCTTTCCTTCATGAATCACCGTCAGATTTGTTTGCTTCAATTTCCGTTCACACACTTCCTCTTGCTTTAACATGATTATTCATATTCATTCATTGCAACCTTCTAGCCCATCTTTGGATATGCCAACCCTCTTCATTGCATCGAAATTTATCTCATGTATCACCTTGTGTGGCTGTCCATGCATATGAGTTGGGACCATAGACGTTCACACTTGTCGAACACCGGGATTTTTGGTACAGCCACTTCAGATCGAAGTTCTGACAAAGACAAAAGAAAAAAGATCTGGAAAAAGAACTCTCAAATACTGAAAAAACATAACCAAGCCGAGCATACCAACACATAAAATGCCCTTTATTGACTCTACTAGTACTAGTAGTCTGAAGTGTTGTCGAAATAGTTTCCATACATGAGTTAGAGGCCAGCAGCTTCACATCCAGACTCCAGTGCCAATCATCTTCCCCTTCTCCAAGTCTTGAAAAACACAGTAAGAAAAAAAAAGGTGACACTGTCACACCTCAAATCCGGTACATGGTATTAGCCCAAAACAATGGCCAATCCAGCATGAATAAAGAATTTCAGAGATAAAATGATTCATAGTGTAAATAAAGATATACTTTTATTCCAACTAAATTCTTCAAGTCACGAAATAAATAGTGTACTGAAAATACAAGGAAATCATCTAAAATAAACTAAAGTTATCTGTCACTTCCTCCCAAAGACCAGGAATGTTTTCCGGCCAAGGTTTAAAATTTCGTTTCGGACTAATGTCTCGGTCAAGTGAAAAACCGAGATAAACTCCGAACGAACGAAACGAAACATAATTGAAAAATGGTGAAAAAACAAAATTTTCGAAACATTCCCGATCATTACGAAATATTTTCAAAATCATGAAATCATATTTTTTATTTATTTTTTATTTTTTGGATCGTCTCGGCGAAACAAACCGAAACATTCCAAAACATTACGAAACGAAACGTTACGAACATTCCGAAATTTTGAACCATGATTCCGACTCAACGTGAGGAGTATAATTCGCATCAATAGGCTCAGCCAATAATTGATCGGTTGGTTTATTCAACGACTTCTCACTGTGGAAACTTTTCTCATAGCTCTCCACGTTGTCTGATGCGCATGTATTATGGTCATTCGTTCTAACTAGGGTGGAGAATATATGTATGGGGGGCTCCAGCAGTATGTTTTAGAACATGGGACTTGTCACCAAAAGTCTTGCAGTTGCATCCCTAAACAGAATGGTGTAGTTGAAAGAAAGATGCGTCATCTGACTGAGGTAGCTCTATCTCTTCTGATCGGCTCCAAAGTACCCAAATCCTACCTTTATCACATCCCTTTCCACTATTCCTATTCCTTCTTCCGTGGTAGAAGGGCTGGCTCAACCAAGGTGGAAAGCCGCTATGATAGAGGAAATGAGAGCTCTGGACAAGAATGGGACATGGGAGCTTGTTGACTTACCAAGAGGCAAGAAACTTTTGGGTTATAGATAGGTGTTCACAGTCAAATACCATGCAGATAGGTCAGTGGAGAAGTACAAGGCAAGATTAGTAGCCATGGGGTACACTCAGACCTATGGGATTGACTATGTGGAGACCTTTGCGCTAGTGGCAAAGATGAACTCTATCAGGGTGTTGTTATCCTTGGCAGCAAATCATGCTTGACCTTTGTATCAGTTGGATGTGAAGAATGCATTTCTTCATGGTGACCTACATGACGAAGTGTACATGGTGCCACCTCCTGGATTCACTCCACCCAGGAATAGTAGTGAAGTGTGTCGACTAAAGAAACCCCTTTATAGGCTTAAGCAATCTCGAAGAGCATGGTTCAAAAGATTCATCGTAGCCGTGAAGAAGCTGGGTTACACTCAGAGTCAAACAGATCACACCCTATTTGTTAGAGTTTATGTAATACACCCACGTGGGTGTCTTAAGTGGGCAGCGTCCCACTTCCCACGTGGAGCCATTTTTGGGTTTTCACTATTCACATGAACAGTGTCGCGTGAATAGTGTTCTCCTTTGTAGGGTTTCTCCCCATCATATATACATATATATATATACAGTGTGTGAGGGAGAATGAATGAACAATTCATTCTCTCCTCTTCCCACAACTCTCTGTAACCCTAATCTCCTTCTCCACCTTCCGCCTCCATTTCACTTTTTTCCCTCTTCTATCTACAACCTTCATCTACTGGTTACAACCTTATTTACAACATGATATCAGAGCATGGTAGCTCTAGGGCATGTGTCTTTGTCCCCTAGAGACTCCATTCCGATCTAAGACGGTTATGTGAGCATCCGGACCCAAGGAGAACTTTTAAAGAAATCGCAGAGATCATTCCTGCACTATCCGGGGATTAATCCTGAGGCAAAACACCAGAGGCTCTTATTTCCTAGTTAGATTTTTTCCTCAGCCGCATTAGAGATCCAGTTTGTCTTCTTTTCAAGCTTCTCCAACGTTTTTTCGGCCAACACGTTTTTCGAGGATTTTTGGGTTTTGGTTTTTTGTGATATTCGTGCAAGAACAGGCCCTCTGACCTTGCCACCCTCTTCAGTACTGCTCGTGGAACAGTTTGAAACTTGATTCGACGAATTTTGACCGTTTGAACCCTAGTTTCCAAAAATCACCCGAATCCCCCAGCTACTTTTTGGGTTTTGATTTTCTTTCAAAATCAGACCTCTCTGGGCCTCCTGTCCTAGGCGCACCACTCATTGGGCCTTTAGGGATCCTCTAGACCTCACTTCGGTTTTCTGGGAGCCTTCGGTACACTACCTGTTATTTTTGGTGGTCCTGCTCCGTTGAGTTCCCTCGAGGCCACATCTGTGATTTTTGGCTCTTCCTCTGAGGATCGTCCTGTGACTCATGGCTCTCATGGAGATCACAACCCTCAACTCCGCATCACCACTGTGAAGCTCGATGGCACCAACCTCCTGGAATGGAAGACTTCCGCTCTCATGTACATTGGGGGCCGTGGCTACAGTGAGTATCTGACAGGTGCTACTGAAGAACTAGATCCCAAGGACAAATCTCATCGGATTTGGGTTATGGAGAACCTGACGGTCATGTCCTGGCTTCTTCACTCAATGCAAAGCCAGATCAGCAAAGGGTTTATGTTCCTACCAACGGCCAAAGATGTTTGGGATGCCGTATCTCAGACATGCTCCCAGGTGGGCAATTTCGCCAAGCTCTATGAACTAGAACAAGAGATATCTTGTATTCGTCAGGGGGAGATGAAGCTTGGTACATATTATGCTTCCCTTCGAAGCAAATGGGAGGAGATCGATCACTACCAGAGTTACTCGCCCAAGTGCGCAGATGACGTCAAGTTCTTCAAGGCAATGGTTGAACGTTCCCGGATCTTCCAGTTTCTCTTCGGCCTTCATCCAAGCTTTGAGGGAACTCGTGTTCAGATCCTTGGTAGGGATCCTGCTCCTACCTCTCTAGCACAGGTCTATGGTTACATTCAGGGGGAGGACAGCCGCCACTTTGCGATGCAACTCCGCAGTGGGAGTGATACTCAGGACCGCTCTGCACTGGCTGCTACCAATCAGAAGGGCCAGACATCCAGTCCGAAGGAGTTTGGGGACCGACCCAGACCCAAGTGTGATCATTGCGGTCGCATGGGTCATATCCAAGCCACTTGCTGGAAGCTCCATGGACGTCCCACAGGGCAGGCCCCGACTTCCCATTAGCGTCAATCAGCAAAACAGGGACCTCACTCAACGCGCTCAGTCACACAGGACACCGCACAACTAGTGTCTACCTCCTCCGGGGACACAGACTCGTTCTCTCCTGCAGATCTTGAGCGACTTCGCTGCATGATGGCCCAACTCAATGGCCAGGCCTCCACTTCCACGTCTGCATTTGCTTACATAAGTACTAGGACTGCTTTTTCCGCCTCTACTGTACCTTCCAGCCCTTTTTGGATTATTGATTCAAGGGCATCTGATTACACGACTGGTATGTCCTCCGTTTTCTCTAGTTATGGGATTTGCTCTGGTCGTGACAGTTCGGATAGCTGATGGCACCTATTCCTCCATCTATGGAAAAGGGGGATGTTCATGCCACACCAGCTCTCTCTTTGTCTTCTGTTTTGCATGTTTTCCAATTCACCGCTAATTTACTATCCATCAGTAGTCTTACCAAAAGTCTTAACTATAGTGTAATGTTTTTTCCTTCTCACTGTGTGTTTAAGGATCTGGAGTCGAGGCGGACGATTGGCAGTGGACGTGAGGACGGTGGCTTATACATCCTAGATTCTTCGGTTTCTACATCTGCACACCAGTCTAGCATCAGTAGTAGTAGTAGAGTCAATAAAGACCAGTTAATGCTTTGACATAACCGGCTAGGTCATGTATCCGTGTCAGTCATAAAGCGTGTCTTTCCTGCTTTCTCTTCTATTTCTGCAGTTATCTTTCGTTATGAAACATGTGAACTGGCCAAACATTGTCGTTCTGTTTTTCTCATTAGTGAGAATAATAGTACTACTCTTTTTTCTATTGTGCATTCTAATGGCATTGTTCATTAGATCCGCGGGCCTTGAAGTGCATCTTCTTGGGGTACCCCTCTAATAAAAAAGGGTACAAATGTTATCATCCTGCTACCCGTCGTCGCTTCATCTCTATGGATGTCTCCTTCGCTGAGTCTATCCCCTTTTTTGGTGAGCAGACCTCTCTTCAGGGGGAGCATGATGTTGTAGAAGAGAGTGTCCCCAGCCCTCCGCCTGTCTCTAATCCTATGCCGGGACCTCAGTCTAGTGACAAGGACACTTCCACTACTGCAGCTGATGTGCGTGTATATATCAGAACCAAGAAGAAAGGACAAGCCACTGTCCCTGTGCCTACATCTGCAAGTCTCCCCTCGGATCCAGTTTCAGGTATTGCTTCTCTCCCTGCCTTAGTTCCTATTTCTGTTCTTGAGCCACATGCATCTCCTACTTTTGATGATCATATGAGTACTGATATCGACCTCACTATTGCACTTCGGAAGGGTATACGTACTTGTACGGAACACCTTATCTCACATTTTGTCTCGTATAAGTCTGTCTCCGTCATATAAGGATTTTGTCAGTATTGCCTCCTCTGTTTCTTTGTCTTCTAGTGTGGCAGATGCACTTAGTCACCCAAAGTAGAAAGAAGCTATGATGGATGAAATGCAGGCTCTTGAGAAGAACAAAACATGGGAACTTGTTCAACTACCCAGAGGAAAGAAACCTGTGGGGTGCAAATGGGTTTTTACAGTGAAACATAAAGCTGACGGGTCAGTCGAACGATACAAGGCACGACTCGTAGCCAAGGGATTCACTCAGACATATGGGATAGACTATCAGGAGACTTTTGCACCTGTGGCCAAGATGAACTCGGTCAGAGTTCTTCTATCCTTAGCTGCCAACCTGTTCTGGCCATTGCATCAACTAGATGTGAAGAATGCCTTTCTGTATGGAGATTTGACAGAAGAGGTGTACATGAAACTACCACCTGGGTTGACACTTGCTGGAAGTGACGACAAGGTGTGCAAGTTAAGGAAAGCCCTGTATGGGCTAGAGCAATCTCCAAGGGCATGGTTCGAGCAGTTTAGCACTGCGATCAGACGAGTGGGCTACAAGCAGAGTCAGGCCGATCACACGTTGTTTGTGAAGCACTAGCAGATTAGTACCACGGCACTAATCGTCTATGTTGATGACATTGTCATCACTGAGAATGATCCTAAAGAGATAAAGCAGCTGCAGACCTTCTTGTTCTTGGAGTTTGAGACAAAGGATTTGGGGCCACTGAAGTACTTCTTGGGAATTGAAGTTGCTCGGTCTTAGAAGGGCATCTTCATCTCTCAACGGAAATATGTATAGGACCTTCTGGATGAGATTGGGTATTTGGGAGCTCGACCAGTAGAGACTTCAATTGATTAGAATCATTGACTGAATTCTAAGGAGGGTGACACCCTTAAGGATGTCGCTATGTTTCAGCAATTGGTTGGCAGCCTGATCTACTTGGCACACACCCGTCTGGATATTACTTACGCTGTTAGTGTTATCAGTCAGTTCATGCATGTACCACGGTCATCACATCTTGAGGCAGTTCACCGAGTTCTTCGGTACCTCAATGGCTCTCCAGGGCGTGGAATATTGTTCGGGCGTCATGGACACTTTAGAGTGGAAGCATATACTGACGCAGATTGGGTAGGTTCAGTTACTGATCGTCGGTCTACGTCAGGATACTATACCCTTGTTGGAGGAAATCTTGGCGAAGCAAGAAGCAGGCAGTTGTAGCTCGATCCAGTGTAGAGGCAAAATTTCGCTCTATGGCACATGGTGTGTGCGAACTACTTTGGTTGAGGACCATGCTTGAGGAACTGGGACTCCAGGTGACAGAGCCGATGAGCCTCTACTGTGACAACAAAGCTGCCATCAGCATTGCTCACAACCTAGTCCAGCATGATAGGACCAAGCATATTTAAGTTGATCGTCACTTCATTAAAGAGAAACTTCAACAAGGATTGATTTGTACTCCGTATGTGAGAACACAGGAACAAGTTGCCGATATACTCACAAAGGGGGTGAACAAGTCTATTCTTCATACCTTAGACTGGCAAGCTGGACATGATGGATATCTTCGCACCAACTTGAGGGGGAGTGTTGGAGTTTATGTAATAAATCCACGTGGGTGTCTCAAGTGGGCTGTGTCCAGTTGAATCAGTGATTTATGGTTAGGGTTAGGTTTAGGTTTAGGAAGAAGAAGAAGAGAAAGAAAGAAGACAGAATGAGGTCATGTGAGCTTATGTCACAAATTACTCCATAAATCTTATTTATGTAAGTCCCAAAAACAAAAAGCAAATATACCCCTTGAAGGGGTATTTACAGAACTACCCCCGATACATATAAAATACGTATTTCTACGTATATGATAACACGTCCCACTTCCCACGTGGGCCCTTTTTTGAGTTTTCATTATTCACGTGAATAGTATCGCATGAATAGTGTCACGTGAATAGTGTTCTCTTTTGTAGGGTTTCTCCTCATCATATATATAAATATATACAGTCATTCTCTCTTCTTCCCACAACTTCTCCTTCTAACCCTAATCTCCTTCTCCAACTTACGCCTCCATTACACTTTTTCCCTCTTCTATCTACAACCTTCATCTACTGGTTACAACCTTATTTACAACAGTGGGTTCCCTTGAGTGACGGTTTTGGGGGATTTTCGTTTCTCCCTTGTCTCCCTTGGCTTTCTGTAGGTTATCTCGACCTCCTTTAGCCCTGGAGTTTGTACACTTTGTTTTTGGTTATCAATAAAGTTTGCCCTTATAAAAAAAGAAATATAACACGGATTTAAAACTACTGATTGGAGTCGCCAAAAAATATCCCCACAGAATAGGTAAATATCACCAAAATGAGATCAAAAAATTCTGGAAAGATCACCTATTATCAGAAAACTATATTCTCTCACCCAGTGTGATATTCAAAATTTGGGGTTTCTTCTCTCCAGTATTCACGTAACATTGTTCATTTGACACTAAATCCTAGAAATTCCTTTTTGTCTTCAAGTGCCTCTGATACCAAGTAGAAAACTAGCGTTTATGAGGAGAAAAAGAAGAGAAGAAGAAAAAAATGGATAAGTGAGATGAGAGGAAGTGGAGTTCATGTGTTTTACACGCCTCCCAATTTCTTATTTATATTAAACATTCCTAGGAGTAACAATGATATCCCTGAATGAGAGAAAATATAACTAAGTGCAATAATAACTAAATGACTAATCTGCCCTTACAACATGTTTGACATTCTAGTCCTCCCAAACATCATATCTTCGCTACTGTTTTGACATCTCCCTTTGTTAACATGTTGATGGTATATATATATATATATATATGCACTTGTGAGAAGGAGTGCTTTGGTACAAGATAGGCCATTAAAGGGTGAGAGGAAGGCCGAAAATGACATGGATTGATGTAGTAAGAAAAGATTTGAATACATATACATGCTTTGACATAAGACACAGCACTAAATAGAGTCGAATGGTGAAATAGGATTCACGTTGCTGACCCAAACATTTGGGATAAAGCATGGATGATGATGATCGTTTCAAGTTTTGGCCGAAACCGAAACGTTTCGGTTTCGGTTGGTTTCGTCTAAAACCGACCAAAACCAAGTTTCACAGTACAAATGTTTCGGTCGGTTTCGGTCTGTTTCGGACCGAAACCTCTGAAACGTTTCAGTTTCGCCCATGGACGAAACCGAAACGAAACTGATCACTTTGAACCATGATGATGATGTATCGTCAAAGAACATTTCACATTTGTCTCCATTCTTGCTATTTTTACACATTCACATTCAATGATACAGATGATGTGCTAAGCAACTGATTAGGAGATGCACAATTTTCATAACTATAATTGTCCTGCAACTGAACATTGAGTTTTGTTATTTTAGATGCTTATGAAACATCTACTATAATATTTGAAAGTTGTATTCTGGTCGTTTACCACAACTTTCTGCTCGTTTATTCTTTATAAATTGTGCTACTTCTGGTGCTACATATTATAGATGGCCTTCTGTTTGTCAAATGTGGTATGCATTTGCATGTTACATGATTAAGAATCTTCCATGTGATAAAGTTTTGAGTGCACCTTATAAAAAAAAATGAATGCTGTGATGTGCGCATGGACTACTCCATGAGTTATTCCTGTCAGACTGCCATGCTACTTGTCTGCTTGTTACTCTTTTTAAAGCTCTTATACAGCTATTAGCATGGACAGAATACTCTAAATTCTCATCTTCTGTTGTCATTGACATAACTGAGGTGAATGGTTATGCCCATCTTTAACTATGCTTATATGTCGAAGGCTTTATAAAACATTTTTTACTTTGGCAGATATTTGACAGCGAAGCTGGCCCTTGGGTGGCGAATTCGTTTGACTCAACATTTACTGAAAAACTACTTGAGAAAGAATGCTTTTTACAAGGTAACTGAATATGGTCCGGGCATCAAATTAATTCTAAAATTGTACCCGATCATGTTGGAACTCTTTGAGATTCAAAATTCTGTTGTAGTTGCTACGATTGGGTTACATAAAGCACGAAGTCATGTTTGCATTCTCTTGATGTGCCATTAGGTAATGAACAAGCAAACAGACTGGTTGGAGCTTCCAACTCTTATAATTAAATTCTGTTTGTTAAATTTCCTTAATATGTGTTTTCAAATTACATCATGGAGTTTTATGCACTTACAAATTTTTTTATTTTGGATTCGATCAATAGCATTTGTACCTTCTATAATCTGTGTAGTTCTTAAAATGGCTATTAATGTTTCCAATAAATGTCAAATGGATTTCTCTTTGTAGGTATTCCACATGTCAGGTGAAAATATTGATGCAGATCAGAGAATAACGCATGATGTAGAAAAGTTGACAACTGACTTGTCAGGACTAGTCACAGGAATGGTAAAGCCTTCTGTCGATATTCTCTGGTGAGCCCGTGATGCTTATATGTATGATACTTGGAGAATGTTTCTATTACTCTCAGATTGGATTTATAGGAGACCTCGTCAGATTTGAGAAATGTATCTTTTCATTTGCTTCCCTTCCTCTTCTTTCGCTGATCATTTTAAGCACTATTGAATATCCACAGGTTCACTTGGAGAATGAAGCTGTTGACTGGCCAAAGAGGAGTTGCTATATTGTATGCTTATATGTTACTGGGTCTGGGTTTTCTGAGGAGTGTTACACCTGAATTTGGTGACCTAGCTAGTCGAGAACAACAACTCGAAGGAACCTTTAGGTTATTTTGTGGACCCTCTTGGTTTTTTGCATCTTGTAATGCTGCAACAGATTTGTTTAAATTATGTACGAATTTATTCATGTCTGAATAAATGTTGTGAACCTAATCTCAGTTACATAATTCATTAATTAGGTTCATGCACGCAAGACTCCGTACTCACGCTGAATCCGTTGCTTTCTTTGGGGGTGGTTCTCGAGAAAGAGCTGTAAGCTACTTGCAGTTTACTTTACCATGCTTTTCATATTTATAGTTTAGATGGTGTATGGTCTGAATAATTGTTTTGAGTATTACTTGTAGTATCCAGTGTCCTTACTAAGTAATTGAATGATTCTACTTTAACCTTGGGCTTTTCATGGCTGTCAGTTGTCACCTTATCAATTTTTATCACTACTTTTACCTTTATGTTTCTTGAATAGTTACTTTCCACAGTTACTTGCATTTCATTTTCTCAATGGCATCTTATCTACTTTTCTGTCGGCACTTGAACACTTGCAAAAGCAAATCTAATCGAATACTTATGGAAGCCAGTCATATTTTTCTGAAAAAGTAGCGCGTTGTTGTAGGGAAATTACATTATGTAGGTGTCTTTTGGCCTTTTGGGCTGCTAATGCTTAAAGCGGGAGTAATAACTAAAAGAGTTTATATAATAACTCAAAATAACCTAATCTAATCTTAGCCATCCATCTAATCTAATGGCTATAAAAAAACAACAACTTAAAGCAACTAAACAAAATAACAATGAGCCTCCTAACTTTTGGCTAATTGCAAAGAAACCCAAAACTCTAAAAAACATCAAAATAAGCCTAGAAAACAAATAAAAACTCTTCCAAAACTCCCTACGCAGCCCACGTGCATCTTTCCAATGTGGAGTCTTCATGATGCACATGCATGTGAGGTCTTCAAAATCTTCTTCCTTGTCTTCCACTAGTAGAACCCATGTGATGCTTTAATGTCCGTATCATGACATCACTCTCATATCTTTTACCTGTCTTGTTAGCCTATATGGATTGGTTATACTCATCAGGTGTCGGGAAGTTTGAAGGTGGTAGTTGTGGACAAAACCAGGGAATTTTACTGTTTTTGTCTATATGAATGTCTACCATGAAATTGTTTCCTCTGACTTCGGAATTTGATGAGACTGTGAAACTAGTTATTTAGTCACATTTTTGTCTTCTAGGAAGGTAGATGTTAAATTTTGTTTTTTTGATAATTATTGAGAACTTTTGTTGGATAATAAAAACAATTTGCAAAGACTTAGGAATCTGAGTTCCCATCATACAACGTATTTTCTAAGGAGGAAGTTGGATGCCAAAAAGAATTGAAATTGTAACTTCTGTTATCATATATGTATTTTTATACGTACTTCTTACGTATATTTCATGTATTACCCTTGAGGGGTATATTTGTCTTTTTGTATTCCCCTTTACATGAATAAGATTTATGGAGTCATTGTGACCTAATCACAATGACGTCCTTTCTCTCTCTCTCTCTTCTCTCTTCTCTCTTCTCTCTTCTCTAAATCTAACCTTAATTGAAGAATTCAACTTGGTATCAGAGCTTTATTGAAGATTTTCTCAGAGTTTTCAAACCAGGAAGCAACCAACAGGTGATGACATCATCAGAGCCGTACGGCTGAGACAGAGTACTCCTCTCATCTTGAAACTCTAGGGTTTGAGAGATCTCGATTTTTAGAGGTTTTTGGTGATTTTTTGAGAATTTTTTAGGTTCGTTTGGTTGGTCTTTTGTTCAATCTCCCAAAAAAAATTGGTAAATATTCATTTTCGAACCAGCCAGTTTTTCGAGACCTTATCAACCTTTTTCCTTGGGTTTCTCCCATCGTTTTGGTCCCCTACAATCTCACCTACATGGAGATACCCTATTTGGGTTCATCCATTACTATTCGAAGGAGTTGTGAGGTGATTTCTCACCCATTCTTACCGTCGGCTAGCGTTTTTTGGCCTCTAGGACCTGCGGTTAGGTCATATACCTCCTCTATTTGATCCCATATCACCTCTTTCTTATCCCTTTGCCTCTAGGATGGTTATCTTCCCTCCTATGCTGTTGTCCACCATCATCAGATCACTTTTGATGCTCCTTCGAGGTTCAAATGGGTGTTTTTTTTGCTTGCCGATTGTCATTGAGTGTCCTATTTGCTTAAGGATACCTTGTGTTTTTTTCTAGCATTTTTTTCCTCCTTTGCTACTTTGTTATGGCAAATCCACCTCCCTCGGGTACTCCCTCAGTCTTTGTTGTTAGCACAGAATCCTCTTCCAGAGGCACTGGAGGACCTACGATGCAACAAGTGATGTATGAGAACCCCGGATTGCAGATTACATCCGTTAAACTCAATGGCCCTAACTATCTGGAGTGGGCTAGAGCAGCACAGTATTTTATTAGAGGCCATGGGAAGATGGGGCATTGCACGGGGCGAACCAAAGAGCCTAAGGAAGATAATCCTATGTTTGATCAATGGGAAACTCGGTTCAATCTTGGCTGGTCAACTCTATGGAGCTTCACATTAGTCGTGGCTTTCTTTTCATGCGTACAGCCCAGGATGTGTGGGAAACCGCCAAGCAGACCTACTCATAGCAGCAAAACACTGGTAGAGCTTACCAATTGAAGCAGAGCATCTCCCGTTTTCGTCAGGGCGACAAGTCCCTTTCTGACTACTTTGCGACTCTGAGGAGTATGTGGGAGGAGTTAGACTACTACTACTATCACCCTCCTACTCCAGATGAAGTAGTCACGTACTAGAAGCTCGTCGAGGAGGGTAGGATTTTTGAGTTCCTATCTGGACTCAATCCTTCATATGAGTTGGCTAGGGTTCAGATTCTTAGCAGTTGGGCCCCTCTACCTACTCTCAGCAAGGTCTACTCATATCTCCAGAGTGAAGAGAGCCGACGTCTATCTACTCAGGATGAGTTTGCCGTTCACGAGCGATCAGCGCTTGTCACCTCTTCACCTGTTCTTGCCTTTGCATCTGCCTCACAACCTGCCCTTGCATCTGCTTATCGGCCTCAGCATCTTCAAGGGGGTCGACCCCCTCAGTTCTCTGCACCTTCAGCTAGCCGATCTTCCTCCTCCAAGGAGAGGCCCAAGTGTGACTTCTGTGGTCGCATTGGACATGTGCGTGCTACTTGCTGGAAGCTGCATGGTCGGCCCCAGTCTTCTGCTCCTCGCCCCAGTCAGTCAGGATCTTCTTGTGCGCATTCAGCTAGCATGGACACCTCTGCACCTTCTCCAGGCCTACCTCTCCAGAGTTCTTCACAGGCCTCTACAGGTCCTTTGGCTGCATCGGAGCTTGCCGTGCTTCGACGCTTGCTCTCCTAGCTGGATGGTCCTTCTGCCACATCCTCCTTTGCTCAGTCAGGTATCATCAGATCTGCCCATCATGTGTCCATTTCCCCTCCCAATCCTCCATGGATCATTGTTTCATGGGCTTCGGAGCACATGACAGGTATGTCTTCTTTATTTTCCAGTTATTCTATTTGTTCTGGTTGCGATAAGGTTAGCACTACGGATGGTACTTTATCTTCTGTCTCTGGGAAAGGGGCTATCCTTTCCTCTCCCTAGCTTCTACTTGCATCCGTTTTACAAGTTCCTAATTTTACATCTAACCTATTATCTGTTGGCGCTCTTACTAAATCTTTGAACTGCAGTGTGACTTTCTTTCCTTCATATTGTGTCTTTTAGGACCTCGAGACGAGGACGATTGGCACTGGTCATGAAGTTGATGGACTATACCTTCTTGATGGACGGCCTTCGAAGCTCAACGCACTGCAGTCCTTGTCACGCCCCAATTCTCGACACTTGAATCGAGGGTGAGTGGGTAACGTAATTGATCCCTAACCATTCGAATACCAGGATCCGAAGTTATTAAACTAACTTCAAGCTCTGGTATACAAAACATATCAGAACTAAGTCAATACGATAAGATCTATATTCCAATTACTTAATTAACAATTAAATTATTAAAGACAGTAGTCTAAAGTAACCAACCTTGCTGCTCATACATACATGATCAACATAATATAAACAGAACAAAATGTGATAATAGTTTGTAACTGTGTAGCCTGATACATAGATACAGTCATCCCAAAAAGATGAGACTGAAAAGACAATAAAACGACAACTCCGTCTTGTCTTCTCAGCACCAAAAAGAAGTAGAATACCGCTACTCTATGAACTCCTCGCTAGCACTCGCAAACTCTAGGTAGGGGTCCACGTCTAAAGGATCCACAAGGTATTCGGTGTCCTCTACTAGATAAGCTGAAAAAAAATAAAGTGCGTATCTTGAGCTTTCAATCAACGCCCAGTAAGTGAACTAGACTAATAAAATAGGTGTAAAACAACTGAATAACCAGGAAAATAGCAGTAATACTTTATATATTTTCATCAGTTAAAACCATTTAAAACAAATAGAATCTTAAATCAAAATAGAACAATGTATAAGTCAAAACTCAAAATATGCTAACATTCTCCAATCTACAAGTATAATTAATAATCTAAATAGGTGATGCAAAATATAGAGAATCTCATTAGGTTACTATCGGTATACAACCCGGTCATGGTATTATTCCAATGTGTATTCACCGATGTGGAATGCATCGTTTGCTTTTTTACGGTGGCGAAGCGGTCTTCAATCTGTCCTGATTTTTCGGCCTGGGAGCTGTCGGTAACACCCTTTTAGCTCATCTAGCGCGGGTTAGACATTGTACCCCGCGTTTACAGCTCAGGTCGCTGTTAGGCCATGGCTAATAGTGAAACATAGCCAGGTAAGTGGGTGAAATGGTGAACGCTGGCCCAAGCGTCTGACGACTGCAAACTTTCTAAGGATCCAAAGACAAGTTCAGGGCTGAGTTACTCGTACCCCCGCGTCCTATGCCTATCAGGCAATTACCCTATAACCCTTTGTTACTCTCAGTAAACATGCATCAACAAGATCTTCAGAAGAAATCAGAATTCTATAATAAACCCTAGTATCTATAGTTCTCACAGCTACCCATGTTGCTAGAGAATACAGATATAAAGTCTATAAAGAATTAACCAATCCTTCTAATTCACTTAGGTAAGTATACATAAGATAAGTAATCTAAACTTAATACTTGTTGAACTCATATTCAGACTGATGTGTGTGTTAGAAGAGTTCCCAATAAACTAAACCAATACCTCTCATAATCACAACCTAGGTCCATATGCACCCAATCAATTATATATGTCTCTAATAGTGACATTAATCTAACACACCACACCCCTGACATACTTGTTTCCTCACTATAAACTCGAAATCTAAGTTTCTTTCTCTTTCCTTAAAATAGATTCATAAGTTGTAGATCAGTGCAAGACTGAAGACTAATTGAAGTCAGATAGAAACAATTAAATTTAATACTATGTAAGTAAAACAACTTATATCATAATTTTCTTTATTAAATTTAAAGATAATAAGAATAAAATTTTCAAACATTTTTCCCAAATTAATAGAATTTTTTAGGATTTTCTAGAATATTTTATGAATTTTGTACTATTTTCTAAAATACAATAAACATTGATAAACAATTAAATATTTAAGTAAATACTTAATTAATTAGTTAATTAATAATTAATTAGATAAGTAAATCATTAATTAATCACTTAAGTAATTAACTAAATAATTTTATAAATAAATAAATACTTAATTAAACTATTAATTAATAACTAATTAAATAAACAAATAATTAATCACTTACCCGGAAATCACTAAAACTTGAATCCTCGAACTTCGTGTTGCACGTATCTCGAGGTAGTACGTATCTCGACGTAGTGGGTCCCACTAAAACTTTATTTTCAAGGGACCTTCTAAGATTTTCAGGAATTCCCAGGATTTTTCCAGAATTTCTTCTAGTAAAAAGGGTGTTTTTGCAATTATATCTTACCCGAGGGCTAAATAGCAATTACCCAAAAGTAATTTAACAAGGTATTAGGGTCTATTTATAGAAGTTCAAAACCAGATTTTTTTCTCCCAGCCAATGTGGAACTAAAATTTCCAAATTTGTTTTAAAAAAATTATGTTATTTACATACACATGATTAAGTTACGATTATGGTTTCCACACCCATCCGATTATTGATTGGATTGGTTCAATTCGACCGGGTTGATTAACTCGATGATTTGACATTCTCGGCATTTGATTGGGTTGACACGAAATCCAAGAAATCTACGCATCAACTGACTATTCACAATTAACCAAAATTTACTGATTTGACTAAAAAATACTATAGAGCTCTATTAAGAGTCCTAATAGGAATTGTGAATATAAACATCTTAGGGTAATTTGACGAGCCGGAGATCGTGGCGTAGTCTGTTCAGTCAAATTCTTAACAGATTTGGCTCCCCGCATCCCAACACATATGTACTAGGTTTTGAAACGCACCTAAAACCTGGTAAAGTCCTATAGAGTTGCAGATACTTTCTAAAATTCTATTAGTGCACTAGGGTCCTATTGAGTCTTATTAATGCTACAATGGGTCTATACAGTCCTCTAGTAGTAGTAGGAGTAGGATAGCTTCTGTTTTATGTTAGCATGCCCGTCTGGGGCATGTCTCTTTTCAGTACCTCAAATTGTTATTTCCTGCTTTATTCTGTCTTGCATTGTGAGACGCAAGGAAATAAATGTCGTTTATTTCGCGAAATATTTTGGAAATCTAATACACCGACAGGAAACATTCCTAACATCGAAATAATGTATTATTTCCACAAAATTTTCGATTTATAGAATTTAATAGAATTTTTCGAGTAAAATGATACTTAAAAATGTAAAATATTGACCGAAATATGTCGAAATACTTAGTACGGACAAATTCGATTCGTAAAGGCTACAGTAGACCCGTGAAGACGTGAGTTCAGATTCTTCTTTCAAAAATCTGAACCGAAATGACTTAAATAATTCAGAGTACTCCAGACATTACAGTAAAATGTCTATAAAAAAAGGCAAAAGAAAATAAAGAACCAGGCAACCAACAGCAAGAAGCACCAAAGGAGAGAGAGAGAGAGAGGACCTGTGGAGACTGGAGTGGAGCTTGAGGTCGATCGCCGGTAGAAGCAGCAGCAGCAGCAGCAGCTCTTGAGTTGGAGGAGCAAGGAGGTAAGTCCATGACTCCACTCCTCTCCATAGCGATTAGGGTTTCCCCTATTTATTCACTCGGGTTTTTTTTTTGTGTAACAAAGCTAGACCATAAATGGTCTAGCCTCATTCCTTAAACGTCTTTATTTTTAAGAAATATTTTTTCTTTTTTAGTAAGGGTCGTGATGTAACAAGGTATACCTGATATCTTTTCATTTGCGGAAGCGGCACTTTTGTTAGTCACCACTGCCATCTGGGCCCACTGACCGCATGGATGTTTAGCCCACCCCTTAGTAGACATTCATACAAAAAATCAGCTTGTTTAATTAATTTTAGCCGTTGGTTTTGCTACTCAAAAAATGGTTGTATTCAACGGCTATAAGAACGCCTTAAAAGTGTTAAAATCTAATGGTTATATATTACCAATCAAGGTGATTTTTGATCTGTATATCCACCAAGGGGTGGGATAAACATCCATGCGGTCAGTGGGCCCAGATGGCAGCGGTGACTACCAAAAATGCCGCTTCCGCAAATGAAACAGTTTCAGGGATACCTTGTTACATCTTTTTCCTTTAGTAAAACTTGCATGACCATCGATGGTCTGATAAGGAGTAAAACTTTGATGACAGGGCTCAATATGAGCCACGTGGCCGTATGGATGTTTTACCAATCCCTAGATTGACCTAAAAATAAAAAATCAGCCCGATTATTGATTTATAGACGTTGGATTTGAATTATTTTCATGGTTTAATTTTAACCGCGTGAATTTGAGCATTATTGACCATTATTTGAGCTACAAAGATCAAAAGGATGGAAATCCCTAAAACTGATTACAAACCTTTCGATCGGGTACCCAAAAAAATGCTCAAACTCCTGCCATTAAAATCGACCCAAGAATGTCTCATTGCTGCCATCTGGGTAGTAGGCCTACCCCACCCCTTGATGTATATACATACACACTAAAAAACGGGCTGTTTTTTTATGCAGACTCCTGTATCAAACTTTTGATGCAGAAGTCCCTCAATTGTAGACTCGTTTAGACCCACTTGCCCATTGAATGTCTGGCCCATATTATGATAGATCTACACACCGAAAACTAATGTGATTGGTGATTTCTAGCCGTATGATATGAACACTTTTTCATCATGGGCTTTATGAACAGGCCTATGAGTTGGTTCCAAGCCCATGATGAAAAAGTGCTCACATCCAATGGCTAGGAATCACTAATCACACTATTTTGGTGTGTGGGTCCACCAAGATGTGGGCCAAACATTAGGGTTGGCAGTGGGCCCGAAAGAGTCTACTACGTGGCAAATTGAGGGACTTCTACATCAAAATTTTTGATACAGAAGTGGGTATCATAGATTTTTCCCTAAAAAACAGCCTGTTTGGCAATTTTTAGCCGTTGGTTTTAGTACTAAAAAAAGTTGAATCCAATGGTTAGAATCACGACTTATATGTACTAAAATCCAATGGCTAGAGATTGGCCACTTCTTGAGGACGCTGACTGTATGGATGTTTGGCCAATCCCTAAGTGGACTTACAAACCAAAAATCAACCTGATTAATGACTTCTAAGCGTTGGATTGGAGTCATTCCCATGGGTTGATTTTAACCATGTGAATTTAAGCATTATTGACCGGATAAATCTAGTCTGCAACTGTTTGCAGACTTAAAAGTATACAAACAGTGTATCCATCATTGAATGCTCCTTGAAAAACGTGTTTTTAATTTATAAAATATATGTTTTTAAAACATTGAAATAACACATTTTTTAAGGGACATCCAACCGTACTGACACGATTTGACCATTATTTGGGATTTCGAAAACAAGGATCAAGAAAAAATTGGTTGAATCCGACGGCTATAATCGCGCCTTAAAAAGTAGCAAAATCTAATGGTTAGAGGACCCGATTAGTTATTATTTCTAAGCGTTGGATTGGCGTTCTTTTCATGGGTTGATTTTAACCGTGGGAATTTGAGCATTATTGACCATTATTTGGGTACAAGAATCCAAGGGATTGAAATCATTAATCAGGCTGATTTTTTATTGGTAGCCCCATCTAGGGATTGGCCAAACATCCATATGGTCAGCGTGGCACACTCTTCCAACCCATTGACCCTATTGATGTTTGACCCACCCCTTGGTGGACACATAAAATCAATCTGATTGGTGATTTCTACACATTGGATTCAAGTACCTACAAATCTAACAGCTAGAAAATACTCAAATCCAATAGCTAGAAATCATCAATCAGTCTAGTTTTTGGTGCATTGGTCCACCAAGGGTTGTGTCAAACATTAATTGGTTAGCGGGCCCAAAGAATGTGCCACAATTTACATGTAATCACTTTCTTTTCTTGATTCATTATTGTAGTAGCTTTTTGTTACACGTCGAGATGCCACGTAAGGCTACAGATATTGGATTGCAATATGGGGTCCCAATCTCTAGGGATAAACAAAAGACGAGGTGTAATTTTTGTAAAAAAGAGATTGGGAGTGGGGGAGTGTCTCGATTGAAGCAACACTTGGCTGGTGGCTTCCCTAACGTAGAAATATGTAAGTCGTGTCCTATGGAAGTTAGAATACAGATGCAAAGGGTACTAAAAGGATCAGCTGACAGTAGATACGAGAGGACGAGAGCAAGAGAAGAGTTTCAGGAAGCCGTTATGGATTACCCACGCACTGAGGAGCCTGTTATCGATATTTTGGACGACGATGACATATTGAAGTTGGCCAAGAAGAGATCCTTAGCTCATGAGTGGGATGCTGAGCAGAGGCGAAGATTTGAGACTACTAGACTAGACTTCGGATCTTCTGTTCAGGATGTAGGTGGCAGTTCTTCAGGGGGTGGCACGTCGTGCGCCAGTATAGCTGCCCAGTCACGATCTAGAGTTAGTCGTGCTCATAGTGTGAGGGAAACATCCATCCTTCTACAAAATGAGTTCCCTATTGATCCACATGCAGTTAAATGGGAAGATGCCAAGCAAAAGTCATTGAAGGACTCATGGGGCATTGGTGGCTTAAGAAAGAAATTGGGAAGGGCAGTGTCTAAGTTCATTTACTACAGTGCTATCCCACCACATGTGGCGAACACACCATTCTAGCAAGGAATGCTTGATGAGGCTGCTAGATGTGGACCAGGTGTGAAGGGTCCTAGTGCACATGAGTTGATGACAACGTATCTAGCCGATGAAGTAGATGAGCTCAATGCATACATTGATGTTTTGAAGAAGTGGCCTACACACGGAGTGACGATTATGTGCGATGGATGGACGGGGCCCACTAGATTATCCATAATCAATTTTATGGTGTACTATGATGGATAGACCATTTTTCACAAATTTGTTGATGCGTCCAGACCAAGGTTTGAAGTATCGGGCGATCTGGATCTGGATCGGAGCAACCCGAGACAAAGATCCAAAGTTTGTCTCAGATCACACTGGATCGGGCGATCCAGCGATACGGATCGGTTAGATCTATCGCTGGATCGCCCGATCTAGCCGAGTTGACCGGCTCAACTCGCCGAGTCGAACCAGCGGTAAGTACTCTAAAACCCGACTTTTCTTTTGTTTTTTTCCACTCTCCCCCGTTTTCTTCTCCCTCTCAAACCCTACTACACATTTCTCCCCTGTTCACTGATTTGGTAACCTTTCTCAGCCGTTCAAGAAAATAAAAATGAAGAGAATAGCATGAAGAGGGATACAACCAGAAAAAGCTTCAAGCATGGCAACCTCACCTCCTCCATGGCGGATCTACAAGTGAAAGCCCCAACCTGGTCAACAGCTCCTCTCCAAATGTTTAAAAAAAAAAGGAAAGTGGATGAGGAGATTATTGTGTTGATAGATTCAGTGCAAGGAGAAGGAAATTGAAGCCACGATCTGTGATATGGACGAGATGCATGGGAAGAGTCGAGAGATCACTATTCCCAAATGTCAGCTTAGAGGTGGCGCAACCCATAGCCCAAACCCTAGGAACTAAGAGAGACTGAGTATGTGAGGTTACCACTACCGGATATAAAAAAGAAAAGTGGGATTGCCCTAATATCCGGGTATTTCTATGATTTTTTTTATTTTTATCTCATCTCGGATCATGTCGGATCGGACCGATCTGACTGATCCAAACGATCTGGATCGGGATCAGTGGTGGCCGATCCGACTGCCGATCCCGAGACATTGAACTATGGTCTAGACACAAGAAGGATGCTAGTACATTTACAAGTTAATGCGGGAAGTAGTGGATAATATCGGCAAGGAGAATGTCATCCAAATTGTCATAGATAATGGTACCCCTTACGTGAAGGCGGGGAGGGAGCTAATGAAGAAAGAATGGTACAACTTGTTTTGGACTCCTTGTGCATGCCATTGCATCGATTTGATGCTAAAGGATATTGGACAAGGTCAGCAGTGAAGAAAGTAGTTGAACAAGTTAGAAAGATAACAAATTACATCTACAACCACTCAAGAGTCCTAGCGATGATGAGAGAGAAGTGTGGAGGGGACATTGTCCATCTAGGGTTAACGAGATTTGCCACTAACTATATCGCCCTAGAGAGCCTCCTACAAAGGAGGAATGGATTAAATGACATGTTCCATAGTCCAGAATGGCGTGCCTATGAGGGCAATGACACTCCTATAGCAAGAGAGACAGAGGAGTTGGTTAATAAGAACGCATTCTGGGACACAATACGTATGCTAATGAATATCCTTGACCCTATTGTGAAAGTCCTTAGATTGGTTGATGGAGACAAGAAGCCTACGATGGGGTATATTTACCATGCCATCGAGTTGATGAAGGGTCAAATAAAAGCAGCAGCACGCTCACCCCAACCATACTTGGACATCATCGAGGATAGATGGACCAGACAACTATTTCATCCCCTTCATGCTACTGGTATGATGCGTTTTTATTTTATAATTTACTTTATTTATAAATATAAAGCCATTTAATATTCAATTGTTTTGTCGAATTTCAGCATACTACCTTAACCCTAAGTACCAATACAAACATGACCTTGGTACTCAGGACGAACTTTTGGTAGTGATACAGGAGGTCCTGAAAAGGTTGATACCAAATCCTGACCATCAATCGGACTGTTTGAATGAAGTGAGTAGATTTACTTTAAATTGAAATAGATTGAGAAAATCTTAGCATCCTATGATTGATAAACAAATGTTGGGATTTTAATATGCTGTTAAAGACATTTAGAGAGGCACAAGGATCCTTTAGTAGTTCGGTAGCCATAAGTGGAAGAGCCACGATGTAACCAGGTGAATGTACTAATTTATTTATAGTAATATCACATATTATATGTTCACTTCAATTAAAAAAATCTTTATATGTGAAAATTGTAGTTGAATGGTGGATTCTACATGGTTCGTCGGCCCCTAATATAAGGAAGGTCGCCATTAAAATCCTTTCTCAGACAGCATCTTCGTCGGGATGCGAGAGGAATTGGAGTACTTTCGGCCTCACCCACACCAAGAAGAGAAATCAGCTAGGACATCAGAGGTTGCAAGACTTGGTCTTTGTCCATTACAATATGAGACTTCAATTGAAGCATATGAGAGAAGATGAAGATGAGAAGACCACAACACCCATCGACCTAGTAGAGATATTTTGCGAAGGTGAGGAGGATCCGTTGAATGAGTGGGTGAAGGAAATTGGAGAGCCTATTTTGGATGAGCCAGGGGGTAGGCCGAGCACTTTTATTGCTACTGAGATGGGTGTAGACGTTGATGACTTCATGTCTTCACTTCCTAATCGAGATGACATCCATAGGTTTGATACGGGCTTCGACGATGACTTCACATTCTCACCTACTCAGTCACCGACGAGGAGTGGTGGTGGTACTGATGCGGTTGACGATGGTGGGGCCAGTGGTGGTCAAAGGCCTCTGAGTCCATTCATTGGAGAGGCTGAGCATGGATCTCGTCCACCCTCAGCGAGACAGGGGAAGAGTTTGGATAAGACGCAAACGTACAGTTGTCAAAGGCAACTACACGGGCCTACCGAGGAGGATGATGCATACTCTCGCCAGAGCCATGATGTCGACTCCATTGCAGGAATGTTTGACAAAATGAGTATTGGTAGCGGCATATATGGGCAAGGTCATGATGGTGAGAGCTCTTCTTCAGCGTCATATGGTGGATATGACCCACATAGGTGCCCAGAGAGTAGCCAGGACACGTAGTCACAAGCATCGGGATATGGAGCTCCTGGTTATTGTATACCCATTGGGTACAACTTTGGGGTCCAAGTTAACTATGGACCTTATGGTACATATGGTGCACATTGGGAGGTATCATTGATGGGAGTGCAACAACCAACAATTGTTGCACATCCAGACTACCCCGCGATAGGAGTGTTAGCGGGCTTGCATCCCCAACAATACCAACAATATCTCCAAGAATATCAAAATATGTACCAAAACATGATGTCATGGGCCAAATATTGTAATTACATAGGGCACCAATACTATCAAGGTCCTAACCAGGATGGGGATGATGGTGGCCGAAGGTCAATGTGGTTGTGACCTCTCTACTTTTGTACTTATCTATTTGAAGACATAATTTAGATGTAATGAACTTAATTTAAGGTTATTTGATGATCATAATAATTTTTATTTATCATTTTTACTGTTTTTAGTTGACTGACTATTAGATACCTGCCTCAACATATTACAGCCCAGCGAGACCGCTATGGTCATTCATTTTCACACTACATATGGTTGTATATTATGGTTTGATAGCTTATGAATGTTATTTTATGTTTGTTTTATCATTTACTAAACTTTCCACGAAAATTTCCACAATAATCCCATCATTTCCACGAAAAATGTATTATTTTCACACTGGTCGAAATATTTCCATTTCCGGGGTGGTCGAAATAAACCTCGAAATCAAAACTTTTTTCCTTGGTGAGACATGTGAGCTCTCGAAACACTGTCGATCTACTTATCCTTCAAGAGGTAATCGAACTTCTGTTTCCTTTGATCTCGTGCATTCTGATGTGTGGGGCCCTTCCCCTGTGATTTCCATTTTTGGCTTCCGCTACTTTGTTACTTTTGTTGATGACTATTCTTGATGCACATGGGTTTATCCTATGAAAACCAAAAATGAGGTTCATGCCATCTTTAAGGGTTTTCACAAGATGATCCTAACTCAGTATGGTGCCTCCATCAAGGTCCTTCGTTCTGACCAGGGTGGAGAGTATATGTATGGGGGGCTCTAGCAATACTTTTTAGACCATGGGATTTGTCACCAAAATTCTTGCAGTTACACCCCTCAACAAAATGGTGTAGCTGAAAGAAAGATGCGACATCTGACTGAGGTGGCCCGATCTCTTCTGATCGGCTCCAAAGTCTCCAAATCCTATTGGTCGGATGCAGTTTTAACTGCTGCTTATTTGACTAACAGAATGCCTTCTCATGTTCTCAAATTCAAGTCTTCTCTACAGGTTCTTACTCCCGATGCTTCCTTACTCACAATCCCTCCTTGTATCTTTGGGTGTGTATGCTATGTATACATCCTTGGTCCCCATCGTACCAAACTTGATCCCAAAGCGCTTAAATGTGCATTTCTGGGTTACTCTTATTCCTATAAAGGGTATAATTGTTACCATCCTTCCACAGGGAAGAAGTTTGTGTCCATGGATGTTACATTTAGAGAGGATCTACCTTTTTTCTCCGCCTCTCTTCAGGGGGAGAATAGTAGTGAAGAGAGGTGTGAGGATGTTCCTCTGCCTACTATATTACTCTCTCCTCCCTATCTTAGCTTGAGAGGTCTCAGACTACTCTACCTGCTACTGAGGCCGATAATGCTCCTGGTGCCCAGAAGGAGTTCATCGTCTATCGCAGAAGGGAGAAAGTCACAGCTGATCCTGTACTAGTGGTACCATCCTCGGATCGAGGTAATTCTCCTTCCCTCTCTATACCTGTCATTTCTTCTTCTGCTGATGCTTCTGATCTTCCCATTGCTTTAAGAAAATGAGTCAGAAGCTGCACTTAGCATCCTTTGAACCACTTCGTCTCTTATGATGCCTTGTCCCCCTCCTATAAAGCCTTTATCACGTCCCTTTCCAGTATTCCTGTACCCTCTTCAGTGGCAGAAGGGCTGGCTCAACCAAGATGGAAAGCTGCTATGATAGAGGAAATGAGAACTCTAGACAAGAATGGGACATGGGAGCTTGTTGACCTACCAAGAGGCAAGAAACCTGCGGGTTGCAGATGGGTGTTCACAGTCGAGTACAAGGCAGACGGGTTAGTTGAGAAGTACAAGGCAAGATTAGTAGCCAGGGGGTATACTCAGACCTATGGGATTGACTATGTAGAGACTTTTGCACCTGTGGCAAAGATGAACTCCGTTAGGGTGTTGTCGTCCTTGGCAGCAAACCAAGAGTGGCCTTTGCATCAGCTAGATGTGAAGAATGCCTTTTTTCATGGTGACCTACATGAAGAAGTGTACATGGTGCCTCCTCTTGGATTCACTCCACCAGGAAATAGTAGCAAGGTGTGTCGACTGAAGAAAACTCTCTATGGGCTTAAACAATCTCCAAGGGCATGGTTCGAGAGATTTACCCTAGCTATAAAAAGGCTAGGTTATACTCAAAGTCAGGCCGATCACACCCTATTTTTGAAGCATCAAGGGAAGAACACCACTGCCCTCATTGTTTATGTTGATGACATCATTCTCACAAGGAATGATGCAAAAGAGGTAGCTAAACTGAAGCGTGAGTTAGCAGAGGAGTTTGAAACCAAAGATCTAGGACCTCTCAAGTACTTCCTAGGCATCGAAGTTGCAAGATCCAGTCAAAGGATCTTCATCTCTCAGAGGAAGTATGTCTTAGATTTGTTACAAGATTCTGGCAGATTGGGTTCCAAACCAGTGGACACTCCTATAGAGCAGAATCACCAGTTAGCAGATGTCAGTGGTGAGCTACTACTGGATGGAGGGAGCTTTCAAAGGCTAGTTGGGCGATTGATCTATCTTTCCCTGACTCGACCTGACATTGTCTATGCAGTGAGTGTGATCAGTCAGTATATGCACTCACCCAGAGATGTTCATCTCGAAGCAGTACATCGGATCTTAAGATATCTCAAGTCAGCTCCTGGTAGAGGTCTTCTGTTTGAGAAGAATGGCCACATGCGTATAGAGGCGTATACCGATGCAGACTGGGCAGGGGCCAAAGATGATCGTAGATCTACTTCTGGATATTGTACCTTTGTTGGGGGCAATCTGGTCACTTGGAGAAGCAAGAAGTAACCCGTTGTCGCCAGATCTAGTGCAGAGGCTGAATTCAGAGCAATGACACATGGCTTGTGTGAGATGCTTTGGTTGAAGGTATTGGTTGCTGAACTTGGTTTCCCAGTTTTAGGGTCTGTGAGCTTGTACTGTGACAACAAGGCCACTATCAGTATTGCTCACAGCCCCGTTCGGCATGATTGTGCCAAGCACATTGAGGTGGACCGGCACTTCATTAGGGAGAAGATTGTCTCTGGGGCAGTGTGCACCCCATTTGTGAAGACTGATGAACAGGTTGCAGATGTCTTCACGAAGGGAATTCCAAGCTGGCAACTCCATAAATGCTTGTGTAAGTTGGGCATGAGAGATATTTATGCACCAACTTGAGGGGGAGTGTTATCATATACATATTTCTATACGTATTTCTTACGTATATTTCATTAATTCAAGGACCCTTGAGGGGTATATTTGTCTTTTTGTATTCCCCTTTACATAAATAAGATTTATGGAGTCATTGTGACCTAAGCACAATGACATCCTTTCTCTCTCTCTTCTCTGTTCTTCCTTCTCTCTTCTCTAAATCTAACCCTAATTGAAGAATTCAACTACTTCCAAGCAGTTTAACATTGCTTAAAAGTTACAATTTCAGTTGTTCTAATCAATCTAATTTTTCATTACCTAAAAATGGCCCTTCACACAATTTAGATTCAAAAGTTGATCAAGTTGCCTCTGTTTTTCATGTGATGGATCTTTCCATTGCCTGGGTTGGTTTGACGTAAATTTGGGCTTGTGCATTACTTTGTGTTTTTTGTCCAGCATAAGTATCCGTGGAAGACCTTATTTTTTTGTGAATGTGCATTTTGAGTAACAGAATCAAGCTCTTCAATAAATGACATGATTTGCTTTCCCCGTGTATTTTACAAATACAAGATCTGTTGACTTCTAATGTAACAGTATTCTCTGCACATACCAACAGTATATTCCATTTACGGTCTAATTATCTCCATTATTCATATTCACCAGTCTGTAATCCTTTGATGATACTCCACGTAATAAACAGATGGTTGATTCAAGATTCAGGGAGCTGCTTGATCACTCTAAGATACTTCTAAAGAAGAAATGGCTGTTTGGCATACTGGATGATTTTGTCACAAAGCAACTCCCACACAATGTGACTTGGGGGCTGAGTTTGTTGTATGCTATGGAGCACAAGGGAGATCGAGCATTAACATCAACTCAAGGTGAAGTGGATCGTAATGATTTTGTAGACTAGCAGTTATTATTATGTTGTCTCCGTCTTTATACTTTTCTAAAACATCTTCAGGTGAGCTGGCACATGCTTTGCGGTACCTAGCATCTGTAGTATCACAAAGCTTCCTAGCTTTTGGTGACATTCTTGAGTTGCATAGAAAATATCTTGAACTTTCTGGTGGTATCAATCGGATTTTTGAGCTTGAAGAGCTTCTTGATGCTGCTCAAAATGGTACTTCCATTGATCTTTCTATATTTGATACGTTTTTACACCAAATCATTTGAATGTGGATCTCTACTTTCTGTGCCTTTTGTTTTTTTCGAAGTTCGGTTTATTTGAACTATTTTTGTTGGTTTCTATTTTTAAAATTCTTCTTTAAGTGCTTATCTCATTATCAGTTGAAATTGTACATGAAAGGTTTCCTGTACAAATGATAAGACTTGAGCTCTTAAATGATACAAATGTCTGGGACCTGGGCCTGTAACTGTCATTTTATACATTATTTTGTTGTTATTTTACTCATTTGGTGAAAAACAATTTTGGCATTGACTGATGTTGATATTGTTGTTGGCCTGATTTCACTTTTGTATTTTGCTTCACAAATAAATATCTTTTGATCTTGTGATTGAGTGATTGACAACTTCGGTGTCATTTCTTTTAAAAGAACATTTGAAAATTCTGCATTCATGTTGCTAATAAATGTTGGCTATACAGAGGTTCCTCTGCCTGATACTCTTTCGTCATTTGAGAGGAGCGTTGTTTCCTCTGAAGATATTATTTCCTTCTCTGAGGTGGATATTATCTCCCCAGCACAGAAGTTGTTGGCTAGGAGGTTGAAATGTGACATAATACCAGGGAAAAGCCTGCTTGTTACTGGTTAGTGAAGTAATGTCCCGACTCTTTTTCTGGAATCCAAAGCTACTGTTTTGCTTGCTTACAAAAAAAAA
The DNA here is from genome assembly GCA_035048495.1 of Euptelea pleiosperma. Taxonomy (NCBI): domain Eukaryota; kingdom Viridiplantae; phylum Streptophyta; class Magnoliopsida; order Ranunculales; family Eupteleaceae; genus Euptelea; species Euptelea pleiosperma. Next base: position 18,111,117 of record CM068552.1, read on the forward strand.
AAAAGGAGCTACTGTCCAGCTTTGATCTAATAATTCTGTTTGGAATTTTTAAGGTCCCAACGGGAGTGGGAAGAGTTCTGTTTTCAGAGTCCTTCAAGGTCTGTGGCCCATTGTAAGTGGAAGACTCACTAAACCTGGCCAAAATATCAATGAAGGGGCGGAATCGAGTTGTGGTGTTTTCTATGTTCCTCAGCGGCCATATACATGTTTGGGAACCCTAAGGGATCAAATAATTTACCCTCTCTCACATAAGGAAGCAGAATTGAGGGCAATAAAAATCTCTGGAAAAGGTAAATGTGTTGTGTAAGGCACAATACCTTTTATGCTTGCCATTACGCTTCTTTTTCCTGCATTTTCTGTGCACAACTGCAAACTGCCTCCTTTCTTTTGTCTTTCAGAGCAATCAAAATACATCCTCCCTTAAGGATGATAAAATTAACCTGACTGGAAGAAATCAGTTTTTCAAAACAACTGTCACTATATGTTCTGGCTATGAGCATGGTTTTAAAATTCGGCGAAATTAGCCGAATTAATTCCGAATTTTGAATGACCGAATTAAAGTGTACATGTATTAAAAAATTTACAAAATTTCACTTAAAATTCACCAAATTAATTTGCTTAATTTGAAGTAAACATTAAAAATTCAGCTAATTTCTCGAAGTATTAATTCGTTTAATTCGAAGTAAACAGTAAACTTGGAGAATTTTTGCCAAAACGTTGGTAAAACACACTGATTTTTAAGGGTATGATAAAAAAAAAAACTCATTATATTATAAAAACAACCATTTAGAGCAACCTAATCAAGACTAAAATCTTTTCACCCATTTTGGCAAAAATTCTCCAAACTTCTCGAAGTTAGCGAATTTTTACAGAAATTCTCTTATGTCCAATTGAACTTTCCCAAATTAATTCCGAATTTTAACTAACCGAAGTTAAAGCGAAGTCAAAGTTTAGAACCTTGGCTATGAGTACAAAAAGTAGTAACATTGAAAATGTTGTTGGTGTTTTAATTTCATTCATTTTCGAAGTCATATATCTAAATCACATTCCTAAGTACCCAAGATAACCCTTGCACTTTGAAAATAACCTAAAACTTTGTTCAAATGGACATGTTTCAGTAAAACCTTTGAAATTTAGGAGCATCAGGAACTATTTTTAAATTAAGGCCATCAGGATATGTGCTTGCTGGCTCAGCATCCGGGAAATACTTGCATTGGGCCCACCAGTTTTTGCCAAAAATTTCCAAATGTTTACAGCCAAAAACTGGCTGCAAACACTCCCCCTACAGCTCTCCTCCCTGACCGTTATCACTGCCATCATTTGCTGTCGCCGCCCAAGCAACATACAAACATTTCCCAACAAATATTTGCTTGACAGGATACCAATCAGGGCTAAGTGCTGAAGTTGGATATCCTTGCTTTGTCTCCAGCAACATGATTCACGTATCTGAATCTGACAGGAAAAGGTTTTACTGAAATAACCTAGGGGTGGGCTTAGCTTTCAAAGGTTTTTGTGGGCTTGTCTTTAAAAAATGTTTGCAAATAAAGAAGTTAAATCTTGATTGTAGCTCTACTTTGGGAAAAGTCTAAAAATCAACCTTTGAACCTATTTCCTGCTGTGATGCTGAGATGGGTTTGGGATTCATTCATATAGCATGTCTATCATTCCCCCCTCCTTTTTACTGTTGCGGTTTTAGAAAAGCAAAAGTATTTTCTTTTTATGACGAATTCATGGCACATTTTAGGTGAAAAGTCAGATGATGCCGCATATGTACTGGACACACGTTTGAGATCTATTCTTGAGAATGTTCGATTGGTCTACCTTCTTGAAAGGGAGGATGGAGATTGGGATGCTAATCTGAACTGGGAAGACATTCTATCTCTAGGAGAACAGCAAAGACTTGGCATGGTGAGCTCAATTAATAATCGCAAATTTTACTTATTTATTTTATAAACAAGAATTTGTTGGTAGAAAATTCGTTGCAGTTGTTTTTTTTCTAATTGGCATCATAATACTGTGTGCATACCAGGCTCGCCTGTTCTTTCACAACCCTAAATTTGGCATCCTCGATGAGTGCACCAAGTATGTGACCATAACTACATGTATTTCAAGTTCTTATTCGGTTCAGTAACAAACAGAAATGCCTGCTCATGGGTTTATCATATTCTTCTTTCTGATGACAGTGCTACAAGTATCGATGTTGAAGAACACCTGTACAGGCTAGCAAATGAGATGGGCATAACTGTTGTTACCTCTTCGCAGGTAAGTATTGAATTGTTCATTATTACAAACTCAGGATACGACATGATTATTATCCATGTTTTAAACATTTTGCATGTATTGTGCTTCGTAAATCTCAGCGACCTGCTCTTATACCATTCCATTCCACGGAGTTGCGGTTGATTGATGGTGAGGGCAAATGGGAGCTGCGTTCGATTAAACATTGAGTTGGTCAAAACCTGCAACGATCAGCTTCACTCCATATAGGAGCATCATTTCCTGAGGGAGTCGAGCATTCCCGGCTTCTCCATTCATGAATAGATTGATTCGTAAGTACAGCATACCCTTGTAATTTCCTTATGGCAAGATTACTCAATCCGTGTCAATGTACTTGGGGATATGCATTCCGGGCGAAAAGCAGAAGCAGGTCGCAACATTCCAAGAGCTGAAACAGTTGTAAACAAGTCACAGGCAACAAATGGCTTGATTTGATAATAAGAATTTAGCATGTAAGCATCCCCAATAATTGAATGTAATATAAAGAAATCTTGCATAGGCCATAAGATGCTAGCATGCACTCCTGTATGGTGTAATACCGAATTTTTTCATTTGATTAATCATTCAAAAATAAACTGACAGGAGAAATTCAGGCGTATCACTAATCTGTTGACCATTGTGGATTTTGTCCTTGAATAACTATTGATAAGACAAACTTGAAAATTTTCTAAACCTACTATTAATGATCTCTTAAGTATGAAAATTGAACAAATTGGGTGATCCTTCTAACCATCCAACCAGTTGTTCACTTCGTAGGCGGGAGGTTTCACAAAAATAACAAGTCTGTTCATTGTATGGTGAGGATCGTAAAAAAATGGTGGTATTTCTTGTAGGCAGTGTCCCATTTTTGTCAGTTTCTTTGGTGTGGGCAGGCATTTGCAGTTTTGCACCAATTGGTCGCTGTATGGTTTATTGGTTTATTCAAATTTTTGTAGACAATTGAGTAAAACTCAAAGAAATTAGATTTAGGCGATTTCTCGTTGTCCCCCACTCGGTTCTCTTATCACCCCCCACACACACTTAAACTATAAATAAAAGGGAATTTTTTGACTACCCCAATGTTATATTTGAAATTTGACATACCCCCCACAATTTGAAAAAGCTGACATACCCGACCTGGTCTACCTAATGTTGACTGTTGTAGACCCTAATTGACTTAACAATTAATTTTCTGAAGAGTCCGTCCAGGGCTGCACCCACTTCTTACAACCGAGGTTGGGGCCCACATGGAGATCATGTTGGACAATCCAACCATACATTGAGCTGTCCTTGCCATGATGATCATCATTGCCAAAAATCAGTTCACTTCGACAATGTTAACCATATAAAAAATTGAGCGAAAATAATAGTTTAACTTAATGATCTGGATTTTTTAAATTATAGTCATATTTTCATGAGGTTAAGAATATCGAAATATCCTGATTTTTTGTGAGAAGGGTAACCATAATATGAAAAACGCATTTTGGAGTGGGATTGTCGAACTTGATCTCCATGTGGGCCCCACCACTGGGCGTAAGAAGTGGATATAAGAAACGGGTGTAGCTCTAGACGGACTCTTTTCTGAAAGGACAACAATGACCCTTCCTTGAACACAGCGTTCCTGTAGGAAGGAAATTCACAAGCATTTTTGATAGGGAAGACTGCACTCCTTTGCCAGGCACGTCTCTTCCGGCCAGTTTGCAAAGGCAACTGTGGAGATGGGGGTACGGGGATGTGTTATCTTGTGGGCCAGCATTGTAGATTTTGATTCCAGTTCAATCAGTTTGCTCCGTTTCTGGTGGCATTCAAGCAAGCCGATGAAAACAGAGGAGACGAAATGGAAAGTGGTGGATTGGCCCCCTTCCTTCGATTTCTTCCCATTAAAACCAGTTGCAAGAAGCACAACATCAGCCTCCAACTTCTTGTTGTCTTCTAATTCAACTCCCCCACTCCAAAACGACCATTTTGATGCCCTCTTAAACAAGATCCTTCCCGCTCAGCCTTTGTAAAGAAAATCTCCGGCAAAATAGCCATCTGACAAGATGCAACGTCCTCCTCAAATGGAGATCCGGTTTCAATCCATACCTTCTCAATGGAAGCTGCACATCAATCGAATGACCTGCAACTTTTGTCATCAACCTCTTTGAATAGGTTACTCAAACATGGGATGGTCGCCGGAGCAACCCACCAGAGTCTCACGACAGGCCGTCCGCTACCCCACTACCGGGTTTGATTTAGGGTTAGGGTTTTGACCCAAACCGACATTGCAAGGTTGAAGGAAGGGACAATATTGTTGTCCTTTCAGAAAAAATAATTCTTAGTCAATTAGGGTCTTCAACAGTCAACGCTGGCAGACCAGGTCAGGGGGTATGTCAACTTTTTCAAATTGTGGGGGTATATCAAATTTCAAATATAACATAGGGGGGCATGTCAAAAATTCTCTAAATAAAAAGACAATCATACCCCCTTGGTTTTCTCAAATCTTCTTCTAGGTGTAGACCAAAATATATAAGATTGTGAAACTGTACCCTCCCGCCGAAACAATGGTCACTCCAACGGTAAGAGGGTACAATACAATGAAAACCCACGTTTGCGGACCAAATGGCACACTCCTACCGCATTTCTAAGTGTAATTTCAATATGTAGGTACCGAAATAGAATTCAATTTCTCTGTATTGTGATGCCTTTTGCACTAACACATTTGCAGACCAATCGGCTCTTAACTCATTTGCACGTGGGCCCCATGTCATTAGTAAGAACAGCACGAGTCATTCTAATAAATGACCAATGAACATGGGGCCCACGTGCAGATGAGTTAAGAGCTGATTTTTTGTGAGGATGATCTCTTCACAAAAAATCATGGAGATCATCCTCACAAAAAATCAGTAACTTTTGAAACTTCTAACCCTATCAAATATGGACCTATATTTAACGGTGAAAATCGACAGTCCAATATTTTTTAACTTGCAACCCACTTTTCGGAAGGCTAGAAATGTTGGAATTGGCTGATTTTTGTGAGGTTGATATCCATGTTGAAAAGAATATCATCACCAAAAATTAGCCATTAACTCATCTGCACGTGAGCCCCACATCTATTAGTCATTATATTAGTAAGAATATCATGATGGTGTAGAAAAGTGGAGTGCAATATTAAGATAAAATTGTTAACGGAAATGGTGAATAATTTATATAACAAAACAGGGAAGTTGTCTCCCCACTTATACCCCCTCTTATCTATTTAGACAAAGAAGGGCTGAGATCTTATCCCCCAAATAAATGGTGGATCTCAGCCATTCACACCCAATTTTGACAAACGCTTTGTTGGAGAGTGCTGTGGGCACTGGCCACCCACTATCTATATAACAAGTGACAGTGGTTGTCTTATACCCCTCTTTCTTATATGGCCTCAAAAATGAGTAGCTGAGATCCACTATGCTTCATATCAATGACTGAGATTAACTCCCACCTGATTTTGACAAATATTTTGTCGGAAAGTACCGCGGGCACGGGCCACCCACGCATATAACAAGACAACTCAGTTGTATTCTCTTATTTTATCCATCCATCTAATGTGGACGGTTAGATAAAGAGTGGTTGAGATCAAATCCATTGATCTAATGCGGATGGTTAGATTTCAGCCACTCAATCCGCCTCATTTGACCTCAATTTATTCAAAATTTGAATTTCAACACCGTTATTTTTTGTTATTTCTGTTATTTTACTATTTCTACCTCTGTGCGTTATAACAACCGTTGTTTTCTGTTATTTCTATTATAATCGTTATAACAGCCGTTGTAATGGAAAAAACAGTAACACCCGAGTCCGCTATACCGTTTGAGTGCTGAAGGCACCCAATTTTTACGAACACTTTTGTCGGAGAGTGCCGTGGGCATGGGCCATTTACTATTCTATATAACAAAGCACATTGGTTGTCTCCCTACTTATACCTCCTCTAATCCTCCCCTAAATGGACGGTGGATCTCCGCCACTCATCCGATTTTGGCAAATTCTTTGTCGAGGAGTGCCGATGGCACGGGGCACCCACTAGTGGCTTAACAAGGCACACATACTAACATTACTCCCACTTGCCCTTAAAGCCATTTTGCAACAACTCTCAGTTTCATCCCTTCAACGCGCCTTTCAAACATAGGATCTAACAGGTTGCCTACAGAAGCTTTCTTTGCTAGCTACCAAGATCTCTGATATATGGTATTTTCTTTCTTTGTGCTTGCCTCCCTGGTGATTTCTTGGATCTTTGGTTTGTGTAACTGTCAACAACTGAGTCAAGGAACAACCCATTTTACTTAGATTATAGTTCATAAAAATTCATCACTAGTTCCAGAGACTTTTATGGACATTAGTGTTTGTCAGCATATTTCAAGATTGTGGTACTCTCTATCTCATAATCTTGGAGTCTTGTTTACCAAATTCATGCGACCATCATCCTAATCATGATTAATCAAGGGGAGCGCATATTTGCACACCCCATTTTCCTATCCCGGTGGACTCCTAGTCGAGGGCACACCCCAAAAAGAGAGATCTTTCTCTAAAACTTGGCTGACCGGTGACTATCACTAACCACCCACAAAATGAGCCACATATCACATTTTTAGAGGACATTGAGCATGTAGATGTTTGGCCAATCTCTAAGTGGACCGACAAACCAAAAATCAACTTGACTAGTGATTTTGAATTCTTCTCGTAATAACTTAAATCAAAGACATATATAATAATAATACGATCGTCTACAAAAGCATCATTCCCATTGTTATATGCTCCTTCCATCAAAATGATGAGTAAAAAGGTGGAAATAGAACAGAGCCCGAAGAAGAGACGAGGCAAGTCGAAAGCTAGAATCCGGATAAACTGTATAGATGAAGTCAAATTGTCCAAGAAATTCCATCAAAAAGATTTTAGACAGCCAAAAACAACTTTTAACATCGGCAATACAAACACACGAATCCCAAAGTCTAAAAATAAACAAACAAAAAGTCAAAAATTAACCGTCCATACAAAAAATTGTCTAATCCTTTTGGCCCAAACCCTAATGTCGTGATCCAAGGTTGAAGAAAGGGACATTATTGTCATTTTCAAAAAAATACTGTTAGTCAAACTTTAGTCAATAATGGTAGACCGGGTCATATAGGGGTATGTCAGCTTTTTCAAATTGTGGGGGTACGTCCAATTTAAAGATAACTTAGGGGTATGTCAAAAATTCCAATGTCAAGTAAAAGGCAACTCAAGACGGTGGTCCACGTCCAATACAAATCAGGTCCTCATACATTGATCATACAGGTGGTACTGGCACCCACGTTCTAGCAAATTCCAAAATACAACGTGGAGCACTCATTCAGGCCCACTGACCCATGAATGTTTGGCCCACCTTTAGATGGATCTACACACCAAAAATTGCTTGATTGGTGATTTCTAGCAGTTAGATTTGAGCACCCAAAAAATATTTGAATCTAAGGGCTAGAAATCATCCAATTAAATGCTCAGATTCACCTGCCTGAAAGCACCAATTAAGCTGATTTGTGGTGTAGGTCCACCAAGAGGTAAGCCAAAGCTGGTCAAACATCCATTGGTCAGTGAGGCCGAGAGAGTATTCCACGTGGCATTTTGGGAGGGGACTTAAGTCCTCGGGGACAGCAAACTAGCGTTCTGATTGGACCATCACGCTTCCGTGTGGGGTCGGGCGTTGGGACTGGGACTTTGATCTTGGCTCCGGCTTAGTAATTCTCTAACATCAAAAGGTATTTGAAGAGGAAGAATTGACAGGCCGTTCTATTCGCAAATCTGCAAAGGCAGAGTGAAATCAGGGTCTCTCTCTTTCTCTCGAGCCAGTCCAGAAAGAAAGCAAAGCAAAAGAGGGGGGCGAGGGTCTTGTGTGCAGATCCGACCGTCGACCACGACCGCGATGCTTTCCACCGTCCGATCCTTGTCTCTCTTCTTCGCCATCTCTCTCTTCCTTCATGTTGTCTCCACTCTGGCCTTCGCTTCCGAGTCAGATCACAAGGTAAAGTGCACGCTCTATCACCGTATGATCTCTAATTAGCTCAATTTTTTGTAGATCTTCTGCTTGATTTGTTATTTCTCTGAACTAATTTCGTTTTCTTCAGATCCGTTAAATTAAAATTTGTCTCAACGACCACAGATCGCTTAATTGAACCTAGTAGTCATAGTGGTAGTAGTGTTGTTTGATGTTGATTTTCAGGACTGTCTGTGTGTAGGATTAGATCTGAACTAGGTTAGGTTTGTTTCTTTGTGTCGTCTCGGATCTCTTTTTGGCCTCATTGTTTCGCATCCATTTTAGATTCTATCATCTTTTGCTTATTTTTTGTCATTTTGTATTGTCTTGTTTATACAGTTGATGTGTGAATTATTTAGGAGATCTTTGCCCCAATCAGTTTAGAATACGTTCTTCAGTCTGATGGAGAAATTTGTGGTGTTTTTGTGCGAGTTTCGCTGTATTTTTTTTGTAGAAATAAGTTTGTTCTGGTTATGCGGAAGCATGCTTGACCAAAGTTACGAAGAAATGCTATCGCAATTTGTGTTGCAATTTAGACACCTGAGGTGTTTTGGTGACTGCACAGCTCTATGTCAATTACTGAAACATCCTCAGATGTCCACGTGTTAACACAAGTTAGCGAGAAGTTATGGAATGGAGTCCTGTGCTCTCTCTTTTCAATTTTTTTGTTAGAAGCACAGTTCATTATCTCGGTCCATCTTGGCTGGGTCGTCTCGTTCCGGTGTGGTAATCGTTTCGTGCCAAAAGCGTAATTTAAGTAGCTAAACTGGTTTAAAACCTTATTTTCATGGTATGTTTGTATAAAAACTGTAAACCAAATTTGTAGCCTAATTAAGCATTAAAAAATAGTTTAATCTCTACTAGACATTGATTTTTTTTTTTACATTGTCTCGTTCCGTCTCGGTCGAGAAGTCTAGTTTCATCAGCTAACTGAGAGAACGAGGCAGGACGATATTTTAAATCTTTGTTTATAAGTATGCATTGTAATACTGGTTTGAATTTTGTTGCGTAAGGATTATTTACTGGATTTATGTTAATAAAAGATTTGAGGACACGCATTAACAAAAGATACTGCTCTAACTGGACTTATGTTGTCTACCCCAAATATTTGGGATAAGGCACTGTTAATGATGATGATGATGAACACATACGGGGATATAAACAACATGATATTAGTGTAGAAGAATATGATTAAGTTTGTATGGTCCTCTTGCGATGAGATTTAGCTCGTGAGATTCTCAATGCTGCCTGTAGGACCTTAGATTTGGTTTGTTATGAGTTATGACTTGTGACAAGGTTAGAGTTTTTTAAGAAAATCTAAGATCAGTGGATGATCTTCTTAGTAAATTCTAAGAACAGTGTTGCATTGCAGCCTTTTGGAGTATATGAAGTACAGGAGCATTACGGGCATTTCTAGTTCATTGTAAGGGGGATGACAAAAAAAAAACCAATCGGGAAATGATAAATGAGCTGTTCTATCCTCTAGAAGGATCTTGAAGAAAACTGGAGGAAAAGAGAGGGCAGCTGGAATTTGAACTGCAAAAAAATCTTGGTTTTGTGTTGATGTGTGTTTTTCCTGTCAAAGCATGTCTCTAATCCCTACTTTCTGAATGAGACAAGTATCCCAAGAGTTGAATCTCTATTGAGACATGAGAGGCTATGGAGGGATGTTTAAATCACATTTGTTGTTGAAAAGTAGTTGTAGAAAACATCGAGACTATTTCTGATAGATTGTTTTTTTTTATAAGTGTAAACTTTATTAGAAAGCTAAAGAAGAACAAGACAAACAAGCATCAAGGCTAAAAGAGGTCGAGATGACCTACGAAAAGTCGAGGCAGGTCCAAAAAGATACAAACCCTAGCCACACTCCCTAGGGAGAACCACCCACATCAATCCCTAGAACAAAGAATGTTCATGCAAAAAAACAAAGTCTTCGAAAAATAACCCCCTGCATTCCAAAACCGCCTTGTACCACAAGAACTGTAATCCCTTAATGTTGAGGATAATTGAAGCCTCATCTTCACTCTTGCCTTCGAAAGCCCTTTGTTTGGATAGTTGATGCATTACTTTTGTTATGCAGGCAAGTTTATATATGTTGAAAGGATTGGCAAAATTTGTTGTTAATCATTATCTTTGCATTTTTTTTGTTTTAGTTTTTATCCAAGCCATCCAATCTTTTAGATTGTGGTGTTTAGACATTGTAGATGTGAGCAGAACTGTAACTGCATAGTGAGACACCATTCTGCATTGTGAGGCTGAGTGATGAGGACATCAAATTGTCCTACCCTAGAGTGTACTAGAGGAGGAGAACTGGAGCCATACCTGCGTCATTATATTTTGATGACTTCTATGTGGGCCCTGCTTCAAGTTCTTCGTCACATTGGGAGCGGAAGATCCCATATGCATAGTATCTTGAAGATTCCACACTGGAAAGATGCATGTGGGCTGCAATAAGGATCTCTTTGTTAGTTGTTAGTTTTGGTTTTATTATTGGTTTGGGTGTCTTAGCAATATTTTAATATTTGTGGGCCTCATTGTAATTTTTGTATTTGCATAAATGGGCTGTATTTTATTTCAGCTATTGGATGTCTTTAGTTGTTTTGGATGGTCCAAATTAGATTTAGGGATTGGAGTTAATATAAAAACTCTCATTGTTATAAATTGAATTATTGATGAATGAAATTGAAGAACCAAGCTTTTGAGAAACTCCTATGAAAGGGTTTGGTGTGAAGCCATTACTTTGGTGTGATTCCAAGGTAAATTTATTGTACTCTTCTCCTCTGTTCTTCCCCTCTTGATTCTTTATTCCTCTTTATTCTTTTTATTTGATCTGGTTCAACCCAAAAAAAAACCCTATCCGTACACCATCTCCACCCCAAAAACCTAATATACCCCCATCCCAACCTAGCTATACCCTACCCCCATCCCAACCCTAGTTGCACCACTCCCCACCCCTACTACACCCTGTGGCACACCTCTATGCCCTTGATCTCCCCTGTGGCACCCCTATTCTCCCTCTCTCTTCTTCCTTTGGCTTACCCTGACATCCCTATACCTTACGGCACCACCAAAACCCCTTCTTAACCCTGTGGCACCCCTATAACCTAGTTCTCCTCTGCGTTACATCATCTATTCTCTCATTCAGCCTAGAAACCCACTTGAATCTCTTGGTTTCCCTCTATAACCCCATCTATTCTCTCATTCGGCCCAGAAACCCACTTGAATCTCCTGGTTTCCCTTTGTACCCCAGAACTTTAATTAAACCTTGCTGAACCTAATTTTATTTATTGAATCATTGATAATGAATATGGCGAATCTACATGTGTTGATTGAACCCTAGGCTAGTGGAAGTTCTGACTTCCATTGAACCCTTCGATCAATAATTGGAGGTTCGTACTGCTGGATTGTGATTTTTTTTTTACCTCGAATTAATTATTTTAATTATCTGCTAGCATCTCTAAATAATTGTGGTAGATTTCAGATTTATTTTATGCTTCATATTGCTCATGGAAATTTAATTTTGATCTCAAATTATCATCTAGGCTTAGTTTTCACAGTCCTGCATCACCGAGAGCCCTATGTGGAGGCACACCCATGACCAGAAATGGTATTAGAGGTTTGGAGTGAATGAATGTTATGTAGTTTGTTTTGCTTCTTTTTCCTTATATCAAAAATCTCAAGGAAGATGGTTACACGTTGTGAGTGACCAAGAGGCAAGTGCAGAGGCATACTCATGGCCATTAATAATATTAGAACTTTGGAGCGATTGAACCAAATCATACTAAAGTATCATAGATTGTCTTTCTAGAAAAATCAGTGAACAAAATAATAGGTTGAGACACAATTCTTGCTAAGCGGCTTACAACCTAAGCTCGTATTACACCTTATGAATAGATTTATAGCTTTTATTACCTGTGTATCTGGATCTTTTTTTCAACTTTGGTTCATCAGTTGAAGAACTTTCTAAGGTGTTATTCATAGTTTTTCTCTTAGCACGTCTTTCATTGGAATGGCCAATGAAAATAAAGCCCAAGCCTATCAGACAGGTTCAGGGTCATATCAAACTGAATTAGAGAAAAACTAATTCTGTATTTGAAGTAATGCCTTAGAAAGTTCTTGTTCCCTCATACCAGAGATAGAGCAGGATCGGCTACAAGTTTGATAATAACAGAGATAGAGAGAATTTTTTTGAGAGATACAAAGAGAGAGAGAGAGAGAGAGAGAATAACAAAGAAAGATACAGCGAGATAGAGAATAGCAAGTAAAAGTAGAAAATTTTACTCCGAGAGACAATTGAGCTCTTGTTCTCAATTTATAGAAGAAAGCGGAATCGAAACCTTTGAAATCCGGAATTCTCTGGAATTTGGTAAAAGATTCAACTTAGACTTGGTAGAACTATTTGTCGGTGAGTACTGTAGCAATAGTGACTTTTACTGTAGCACTTTTTGTCTTTTTGTGAAATTTGTCAAGTGGATCAACTTTCGGTGGTATGGCTTAGACACGGCTTTGGAGGAAGACTTAAATACGACTGTGAGACGATTTTGATACGGCGTTGGCTTTGAGAACGGCGTTGTCACACGGCTTTGGAGACCGGCTTTGACATGGCTTGGAGACTTTTTTGATCTTTCTTCAATCATTATTTGAACTTACTTTGAATTCTTTTGTATTGCGGCATGATCGGATAATTCTTGACGGGGGCTGATTGAGATATTTGTCATCATCGATGGTGATGCTTGTTTCTTTTTTGAAGGTAAGGCATTTTTGGAAACAATTTGTTTGATATGCAACACATCAGCTATATTCTTTTGAACAGGAGATCTTGGAGATATTAATTTCGCGATTGAGGATCTTTGAGATGATCGATTTGTTGTTGAGGCAATTCTTGTGATTATTGTGCATATCGCAGTTGAGGCTTTTGGAATGATCCATATTAGAAAAAATCTTCTACAGTTGGTTCTATGTCAGGGGCATTTATGGAGTCAGAATCGTCCTCAAGGTGGACTGATGGTGTTGGAGAAGCTTTGGAAGAAACTATTTCTTTGAGCATGAATACTTCATTACACAATTTTTGAATTTCTTTAAGAGCTTTGGCAAGGCTTTGGGATGAGGAAATGGCATATTTGAAAGTCTTACTTTGAAGTTCGAGACGGAGAGTTGGCACCTCTCATTTTTGGATGTTCTGAAGGAATTCTCTGGTTAAAAAATCAGGAAGAGAATTTGAAGATCCTTTAATATAAGTAATATCAAAATCAAAGATAGAAAGAAGAGCTTGCCATCGGGCAAAAATATGCTTGGAAGCAAGATATTTAACATCCTTTTGTAAAATTTCTTTGGCAGACTAATAATCAACACGAATTAGAAATTTTTGGTTTAAAATATCGCTTTGAAATTTTTGAACGCATAAAACAATGGAAAAGACTTCCTTTTTGACGGTGGCATATTTGCTTTGAACGGGATTCCATGTTCCAGATGAGAAGCGAACAATTTTTTGAGTTATCCGGATATCTTTGAAGAAGAATGCCTCCATAGCCAAAATCAGAGGTGTCGGTTTGAATTATTTTAAAATATTCAGGATTCGGGATATTAAGACATGGAATTACTTTCACCTTTTGTTTAATTGCTTGAACAGCTTGAGTGTGTTCTTTGGTCCAGATGTCTTTGTTATTCTTGCGAAGCCGGTTTTGAAGAAGTTGTCGTTCTTTGACAAGATTTTTGAAAAAGTTGGAGACATAATTTAAACAACCTAGAAATCGTTGAAGTTGTTTTTTATCAGTTAATGTGTCGGAAAATTTTTCTGCGAACAGGATAACGCGCGTTTATGGGGGTAAGAGTTTGATTTTCAATTTTGTATCCTAAAAATTGAACAGTGGTTTGGAATAATTTTATTTTTGCGTTGAGAGAGAACTAAACCATTTTTGATAATTATTTCTTTGAAAATATGAAGATGTTTCCAATGTTGGTCAGTGTTTGAGGAGAAAATAAGAATATCATCGATGTAGATGATAATAAAAAATTTAAAGGGATGGAAAATATCATTCATAATATTTTGAAATTCAGAGGAGGCATTTTTGAGTCCAAAAGGCATAACATTCCATTCAAAGTGGCCCAAGGGGACTGTGAAAGCGGTTTTGTAACGATCTTGTTTTTGTATTTGGATTTGCCAGAAGCCATTAAATTTGGAAAAGATTTGAGCATTGCCAATGCGAGAAATTAAATCTTGTTTATTGGGGACAAGAAACCTTATTGCTTGAAGTACCTTGTTTAGTGGTTTGTAGTTGATAACCAACCGCGGTACTCGTTCTAATTCGGCAGAGTTTTCGACATAGATTGCAGCACAACGCCAAGGAGATTTCGATGGTTGGATTAGTTTTTTGTTTAAAAGGTCTTTCTTAAAAGTAAGACTTTCAAATATGCCGTTTTCTCATCCCAAAGCCTTGCCGAAGCTCTTGAAGAAATTCAAAAACTGCAGAGTTAAGTATTTATGCTCAAAGAAACAATTTCTTCCAAAGCTTCTCCAACACCATCAGTCCACCTTGATGACGATTCTGACTCCACAAATGCCCCTGACACAGATCAGCTGCAGAAGATTTTTTCTAATATGAATCCTTCCAAAAGTCTCAACTGCGATATGCACAATAATCACAAAAATTGCCTCAACAACAAATTTTTTCCAAAAATGCCTTATCTTCAAAAAAGAAACAAACATCACCATCGATAATGATAAATATCTTAATCAGCTCCCGTCAAGAATTATCCGATCATGCCGCAATGCAAAAGAATTCAAAGTAAGTTCAAATAATGATTGAAGAAAGATAAAAAAAGTCTCCAAACCATATCAAAGCCGTACCACCGAAAGTTGATCCACCCGACAAATTTCACAAAAAGATAAAAGTGCTACAGTAAAAGCCACTATTGCTACAGTACCCACCGACAAATAGTTATGCCACGTCAAAGTTGAATATTCTACCAAATTTCAGAGAATTCCGGATTTCAAAGGTTTCGATTCTGCTTTCTTATATAAATTGATAACGAGAGCTCAGTTGTCTCTCGGAGTAAAATTTTCTACTTTTCTTTGCTATTCTCTATCTCACTGTATCTTTTTTTGCTATTCTCTTTCTCTCTCTCTCTGCATCACCGAGAGCCCTATGTAGAGGCACACCCATGACCAGAAATGGTATTAGAGGTTTGGAGTGAATGAATGTTATATAGTTTGTTTTGCTTCTTTTTCCTTATATCAAAAATCTCAAGGAAGATGGTTACACGTTGTGAGTGACCAAGAGGCAAGTGCAGGGGCATATTAGAACTTTGGAGCGATTGAACCAAATCACACTAAAGTATCATGGATTGTCTTTCTAGAAAAATCAGCGAACAAATTAATAGGTTGAGACACAATTCTTGCTAAGCGGCCTACAACCTAAGCTCATATTACACCTTATGAATAGATCTATAGCTTTTATTACCTGTGTATCTTGATCTATTTTTCAACTTTGGTTCATCAGTTAGAGTCGTCCCATTGGTGTTTGGAATTTTAATGATGCGAAGTAAGATACCTGCTTTAAGGCCTCCGCATCTTTAAAGGCAATATTTCAAGTCCTTTGAAGTCGGAGGGGGATTTGACTCTCAGGGATGCAAATGATGTAGCTGATTCCTTAGCTACGAATGATGTAAATGGAAATTCGTTGTATGTGGGAAGCTCTCTTCTCTAATCTTGTAATCTATTTCTTGTATTATCAATAAAATTGTATTTATCAAAAATAAAATAAAATAGAAACTTTGATAATTGTTGAAGCCTTGATTTTTTAGAGGGAGACTTGGGAAAATCTCCATACGACAGTTTCTGTAGAAATACTCAAAATTTCATTCAATAACCCTAATATTTCTTCTACAATGCTCTCAAACAACTATATATAAGAAAATAAAACTCTAAACCATAACTTGGGACCTAAGTAACAAATCTCAACAATCCATTTGAAGTATAACATAAGAATTTTTATAATGACTAAAATACCCTAAATCATGTCACTAGGACTAAGTAGTTTTTTTTTTACGTCGGAGCTGTAAGATGTTAGAATCTTGACAAAAGCTTAGAAAATATATATAGGGCCTTAACACGGCTAATAGACAATAGCACTAAGAATGTATCCATTGCAGGATAATATGGGGCCTTAACACGGCTAATAGACAATAACACTATATATAGCTTAATTATGGTATGTTGTCAAAAATGTTGTCCCCCGATCTTGACCACATATATATATATATATATGGTCAGGATCGGGGGACAAAATTTTTGACAACATACCATAATTAAGCTTTAGAACTAGTTATAGTACTTCATTTAGACTTTTGACACGAGAGTACGAGATAATACATTCCCTATGTATCATCTCAGTATACTACCGGAATGAGACAGAATGAGATTTGGATCCATGTATAAAAGCCAACAATAACTTACCTATGACCTGAGGAGGCCATAACCACATGGGTCAATGACTAGCTTGGCCAATGCCCAATAAAACTGTTGTGCAATGTAGCTACAATACTTGAGTCCACGACATGATGGAATGTGGTACCAGTTGGGGTACAAACATATTGCTCATACGGTCATAGACACAATCCCAGGCATTCAAATAAGGAGGTTAGGGTTATGAATATGTATCCCATTTACTACGAATAGTATGTCTATGACTGCACCAATTGGTCAATTTCATAATGTTGCGGGCCTTGTACTGCAGCTACGTTGCACACCCTTTTTATCAAGCCCATGAAAAGGTGGAGATGATGAGGGGAGTTGTAGATCCATGTGGTTATGACTTCCACAAGTCATAGATAAACTGTTTGCGTCTTTTATGTACGTGTATTACATGTGACGTAGGACGGGATGTCATTCTGCGATTTTTGGGGGGAATAAAGTTACTATTCACGTGACGGTAACACTAGTGTATTCACGCAACACTATTCATGTGGTACTATTCACGGGTTAGGGTTTAAAGATGGATTGGGTATGGTTTGGGTTTTTTCAGGTAAGAAATTGACCCAAAAAGAAAATAGAGATGGAAAAAGAGGAGAATAAGAGAGAAGAGAATGAGAGGGAGATAGGGATAGAAAGATACATTCGGCTTCACATAGAATTAGTTTGGATTCGCACGAAGGTAGAGCGATTTCGCACTACGAGAGAGATTTCTATTTCTTCATTCATAAATTCATTATTAAAATCAAATGGTACATCACCTTTTATAACTCTCTACTTGAACTTTCCTAATTCTAATCTAATTGAAATTAGAAACTCCTAATACAAGTCAATTATTGCAATCAATAATAAAATCCTAATTGGAAATAAAATCTCTCAAAATCCTAATTTGATTACAACTCGCCTATCAAAAAAAAAAAAAATTGATTACAACTCAACCTCTATCTAAAATAGAAAAATCAGAACAAATGGGTCCACCGTCCACTTGCTTGACCGGGCATAGATTCGGTGTAGCGCGGACTATTGTAGTAGAATGCTCCTGGATCAACATGATTTTGAGCAATTAAGTGTGTAGAAACACACTCCCTGCGAGACTTGAGGATCACCGACCTCATTTTCCAAAATTATGTTTGTCATGTCTTCAAAAGAATCTTGATCTTCGACTGTCTCCCCTTGATTTGGATTTATTGTTTTAGGTTGCATCAAAATCTTTTGACGAAATTTGTTTTTAGGCCATTAAGAAGATTTGTGAACGCAAGATTTTTCTCAATGTGGATAGAGAGGGAGGGGTGACTTTCCTCCACTTCCATACACAATCCTTGTCATATCCATAATCTCTGCGTTTTTTGGGGTTCAGAGGTTCTCTGGTAGTTGTCTTTCCTGTACTCAACACCCTCTAAATATGAGAAGGGTGTGAGTATATCATTCTCAATGCATGTTGGTGTTACTCTACTGGTAATATATGTTTTCGATTATGGGATCTCTATTCTATTATGAATTACTATATCCTGTGTAAATGAATTTACAATCTTGGCTTAGTGATTTCTAAGTTTCTACTTGGAATGACCTACCATCTCTTGCTTTTTGAGTCTGAAAGTTTTGGCAGAATACAGATTCCTATTGGTGTATATTCCAATTTTTGTTGTAGTTTGTTAGCTTTTCTCTTGTGAAGCTTTGCACCTACCATCAGTTCAAGTCATAATTAATTTGCTTTCTTAGTTGTTTTTGTTCATGAGTAGAAGGCACAGCAGGCAGTGACTGCACTAAACTTAATTGTATGAGCACCCAAATTACAGCTTTTGCTTTACAAACAGTACGCTTGATCTTCTGCTGTGCGGTGCCTAACAATATTTAGATGCTAAGAGTTATTTATCCTTTTGGATTTTGCTAACAGGTTTTATGATTTCTACCTGCAGTATCAACCAGATGATCTGGTTACCCTTTGGGTGAACAAAGTTGGCCCTTACAATAATCCTCAAGAAACATACAACTACTACAGCCTTCCATTTTGTCAGCCACCTGGCAATGCTGGTCACAAGTGGGGTGGACTTGGCGAGGTTCTGGGTGGAAATGAACTCATTGATAGCCAGATTGAAATAAGATTTCAGAGTATGTAGACCTTCTTGTTATATCCTTCATTTTGTTATTGGATTATGGCTAAAGAAACAATGACCATCATTTGACAATGTGAATGGGCAGAACCTGTGGAGAAGAGTTCCATCTGTGTAATTAGTCCAGATGCTGCAACTGTTAAACAGTTCAAAGATGCAATTGAGAATTCATATTGGTTTGAATTCTTCATGGGTATGTTGTTTATTTTTAACTTGCTTTCCTTACTAATGCATTTTTATTTTATTTTTTTGCTTCATGATATATAAGTTTTGGTAGATTTGAACATAGGGTTACTCTTTGTCATATTCCTTATATGGTGGGAGGTTGAGTTTTTTGTTTGTCTATCTATTATATTCCTTTTTTCTTAAGTTACAATTTGAGTGCTAACTCTTTTAACTTTTTTTCTGTCTCTTCATTTCTGCCCCATGCTGAATTATCGTCCAGATGATCTGCCTTTATGGGGTATGCATTCATGTCAACTTTTATTTGTTCGAATTTTGAATACTTTAAGATAGTTTGATCTGAGTCTTATTGTATCTAAATTATTCTCGATGATCAGGCTTTGTTGGTGACCTGCGTCCTGATAAAAATGGTGATAGCAACAAACATGTGCTTTACACACACAAGAATATTATTGTTAAATACAATGGAGATCAGGTTTGTGGCTTCAAATTGTGTGTGGATCATGTCTTGGATATATTTTGGACCTGTTTCTGGTATTAACTTTGAGTAAGTTTTTATCTTGCAGATTATTCATGTTAATCTCACTCAAGACGGCCCTAAACCCTTGGAAATAGGGAAAGCATTGGACATGACATATTCTGTCAAATGGATTCTAACAAATATCACTTTTGCACGACGTTTTGATGTTTACTTGGACTACCCGTTCTTTGAGCACCAGGTGCATAAGTGGTTATAATGGCAGGTTTTATTTGTGCATTTTATCTCATGAGTAGAACTGTAGAACAACAGGTGGTACTTTTAGCTATTTAAAAACGCCATATTTGCAGTTCGTACACAACTATACTTACTGGTTGTAACCTTGGGATAATTTCGCAGACATTGTGAAGCTGAATGTCATCGAAATCAAGTTCCAAGTATTGCTAATGTTTTTAAAATTACTTATAAAAAAGGTTTATTAAAATTTCCACTGCTGAAGCTGTAAATGTGATCTTGTATTTGCAGATTCATTGGTTCTCCATTTTCAATTCGTTCATGATGGTTATCTTCCTCACTGGCTTGGTATCAATGATATTAATGCGAACTCTTAGAAATGACTATGCAAAATATGCTAGAGAAGATGATGACTTGGATACTCTGGTGACACAACCTCTACTTTGTCGTGATTATCCTTTAATTTTTTAAAATAGGTTTTGTCGAGTTGTCTGCTTATTCATCTTGTGAAATACTTTTTAATAAATGCTAACAGCCCAATGTTTGGTGATTATTTTCAACACTTAATCATCAGGAAAGAGATGCGAGTGAAGAGTCTGGTTGGAAACTCGTCCATGGGGATGTTTTTCGGCCTCCCTGCAATTTGGTTATACTTTCAGCAGTTGTTGGGACAGGTGCTCAGCTTGTGATGCTTGTTCTCCTTGTCATCTTATTGGCAATCATCGGGATGTTATATGTTGGGTATGTTGAGAATTAGCTATTAAATGCTTGGGATATGTCTCATTTGAAGCATACTTCATTAACTATTATCTCATCATGCTAAGTGCTTTTTTAATGAATCTAAATGCCTGCTGATTTTAGTTGATCCTAGGATTAACTGGAGTATGGCTTAATATGTTTGCGTCTTTACAAGTCTATTTCATTGGCCACTTGCTTTGGCCTACTCTTGATTGTGTTGTGCAAGTTAGGATGGGTTTGTGTTTATATCTGTTTCATATTTTTTCCACGTGCTATTTTATTTGGCCTCATTAATTTGATCAAATCATTACCTGTAATGTGATTGTTTGGCTCAGGCGAGGAGCAATTGTCACTACTTTTATAGTATGTTATGCTCTCACATCATTCATTTCTGGTTATGTGAGCGGCGGGCTATATTCACGCAGTGGTGGTATGTATTTCATCCATCAATTAGCTTCTTTTGCTTGTCTGTTTTTATGTCAATGCTCTCGAATTCCTGGGCTATGGTTATGTTTTCAGTTCCATTTTGGAATAGTTTTTTTGTTGTTGTCACTATGACACGTATTATTTACATGGTTATCCTTTTCATTGTTTTCTCAGTATATGTTTACTGAAGAATTACTTGTGTCATCTTGTCAGGTAAAAACTGGATAAAGTCAATGATCCTTTCAGCATCACTTTTTCCATTTATGTGCTTTGGGATTGGGTTCATACTGAACACGATTGCTATATTCTACGGGTCTCTAGCAGCTATTCCCTTTGGCACAATTGTGGTCGTGTTTGTCATTTGGGCTTTTGTTTCTTTCCCTTTGGCACTTCTTGGTACGGTTGTTGGAAGAAACTGGAGTGGTGCTCCGAATAATCCCTGCCGTGTGAAGACCATTCCTCGTCCAATCCCTGAGAAGAAATGGTATCTCACACCATCTGTTATCTCACTGATGGGAGGGCTGCTTCCCTTTGGCAGCATTTTCATAGAGATGTATTTTGTCTTTACATCTTTCTGGAATTACAAGGTAAATGTTACTCCGTTTCGATTCAAATGGCTCGATCGGTAGAAATTTGTCAAAAAAATTGCCAAGATTTGTCAGCACCTTTTCAATAGTCTCGTTTCAGCAGAAATACAAAACGTATAGAAATTTCCTGATAAAATCTTTAAAAAAGTGATAAACATTGAAATCTCATAAGAAACAAATCTGTGGAATGAGACACGTGGGTAAGGTGGGAGGGACCTCACATGTGAATCGTGTAATCAAGTTCTGGTGTACATCGGGCTACCTGCCTAATCATTCAGTGTGTGACGTGTCAATGGAAACTATTTTAGACCTAATTTGCTTCTGTTTCTTCTTGCTTAGCAGGTGTACTATGTCTATGGTTTTATGTTGCTGGTTTTCGTGATTCTCGTTATTGTTACCGTCTGTGTTACAATAGTGGGCACGTATTTCTTGCTGAATGCCGAGAACTATCACTGGCAGTGGACCTCATTCTTCTCTGCTGCGTCAACGGCTGTATACGTGTACCTCTATTCCATATATTACTACTACGTGAAGACCAAGATGTCAGGCTTCTTTCAGACCAGCTTTTATTTTGGATACACACTGATGTTTTGTCTTGGTTTAGGGATCCTCTGTGGTGAGTTATTACACTTCCCGATATATTTATGGTAGTAGTATTCATCTCTGGCAAATTGCTTTGTGATCTAGGTTGTATATTGGGAAACATTTACTTTTGGGTCAAGAAACCTCATAATTGGAAGTTTTCCTTTCTGATTCTGGATCATGGTCCAACAATGGCCATTATAACAGTTAATAAAGGTGTTATAACGGTCTTGGGTCATATCCTGTTTTACGTATATTTGTAAATGGAGCCTCTAATATAATGGCCAGTATTTTGTTATTTCAGTATTTGTATTATGTTTTAATGTCATTTTAATATTTTTTTGAAATAAGGTATAGTATATCACATTTAATAATAAAATATCAAAAAATACTATATAGTCTATCAGATTTAGTAATAAAATATTCAGAAGACAGTAAAAAAGATCAGATACGGTACCCCACTGTTACAATGGCCATTATAACTGTTGTGATGGTGAATAACTGTCAAGGTCCACAGTCACCCCCCATTATTTTTGTTATTTGTGCTGGATTCATCTCTCTTTTGCTTTTATGTGCGATAAACACGGATGGTTCTGCTTAGTTCCTTCACTGTCCGGTCATTTCGGAGGTTTGTGTTTCTCTTTGGCTTCTGTTCTATTATGCTACTTAATGTCACATTTGTATGTCTGTCTGAATGTCCAGGGGCTGTTGGTTACCTGGGGTCTACTTTATTTGTGAGGAGGATTTACAGAAATATCAAATGTGACTAGTGAGCAGCCGAGGCCAACAGATACTTGTTGGAATCCTGTCATTGAGACAGGAGTGTTTGAGAAGAAGCCCAATCACCTGATGGACTCAATTGATGTTAACTGATGGAGCCATGGGTCTGAGGGAGGTGATTTTTTGTCTTTGGACTTGGGGGCTTTATTTTTTATCGGCTGTAAGTGAAAGCCTTCTTTACTTAATTTAGGGTGCAGGGATTGTGTTATAATATGAAAAGTCTGCATACTTGGCTTTCAATTGTCATTTCTGTCTTTCCATTACTTTGGAGTTTGGACCTAAGCAGCAATCTATTTCTCTTCATCCCCCTGCAAATAGACATCCCATGTAATGACTGATGTGCATTTTTTTCACTTTTCTCTTGAGTTACTGTTTTATAGCGCTCTTCTGACTGAGTTGTGACAATTAAAAGGAAATTTATTGAATAATAAATCTGGGTCTATACAAAGGTTGTCTATGGATCCCCTTTTTTTTTTATTTATGATGTGACTCTGCATCTCATTAGTACTATGTGGTTTGTGCCTGCATATAAATTCCATCCCGGAAAAAATCCGCTATATGATCCATCCATCCTGTTTGCAACTCCAATGGCCATAGACAAGTTGCCAATGACATGAGGTTCCCATTTTATTAATGTTTTTTGTCATTTTCGAAGTGCAGGTGTTTTTGTACACAGATTAGGTAATGTCAGGGCCATATATTGGACCGGCTGTAACCCAAAATCCATACTGGAGTTGATTGCAACGATCTGTGCAGGAGCTGAAGGGAGGCAGACTTTGTAAGACAATTACTTGAAATGTTGTAGGAGGCAAAAGAAGGTTTACATCGGAGTTTTAGGGTCATTGGGATGGACGACTTTTGGGTTGAGTAGTAATGTGACTGCAGTACACAAGCTCAAGTATCTGAACCTGCAGTTTGCCCACACAGATAGTTTTTTTTTTTTTTTGTGAAAATGCATAATAATACAGCCCGTCACACAAACACGGACTAGGGTCGAAGAACAAAAAAGAAGATAAGTAGCCGAGTAGCTAGACTGAAGTCCCCGTGAGTCGAGTGTTGCAAATTTTAAAATGCTGGTAGGTGTATCGGCTCTCATTTCGATTTCGTTTTTGTTAATCATGCCCCTAGGCCCAAATGACGAGGCCTAGGGGTGTGAAGCCATCCAAGGAGAGCAGCTGACAACAGAAAACCCAAATTTGGTTATGCTGGAGAAGGTGATCGAGATGATCACGAGAGACCGAGAGAAGAGGCCAAAACTTGGAGAGACGACGGCTGTAGGAGCGGCCAGAACAGCTTTGAGAATGTTGAGGTTCCAAGGAACTTCGTCCAGTCGATGTTCAAACTATACGATGGGACATCAGATCCCATTGATCACCTAATGCACTATAAGCAAGTTATGGTGCTGTGGGAGGTACCATGTTTTGACAGCCTCCAAAGTTGGATTTTCTCAACAAGCTTGAAGAGTAATGCTCTGACTTGGTTCCACAACCTAGGGGTCGAGTCCATCGGAACTTTTAGAGCCGCAGAGTATGTCGTTTTTGTTAATCATAGTTGACATGGCTGATTTGTTAGGGTTCATTGTTATGGGCATCATTTGGGATTTTATGGTTACTTCCTGGTTACTGAAATTTTAGGAGAAAAAAAGTTTGGCTAAAATTCAAAAACCGACTATAGAGGCCTACCTAAGCTTTGAAACAGACTCTTCTTTCAACTTGGTTCTTAGCCATAAAGTGTATTCATTTTGGGAAATTCTATTTGCACCCCACAAATTCCATAAGCACCCCATTTGGATGCTTTTTGGCCGAAAATGCCCTTGAGCAAAAAAATAAAAAAAACTCAGCACCCCCACCCTTCTATTCGTCCCTCCCTCTCCACCTCTCTCTCTAACAAGCCCCATGGCACTAACTACCGTGGGGCCTGTTTTAGAGAGAGAGAGACGTGGTGGCGGTGACGGCGGCGACTTTCATTTTTTTTTTTCCTGTTTTGGATTTTTTAAGGGTGAGAGAGAGACATAGGTGGAGGGGGAGAGAGGTGGAGATGGAGGGGTAAAGAGGGGTGCTGGTTTTTTGTTTTTATTTTTTTCGGTCCAAGGTCATTATCGGCCAAAAAGCACCCAAATGGGGTGCTTATGGAATTTGTGGAGTGCCAATTGAATTTCCCATTCATTTTTGCTCAACAAGTAAAAGCATGTGTTACTTGGACACTTCAAAATGGATGTTGTACCTATGTTAGAAACTTCATTTTTTTAAATATAAATGCCGTATTCGTGATGTATTGTGGCCGTGTCTCTGCCATATCCGGGTAAAGCTCAATGCCGTTGGGCAAACATGGGCTCTAAAAGAGAGGACCAATATTTTAAGAGAAGTTTGTCTGCTTTTCCTTTTTCTTTTTTTTTTTTTTCTAGTAACAATAATACCACTGGGAATGGAAATAGTGAAAAAAAAATAGACATTATTTTGTCTTCAGAATATCCCCTCCAGCCGGCCAGTGCCATAGCTTGACAAGTTGTCCTGGTGATCTATGAAAACTTCATTTTACACCTCTTTCCAACAAAATTTTGCTCTAGAGTAAGCCCCATGAATTGGTGGGAACTTGATCTTTCTTACACTTTAAAGATACATCAAGCTCTACATCATCATGATCAAATGATTTGATTACAAATCATCCTACTAATCATCCTTACACCTGCCCAAATATATTTATAGCCCATGTCCCCTCAAAAATCCGTTTCTTCACCAGGACATCCTCTTTGAACAAATTATTAGCCTGTGATAACTTGATTGCTAGAAAATGGATCTTGGTAAACTTTTGTGCTGTGTAAGTTGAGTGGTGAAAGTACTGACTATCTTCTCTTACATTGTGATTTGGCTACTTAGATTTGGTCGTACTTCTTGTTTGGTGAAAGTACCTAATCACGCTGATTGGATAATCATAAACGTCGAATAAGTAAACTATTGACATTATATAGATGTTTGGCCAATCCCTAGGTGGACCTACAAACCAAAAATCAACCCGATTAGTGATTTCTAACGTTGGATTGAAGTCATTTTCATGGATTGATTTTAACCGTGGGAATTTGAGCATTATATATCATTAATTGGGGTACAAGGATCCAAAGGTTTGAAATCACTAATCAAACTGATTTTTTGCTTCGTAGGTCAACCTAAGGATTGACCAAACATCCATATAGTCAGCATCCTCTAAAAATTATTGTGCCACGTGGCTTATATTATGAACGGTCACCGAAGCTTTACTCCTATTGATCATATCATTATTGATCGTTCAAAGATGATTACATGGTTCAGATTGATAGAAGAGCATACCATGTGGACGTGAGCATCCCACGTTTCTTTCTAAACGTAAAGAGGAGAATTGCTTGGAGCTTGTGGCAACCACAGCCACCAGTATACTTGAGAACCTCTCCTTAGTGATAAAGAGATAAAACGACGCACAAGGATGTGCCACGTGGCAGGATAGAATTTCTTACCCATCAAACCCCATTATTTCCAACCAAGCCCCCCACCATCTACATTAATCTAAACTACTCACTACAGCTTCCTCTCTCTCTCTCTCTGTCTCTCTCTCTCTAGCAGCAGACTAGCTAGCAAAGATCAGAATGGCAACTTCAGCCACACTCTCTGGGACCATGGTTAGCACTTCCTTCGTCCGGCGCCAGCCCGTGACGAGCCTACGCTCGGTCCCTAACATTGGGCAGGCACTGTTCGGAGTGAAGGCTGGACGTGGTCGGATAACAGCCATGGCCGTGTACAAGGTGAAGTTGCTTACGCCAGATGGCCCAAAAGAATTCGAGTGCCCAGATGATGTTTACATTCTTGACCAGGCTGAGGAGATTGGGATCGATGTCCCTTACTCATGCCGTGCAGGTTCTTGCTCCTCCTGTGCTGGCAAGGTCGTGGACGGGAAGATCGACCAATCGGATGGTAGCTTCCTTGACGACGAACAGATGGAAAAAGGATACGTCCTCACTTGTGTCGCTTATCCACAATCAGATGTTGTCATCGAGACACACAGGGAGGAGGCGCTCAATGAGGACTCGTAATAACTCTTTATGTTTTCACAGGAGATTCTCTCTAAGAAGGAGGGGCGTGGTTCATTAGTTTCTCGTTCTCACTTTTTTTTGTGATCTCTTGTTTGGTTTGTTTAGTGTTTTTCCAAGGATATATATGATCGAGTATTATGTTTCTGAGACAGCAATTTAATGTTGGGATTGTTATAGTTTTTCTTCATTTTGATCTCTTATCATCAATTAATTACCTTGGAATTCGTGCACCACATCAAAAATTGCATGGTTTAGCGTGAGGTGATTGTTTCACGTTGCTTGCTAAACATCTTCCTCTCCCTTCTTCACATGAAGGGGTCTCTTAAATTGGGATTGCACTGTTTGCACATATCCATCATTTAGGTTGCATATGCTCATTTGGAACCTTTTTTTTTAATTGAACCTTGTGCCATCTAGGTCGGCTTAGTAATTCAGGTTATCGGATTTATAGTCGACCGTGATCTAGGTCAATCCGGTCTAATTAAGGCTCGGGAGCTAGTAGGTTTGTATCACTTTGTAATGCGTATAAGGATCAATATTTGGCGGATAGTTATGAGGTGGAGCAATATTTTTGGCACCCAACAATAGCCCCCTCTCAGAAGTGGAACTCGCTTAGTAAGTAGTAACTAGTGGTTTACCTTAGAAAAGGACTAAATGGGGTTGTAGTAGCAGTAGTAGTTTCTTTCTGAGATCAGGCTGTTCAATATTTGATCGGACAAACTAGGGGTATTAACAGGTTGATCGATCGGGGAGCTGTTCCATTCGAGTGAATTTGATCAAAGGGTGGTTGTGGAGGGTTGTTTCATATGAGTGGGTTGAACGTACGGTTGTTCATGTGTAAGCGAGTTACTTTGGCACCCACTTTCGCGGGCTAAGATATAATGGCCCCCCTTGTCAGCCATATTTTATCAACCAAATAAAAAAAAATGCTTATTTTGTTTGTGATGCAAGAGATAGGATTTCTATGGTTTGGGCTGCAATATCATTGCAGTTTGATGATGTAGTTTGACCAAATCTAGCAGTTAGTTGTAGGTTATAACACCCAAGGGGTGCTGGTGGAGAAGGGTCAGCGAGTAGTTTAGTTTGGCGTCAGGCGCTCGAATGGTGGCAACAAGTCCATAGTTGGGCATTGAGTCCAGGGATAGCTATTGAAGGGCAGGTGCCAAACAACTTACAGCCGTTGATCGCAACAACAATTAGCTCAGCCACAAGTTCTAGTGCTGGCAATAACAACTCGATCGTCATGAGAGCCAACGTTAATGGGGCTGGGTAACATGGGTTCTACTCTAGTGATAAGCTCAAGTCGTTGGAAATTTCTTTGATGGCTGAGTGTGCAGCATTGAATGAAGTTGCTAAACAATGTATTGACTATCCAATATAATAATAATAATAATAATAATAATAATAATAATAATAATAATAATAAGAAGAAGAAGAATGAAGTTGCTAGACAATGTATTGACTATCCAATATAATAATAATAATAATAATAATAATAATAATAATAAGAAGAAGAAGAAGAAGAAGAAGAACTATACAAACATCACACATTAGTCAACTTCGACTGAGTTTGTGGCCTACTTATAATGAAAATCTATATTTCGGTCAAACACAAAACACGTGTCGAGTTAGCTTTCCAGAAATATATGGTTGGTCACTTAATTTAATTTGGACTGTCTTGAAGATCTGTTTTACTGACTGGTTGTCGGTTACGAATTTGTAACAATTTGTAATTTTGTTTAAACTTGTTCTTCCATTTGTAAAATAGAACATATGTTATCTAATTTGATAGAGAAATCATAAATTTTGAGTATTATGAAATGCACATATCACATGTTAGATTTCGTTTTGAATTGATGGCTGAGTGTGCAGCATTGAATGAAGTTACTAGACAATGTATTGATGACTGTCCAATATAATAATAATAATAAGAAGAAGAATTGTACAAACATTACACATTAGTCAACTTCGACTGAATTTTTGACCTACTTACAATGAAAATTTATATTTCGGCCAAACACAAAACACGTGAGGCTTCGAGTTAGCTTTCCAGAAATATATGGTTGGTCACTTAATTCAATTTGGGCTGTCTTGAGGATCCGTTTTACCGACTAGTTTTTAATTACGAATTTTTAACAGTTTTTTATTTTGTTTAAACTTTTTCTTCTATTTGTAAAATAGAACATATGTTATATAATTTGATAGAGAAATCATAAATTTTGAGTACTATGAAATGCACATATCACTTGTTAGATTTTGTTTTGAATTGATGGTTAAGTGTGCAGCATTGAATGAAGTTGCTAGACAATGTATTGACTGTCAAATATAATAATAATAATAATAAGAATAAGAACTGTACAAACATCACACATTAGTCAACTTCGACTGAATTTTTGACCTACTTACAATGAAAATCTATATTTCGGCCAAACACAAAACACGCAGGGCTTCGAGATAGCTTTCCAGAAATATATGGTTGGTCACTTAATTCAATTTGGGCTGTCTTGAGAATCCATTTTACCGAATGGTTGTCAGTTATGAATT
This sequence comes from Euptelea pleiosperma, assembly GCA_035048495.1. Taxonomy (NCBI): domain Eukaryota; kingdom Viridiplantae; phylum Streptophyta; class Magnoliopsida; order Ranunculales; family Eupteleaceae; genus Euptelea; species Euptelea pleiosperma. The sequence goes on from CM068552.1 coordinate 18,140,594, forward strand.
TTTAATAATTTCTAATTTTGTTTAAACTTTTTCTTCAATTTGTAAAATAGAACAGATGTTATATAATTTGATAGAGAAATCGTAAATTTTGAGTACTATGAAATGTACATATCACATGTTAAATTTCGTTTTGAATTGATGGCTAAGTGTGCAGCATTGAATGAAATTGCTAGACAATGTATTGATTGTCCAATATAAGAAGAAGAAGAAGAACTGTACAAACATCACATTAGTCAATTTCGATTGAATTTTGATCTAATTATAATGAAAATCTATATTTCGGCCAAACACAAAACACGTGGGGCTTCGAGTTAGCTTTCCAGAAATATATGGTTGGTCACTTAATTCAATTTGGGCTGTCTTGAGGATCTATTTTACAGAATGGTTGTCAGTTACGAATTTTTAACAGTTTCTGATTTTGTTTAAACTTTTTCTTCCATTTGTAAAATAGAATATATGTTATATAATTTGATAGAGAAATCATAAATTTTGAGTACTATGAAATACACATATCACCTGTTAGATTTTGTTTTGAATTGATCCTTCCTGAATCATGCAATTAAGTAAAAAAAAATCAACTAATTGAGTTTTGCCAAACACTTTCAGGGAACTGCAGATACTTGTAAAATCACTAACATAATTATAAAAGATCATTTTTCAATAAATTTTATTTATTAAATTTTTTTATGATTATTTATAGAACAAAACCCTTAAAGGAAATAATTTTTCAACCTTATTTAAAGTTTGACAAAAAGGTAATTGTTCTTTATCGAATCGCGAAAAATATTTCTCAAAACACTGCCAAATGAATGTTTTGGCTTAAGCGCTTTCACAAAAGTTGTTTAAAATATTTTTTAGGTAATTATAGAGATCCTAACCAATAGTTTTGGTTGAAAATAAATTTATTTCTTATTTTGAGTACCGTATTGTTAAATCGCGAAAATTTGATTCTAAAAACATATCAAACGGTTTAATTAGCAAAAACGTCTTTACAAAAGTTGCTCATTTTGATTTATGAGGAATTATGATAATCAAAAAAATATATATTTCAAAATAAAAAAAATTATTTTTATTTTTATTACACCCTGGATTTTGGGTAAACTAGCTGATCCACAGACATTCGAGTCAAGTTCGGGTGCCAAAATTTGGGGCGAGACAATGGGCCAGTTAAAATGAAAAAAGAAAAGAAAATTAGTGCATTGTACACATGTTTCTGGAACAGTTTAATACTTCATTTCCCAACCAGCAAATACAGAATTTATCAAAGAAAAATATGAGATGAATTAGAGAATATCATTCATGTGCATAAATGTGTATGAGCATCACTTAGACACTCGGTGATAATTGTTAATTTATCATTCTTCTTGTTGTCAGCTATTATTAATACACTGTGTACATATTTCCGTGTGTCATTCTTTTTAGATGCACTTTCTATATTGTGTACTTATATGAGCTAACATATGTATAGTAGTAATTAAGCTTGTATAACCATGTGGGAACATCAGATTAAATGTATGGATAGCCATACTTATAGGAGTACCAATGATGTTACTGACTCATTGGCTAAGGAGGGTGTATACAAGCAATCCTTGCATATTGGAAGCTTAATTTTGGTTTCCTTCACATTTTCTTCTTGTTTCCATAAGGAACTATCATTACTTGTAAAAAAAATCAGATAAAATGCATGGATGTTTACATTTTCTGTAGCAGTATATTCAACTCCTTGTGTCCACCTTCATGTTACATAGAATTCTAGTCATTTAGCCTCAAAAGAGAATACTTTGTTTGGGGCTGTTTCTCTGGGTTCTTCTATCTTGTCAGCCAAAATTAGGGGGCCACTCATTGGATTTTTCATTTTTTGTGTTTTTGTCTTGGTGACCATTCTAGTGAAATGCAAATATTTCATTTGTCAGGTAACCATTTTGGTTTTTGGTTAAGTGTCATATCGACAGCTTGCCTGCGACCTACTTGGGGCTTCCTATGGGGGCTAACTACATATCAAAGGCGTTATGGGAGCCAATGCTGGAATGTTTCAGGAGGAGGCTATCGTCTTGGAAAAGTAGTTATTTATCGAAAGGGGGGCAAGCTGGTTGTTATGACCCATATTCTATTTTAGTTAAGAGTCTTTGTAATAAAGAATCCTAATCTAATTATGATTAAGTATATTAGGGTAGTTTCGTATTTCATTAAAGATTTGAATCAATTACTTTCCTAGTTTAGTAATTCAACCCTCGAGGGTTGGATTAGGTAGGTCTCTAGGGCGAGAAGTCTATATAATGTAATTGATGGTTGAGGATAAACGGAGAAGAAACCCCCTTTTTAGTACACGAAAGTGTCAAAAGAGTGATTCCCTCAAGGAATCGATCTAAGAGAGTGATTCCCTTAAGGAATTATCCAACATTAGGAACTGGGTCATAATATCTGGTATCAGAGAAAGAAATCATGGACAAGGAGAGCAGGTAAATACTAACCAAAATGATTGCCCTTGTCACGAGCCTACAAGAGAGGGCTTCCACGATGAATACCTGTTTAGCACGAATGAACCAACGAACTATTGAGTTTGAACACATCCAGAAAGGAGGGCTTCTGCGATTTTGCACTCCCCCGAAACTAGTTACGAAGCCCAAAGTTGCTCTGGCTGAACCGAAGGCTACAACAAAGCCGAAACCTACTGCTAAGCCAAAATCGCGACCAAGCCAAAACCAAAATTGAAGCCGGAGCTTAAGGAAAACCAATAAAGGCTTCGAGAACGACGACAAGGGCTTCTCCGGGAAAAGGGCTCGGTTCCAAAGTCAACGAAAGAGGCAATGCGAAACCCAACAAAGCGACATCCATCGATTCAATTCCACCAAGAGAACAAACCCATTTCAGCCTACCTCAAGATTCGTGTTAACGGTAGCGCCTCAAGATATGCATTGATGTTGGTGCCATTGACTTGGGTGAATGAGCAGTCATCTATTATGATTTGAGATCCGGGTTGCATCGACCTTGAGGACAAGGTCGCTTCAAAGGGTGCGGGAATGTTATGAACCATATTCTATTTTAGTTAAGAGTCTTTGTAATAAAGAATCCTACTCTAATTATGATTAGGTATATGAGGGTAGTTCCCTATTTCAGCTTACATAGTCAGGCCTGAGTTGCGGTTTGAAGCTCAAGTTGCTCGAACGAGAGTAAACAAAACTAGGACTTTTTTTAACTCAACACCCAAAATAGTCTCTTGTATTATTACTAATTACAGGTGCTTGCTAACTTGGTAATGTTTGTGAGTGTTAATACCATGCCTTTACCCGTGGAGCTAGTTGCCAAGTTCACGTATCATTCATGAACTATTAATTTCCAAGGGCGTAAACATATTGTACGGGCGAACAGGTAATAAAACAGATTCATTCACAATTTTTTAGATGCTTACGTATGGAATGCGCATAAGTTGTTATCGCGATTAAATCGACCCTTTTATCCGGGTTCCCTAGATGATGAAAAAAGAAGGGTGGTGTTATTTGCACACACTATTTCCATAATGGCACACACCTTTTGATGTGGAATGTGGGTGCAAATAAGTTGCACAGGAAAAAAAAACACGACATAAGAAGAAGAAGAAGAAGAGGAGGAGGAGGCCCGCCGCCACCAGGTACATCTCTCTCTCTCTCTCTCTCTCTCTCTCTGTTCTGGGTTGTTGATCAGCAGCCCAGAACTGAGAGGGAGTGGGAGAGAGAGACCAAGAGAGGAAGAGAGGGAGAGAGAGAGACTGAGAGAGAGGGGGGAGAGGGAGAGAGAGACGTACCTGCTGGCGGTGGGCCTCCTCCTCCTCTTCTTCTTCTTCTTATTCTTCACCCTCTCTCCCCGCTGAACCTGCAATTAATTCTCTCTCAGACTCTTTCTCTCTCGTCTCTCCGTAGTAGCCACATGACATCCATGATTTCTTTGCAACTATTGTGTGAGACTACGTGGTTAACGGTTTGTCCAAAGACTCCACAATCCACTTAACAATGAGAAATCTTTTGCTCTGGTAATAGGTTGTGTTAATTTGTTTTGCTTTGCGTTTGATCAACCACTCTACTTAGTACTCTTCTCTTCTTTCCCTTACTTTTGCTTTGCGTTTTGTTCTTTAAATAGTTTCTAAGTCTTTAACAATTAACCTCTCTGCTATCCCTCTCATAGTCTCATATGAGTAGAACTTTGATGACGGATGTCTGTCAACATTGTTGATGGACCACAGTATGAACCACATGGCAATCTTTTACAGACCACAATCAATCTAATTGATTGTTTATCGGTTGGATTTTAGTCTTTTTATGTGTTGATTTTCAACCGTGTGATCCGATCATTATTTTTGGGTGCACAAATCCAACAGCTAGAAATCACCATCAGACTGATTTTTGGTCTGTAGGTGCACGTCCACCGTCCACCTAAGGATGGGCTTAACATCCATACGGTCAATGGTCTCTAAGAGTATTCCACATGGCTGTTTTAGATGCCACCCGCACGCCCAAAGAAAAAAATTGCAGCAGTAAAAATTCCTCGTCCACTACCTCGTCAACAGTCGAATTTTTTTTTTGAAGCAATGGATTTTTGAAGCAGCGGCCAATCACATGGTGCCACGACCAACTGTTGCTTCTGACAAACCCAGAAATGCTTTTTGAAAAGCAAGTTGTGGCGTCATGTGATTGGCCACTGCTTCGCTGCTTCAAAAATCCACTGCTTCAAAAATTTTCTCGTCAACAGTCCTAAACTTTGTTTAAAAAAAAAACAAAATACAATCCTAAACTTTAATCTCTTTTAAGTGTACTTTAAAAGTAAGAGATTAATTCACCATAAATTAATAAAATAACAATTATTGTAAGTAAGGTTTAAAAGGGGCCGGTATAACGGTATAACAGACTGGGGGCGTTACCATTTTTTCCGTTATAACGAAAATAACACTTTAGTGGCAAAAATGGAAAATAAAGGAAAAATGGCGTCGGAATTCTAATTTTGAATTTCAGATTTTCAAAAAATGAAAAATAACGGAAATAATGGCTTTTTTTTCCTCAAACTTTTCCAGAAAACAATGGTCGTTATTTTCGTTATAATGGAAAATAACGGCCGTTATTTTCTAGGCATTTTAACAGTACGTAACGTAACGGGGAAGGTCCGAATCCATTATAACGGCCATTTTTTAAACCATGGTTGTAATAGTTACTTGTAATAGGGATAATTTTTTTTGGAACCTCCTCGGAGGGAGGGAAACTTTATTGATGTGGAAAAAGTGTTTACACCTAGATAGGGGGGGACGTAAATGCCTTACCCCTTAAGATGCTATAAAAGGGTGAGAATACTAAGCAAAAAAGAACCTCAATACAAGTAAAATAAGAACTAGGCTCTAATGTAATGCATACCAATCTTGTCCATCCGAAAAAATCCAGCAAGTCTCGGAGGCCCATTATCTCTAAATTCCATGTAGGCTCTAGTCAATAACCCATTCCTAGCCATGCAATCCGTCACTGCATTCGACTCTCGATAGATATGCATGATAGAGTACTCGAATTCTTTCAACATATCCATCTCTTTCCACCACCAAGATTTAAGATGCCAAGGTATGAGAATAGGTTTAGTGATCCAAGTTACCACAAGCTTCGAATCAGATTAAATGCTAATCTTGTAAATGCCAATCTTTTTACACAAGTGAAGCCCATCAAGAATGGCCCTCAATTCTACTAAGCTATTGCTACCCTCTCCATAGAAAGAATGGAAGGCCATGAGCAGGCTACCGTTATGATATCTGATAACCCCACCACCGCTCGCAAGTTTTTGGTTGGAGGATGCGCCATCCACATTCAAAGCTGTTACACCAAAATTTAGCTTCTTCCAATACACGACCATGGCTCTTCTAGGCGAAAAATGAAACTCCACCAACTGAAGCTTCTCAATAATAAGGTTAAGGTGATATTCATTGGGCTTCGTCGGCGTGATAGATGAATTGATGTCCCCAATCCAACGCCAAACTTTCCTTCTAATAAAATTGATATTACTGGACTTACCCTCAAACTTACGTTTGTTCCTCTCCAACCAAATCTCCAAAAGAATCACCGTGGGAGTAATGATGTGAAGAATACCCACTTGGGAGTGCCGAGAAGTAACCGTGCACCATTTACGCAAGATGGCACCGATCCCCACACAATTGCGAATATTGATCACAAAGAGATGTTCAAACGGTTCCCAAATGGCTCTAGCGAGATCGCTATCTACGAACAAGTGTTTAATATTCTCAATATTATGAGAGAAACGGCATTGACAACAAGAGGCCATGGTAACATAACTCTTTTGGAGCACAGAGTCAACCGGAACAACGCCTTGGACAAGTTTCCACACAAAAAACCCAATCTCGATCATCCTTATGCCAGACCCACTTAGCCAGATGCGACAACTAATTCTTAGATATGTAATTGTCATAAGCAGATTTGATATTGAAGTTACCATCGCTGGAATGCAGCCAAACACGTCTATCATTCTCTTCCTCAGTAGTTACAATATTATCTTCATAAGCTTTAAGGATATCAGTAATGTTCTCCTGACGCAATGGTTCAAGAAGGAATTCTTTCTCAGCAGCTTCAACAGCAGCTTCAATAAAGTAGCTTTTTTTTTTATTTTTTATCTTGGATCATGTCAACATTAACCTGATTTGCAATAATACCTTTACCAGACCAATTATCGAACCAAAAATTCATAGTCCCCTCCTTAATCAACCATGTAGAATTATAACAAATGAATTCCAGAGTCTTTAGTGAGTCCCTCCACATCTGAGATGTACCCGCCTTTGGCACATCATTATAATTAAACCCTGAACTAACCATGTACTTGTCGTGCACAAACTGGTCCCACAAAGAATTCTTAAAAGAAATCCTCCACATTCTCTTCATCTGAAAGCATTCCATGACCTCATGAATGTCTCTAATACCAAAGCCGCCTTCTTTAAGAGGTTTACAAATATTTTTTCACGCAACCCATTGCTTTTTAGAACGCCATTCAAATTCTCACCAAAAGAAATCAGAGAAAATTTTATCTAGATTCGCCAAAATAGATTTAGACGTAGAAGTAGCAAACAAAAGATAAATAGGCATACTGGACAAAAAATGACGAAGAAGAATAAGTTTACTGCCTTGTGACAATAGCCGATTTTTCCAACCCGCCACTTTTTTCTCAACTTTGATCAATAAATCGTTAAAATATTCGTTCTTCACTTTACCTTCATAAATAGGAACTCCCAAATAGGTGAACAACTTTTTATAGGTAAAGTTAGTGCTTCTCTTGACAACCTCAATTTTAGCCGTGGAAGTCTTCGAATGCATGGCGAATGAACTTTTGTTATCATTAATCAATTGGCTCGAGCAGCTGCAATAATTGTTAAGAAAATTCATACATCCTTCAGTTGAAGAATTTCTCCCATTCAGAAAGATCACCAAATCATCTGCGTACATCAAATGGGTGATGGGATTGCAATTCCTAGGCGTATGATAATAACCGATGTTACCATTGACAAACTGATTATTCAATCCTCTACTCAGGACCTCCGAGCACAAAATGAAGAGTTAAGGGATAGGGGGTCCCCTTGCCTAAGACCTCTAGTAGCTTTAAAGCGACCTTCATAAGTACCTTGAAAAAGGACAGAGATCCAATTATTGTTAATGCAGTTGGAAATCAAGCTAATCCACTGGTCTCCAAACCCAAATCTCTGCAAGACGTTCACAAGAAACGGCCACTCCGCTCAGTCGTAGCCTTTAGCCATGTCAATCTTAAGCACCAAATCATCCCCCCCCATAAACTTTTTTACCAATACAGTGCATAAGTTCTTGGGCAAGACCAAAAATTCTCTATAATAAGCATGTCTTTTACAAAAGCACCCTGCTCCAAGGAAATAAGTTTCCCCATAATCCTACCAAGCCTGTTGGTAATAATTTTAGAGAAGATCTTGTAAACGACATTACACCGACTAATAGGCCTAAAGTCTGCAAAATTCATAGGATTCTCTTTCTTGGGAATCATCGAGATAAAATTATTAGTGAAAGATGCAGGAAGCATATTACCTTTAAAATAATCCACAGCTGCCTTAGAGACCTCTTCACCAACGATACCCCAACAAGACTGAAAAAGGCTGCAGAAAAACCATCTGATCCTGGAGCACTATCTTGCGGAATACTAAAGACAGCTTGTTTGACCTCTTCTTGGTTAGGCATATCCATCAAAAAAACCATTGTCTTCTTCGTCAACCAAGGTCGGAATACAATTAAGAATATCCTCCTCAATATGATAGCCTTCCAACTGAAGCATGGCATTAAAATAATCCAATCCACAACCCCTTTATGAATAGCACTCTGACTATCCGACCAAGACCTATCATGACGATGAAGACCTTTAATAATACCATATTTCATTCTTTCTTTAGTGGTCGCATGAAAAAAACTAATGTTGGAGTCCCCCTCTTGAAGCCATTTGATTCTCGATTTCTGTTTCCAAAAAAAATCTTCCTGGATGACAGTATGTTTATATAAAGCTTGCATTTTTTTCCACTCAACCCAGTCCTCTGTAGCCCAGTTATCGATCATTTTCTGTTCCAAGATAAGAACCTTGTCTTCAATTGAGTGTAAGTTGTTGTGAATGTTTCCGAAAACCTGTTATTCAAGATCTTCAACTTACTTCTTATAAATTTTAATTTAATGCCAAGCACCTGCAAAGCCTCACTTTAAACTGGAGCATCCCAGATGGACCTCACAAAATTTAAGAATTGATCATGAGACACCCACATCCTCTAGAATCTAAAAGGCCTATGCCGTCTACAGATATTATGAATCAGGGAGATTAGAATTGGAGAGTGATACGAGCACAATCTAGGCAAATGACTGATAACAATGGATGGAAGATTGTTCAACCAATGGGAGTTCACAAAAACTCTATCCAGCCTGGCCCAAATGCGTCTACTTCCTTCTTGATTATTGCACCAGGTGAATATAGACCCCGTGTACCCAGCATCAATAAGACCACAAACTTGAACCATATATATCATTAAATTCACTAACCGTAGAATTGACAGGAGTGTTACCACCTATCTTTTCTAAGTTGACAATCACACAATTAAAATCACCTCCCACAATCTAAGGGGAGGAAATGGCCGACCTCAAATTAACTAAAATATCACAGAGCTCCCTCATTTCCCTAGTAGAACACTTGGCATAAACAAAAGAAACGAAAAAAATACATCCAGAGTAATCATCTTTAATACGAACATGCAAAAGTTGGTTAGAGGAATATAGGAGGTCCACCGCTATATAATCATCCCAGAAGATCCAAAATTTACCCCCTATGTCATCATTATGCATAAAATTCTTGAGCTTGATTTTAGAACCCGAAGCACCCATATTCAACGTATTGATCATTGGTTCCGCAATCATAACCATCTTAGGAGCTTTATCAACCACAAGCTTCTTAAGATGGCACGATGTAGCTCTATTGCCTACCCATCTCGCGTTCTAGATCGATTAATATTTTGTTTAACATTAACAACCAATGGGAGGTTTTTTTGGGTGTGAGCTCTAGTGGGTACACCACGATGCATCGCTAAATAATCTCTCCTATTCTTTTTACATTTAAAGTCAAGAGGAATACCTGGGTCAGACATGTGGTCCGTGTACACCACAAGCTCTTCGTGTCACCATTTTCTGGATCAGAGACGTCATCAATGTCGTCAATGTCCTTCTTTGTGTCACCGCAAGTTGTTAATGACGACTTGTAACAGTTAAGCCGATGATCCAATCCGACAACACAGGGCTTGATTGAGTTAATGATCTAAGATCTAATGTGTGTATAAATCTCTGCCTTTTGAGTTGCATATACAATTACCTTACATTTATATTTTGGTTGCGAATTTTTGACCTCGAACTTTTGGATCATAGCCGAATTGAACACGAATAAATGCCGTTGCGAATTTTTGCTGTTCCTCGAATTTTTGCCGTATCCGAACTTAACAACAAAGGGCAGACCACTAACCATTGTTTAAAAAACGACCGTTACAACGAAAATAACGGCCGTTATAACAGATTCTGACCTCCCCTGTTACGTTATGTACCATTAATACGCCGAAAAATAACGGCCATTATTTTCCGTTATAACGAAAATAACGACCGTTATTTTCTGGAAAAAGTGTGAAAAAATGGCAGTTATTTTCTGTTATTTTTTGTTTTTCAAATTTCAAAATTTGAATTTCGGCGCCATATTTCCCGTTATTTTCCCATTATTTTCCGTTTCTGACCCTGAGCGTTACAATTCGTTATAACGGAAAAATGGTAACGCCCACAGTCCGTTATACCGTTATAATGGCCCCTTTTAAACCTTGCCACTAACCACTGACTTGCTTGACTACCAAAAGAAATAAAAAACTCAAATGGGTTTGGGCCAACCTACTTGAGTTTTAACTTGCTGCTTGTAGTGGGCCTACAATCTTGGGCTAACAAAATTACATGGCCTTTTTTTTTACACTACGAAGCCCATTAATACTTCCTTTCTCCTAAGTATCCGAAAGAAGTACCGAGGCGGCGGGAACACAGAAGAGGGCTTTTAACAAAGCAAGCGATTTCAGAAAAAAAAGGAGGCGGTGCGCCATAGGGCTAATTGAACACCGCCAACAACGCCGCGAGTCCTCTCATTCCAGCAGCAGCCATGGTGAAGTCCTATCTTAGATACGAGCCTGCGGCGGTGTTTGGGGTGGTAGTTTCAGTTGAGTCCAACATCAGCTACGACAGTACCGGAAAACACCTCTTGGCCCCAGCCCTTGAGAAGCTCAGTGTTTGGAACGTCAGACAAGGCGTCTGCTCCAAAACCCTCTCTCCCTCCACCGCCTCTCGCGGCCCATCCCTCGCCCTCACCTCCATCGCTTCTTCTCCATCTTCTTTGGTAAAGTTCCCATCGCCTACACTTTCTTTTGAAATTTTGCGTTTGTTTCAGAAAAAAAAACTGCTAAGTTGTATTATTTTAGTTGGTTTCAGATAGCTAGTGGTTACGCTGATGGGAGCATTAGGATTTGGGACTGTAACAAAGGAACTTGTGAGACCACATTGAATGGGCACAAAAGTGCCGTTACTGCCCTTAGTTACAATAAGCTCGGGTCTTTACTCGCTTCAGGAAGTAAAGATAACGATGTCATTTTATGGGATGTCGTAGGCGAGACCGGACTTTTTCGCCTTCGCGGACACCGGGATCAGGTTTTCTTTTATGATCATTTTTTATTTCTTCCGAAATTGTATAAATTCGATCAACCTTCTGTTGGTTTTTATGTGAATTATGAGATTTTTTGGGTGGTTGCTTTATTTTTATTGTGTAGGTCACCGATCTTGTTTTCTTGGATTCTGGTAAAAAGCTTGTTAGTTCCTCTAAGGACAAATTTTTGAGACTGTGGGATCTTGAGACCCAGCATTGTGTGCAAATAATTAGTGGTCATCATAGTGAAATTTGGTCCATTGATGTCGATCCAGAGGAGAGATATCTGGTCACTGGATCGGCTGACCCAGAACTTCGGTTTTACACAATTAAGAACGAGTTGGTAGATGGAGAACCTTCTTATGATTTGAAGGGAACTGAAGTTGTAGGAAGTGGAAATTCTGCCCCTCAAGGCAAATGGGAAGTGTTGAAGCATTTTGGTGAAATCCAGCGGCAAAGCAAGGATAGGGTTGGAACTGTGAGATTCAACAAGGCTGGAAATCTACTTGCTTGTCAAATGGCAGGGAGGACAGTGGAGATATTTCGGGTATTGGATGTGGCTGAATCCAAGCGCAAAGCTAAAAGGAGAATTCACCGGAAGCGAGAGAAAAAATCGGCTAAAGGGGCTCCTGAGGCAGGTGAAAATGGATACATAGACTCTGCACCTGGAGAGGAAGGCACCACTCCTATTGTTATAGTTTCTGATGTTTTTAAGCTTCTCCAAATTTTGCGTACTAGCAAGAAGATTTGCTCTATTTCTTTCTGTCCTATAAATCCGAAGAGCTCATTGGCTACTTTAGCATTGTCTTTGAACAATAATCTGTTGGAGATATATTCTGTTGAAGCCAGCTCAATCACGAAAACACTTGCTATCGAACTTCCAGGGCACCGGTCTGATGTTAGAAGTGTTACACTCAGTTCGGACAATACTATTTTAATGTCCACTAGTCACAATGCCGTAAAGATCTGGAACCCAAGTACTGGTTCTTGCCTTCGAACCATTGACTCCGGGTACGGTCTCTGTAGTTCATTTGTTCCTGGTAACCGATTTGCACTTGTTGGGACCAAAAGTGGAACACTAGAAATCATCGATGTTGGAAGTGGCACATGCATGGAAGTAGTGGAAGCTCATGGTGGTTCTGTCCGGTCAATTGCGACACTTCCAAATGGAATTGGGTTTGTCACGGGAAGTGCGGATCACGATGTCAAGTTCTGGGAGTATCAACTTACGCAGAAATCTGGTCAAGTATGTTCTCTTACCTATCAAATCTTTGTATCTGTCCTTCCTGTTTCCCATGTTACTTATTACTTGGTAAATTTATGGTTCATTGCTTATTCCACAAAAAATATGATAAGTAAAAAAAAACTCCCCCATTAGTGTAATACTTTATACTGTTAATTTCAGAAACTCTTCAATGTTCAAATATTGCTCATCTGAGTGTTGTTAGTCATTTCCTGACATTTATATAGATGGCATTGATAATTTCTAACAGTGGTCATTTTTTCCATGTCATCCTGACTTCTGAGTGGCCTTGGGAACAGAATTACATGGCCTTCTTGAGATGACTATGCAGAGCTTAGGTGATAATTTAGGTGAACAGAATTACTCCAAAGTTTCTTTGGTTTGCAGATTAATAGTTGATACAATGTCCTGAAAACCAGTGTAGTCAACGCAGGGCGATACCTATGCAGAGCTTAGGTGATAATTTATTTATTTAGTTCATAAGAATTAAAGAAATAAAAATTATATTGTAAAAAGATTTAAAGGAAAAAAGCAATAGAGCACATAGTCGCATAGTATAAAGTAGAAATGAAAGAGCAAAGCACATAGCCATCTTTCTTTTTTTTCTTTCATATCATTCATCAAATTAAAAGAAAAGACATGTCCCATATCATTCATGACTAAAACAGGAATCTATTGCAAGTATTCCCTCGATCTAAGGGCACCCCCTCCACTACCCCAAACACACACACCACTAGCAACACAAAAAAAAAAGATGTTTACAACACAACAGGGAAAAGAAACAAGATACAATTTGTTAACAAAAGGGATTGAACCTGTTGTCATTGGAAGATGCAGGGGGTCATCAGCAACGTACGTATATTTATCAAAGCCTATTTTTGGGTCATCGGCAACGTATATATAGTTATCAAAGCCTATTTTTGTTTAATTGTTTGAACATTTTTTAACCAATTGAATAGTAATATATTCCTTGTACGAAAGAAAAGGATGGCGGGAATCAATGACCCTGAATGAGGAGGAATCTGATTTGGCCAAGCCATTGGGATAAAAGTCGAAGAGAAGATAATTTCTTTTAATTATGCTGAAAATAGGGTCCTTTTGAGAGGATGGTCTCCTTTCTAAGAACTGATTTAGGTTTTCTAGGTAACTTCCAAACTTACAGCAAGGTTCAAAATATATACCAGAACCCACTCTCCAAGAATCACTCAACTTAATCCCTAAGATTTAGCTACCACAATACATAGCTACCATGCAATTAACAAGAAAGCCCAAAATAACCTACGCACATGCCTATATCAAAGACACACGTAGCATCCCTTCCCGTTTGGAAAGCAACCTTGTCCTCAATGTTGAAAACTTGGAAACCATTCTTGGAGCTTGTGTAGCACTTCCCAAGTAGCATTTTCTGGAGATGAGTTAGTCCACCGAACAAGGGCCTCTATGACTGCCTGGTGACGACGATTAACCACATGGTGGTCTAAAATTGCTAATGGTTCAAATTGAACAACACCATAATCAGTAATTGTTGGAAGTTCTCTTGGGACAATTGCTTGATGTCCCACCTTCTTCAAACATGAATTACAGGATGAAGTTGTGAGCTTGACGGTAATTCCAACTGATAAGCGATTTTCCCAATGTGCTTGTTGATCTTGTATGGTCCATAAAAAACATGGAGAGAGCTTCTGTGATCAGCGCACAGGGAGTGATGACTATTGTTATGGTTGGAGGTGAAGATAGACAATTTCACCAACTTGGAACTCCCGTTCTAAACGATGTTTATCTGCTTCTTGTTTCATTTGGTGTTGCAGTCCCTGTAAATTTTCCTTGAGAAGTTGAAGAATATTGTCGCCTATACACAGTTCGAAGTCTACTTGATCAACAATGGTAGCTCCTCTAAGGTAAGTTCGAACAGTTGGGTGTGTGTGTCCGCATTGCTTCATAGGGTGTCATTTTAGTGTTGAGTGAACCGTGGTATTGTACCACTATTCAGCTCATGAAAGCCATTGAACCCACTATTTAGGTTGGTTATTGACAGGACATTAGAGAGAGTTTTAAGACATCGATTGACAACCTCCATTTGGCCATTAGTTTGAGGATGGTAGCTTGAACTTATTTTTAGTTGGGTGCATTGAAGCTTAAAGAATTCTTTTCCAAATTGCTTTGAGCACAACATCCTGATGATTAATGATTGATATCGGCATGCCATGAAGCTTGAAAACGTTCTCCACAAGTAGTTGAGCAGCTCTCAAGGCAATATAAGGATGTGCTAACGGTATGAAGTGCACATATTTATATAGTCGGGGTCACAACAACCAGAATAAGTGTCACTTATCAAAAAAAAAAAAAAAACAGAATAAATGTGCTAATGGTAGAGGTTGCAATAACCCTTGAGACGCCACTGTTTCCCCTTTGTTGCATTTACGCACTTCACATTCCGCTGTGAAATGTCTAGTATCTAGACGCAAGCTCTTCTAATAGAATGAACGGGAGATTCTCCTGTTAATTTTATCGTATCTAGGGTGGTCGGCAGTTGCATGAAACTTTGTCAAAATTGTTGTTCTGAAAGGAGATATTTTCCTAAGACCAAATGTTGCTTATACTAAACCTGTCACTGTCATGTGTACCTTGGAAACTGTTTCAGATTTGAACGCACCCCATCAATGATTGTGTAAATCTGGATCATTTTGCCACTCCTTCCGTGCTTCATCAATCCAAACTAAATGAGAACTAAAAAGTGCCAAAATGGTAGTACCATCTTCAAACTATCTGGATGAGGCATCAGCTGCTAAGTTTTCCACACCCCTATGGTAGATGCGTAATGATAGCTGAGAAGTTTAGAAACCCACTTTTGTTGTGTAGCTGTTGTTATGCGTTGCTCCATAATTTAGTGCAAACTCTTATGATATGTGGCGAGTTTTGAAACGGCGCCCTAGGAGGAATGGTCGTCATTTAGTTACTGTGTGAATGACGGCCATCATTTCTTTCTCATATGTCGACATCCCAAATGCTTGTTACTCAGTGCTTTGCTAGTAAAAGCAATGGGTCACCCATTCTGCATCAAAACAATTCCTATTCTAACCCTAGAAGCATCGCAATTAACCATAAGATCTCAGTAAAATCTGGTAATGCCAAAACGAGTGTGGTAGTCTATGTTTGAGATCGTTGAATGATCTTTCGGCATCCCAACCTCTAGGCATCTTTCTCAAGTAATGTCGTAAGTGGCATGCTCGTCAATTCATAGTCCTTAACAAATTTTCTATAATAGTTAATCAACCCCAAAAATTCTCGTAGCCCTTTAAGTGTAGTAGGCTGAGGCCAATCAGCCATGCCAAAGATCTTCTTGGGATCAGCCGAAACCCCTTTTACGAATATCACATGACCCAAGTAGTGGATCAAAGTGTTGCCAAATGCACAATTTGATCAGTTCACATACAACATGTGTTTCTGTAACTCCTCAAGGGTGCATTTCACATGCTTAAGGTGATCATTCCATGTGTTATTATATAGATGTATGTCATCGAAAAATACCAAAATGAACTTTCGTAGATAGTTGCCAAATACCTCATTTATTAAGTTTTGAAAAGATGAAGGGGGTGTTGACTAGTCTGAATGGGATAACGAGGAATTCCTAGTGACCTTCATGTATGCGGGACATGGTTTAAAGTTTCGGCCGAAACCGAAACGTTTTGGTTTCGCTACAAGCCAAGACAAGATACGGGTTTGTATCTGAAACCACAAAGTTTCGCCTCAGTTTCGGTAGTTTTGGCTTCAGTTTCGGTAGTTTCGGTCTCAGTTTCGGCCTTAGTTTCATTGTTTTTTAGAATTTTTTGAACTTCCTAATATGGTTTCGCCAAGTTTCAGACCGAAACTACGACCGAAACTCCCGAAACTACCTAAACTTCCGAAACTCTCATTTACTTTGGTTTCATCAAGTTTCGGGCCGAAACTACCGAAATCAAAACGAAACCATCGACTTTGAACCATGATGCGGAATACCGTATTTTGAATGTCATCGTCGTGTACCCTGATTTGGTGATAGCCAACTGGCATAAGGCGCAGGAATCTACCTTGTGCATTTGACTTCACATTGGCCACATACGTACTCCCCTGAGAAACGAGCTTCCTTCAGAAGTCATTTTTCAAAGTCAAAAGCAAATCTGGAAATACGCTGCAGCACCATTTCATTACCTCCACCACATCTCCACTGTCCTCCTATTAAATTCCCTGAAACACGATATCATAAGACTACGACGCCGCACCTCGCTAATGGCGGATCTCTTCGCTTCCACCCGAACCTCCATACTCGCTTAACACGTCGACGCTCTTAGAAATCGTGAACTTTGCAGAGCTCTGTGGATAGAATCGGAGAAGATATATCTGTTTTAATTCAAGATATATATGTATTAATTTGATCCTTCAGGAGAGATCAATTGTTCCTTGTTTTGTTTCTGCATTGTTGAGAAAGCTCATCATATTTCAGATCCACCGGTAGAATCTTTTGTCAAATGTCTTTCAAAATGGCAGTTACTGTCTGAAAATCATCTTGGAGTTCCTTCACATCAGCCTCGAGCTTTAAGAGAGATTATTTTCTTGTACCTTCTGCCAATAGGTGGGGTCAAGCATTGATACCAAAATGTTGGGATCAAAGTCAATGAAGATAACGTTTTTTAAAACATGCTGAAAATAGGGTCCTTTTGAGGGGCAACTTCCTAGGAACTGATTTAGTTTTTTTTTCTGGATAACTCCCAAACTTACAGCAATGTCCAAAAATATATACCAGGACATACTCTGCAAGAATCACTCAACCTAATCTCTAAGATTTAGCTACCACAATTCCATAAGTATAGTTACCATGCAATTAAGGAAACTTATAATTAGTTAAACCAACAAGCAAACCCAAAATATCCTACGCTCATGCCCATGCCAAAAGCACACGTAACTCGATCACTATGGGGCCATGTCAATAGCACAAAACTTAGTTATATAGACTTACAAAGTGGTAACAGGGGCAGGTGCTTATTGGGGAGAAATAGTGGAAATGGGTGTTTCTCTATGTTAGGGATGTGGATGCCATAGACAAAGTCATTCAAGAAGAAATGCCTAATTTCAAACTTAATGCATACTTTTCTTTGTGGATAACTTAGGTAAAGAATTTCAAACTTCATGGATCCGCTTGTTTAATAGGTCTGTTTTGCATGATTCTAAACACCTAACTGTGACAAATGTGAGGATTTTGAAAATGAATAATGATGTCCTGTGTTTGTATTCACTTTATTCTTTACTAGGGAATCAGTGATATACTGTTATTAGGTAGATAAGTTTCGAACTTAATGAATCTGCTTCATGTGTAATAGGTTCTGCTATGCAGGATTCTGAACACCTATGTTCTAATTTTTAAACTTTTGGTAAATAATTTCGACATTTGTGATCTGCTTTGTGTGTTTAACAGGTCTATTTTGCAGGATTCTAAACACCTAACTGTGACAAATGTGAAGACTTTGAAAATGAATGATGATGTTCTTGTGGTTGCTGTCAGTCCTGATGATAAATATATTGCTGTCGCCCTGTTGGATTGCACAATCAAGGTCAGTTTGACACTAATTTTTGTTTTTGTTTTTTCTGTGTAGTTTTATTGCTTCCATAAGATTACTTCTTGATAAGAAAAAAAAAGACCATTGACAGCCTCGTTTGTGCAAGAATAAAGCTTCTTTCCTGAGATGTTATTTTTGTCCAGTATCTTTTGTTTTTGTAATACTGTCGGCATCATTACATTGTTTACTTTATTCTATGTACTAATGTAGATATTAGTTGTATCCAGCAGTCGTTTATTGGTTATTGATTTTTAGCTCAGTAGTGTGATAGTTTGCATCATGTTCTTGATCTCATCCTTTTTTTTTCTATTTTCTCTGCTCTCTAACTATCTGTGGACCTTGGCTGTTGCTTCATCTTTGTTGGTGTACTTTTAACTCTTGTGGAATTCTTGCAAGTCTTGTCTTGCTCAGATGACAATATGGTCCTGAGATTTTAATTTTGTCTGAAATATTGATGCTCTCCTCATATTGTGATCTTTGTTGGTGTGTAGTTCACATCATCTCATTGTCATCTGGCATTTTTTGCTTAGTTAAGTATCACCAATGGTATCGTCCTCCCTTCCTTTATTTATGGTCCTTTCTGCACAAAGCTCGTAATGACAATTTCATTCACCATCTTCGATCGTTTTTTGTTCATCAAGATTTCTTATCTTCAGATACTACCGAACTAAATGTGTCAAAAGATAGGTATGCAGTACATTTTTTTTTGTTAATATTAGATGCATTTCTCTTGCGCAATTTATCTAAAACACAGCATCCAAGATAAAATGCTCAAGGGAAACCTCAGCATGCATTTTCCTCATGCACTTCAATTAAAGTACATTTCCTTTGTTGTCTAAAAATGAGTCAAGGCCAATGCATGAATATATTCTTCACATCTCCTGCAAATAGTAGATAAATTGTACACAGGAAACATATGCTTCTTAGCTTGTACATACAACATAATATAGAAAGTCACTTTCCACATTTTTTTTTGATTGGTAAAGTCACTTTCCACATAAATTTCCCACCCTGCTAAATATGCTTTAATATGATGTACCCCATGCTAGTGTGTATGTGTGTGTGCATGTGCATGTGCATGTGCAGACATGCTTGTTCAAGCGTGTGTCAGGTAGGGTCTGGGTTTGATACTTACAATGGTTTTGGCATGTTCATCTTATTCATAAATGTTTTTGCTCTCAATCCAACCTTATCGCCTTCAGATAAGAAAAACATTATTGATTAGAAATATCTATATTGTGTATTGATTGACTGGCATAACTAAATGGATAAGTTTTGGTGATTTTCTTTTTGAACCATTTCTGATTTTCCCTTAGCTACAAGAAAGCTCCTTTGGGACATGTAAATCTGGAGCTATGTTAATTGCAGGGTGCTTTTGTTGGGTTTCTTTGATGCTATTGATAGGTAAACTGTTGGGCGTACTTCTAACCATACTGACAACCTTAGCCGTTTTTCAGGTCTTCTTTATGGACTCACTAAAATTTTTCCTTACCCTATATGGCCACAAGCTGCCTGTGCTTTGTATGGATATTTCATCGGATGGGGATCTGATAGTTACTGGATCTGCAGACAAAAATTTGAAGATTTGGGGTTTGGATTTTGGTGACTGTCACAAATCCTTATTTGCTCATGCCGACAGGTTCTTTTTGCTATGTTCTGTATGAAAGAGGTGTTGCTTTTGGATATGATAGAATAATTGATAAAGCAGAAGATTTTTCTCACTTTTGATAAACTGTTTCCTTGGCAGTGTTATGGCAGTGCAATTTGTGCACAATACCCATTATATGTTTAGTGTGGGGAAAGATCGCGTTGTAAAATACTGGGATGCTGATAAATTTGAGTTGCTTTTAACTCTTGAGGGGCATCATGCTGAAGTTTGGTGTCTCTCAATTAGCAATCGTGGTGATTTTATCGTCACGGGATCTCATGACCGATCCATACGTCGTTGGGATCGTACTGAAGAACCCTTTTTCATTGAGGTATCACATTCTTGTATCTGCTGCTGTACCGTGACTTGTTTCTTGTGTCATTTGGAAATGTGGATGCTCAATTACATTTTTCTTCTAATTCATTGGATAACTTTCTTAAGATGTGGAGCTGTATTCTGATCAACTCCTCTCGGTGTAATGCACCTTTTGGATGTGCAGGAAGAGAAAGAAAAAAGGTTGGATGAGATGTTTGAGGCTGATCTTGACAATTCATTTGAAAGTAGGTATGCATTGAAAGAAGAACTTCCAGAGGAGGGAGCTGTGAGCTTGGCAGGGAAGAAGACTCAAGAAACCCTCACTGCAAGTGACTTAATTATTGATGCATTAGACACTGCAGAGGCAGAATTAAAACGTATTGCTCAACACAAGGTATCTGAGTTCCTTCTCTTTTTATTTTTATTGGTTTTATGTATCTAATTTGATATGGATCTATGTTATTGGTATAATCTAAGAAATTCTGTTACATATGATAGTCCTGCTTAGTATATGATTGTCGAAGCAAAGTGGTGCATGAATATCTACCCTCAGGTATCTGTAGAGAAGGTATTGAGTTTCTCTTGGATCCATATGTTTGTGGGATTCGGAGGATCACTTCTACCCTTGTGCTCAATAATACATGAGTTCTTCAAGAATGGGGTGATTGTTAAGAAATCAAGAATATTTTCGTTCAAGGTATCCTCAACATACTAGGTTTTATGTACACAACGTTTAGCTAATGAATCCACAATCTCATTAGCCTTGCGTTTGGTATGGGAAAAAAAATTGTAGTTTATCTAATCAATTCCATAGAATGTTCTATGATGTTTGCAAATCTCCAGGGGGATTTGTGATTGCTACTTGCCACTATATAGCATTAACGGAGGCTCCCTTGACCTGGATAGGACCATCGAAAATTTCAGGGGCCTGAAGCATCATCATAATTTTTTGCTTCACTTGAGTCTACTTAAGCCGATTCCACAGTTGGGATAAGGCTTATGATGATGATGATGGTTTAGTATGTAGTACCAATGGGACCAGAAATAAGAAATGTGGATAAGGCTGATTGAAGTGGCTCGGGGAGAGGTGACTCCAGGTCCTGCCTAAATCGAACAGACGCGTTATGCACCCAGGGCGTCGGGCAAGTCAGGCGTCAAGTCCTTAAGGAAGCATCTTGAGCATACCTCATGACTTCTCAACTCTCAGCCTCCAATCTCAAATGTTTATGTTGAGTCACCTACAAATGGTTTCCTCCTTTCATCTCAGACAACTCCACCTATACCAGCAGGACCTCGGGCTCCCTGCACTGCCATCCACATTAAGCTTCAACCGACCCTGAGGAGGCTTCTGCCACTCCTGCCTAATCTTTTCTTTGGTGGCACTAATATTTTTGTGTTGATTCCAATTAGCCGTCAAGTCCATCATTGTGATACCCTGAAACTCCTTAATCAGACACCATTTGACCCACACCTTCCAAATATTTCTGTTGTTGTGAAGGTGGTAAGATATAAAAACTAGATCCATCTCTTAACGCTCCCCAATGGTCTGATTCTTTTGACTTATAAAGACAAGGTACAGTTTTCAACTTATATGGAAGTTGGCAATCTAGAAATATAAGATGACTACTGGACTTTAAGTTATTGATTTAATGAGCTCCTAACTTTGGGCCTTTTCCAGTGAGATATTCAAAGGACTATGATTTGCAATACCTTTATTCCTGTGCCAGGGAACTAATACAAAAATATTAGCCAAAATTTCTAACTTGAGATTTGGAACTAGGTTCCAAATGTTTGTATTGCTACTGATGTGATGACCTTTCTAAATCTTCAGGAGGAGAAAGTAAGTGGAAGAGTGACTGACTTCCAACCTAATGTTATGATGCTTGGGCTCTCTCCATCTGATTTTGTTCTCCGCGCACTTTCAAGCGTTCACACGAATGATCTGGAACAGACACTACTGGTACGTGAGCACGCCTTTTCCTTAGTTCCAAATGGTATCTTGGATCAATATATGGTACAGTGCTATCAATTGGACTGTAAAATGCATATTTCACTCCCATCTTATATTGGAAGCAGTTTACACTCTTGAGTGCAACTCCTACATGTAATGGGATTGGGGAATGATCTCCTCTCTTGGGTGAGGAATTTACTTGACCTATTGGTCCATCATCCATGTATTTTGACCCAGTTGACGTGGACCAGTACAAGGTAGATTGTGGTATTTGCTCTGGTAAGGAGATCATTTCCCTTGTGCAATCTTGTGCTACTGGTGCCTATGTTGTTTAATGCAGGCTAGCCGAATTGACCGTGTAAGCTTGAAGCTTCTAATAGTTTAAACTCAATCAGTTCTCTGATGGGTATTATCCAATCAAGTTTCAAATCTTGGCCAAGATAGGTGCATTTGCCCATCTCATCTCAGTATTCAGGATACCAGGAGAAGCTTGGCTCCTGGTGTTAATTAGGGATTCAGCTTAGTTTGGACTCGGTGGAGACAGCATAGAATCATCTTGATCTTGACTTGAGCAGTTAGTTTCCGGTACAGAGTTGAAACCTTGCATCTATAATGCATCTAAGACTTGTCATTGTTTTTATTCTGATTGCTGCCATCGTCATGGTTGCTATTGTGTCATCACCATCATTTTGGACATTGTCACTGCTCCCATTCTTTGGAGTTGTGGTAGTCTTAGTTGCATTCATTCCTGTCACCAAGCAATAAACAAGGGTCCTGCTTATCTACAAGAAATTTCTAGATGATACCTTTTATTGTGTTAAAACATTGAATATATGTAATGTTGTTGGTTTTCTCTGCTTTTGAAGGGAAATTGACCTTACTTTTTAGAAAGAAAATATTGAATCTTTTCGTTCTCTTCGACATGATAATGTGTCACATGGCTGTACTTGGAATAATTAGTTCCTTCTTTGAGGTCTGGGTTATTGTCATTTAATGGCATGGTTTGCTGACTAGAAGTGTTTTTCTTTGCAGTCTGTACCATTCTCAGATGCCTTGAAGCTTATGTCTTACATGAAGGATTGGGCTTCCATTCCTGATAAGGTAAAAGTGACGTAAAACTATGATAAGCTTATGTCTTACTTGTACATGCACACATATATCCTTAGATGCTATGTATTTGTTGAGGAAATAACCTTTTCAACTAACGATGATTTCTGTTAAATATCTGTTTATTTATTTTCTTTCTTTTTCATGCTTAGATATTTCTCATCGTTTAATCTTTGCATGTCTATAGTCTTCTCCATTCATGTCACACCTAGAGCTATTTTACAATAAATAGTATGGGTTTACCTATTCTAGGCTTTCTAGCATGACCAATGCTTCTTTAACAGTTTCACTAATCTCTATATGTAAACAATTAACAAGAAACATACTAAGAAAAATCTAAGGCTTCCCGTTTAAGTTTACATTTGTGATATTTGCTTTGGAAGGTTGCTCAAGGAAGTCATGTCTTTCAATTGATAGGCCTTGCCAACTTGTTCACTAGATGGAATTTGGAGAGGTTCCAAAATTTATCTAATCAACCGCGATTCCTTTTATGTACAAAATGATAATCTGACTTGATATGCTACGATGGGATGCATTGCTAGGTTGAAGTTGATTTTTGTTGCACTTTAATTTTCAATATAAACTATGGTTATGGCTATTGAAGATCTTTTAGAATTTGTTTTAGGCAATCAATTTCAGCTGTAGAATTTGCCTTGTACTCTGCGTGTGACTTTGTAAGAAATTTTCTTTCCTTGTTCAGAATAGAAGTTTTCTTCTCAATAATATGCAAAAGCTTGAAATATATCTGTTAAGTGTCGGAGGATAAGGCAAGTGACAGATGTCTAGTGAGCAGGGAAAGGTAGTCTAGGAGACCCGCCTAAGCTAAGTCATTAGCCGTTCAGGTTCCATCTTCGCCAGATCGAGAGAACATAAGAGATCAAGACAGCTGGACATTGGAGAAAGAGAGAGAGAGAACTTCCGTTCTCTGCGCGGGTATTTATAGACTCAGTTCTAAGAGGCGAAATGATCGAAATACCCTCGTCCCATGTTGAAGTGACATAACACCTATAATCATATTGGTTGGTCACAGGTGTTGGTTGCTCATTCGTGTACTCTTCTCTCTTATTATATCAATCCCCAAGGTATATCTATACGTCGATGTTTCATGTCGACTCCTCATGTCAATGAAGGGATGGAGTCGATGAGGCACCTTCACAGTTCCTTACGATGATGTCGTCCAACCTAAAATCATGCCTGCGAACTTATCTCTCGTCCTCCAATCCTATCTCTCTTATGCCACCCAAGTGCTGACTATGCATCGCCTAGTCACAAAAATCTCCGATTTTTTTAAAAAATCTCCAAAATTCTCCGAATTTTTGAATTCACGAATCAATTGCCGATTAATCGGCAAAATCAGCAAAATCTCCGATTAATCAAAAAACACACCGATTAATCAACAATTTTGCCGATTAATCAACTGAGACCCATTTTTTTCCACTTATGATTTCGATTTTTGCCGATTTTGGACTTATGAATGATATATCATGCTTATGAGTTATGAGTTAATGACTTATTATTATGGAATTATAGATGTGCTTTTCATCATATAAATGTGTTTTGTTAAAAACAACATTTATAACTTGAAAAATGTCATGATATATATTTTTTATTTTTGCCGATTTCTGTCGATTTTTACTGAATTTATCCGAATTTTCCCGACTTGACCCCTTGCCGATTTATTGCCGAATCCCGACTTTGTGACTATGATGCATCGTTGCCCTACCTTTAGGTATTCTAGGTGGTTCTAAGTTTCCCCTGTGGCATCCACGTAAGCACGTACATGTCGAAGTATCTACAATATCTTACATAATTATGCCATCTACGATTAGCATATGTAATACTGGCTTTGTGTATATTTTGACAAACTTTAACCTATCATTTAAGGTTCTGTTTGTGTATATGAGATATCTCTTTATTGCCTGCCTGTGAGTTCTCATGGTTCATGTATGAAGTCTCGTTGCTTATTAAATATTAGGCCTGTTGAAGGGCATGGAACACAGGCCACTCACAAAGACCTGTGTTCAAATCCCGTTCTTACTGTGTATTGGTTAGCTGAAGAAGTGTCGTAGATGAGACTACGATACTCTGGAAAAATCATGATACACTTTGACATGCATCGATTCATTAATCTGAACTGTGTTTTTTTTTTTGATAAGTAATCTGAACTGTGTTTGATGCATATTTAGACTAAAAAATTTGATGTTTAAACCAATTAAACTGCTTCTGCAACCATATATACTAAAAAGAGTCACATTTTTGTTCGCTTCTACAGACTGATTCGTTAACATACTCTAAAATGCACTAAACTATGTTTAATGCTTAGACAAACTACAAATATGATGTTTTGTGCAATAATACTACCTTTCGTAACACATTTACTCTAAAAAAATTAATTTACTGATATGTATCGATACATAACCTTATGTATTGTACTGGTAACAGGATGGTACAAGGTTTTAAACCATGTTATCATCTCATGAAGAAAAGGATTTTTAATGTCCGTTTGTTTGAGAAATCATCTGCTCTGCTCAGAGATATTCTAACTGGGCTAAATGTGTTAACACAATTAGGATAATTTCCTCTTTGTTTCATTTGGATGCTAATCTTGTATTGCAACGCCAACCTTACTAGGAGC
Source organism: Euptelea pleiosperma (assembly GCA_035048495.1). Classification (NCBI taxonomy): domain Eukaryota; kingdom Viridiplantae; phylum Streptophyta; class Magnoliopsida; order Ranunculales; family Eupteleaceae; genus Euptelea; species Euptelea pleiosperma. The sequence continues at coordinate 18,166,307 of CM068552.1, forward strand.
TTTATATTTCAGTTTGCAATGCCGGAACCACCCATTGTTGGTGCTGCTGTTGGAAAATTTTTGACGATTGCATGCTTGTTTCATACCTTATTTACCCATTTAGATTGATCTAAAGTAAGAATGTTATCCACAATTTACTTGCTTACAGTGTATTCGAATTGTGTGCAGGTTGAGCTGGTGTGTAGGGTTGCTACAGTGCTCTTGCAGATGCATCATAACCAATTGGTTTCTACTCCTGCTGCCAGAGCTGTCTTGACAATTCTCAAAGACATTCTTTATGCAAGAGTTAAGGTAATTCAACGATTCAATTTCGTACATGAAGTCATAAAAGGATTGAGTATATTAATCTTCTAGGATGATCAAAATTCATCAAGGAACCAAATTTTCTGCCTGGTTTTACAAGTGTATCAATTTATTCTCATGGTACTAGTTACATAAGTATAGGCCAGTTAAAATGAAAAAGAAAAAGACAGAAAAAGAAAAAGAAAATTAGTGCATTGTACACATGTTACTGGAACAGTTTAACACTTCATTTCCCAACCAGCAAATACATAATTTATCAATGAAAATATGAGATGAATTAGAGAATATCATTCCTGTGCATAAATGTGTATGAACATCACTTAAACACTCCGGGATAATTATTAATTTATCATTCTTCTTCTTGTCAGCTATTATTAATATACAGTGTGTACATATGCCCGTGTATGTTATTCTTTTTAGATGCACTTTCTATATTGTGTACTTATATGAGCTAACATCTGTTTAGTAGTAAGCTTGTAGCCTTATAGTAATATCAGGTTAAATGTATGGATAGCCATACTTATAGGAGTGCCAATGATGCTGCCGACTCATTGGCTAAGGAGGGTGTATACAAGCAATCCTTGCACATTGGAAGCCTAATTTTAGTTTCCTTCACGTTTTCTTCTTGTTTCCATAAGATACTATCATCAGCTAAAATGCATGGATGTGTCAGAATTTACATTTTCTGCAGCAGCCTATTCAACTCCTTGTGTCCACCTTCTGGTTACATAGAATTCTAGCCATTTAGCCTCAAAAGAGAATACTTTGTTAGGGGATGTTTCTCTGGGTTCTTTATCTTGTCGGCCAAAATCAGGGTGACACTCATTGGATTTTTGGATTTTGGTGTTTTGTCTTGGTGACCATTCTGGTGAAATGCAAATATTTCATTTGTCAATATCCTAACGAGTAATGGAGTTTTTTCTTAGTAATAGAGGATCGTCCGAGGAAGCAGTCTTACTTCCTTGGTTTGGATAAACTCATCTTACTATAGGTTTTGAACCGATTTGACAATCTATATAATAAAACAGGACGGTTGTCTCCCCCTCTTATCCGGCTTCATAAAGGATGGCCGAGATCTTATCACACCAAATGGACGGTGGATCTCAGCCACTCACACCCAATTTTGACAAACGCTTTGTCGATGAGTGCCGCATGGGTCACCTACTATTTACCTACATATAAGGAATGAAATGGGTTGGATTTACATATAGCCCAAGGGTCATGCTCAGGAGTCCCACTTTTTATGCCTCGAGAGGGGTGTTACCGTTAAAACGGATTGAAACGGCCAGGGGCAAAAATGGAAAAAATAGATTTTAATGATTTTAACGGAAAAAAGTGGTGCTGAAATTCAAAATTCAAAATTTGAAAATTGAAAATTAAAAATTAAAAATTAAAAAAAATAATAGAATTTAACGGAAATTTAATGGTTTTCTTATACCCCTCTTATCTTATATGGCTTCAATAATGAGTGGCTGAGATCCACTATGCTTCATATCGATGGCTGAGATTAACTCTCACCCGATTTTTACAAACATTTTGTTGGAAAGTGCCGCGGGCACGGGCCACCCACGCATATATCAAGACAACTCAGTTGTATTCTCTTATCTTATCCATCGATCTAATGTGGACGGTTAGATAAAGAGTAGTTGAGATCAAATCCATCGATCTAATGTGGACGATTAGATTTCAGCCACTCAATCCGCCTCATTTGACCTCAATTTATTCAAAATTTAAATTTCAACACCGTTATTTCTGTTATTTACCCATTTCTCCCTCTGTGCGTTACAATCCGTTATAACAGCCGTTATAATGGAAAAAACGGTAACGCCCCAGTCCGTTATACCGTTTGAGTGCCGAAGGCACCTTTTGCAAATGCTTTTGTCGGAGAGTGCCGTGGGCATGGGCCATTTACTATTCTATATAACAAAACACATTGGTTGTCTCCCTACTTATACCTCCTCTTATAAGCATCAACAAAGAAGGGCCGAGATCTAATCCTCCCCCAAATGGACGGTGGATCTCTGCTACTCACCTGATTTTGGCAAATTCTTTGTCGAGGAGTGCCGATGGCACAAGGCACCCACTAGTTTATAATAAGAAACATGGACCAATGGGAACTAGTATTAAAAAGTAATGTTGTCTATGTAGTAAGGACACTGTACTTTTAGGGTTTTTTGCTGTGTTGGACATGACGGAACATGGACATGCGTGTCGACACACATCCGGATACATATGGCTGTGTCACCCTTTAATAATTTTTCATATAAAATTGATTTCTATACACTTAGGATAACTGATAAGGCGTAGATTATGATGATGGTAAAATTGATTTCTAAAAGGGTTGGTGTGTTCCATCCTCCATACAATTTTTTTTTTTTAAGTTTTAAACATAACTAGTAGTTTGATAGTTTTCTTTTTTATAAATTTACTTATATTTAATATGTTATTGGATAGTTCTATGGTTTATAGAAATTCTTTCTTTTTTACTTTTCATATATTTCATTCCTTGTTTTTTATTTTAAAATATTGTTGGTTAATTATAACCAAAATATTATGTTATAATACATGTGTACAGATGTGTCCGCCTAGCAGGTTCTTAAAGGGCCGTGTCAGACACCTCGTATCTGTGTCGGACACCGACAAGTGTTTGTGTCACTGTTACATAGATTGTTGGATATTGATTTCAGCATCATCTGATTCATGAGGATTGTATTGGATTTACCATTTTGCAGTGCCTTTACTCTTGGTTTTGATAAAAAGAAGAAATAAAGTTGGGGTGAATCAAACTATACATCAAATCATGAATTGAACAGTATTAATTTGTAATACAGCTTCAGTTTGAAGTTGATGATCGCTGGTTCTCAGTTGATAATCTATTAAGCAACATAAATCAAATGGCAAATCCTGTGCACCATCAATCATATATCTATTCTACTCTTATGAGAATGCCAAGTTGGATATTCTTTTTCAAAATCAGTGGAAGAAACTAGAGCCTGTTAGTTAATGGGATAATTGATGTTTCAATTTGTTGTCAGGAATGCAAAGACACCCTCGGTTTCAATCTTGCTGCAATGGATCATCTTAAGGTGAGAAAAGAATATATACGTATAGGGAACCCTCACGGGTAAAAGGATTGTTCATATTTTGCCACTTCTTTCCATAAGATGCCCTTGATTCGCTTTCTTTAACAGTAACTGCAAAGGGTAAAAACATCTTTTGAGCTTCTTTATTATTATTATTAAAAGGGCATGATATTTCCCCAGTATTTTCCAAAGATGCCCTCAAGTCTTTCACAACTTGGCATTATTATTCTCTCTCTAAAGTGCCTTCTATTAGTATTATTAATCAAAGAAACTAAGATTGTCAGATTCATCTGGTATTGCAGCAACTGATGTCTTTGAAATCGGATGCCCCCTTCCGAGATGCCAAGTCAAAGTTACTAGAAATCCGTTCACGCCATTCGAAGCATCTAGAAGCGAGGACTGATACAAAAGAAGAAAAGCGACGGAAGAAGAAGCAGAAGAGTTCAGGAGAGATACCTGCCAGGGCCTGATCTGATCCAAGGAAGAGATACTCTTAGAGAGGGGTTAGAAAACATCAAGGCATAACAGATGGAAGTGGTAAAAACGCAAGCTGCAAATCAGCAAAATAACATTGTAGTTTTACATCGTCCCAATCTGATCAGGGAAAAGATTTATTGAAGCCTAGTAATTTTATACCCAACAGAGGTGGTGATTTCCCGCACGTCGATTGGGTGACCCATGAGTAATGAAGTATCCTGTCTAGCCCATTAGCCATCAATTCTGGATATATTTTTTTTCGCAGCTTGAAGCAAACATTTTTCACAGCCAGGAGTTCAAAACGCAACCTATCTTTTTTCGTTCTTTTGGCTGAAAACCCCATAATGAAATGGTTGCAGTGCCTTCATTTTTTGTAGATTTGGGATCAAGATTTTGTCCGGCGTTAGGAGTTATGATTATGGAAAATGAGGTTGGGTATTTATGTATAATGATATTACTGAGATCAATTTTGTTTCTGTTACCATATGTAGTTGAAGGGCAGCTTACTCGTTTGTGTTTCATCCAATTTCTGCAATGTGTAGACCACAATAGTGCACATGTAGGGAAGGGACTGGACTAAATGTCGGTTCTATTTCATTATCATGCGATTGGGTGATCTCCACCATTGGGTGGGTGATTCTCTCGGACCGTCTGACAAAATTCTAGTGAATGACCTCTGAAACGAAAATGTTACAGCTTAAATTCCGGGGATAAATCTGTAGCTATGATTATTGATTTGGGATGCACTAGGAGAGGCCGTTAAAACTTGGGTCGACCCGCGACAAGAGTGCCTCTTGTAGTGATGTGCTTCTACTAGATGATCCTTTCCAGTCTAAAATACCGAACTAGATTTTCCACGGATGCATGTGTAGTGTGCTATGTTGTTGAGGAGTTGAGCAACTCATCTATCTTCAGTGCTTCAAACCAGGTCCTCGCTAGTGTATTGCCATTGCTTTGTATGTTTTGGAGCCTTTTGGAGGGCTAGAGATTATGCATTTTTTGGTCGTAATACTCATCTTTAATCGAAGCTATGTCACACTTGATCAGGAATGAAATATCAACCTAATTGCAAACATGTCAATTGGTCACTGATTTGGCACTAAAGGCAGAAAACCATCTTAATGGTCATTTATGGACCTAGGGTTAGCTACCCTACCAAGAGCCAATCAAGCCTCTTGGATGCTTCCACACGTCAAACAGTCACTGATTTGGTACTAAGGGTTTGCTACCAAGTAATGTACTGGGACGATACATAGGGGAATATATCGTCTCGTGCCTAAAGCCTAATTTAGGTACTAAAACTGGTTTAAAAGCTTATTTTCATGGCATGTTTCTTATAATACATATAATTGCTAAACAAGTGTGTAGCCTAATTAAACATTAAAAAATGGTTTAATCTGAACATGACATATACTATTTTTTTCCATCGTCCATTTCGTCTCTATCGAGACATCTCGTTCCGTCAGCTTTTTCAGACAATGAAAAAATGGAACGATATTTTAAACCTTGCTAATAACTCAACAAGGACTTCTTGATTCATTTCTCAACCTAACTTTGCAATCCTGTCCAATAGCATCCATACGTGCTTTTAATAATAGAAAACCAAAGATTCTCTAGTTCCAAGGAAGCCTCCAGAACCATTTGAAAGAATAAATTTGGACGAAAACTATATTGCGTTAGGTTTGAATGACTCTCATCAAATTTTATACAATAATCCACGTTCCAATATTATCAAATAAGTGTATGAACGTGTCTGCTAACTATATACTGTGTGCTACTTTTTCAAAAGTGTATCATGTTGAAAAGTCAATCTGATGAAGAGAAAATGTATATAGTGAATTCTACTTAAGAATCATACCTTCAAGCACTTGGAATGACTTTTCAAATCCCAATAGTTTCAAGGCAATAGGTTGATCTAGTCCAAATACCTCACTAGATGCTAGCTGAAATAGCAAGATAAGTTAAATTCCAACTTTGCAAAAATTACAATGGAATGCGTGAATAAAAGACATGAGTTGCAATGGTGATTAGGGTTGGGTTAGGTTTAGAGAGTCAGAGAGAAGAAAGAGGAAGGATGTCATGTGTGTAACACATGACTCAATAAATCTTATTTATATAAAGGGGACATTACGAAAGATAAGTATACCCCTCATAACAAGGGTTATTCATAGAATATCTAAAATACATCAAATACGTATCTGAGAACACCTCCCCTCAAGTTGGTGCATAGATATTGAAATTCCCTTTTAATTACCACGTTAAATCCTAGAGGGGGGTGAATAGGATAATTTTTAATTTCTCTATAGATTCTTTATTGATTTAAAAATTAATGATCACACAAGGCGGAAAAGGATCAAGCAATTAAAATATGAATTATCCACATAACATAGATATAGAAAATCTGAGATAAAATATACAGACATTCACAATCACACGAGACTCAGATTTATAGTGGTTCGGCAACTCCGCACCTACGTCCACTCCAATACTCAACACGAGTAATATTATATTATCTCAATCATGCATTACAACATATCCAATTGAAATAAAAAATCCACTAACTAAGATATCACTTAATTTTAATCTAACGAGAATCACTTCTTGCTCGCCTAGAGACTCAGTCTAGGCTAGTAGTCTATTTAGAGAAATTCTTTTCTCATGGATCTACAATTCTCAACTCAGTTAGATGAGTCCTAACTCATCCACCAATCACAAAATATTCAGCGTTCATAAATTTCAAATTCAATCAAAAAGGTATTTGATCATAAAAATACTTACCTTTCGATGAATATGATCAAATAGAAAATCCTTTGGAGAAGAATTCGCTTAAGAGACACTCTGCCAAGAGTAATCATCTTCTTGGAAGAAGATTCTTGCAGAAAAATAATAGTTAATAGTCTCTTCAAACATTTAGAGCCTTTACAAAGAATATACAGCTTTGCTTTAGTGAAGCTCTCACAAATTTTAGATCTCTGGACTCAAAAAATGTGAGATTAGAGATCTCTTGATTGGATTAATTCTTATGAGAGAAGAGGGCTCTAATTTATAAGCCAACCTCCTATCAATAAAACCGAACCAAATATAGTCGTTTGAAGGGCCAAAGTGTGCCTAAAATGGTAGAAGAGATTGAGTCAAAATGAGATCCGAAAAAGGGGGGTCGACCGCATGTTTGGTCAGTCGACCGGACTTCGGTCGACCGAACCTTTTAGTCGGTCGCCCACTCAGGTGATCAACAAGTTTTTTTGAAACTGAGAGTTTCGATTGATCGCACCTTTTTGGATAGTCGACCGGACATTCGGTTGCCTGCTCAAAATAGTCGGTCGGCCGGACCTCTTAGTCCAGCACCGAACAATACTTATTTAATATTTATTCACATACACATGATACCTAATTATCAATTAACCATCTAGGGTAAATCTTGATCCGCTGGCAATGCGCGGTGTACCTTTAGATGTACTTAAGCAACCGCAACACAAGATTCTTTATTGTTAAACATTCGTTGAGTAAAAACGTACTTTGATCATTTAAATCTTCATGCTTGAGCTTTAACTTTGTCTTCAGTTGAGCTTGATCTTGACTATGTCTTCAGTTAATCTTGAACACTTGGGTTGATTTTCTTCAGCTTTAATTCTTCTTTGATTTGTTTTGTTGAAGTCCATTTGATCTTTGACACTTCAGTCTTAAACGGATTCATCACACAACGATATATATTTTCGAAGACGTAAGTATTCATAGGATTGACAACCGAGACTTTTTAATCTTCCCATTTGTCAATGCCATGACAAAAATAAATAACTACCCAATCATATTATAATTTTTGCCCACAAAAAACAAATTAATAAAGCTCCCCCTAAGTACAATAACTACCCAAATAAATGATCTTTGAAGGATGAAGCGGTAAGGAAACAACACAGTAGCTCGTGATTAGTACCAAAATTCATGTTGCTACAAAATAATCAACTTGACAAAAAAAATTTTGACAAAGCTTCTCATTAGTATATTAGTCCAATAATACCAAAAACGTCTTCTCAGTACATTAATCCAATTAAACAAAAAGATAGTAAGAATCACAGATATTTTATGACAAGTAAATCAATAAAAGAATAAATAACAACAAGTGTATCGATATATAGCAATAAGTGTATCAAGATCTCTCAAGATCAGATCTATCAATATAATCCCAATATAATTTATTTCTCCACATTTTTGTCATACATTGACAAAGGAAGAATTTCAACCTGTGATGATAACAATATTATGATATGGTAATAAATCATCAAGAAAAAAAATTCCATAACACGATATATCAAACTAAGATATAATCCAAATAGATATGGCCAACATAATGACCAAAATACCACACACTGTCTATCATCTCACACCAAAATAACAAAGTATCTCAGTAGTAAATAGTAGACCAATAGTATAAATAATACATCCCAAAGAAAAATGCACTATTGATCTACAAAGAGAGAGAGCAAAATGTGCTCTAATCATAGTCATCGTCCTCATCAGCATCATCATCATCATCATCATCGTCATCGTCATCTGCATCGTCTCCTTTTTCTTCTCCATCTTTGTCATCGTCTTCATCTTCATATTCGTCTTCTTCGTTGTCTCCAGCCGTAGAAGGCACAGTGGTCTCTTCAGGTGAAGACTCTGGATAGTCAGGGTGCTGAGACCTAATAAATGAAGTCATACGCTGCTGTCGTCGAGAAAATTTGTCAATCGACGCACAAAGATTGTCCAAATTGGACGAAAGACTTGCAATGGATGCTGATACAGAGGAACGCTGAGATACGGAACTCGAAGCAGAAGAGTCACCTACTAACATTTTACTAAATGTAGCTTGATTGATAGGTGAGATGGAATGCAATGTTTCATCAGAGTCAAGAATAGGGACTTTGTAATGACTCAGAATTTTTAAAACTAGAATGCCAAAAGGCAAAGACCGCTTGCGATTCTCAATCGCCAAATTTTTGACCATATGAAAAATAACTGAAGGACCACAAATATGTGTGCCTTGAGAGACAATACAAAATGTACTGAATATAGGGTCCGATATCACTACGATGTCTGGCCCTTGGGACCAAATTGTAGGAGAAGATCAACCCTAACAAATGGTACATGGGAAGTAATTCCCGAGTAACCAAATCAGAGTTCCAATGAACAACCTTCCCACAGATGGCTTTAGAGATTGTCTTTTTGTTCTTTAAAGGTAGGGAAGGGGGAAATATTCCTCCATTAGGTACACGATGAAGACCAGTAATCTTTGAAATCAAAGATAAAGTGATTTTGAACCTAACTCCTCGAACCTCAGAATAAAGAAATGGACCTTCTGGATCATGATTGTTCAGGTTGCACTAGGTGAGGCCGTTAAAACCTGGGTCGACCCGCAACAAGAGTGCCTCTTGTAGTGATGTGCTTCTACTAGATGATCCTTTCCAATCTAAAATACCGAACTAGATTTTCCTCGGATGCATGTGTAGTGTGCTATGTTGTTGAGGGGTTGAGCAACTCATCTATCTTCAGTGCTTCAAACCAGGTCTTCGCTAGTGTATTGCCATTGCTTTGTATGTTTTGGAGTCTTTTGGAGGGCTAGAGATTATGCATTTTTTGGTCGTAATACTCATCTTTAATCGAAGCTATGTCACACTTGATCAGGAGTGAAATATCAATCTAATTGCAAACATGTTAATTGGTCACTGATTTGGCACTAAAGGCAGAAAACCATCTTAATGGTCATTTATTGACCTAGGGTCAGCTACCCTACCAAGAGCCAATCAAGCCTCTTGGATGCTTGAAACTAGGGTTTTTCCACGTCGTTGGTTATGAAACCCTAATTTCAACACATTTGTAATTAATCAGAGACTTTTAACCTGTAGAATGAACAATTTTGTACAGTGGCTTGTGTCGGATGTCGATCCGCACTCGGGATTAGTCGGGTTAGCGCAATAATGAACATAAAATGACAGAAAATTTGCAGAGAATGGAACATAATATTATTCAAATCAACTTCATTCAATCGAACATGTCTCTTACAATCAAGTAAAAATAACTAAATTATAAAGCATAAAAAAAAGAATAAACTAGAGAGAGAAAGAGAGAACTAGAGAGAGAAAGTGAGAACTAGAGAGAGAAAGTAGAGAGGAGATTGTAGAGATAGAGAGAGAGAGAGAAAGAAGAATGAAAGTAGGTGAGAAAAGTAGGGAGAGGAAGACCTATCCTAGAGAGAGAAAGGTAAAGAGATGAGAAAAAGAAAACGCTCACCATGGTAACTTACCGAAGTGGTGAGCCGGATATCAGCCATCGATGAGTGAGTGAGGTTGAACCGCCAAAGGTGGACCGACATGGTGTTGCTTGGTGGTTCTCCAGCCAAGAATGGTGGTGATGAGTGGTGCGTGATTAAACTGAATACGCTTGGAGCATGATGGAGCAACTTCCTGATTTGCAAGTTTTTGAGAAGATATGGCTACGGGATCTCGAACTTGCTTCCCTGTATGAAGAAGGTGAGAAGCACCGTGATCGTTAGAGGTGGAAGATTGGAGGAGTTGCAGACGACGGTACAGGGTGGAGGAGAAGTTGATTGCTGCACCACGCCACCAACCTATGAAGGATCAACACGTGGTTTGCAAGCAAGCTGACGAGAGATGGTGGGAACAGAACGTTGCAGGCGTTTGTATGAGTGAGCAATGGTGATGGAGGCGTTTGTAGGGTGTTGCAAGTGAAGGGAAAGATAGCCGGAATTGTAGGCAAAACCGGTGAAGATGGATGCTGGTTGTTGGTGCGTGGTGGAGTGTTGCAGCGGCAACAAGTAAAAAAAAAGGGTGAAACCGTGAGGAGCACACTGACAGGTGGCAAGAAAAATGATGAGAGGAGGTGCTATCGGAGTTGGAGAAGAAGGAGGGAGATGGCAGACTTGTGAGCAGCGTGGTGGAGAGTGGTTTTCCAAGCTGAGATGGAGGTATGCTATGGCAGGTCAACAAGGGAGGTAGAAACCCAGCAGCGTGGAGTTGTTCACCCCTAACGATGAAGTAGATCACCGGCAAGAGGTGACGAAGGTAGAGGCAACGCTAGAGGGGCGGGAGTTGCAACTTGCAACACCCGAAATGATGGTGGAGACGCTGACCCAGTCTGGCGATGAGGGAGAAGACAGTGGTGCAAGCTGGCTGGATGTGCAGCAGCTTGAGGAATGGTTTTGTTTTTGCTGGTGGAAGATGAGGAGCAGGGAAGAAGGAGAGAAGAAGAAGAAGAAAGAAGGGGGAATGAGATCCTCACAGAGTTCGCCGGCGATTCTGTTTTTTTTTTTTTTTTTTAAAAAAACTCAAGGCCGATAACGGCCTGAGTTGGGGGCGAGATGAGGAGATTAAAGAGAAGAATAAGACGGAAGGGTGGGGAGAGGAAGGAATAACGAACAGCAGCAACGTTCTGTCCGTGTGCAGAGGTGGCCGGAGTTGCAGCCTGCAACTCCGGTAGGTAAAAAAGAAGAAGATGAAGACAGACGCTAGAAGCAGAAGAAGAAGAAGAAGAAGAAGAAGAAGAAGAAGAAGAAGAAGAAGAAGAGGAAGAACAAAGGGAAGAAGAAGAAGAAGAGGAAGAACAAAGGGAAGAAGAAGAAGAAGAGGGCGCACCACCTCCTCACTGGCGATGGCACGCCGGAGGAGAAGAAGAAGAGAAAGGAGAGGGGAAGAGGCGGAAAGAGAAAGAGAGAGAGAAAGAGAGCCCTCCAAAGAAGAGAAGGATCTCCTCTAATAGAGAAACCGTGGGTTTCCCTTTTGGAAACTCACAGTTTCTAAATAAAATATATTTTTTTCTTTTTCTTTTATTTTTTTTATTTTTTTTTATTTTGATTTGAGGAATGAGAGGGGGTTGTGGGCCGTTGGGCCAAGGCTTCTAAAATGGGTGGTCAAGATGGAAAGATCTTATGGGTGATGAAAGGTCGATGTATGGACTACGGTATGAGTGGTGTGAAGATCAATGGTTGAGATGGAGAAATGGGAGATCGAGTGGTGTGGGAAGACGGGATGTATTAATGTGGTCGTGGGCCTCGAGTGAGTGAGATCCTATGTTAGAGTAAGGCATTAGGGTTAGGGTAGAGAAAGAAAATATTGAGGAGAGGAAAGAGAAATGGTGTAGGACCGTTGGATGGCTAGGGTAGACTTGGTTTGATGGAGGAGTTTGGGAGATTCTAATGGTTAAGCTTTCATGATGTGGGAATCAGATGGTGATCGAAGGGATGGGAAGGTTAGATCGTATGGTGAGATGTGAGCAGTCAGGTCATGGAGAGGGGATCAGACTGTCGATCTGGGGATCTAATGGTGGGATGAGAGGATCTAAGGGTCGGATGTTAGGGATCAGAGGGATGAAAGAGAAATGAGAGAGAAACTTAGGGGAGATGAGAGAGAAAATGATAGAGAATAGAGAGAAAAGTGTTGGCGGAGGGTCATGAACCCTGGTTTTCAATTGTTCTTCACTCGAGCTTTGCCAGTAGAGCAGGCCATCATTTGATGTAGCTTTAAATACTTTGGTCCTTCTCTTGGTTATCAGCTCTCTCGCTCTCGTGGTTCCTTGGGCCGGCTCTTCGATCTTCTTGTTCAGCCCGTAATAGGCTCATATCTTCTAAACATAGCCTGTGGACTCTTTAAGCTTTGATAATGGGCTTTCATGATCCATGTGGGCCCACAAGTCTCGAGAATCATCCAATCAGGGTTTCCTGTGACAGAAGAAGTGCGTAATAAGAATTAATCAGAACGGCTTAATATCTTGACTTCTAAAAATGTGTTTAATGCATGCAAATATACCATTTCGTCCAGAAAAATGTGTTCCACGCAACAGAAGAGACTCTTACGTAGAAAAGTAGATAAATAGAGCTTTTTACGTAAGAGAGTGCGATAACGCTAAAAGGATAATTGCTTAAAATAAGCACTTTTGAGCGAATATCAATGCTTCCACATGTCAAACAGTCACTGATTTGGTACCAAGGGTTAGCTACCAGGCAATGTACCGGACGATAGATAGGGGAACATATCGTCTCGTGCCAAAAGCCTAATTTAGGTAGTAAAACTGGTTTAAAAGCTTATTTTCATGGCATGTTTCTTATAATACATATAATTGCTAAAACAAATGTGTAGCCTAATTAAACATTAAAAAATGGTTTAATCTTATCATGACATATACTATTTTTTTTCCACCGTCCATTTCATCTCGATCGAGACATCTCGTTCCGTCAGCTTTCTAAGACAATGAAAAAATGGAACGATATTTTAAACCTTGCTAATAACTCAACAAGGACTTCTTGAGTCATTTCTCAACTTAACTTTGCAATCTTGTCCATTAGCATCCATACGTGCTTTTAATAATAGAAAGCCAAAGATTCTCTAGTTCCAAGGAAGCCTCCAAAACCATTTGAAAGAATAAATTTGGAAGAAAACTATATTGCGTTAGGTTTGAATGACTCATCAAATTTTATACAATAATCCACGTTCCAATATTATCAAATAAGTGTATGAACGTGTCTGCTAACTATATACTGTGTGCTACTTTTTCAAAAGTGTATCACGTTGAAAAGTCAATCTGATTAAGAGAAAATGTATATAGTGAATTCTACTTAAGAATCATACCTACAAGCACTTGGAATGACTTTTCAAATCCCAATAGTTTCAAGGCAATAGGTTGATCTGGTCCAAATACCTCACTAGATGCAAGCTGAAATAGCAAGATAAGTTAAATTCCAACTTTGCAAAAATTACAATGGAATGCGTGAATAAAAGACATGAGTTGCAATGGTGATTAGGGTTGGGTTAGGTTTAGAGAGTCAGAGAGAAGAGAGAGGAAGGATGTCATGTGTGTAACACATGACTCAATAAATCTTATTTATATAAAGGGGACATTACGAAAGATAAGTATATCCCTCATAACAAGGGTTATTCACAGAATATCTAAAATATATCAAATACGTATCTGAGAACACCTCCCCTCAAGTTGGTGCATAGATATTGAAATTCCCTTTTAATTACCACGTTAAATCCTAGAGGGGGTGAATAGGATAATTTTTAATTTCTCTATAGATTCTTTATTGATTTAAAAATTAATGATCACACAAGGCGAAAAAGGATCAAGCAATTAAAATATGAATCATTCACAGAACATAGATATAGAAAATCTGAGATAAAATATGCAAACATTCACAATCACACGAGACTCAGATGTATAGTGGTTCGGCGACTCCGCACCTACGTCCACTGTCCAATACTCAACACGAGTAATATTATATTATCTCAATCATGCATTACAACATATCTAATTGAAATAAAAAATCCACTAACTAAGATATCACTTAGTTTTAATCTAACGAGAATCACTTCTCGCTCGCCTAGAGACTTAGTCTAGGCTAGTAGTCTATTTAGAGAAATTCTTTTCTCATGGATCTATAATTCTCAACTCAGTTAGATGAGTCCTAACTCATCCACCAATCACAAAATATTCAGCGTTCATAAATTTCAAATTCAATCAAAAAGGTATTTGATCATAAAAACACTTACCTTTCGATGAATATGATCAAATAGAAAATCCTTTGGAGAAGAATTCGCTTAAGAGACACTCTGCCAAGAATAATCATCTTCTTGAAGAAAATTCTTGCAGAAAAATAATAGCTAATAGTCTCTTCAAACATTTAGAGCCTTTACAAGGAATACACAGCTTTGCTTTAGTGAAGCTCTCATAAATTTCAGATCTCTGGACTCAAAGAATGTGAGATTAGAGATCTCTTGATTGGATTAATTCTTATGAGAGAAGAGGGCTCTAATTTATAAGCCAACCTCCTATCAATAGAACCGAACCAAATATAGTCGTTTGAAGGGCCAAAGTGTGCCTAAAATGGTAGAAGAGATTGAGTCAAAACGAGATCCGAAAAGGAGGGGTCGACCGTATGTTTGGTCAGTCGACCGGACTTTGGTCGACCGAACCTTTTAGTCGGTCGCCCGCTCAGGTCAGCAACAAGTTTTTTCAAAACTGAGAGTTTCGACTGATCGCACCTTTTTGGACAGTTGACTGGACATCTGGTCGCCCGCTCAAAATGGTCGGTCGGCCAGACCTCTTAGTCCAGCACCAAACAATACTTATTTTAAGTATTTGTTCACATACACATGATACCTAATTATCAATTAACCATCTAGGGTAAATCTTGATCCGCTGGCAATGCGCGGTGTACCCTTAGATGTACGTAAGTAACCACAACACAAGATTCTTTATAGTTGAATGTTCGTTGAGTAAGAACGTACTTTGATCATTTAAATCTTCATGCTTGAGCTTTGACTTTGTCTTCAGTTGAGCTTGATCTTGACTTTGTCTTTAGTTAATCTTGAACACTTGGGTTGATTTTCTTCAGCTTTAATTCTTTGATTTGTTTTGTCGAAGTCTATTTGATCTTTGACAGTTCAGTCTTCAACGGATTCATAATACAACGATATATATTTTTGAAGAACTAAGTATTTTTGGGATTGACAACCGAGACTTTTCAATATCCCACTTTGTCAATGCTAGGACAAAAATAAATAACTACCCCAATTATATTATAATTTTTGCCTACCAAAAATAAATTAATAAAGCTCCCCCTAAGTACAATAACTACCCAAATAAATGATCTTTGAAGGATTAAGGGGTAAGGGAACAACACGGTAGCTCGCGATTAGTACCAAAATTCCTGTAATAACCTATTGCTACAAAATAATCAACTTGACAAAAAAAAATCCTTGACAAAGCTTCTCATTAGTATATTAGTTCAATAATACCAAAAACGTCTTCTCAGTACATTAGTCCAATAAAACCAAAAGATAGTAAGAATCACAGATATTTTATGACAAGTAAATCAATAAAAGAATAGATTGCAACAACAAGTGTATCAATATATAGCAATAAATGTATCAAGATCTCTCAAGATCAGATCTATCAATATAATCCCAATATAATTGATTTCTCCCCATTTTTGTCATACATTGACAAAGGAAAGAATTTCAACCTGTGATGATAACAATATTATGATATGGTAATAAATCATCAAGAAAAAAAAATTCCATAACACAATATATCAAACTAAGATATAATCCAAATAGATATGACCAACAAAATGACCAAAATACACCACACTGTCTATCATCTCACACAAAAATAACAAAGTATCTCAGTAGCAAATAGTACAGACCAATAGTATCAAATAATACATCCCAAAGAAAAATGTATTACTGATCTACAAAGAGAGAGAGCAAAACGTGCTCTAATCATCGTCATCGTCCTCGTCAGCATCATCATCATCATCATCATCGTCATCGTCATCGTCATCTGCATCGTCTCCTTTTTCTTCATCTTCGTCCTCATCTCCATCTTCATCTTCGTCTTCTTCGTCGTCTTCAACCGTAGAAGGCACGGTGGTCTCTTCAGGTGAAGACTTTGGATAGTCAGGGTGCTGAGACTTAAGAAATGAAGTCATGCGCTGCTGTCGTCGAGAAAATTTGTCAATCAACACACAAAGATTGTCCAAATTGGACGAAAGACCTGCAATGGATGCAGATAGAGAGGAACGCCGAGATATGGAACTCGAAGTAGAAGCAGAAGAGTCACCTACTAACATTTTACTAAATGTAGCTTGATTGATAAGTGAGATGGAATACAGTGTTTCATCGGAGTCAAGAATAGGGACTTTATAATTACTCAGAATTTTTGAAACTAGAATGCCAAAAGGCCTTTACCGCTTGCGATTCTCAATCGCCAAATTTTTGACCATATGAAAAATAACTGAAGGACCATAGATACGTGTGCCTTGAGAGATAATACAAAATGTACTGAATATAGGGTCTGATCACTACGATGTCTGGCCTTTGGGACCAAATTGTAGGAGAAGATCAACCCTAACAAATGGTACATGGAAAGTAATTACCGAGTAGCCAAATCAGAGTTCCAATGAATAACCTTCCCACATATGGCTTTAGAGATTGCCTTTTTGTTCTTTAATGGTAGGAAATGGGGGAAAATTCCTCTATTAGGTACACGAGGAAGACTAGTAATCTTTGAAATCAAAGATAAAGTGATTTTGAACCTAACTCCTCGAACCTCAGAATAAAGAAATGGACATTCTCGATCATGATTGTTCAAGTTGCAATAAAACATTCTAACTAACTCAAGATATGGAACACCAGAAATGGAAAAAAGTTTAAACCAACCTACCGAATTCAGAAGATTGGGGATCCAGTCATGGTCACTTCTTTTTCGATTACCCCACGTTCAACCGTAATGGCTCTTTTAATGTAGTTCTTCAAGAAGCTAGCCCTAGCCATGGGATTGATGAAAAGGCTAAGAGGATAGGGATCACTAGAAAATAATTCATCTTTTGCTCTTGTGGAGCTATTAGAGATTTCACTAAAAATTTGGGTAATGGTGAGAGTAGAAATCTCGAGAAAGAATTAGATTTGAGGACTAGAAGAGTTTTCAAATAGAAATGAGAGAGTAACAAGGGAATTTTATAGGGTTCCAAAGGTTTGCAAATGACCCAAAGTTGATTTGAAACAATTTATAACCAAGGGTGGCGAACTTGACATGGGTCGACTCGCCTACGAAATCGATATAGGGTTCGAGTGCGAGGCGCGATCGACAGGTCATAATGGTCGATCGACCGGGCATGTTCAGTCGACCGGACCTTTTGTTCGGTCGGCCCGACACAACAAAACCAATTTCAAAACCCAAAAGATTTTTTTACTACGGTCGGCCAGTCAATATCTTAGGTCAACCCGACTTTGCAAAAAAAACTTTTCTAAAAACCCAATCGCCTTAACAATTTATTCGGTCGGCCCGACTTCGTAAATGCCAATTTCAAAAATTCAATCATCCCAAAATATCACCAATTTGTCAAACAATCATATCTTTAATAATATCACCAAATTTTTACAAACAAAACTAACTAATCATTATTTGAATGATTAGACTCTAACTGAAATACTGAAGATAGGATATTCAATATTAACTCAAATATTTCAGTTAGTACCAACAAAAATTAATCAATGGGACAAACTCTGATAGTTTTGGTCTACTGCACCTTTTTGGCCAGTCGACCGGACATCCGGTCGATCGCTCAAAATGGTCGATCGGCCGAACCTCTTAGTCCAGCATCGAACAATACTTATTTTAAGTATTTGTTCACATACAGATGATACATAATTATAAAATGAACCATCTAGGGTAAATCTTGATCCGTTGGCAATGCGCGATGTACCCTTAGATGTACATAAGTAACCGCAACATGAGATTCTTTATAGTTGAACGTTCATTAAGTGAAAATGTACTTTGATCATTTAAATCTTCATGCTTGAGCTTTGACTTTGTCTTTAGTTGAGCCTGATCTTGACTTTGTCTTCAATTGATATTGAACACTTGGGTTGATTTTCTTCAGCTTTAATTCTTCTTTGATTTATTTTGTCGAAGTCCACTTGATATTTGACACTTCAGTCTTTAGCAGATTCATAACACAATGATATATATTTCCGAAGAACTAAGTATTCCTGGGATTGACAACCGAAGCTTTTTAGATATATCTCATGCTCAACTTAATAAACATCTATGAAGTTGCCAACTATGAACTCCTTTGTTGAAGACATCTGCTACTTGCTAATTTATCTTCACAAAGGGAGTACAAACTTCTCCCTAATGAAGTGACGATCCACTTCAATGTGCTTGGCCCGATCATGCTGTACTGGATTGTGAGCAATGCTGATAGCAGCCTTGTTGTCACAATACAAGCTCACGGACCCCGAGACTAGAAAGCCAAACTCAGTAACCAACATCCTCAGCCAACGCATCTCACACAAGCCATGGGCCATTATCCTAAATTATGCCTCTGCAACTGATCTATCAACTACGGGTTGCTTCTTGCTCCTTTAGGTAACCAGGTTGCCTCCTACAGAGGTGCAATAGCTTGAGGTAGATCTTCTGTCATCCTTAGCACAAGGGATTACATGAGTTTGAGAGGGAATAAAAGGGATGACATGTAATAAGGTGTGTGAGATGCATCATTTCATTATTTGTGCATCTCATCACAGATTCTTTAGGTTGTCATCAGTTGTCAAGATTTAGAGAATTAGGATAATATCTTAGATTAGATCTGGTAAATTAGTTTATATCTTTAGCTGTATCCAGTTCTATATAAACCCATGGTTAGTCAATGTAATGCATCAAAGTTTTATCAATAAATCAAAACTTCTTCACCTATAACTTTATTTATTGCGGGTTTATACAAATTCTGAAAAACATCGCCTTGATGTTGGTGTTAGTCAAATGCATTAGTGGGATTGGGGCTGATCTTTTTGGTGGTACTACATCTATGACAGTTATAGTAGATGAGTGTGATGTAGTGACTCTATTAACAACTACTATACTAATGGCAGCCACAAAATTTCCTACAGTAATTTTTTTTAATAGATTACACAGTCATTCAATTTCTAAGATATCAATAGAAGTCATTTTACATCTCTTTCATCCTGAATTTTGAGAGTGAAGAAGTGTCTTAAAGCAGGCCACCATTGATGGCAGTGTATCTATCTTAAAGGTCGGCCATGCTAGATAGCATGTCGATTACAGCATGGGAAACCTCAATATTTTTATTGTTTCTTGCATTAGAATGAACTAAAAGGTGCACATCTGTTTCTCTGCATTTGCTTTGATTACTCCACTGGCGTTCAGGGAATATTTCCTGAGAAATAGAGGAGTCCTTGAATTTTGGAGTTTTATGGTCATCTTAGGGTGCGTTTGGTATACGTGCAAATCGGGTGTGCAAATAGGTTTACGTGTGCAATTATTTCCCATGCATGTTTTGCGTGCATTCTACAATTTGCACATGCACACAGGCAAATGAATGCTCGCCCTCTTTAGCAATTAAAAACCTATCTTACCCCTGAGCAATCGTTTACAACCTCCTTGTGCAAATAGTGTATCTCTACATGTCACTAAACTCTATCCATTTGAAAAAAAAAAAATTATTAGATGATCGATGGTGTCCATCATTGAAGTTGATGATGGAGCCACGTGGTATCCTATTAGAGGCTGCGGACTGTATGTATATTTGCCACATTCCTAGATGAACTTATGTAACAGAGGTCGACCTGATTAGTGATTCCTAACCTTTGGATCATAATGCTTTAAATTTATGGTTTAAAGTAAGTCATATAAAGGACTCTAATCCAATGGATATAACTTACTAATGAGAATGAATTTTGGCATGTAAGTCCAACTAGGGATGGGCAAAACATCTACACGGACAAGTGGTCTCTAAGTGTGTGCCATGCAAAACAAAAAAGAAAGTTAATAAATCACATGTACATACCTCATTATTAAAAGGGAATTTTTGACATACCCCCCCATCTTATGTTTAAAATTTGACACCCCCCCCCCCCCCCCCCCCCCCCCCCCCCCCCCCCCCCATTTGAAAAAGCTGACATACGCCCCTATGACTCGGTCCACTGTCATTTGACCAGTGTTGACCCGAATTGACTACCAGATTTTGTATTAATGGACAAAAGCGCCATTGTCTTCAACCTTAGAACAAGGGTTTGGGTTTGGGCCAAAACCCAAACCCCAAATCAAACATGAAAAGTGGAGATTAAAAATAAAAATAAAAATAAAAACCATTGTTGGTATACCTGAAATTTTTTTATTTTTATGAATTAAGCAAAGATTGAAGATAAAAAACCATAAAAATAGATAAAACTCACGAGGGAATGAGATTTCTTCTTAAAATTGAGAGAACCCATCTTTCCAAAATCCATGTATCAAAAGCTTAAAATCTAAATTACTCTTATTCTTGTTTTTCATTTTTATTAATGAAATTTTTAGAAATATAATTGTATGTTTTATTATTTTTTTCTCTTGAAAACTAAGTTTTAAATTATTGTCGGAGTAGTGGTCGGCCGGCCATGAGACTCCGGTGGGTTGGTCGCCGGTGATGGGCAGCCAACCCATTGGAGTCTCTTGGCTGGTTGTCGTCCATAGCCGTTCGATTTGGGGTTTAGGTATTAGCCCCAACCCTTGTTCCAAAGGTGAAGACAAGGGTGTTTCTATCATTTAATACAAAATTTGGTAGTCAACTCGAGTCAACACTGGTCAAATGACAGTGGACCGAGTCATAGGGGGGTATGTCAGCTTTTTCAAATTGTGGAGGGTATGTCAAATTTTCAAAATAACATGGGGGGTATGTCAAAAATTCCCTTATTAAAATAGTAATGATCACATGGTTCAAGAGCAATGAATGTTATCATGTTGCATAGTGGTGTCATTTTATTACTGGCCAAATAATACTCAAAATTCATGGTTAAAAACAAAGCATGAAAAAGACTAAGGAAGATGAGGATGGGCAAAATATTTATACGGTCATCGAATTCTAGGATCATTTGATGGGATCCGTAGTTGTCATCCTCGCTTCCAAGACTCGGCTAACTCGGTAAAGGCTACCAAGGATGACCCGCCTTGGGCCCATGTAACCAACGCGTTCTCTCTCATTTTCCAACTTCGTTCTTGAGCGCTCTTCCTTCTTCCGAGTCCATCAACTCGCTCACTCGTTTATCTACCTCGCCCGAACTCACGAACCCGTCTTCCTCCGATTGTTCCATCGGAATTGCTAGGTTCATTTCCTCCACCAACACCGTCTTATTCAGCCGTTGCTCCGCGTACAAAGGCCACGCAACCATTGGCACCCCAGCAGACACCGCTTCCAACACCGAATTCCATCCACAGTGAGTCACGAACCCACCCACCGATTCATGATTCAACACAGCTACTTGCGGCGCCCACGACTTTACCACAAGACCCCGATCTCTGGTCCGATCCAAGAACCCGTCCGGCAGTAGAACATCCAAATCTGGAGTCGACGATGCTTCAGAGCGGACCACCCACAGGAACCTTTGACGGCTCTTCTCCAAACCGACTGCGATCTCCATCAACTGCGTCGCGGAGAATCTACCCCTACTACCGAAACACAAGAACACAACGCTTCGATTCGGCTGCGCATTGAGCCACGTCATACATTCAGCTGCACCACCGCCAACATCTTCACCCTCATCCATTCGATCACCGCCGGTGATCATCGGTCCGATGTAGTAAAAAGGGGGCATCAGAGTATCGGGAACGCAGAGCCCATCAGCGATGGCTTTGATGGGTCTTGGCTCGAGGGAATTAAACGTGTTCACTATAATTCCCTTGGATTTGGGGAGATGGGTAGCGAAAGATAGGAATTGATGGTAGACCTGATTTTCTCTATCGAGTAGAGGTTCGGGCATGTGAGAGGCACGTATGGGGGGCAATCCGGGCAGGTGGAGAAGAGTGTTGGTTAGGTCTTTGAAGCTTTCGGAGGTTTGGTTGTGAATAGTGGGGAGGTAGAGGATGGCAGCGAGAGTGGCGGCACAAGAGGAGAAGTAGTAGTAAGTGGGGATGTTGAGTTGGGAGGCCACGTGTATGGCAGAGGGGACGGTGGTGACGAGAGATCGGACGGTGGAGGTTTGGGAGATGGATTGGAGGACGTTGATGACGTTTATGTTGTTGAGGCGGACCAGTTCGAAGGCGAAAGCAACACGGTTGAGAGTAGGAGAGGTGTCGAGGGAGAGGGGAGGGAGGTAGTGGAAGGTGATCTGGGTGTTGGAGAATCGGCTGATGTAAGAGGTGATGGCAGCGGTGTCCAATGATGTAGTTGGGATGAGAACGGTGACGGAGAAGTGGTGGAGGTGGTGGTGATGGAGGATCAGCTTCCCCAACTCGACCATGGAGACTACTTGGACCACGCTCGGAGCTGGATATAACACTATTGTCTCCTTCATTCTCTCTCTCTCTCTCTCTCTCACGTACACACACATGTGAGCTCACGGTCTTTAACAGGCCTCGCAATCGCATGGCTAATTTTTTCTCTTCAAAAGTTGGTCGTCGTAGGCGGAGCGGCAAAGTCTCAATCACAGAGAAAAAATTTCTTCCTTGTCCCTTGGTTGGTCCAGACCATTGATGGTCCTCGGGACAGGACACAAGCCTCGAAGACCATCCAACTGTATGGATATAGGGACGGACGACTCTCATTTTCCTGAGAAGCGTGGGCTTAAAAATGTGGCACCCAAGGCTTAAAAGAGGGCTCAGTCTCCGGTTACCGGACAAATCTAGTCTGCAACTGCTTACCGACTTAAAAGTATGCAAACAGTGTCAGTACCATTGGATGACCTTGAAAAACGTGTTTTTTTATTTATAAAATATATTTTTTTAAACATTGAAATAACACATTTTTCAAGGGATATCCAATAGTACTGACACTGTTTTTATACTTTTAAGTCTGTGATAGTGGCAAATTAGATTTGTCCCCCCAGTTACCCACCTAAAATAACAGGCCCCGGTTACAGGGAGTAAAACTTGTGTCACAAGATGTTGTGATGGAAGCCGGTCACAGCACTCAATACGACTCAGAGGGCGCTGACCGTATGGAAGTTTGACCAGTCCCTCGGTGGACCTACAAACCAAAAATCAGCCTAATTAGTGATTTACAACCTTTGGAATTTTGCACCCAAATAACGCTCAATAATGCTCAAATTGCTACCGTTAAAATCAACCCATGAAAATAACTTCAATGGAATCGGTTAGAAATCACCAATCAGGCTGATTTTTTGTGTACCAGTCCACCGAGTGACTGGCCAAACATCCATACGGTCATCGTCCTCTAATAGTATGACACGTGGCTCGTATTGAGTGCTGTGACCGGTTTCCGTCACAACATCTTGTGACACAAGTTTTACTCGGTTACAGGATACAATATGAGCCACGTTGGCACACTCTTAGAGAACTCTGACCGTATGGATGTTTGGCCAATCCCTAAGTGGACCTATAAACCAAAAATCAGCCTGATTAGTGATTTATAGGCGTTGGATTGGACTTATTTTCTTGGGTTGATATCAACTGTGGGAATTTGAGGTACAAAGATCCAATGTCTAGAAATGGCTAATCAGGCTGATTTTTGGTTTGTGGATCCACCTAGGGATTGGCCAAACATCCATACGGTCAGAGTCCTATAAGAGTGAGCCACGTGGCTCAATTTATGTCCTGTAACCAGAGCCTGTCATTTTAGGGCGGTAACTGGAGCCTGACCCTTAAAAGAGGCCGTTTTAATGGTACAACGGACTTGGGGCGTTACCGTTAAAATGGATTGTAACGTACGGGCAAAAATGGCGCTGAAATTCAAATTCAAAATTTCAATTTCAATTTTTCAAAACAAAAGAAAAGGAATTTAAAATAACGGCCATTTTTTCTTACAAAATTTTTCAGATTTTAACGGCCGTTAAAACGAGAGAAAAAAAATGGTCGTTATTTTCTAAGCGTCAAAACATTTTTTAATGTAATGGGCTTGGGGTGTTACCGTTTTAACCGTTTAAACAGCGCTATTTTAAACCATGGTGGCACCTACAAATATCGGTGACAAAGAAAAAGAATTTAAAGGTACGGGGCTGTCCGACTGAGCTTGTGACCGTAGTTAAAGTTTGATGGACTTACCAGAATTAGGGATGCAATTCAAGCGGTTGGGTCGCGTTCGGGGACCTTCAAGGCTCTGAACCCGAATCCAACCAGAGGCCGGGCCTAAGAATCCCAGCCCAATTCGGTAGGATTGATCAGACTGGGGACATATTCCTACCTCGACATACCATCTCTACCCATCTCTCCCTCTCTCTTGTGGTTGAAGGTCTGGCACATACTGATTTACGGTCTGGCACATACTGATTTACGACAGCCAAGACCCTACTATTGTAGTTCAATCCCTCCTAACTCCTCTCAAAATAGATCCCAGAACATAACCTCTCATAACCAGCGCAATGTTCGCGTTAGCCCTTCACCCACCCATCAACTACCGCCTCATTTACCACCTTGCCCCTGGTGTCCGGGGAATCGCCATGGCAGCAACTTTAACAAACCTCAACCTCTTGCAGCCCTGTTGCTCTACCTATCCTTCTCTGGCATCCATAGAGAGTCATGACAAGGTTGGTCACTGGACCATTTCATGGATGGCAACCGATTCTCAATAGAAACTTGGGTCGCTAGCTAAACAAAAGAAATCAAGGAACCGTATTTCCGTTTGAAGCGTCCATCTCCTTTATCCTTCATCCCAATCACCTTTCACCCATTGTTTGAAAGATGAAGGGGCATTTCATGGGGGTTTTTACTATTGATTTGAGCATTAAAAAAAATCAACAGGGAGGAGAAAAAGGAAAGAGAGGAGGAGCTTGCCCAAGGAGGCAGAGGATGGCATCGACGAAAGAGAAAGGTGCATTGGCAGAGAACGGCAGGGATCATGAGGGGATTAAGATAAGTCCCATAGAGAGTAACAAGTGGAGAGAGTAAATGTCCGGTGGGAGGATAGGAGTCATGAGATATATATATATACTATTATAAAGTCAAAACCGAGGTTGCCATCCATGCACGCTTCACAATATACCCTAATATCCTCGAATTGCCCCTATCTCTGATCAATTAATATTCTTTAAATTATTCACTTAGTATGAGTGCTTTTGTCTTTTGATGTCAAAGAAACTTGCACATTAATCTTCTAAAAAAAAAAAAAAACTTCCTTTCACGTCAGCGAAGACAAAGAAAAAAAAAGTACCTTTATAAAGGACCACAGTGTGAGCCACCTAAACTCTTAAAGAGGATAGTGATTGTATAAATGTTTGGTCCATCCTTGAGTGGACCTACGTACCAAAAATCAGTCTGATTAGTGATTTCTAACCTTTGGATATGAGTATCCCAAATAATTTTTGAAATCCACGATTAAAAGCAGTAGCCCTAGAAAACATTTATATGCAAATGACTTTGGATGCGGATGGCTCTCGTGGCCCTACATAGCTCGTTTTTTTGGCCCACTAACTGCATGTGTAATACCATAGATTTTTTAGATATCTTTTTGAGTCCTTTCGAAGGTTTTTGGGTCTCTTATTAAGATTCTAGACCTGTTTGCGGCCACTTTTTCCTGGGCCCCATTTTGTGACCTTAAGATTTTGAACCATTTTTCAAACTTCCTTAGTCCAAAATTGGGAACTAGATGCATAATTTGGGCTTAATACCACTTTATTGTTGGTACCCAATTACATCTGGGTCCATCAATTCGTAGAAGAGGGAACGATCTCCACATCCTTACGGTCGGATCATGAGATTCATTCTCGAGAATACTTTATTAATGGAATATACCGTGATGTATTGTGGGTCAATACAACCGCGTTACACAAATCAATCCATCTAGCTTAACATTAAAGTGTGGACCCATCTTAGATGAATCTGATCTCTTGAGTGATCTTCAGATCTGCTCAGATGTTTGAGATCGACCTTTGATCTTGTGGTTTACAAATACCACTTGATATGAGTACTAAAAATCGTAAATCAAGCATATTTGTCTCGCGGGCCCCACTGCTTGTGGACCCCACCTTCTTGATTATTGTAGGCCCACTTGATGTGACCCAATCATTGTTGGGTCAACGGGACCCACCCACCGGGATAATATAACCTCCCTCATGCCCTTCTATTCTCGGCTTGCCACCAATAATCTTGGTTAGCCATCTCATACCCTCTTGACCAAAAGTTGAATCGAAGATTTAAAGTAGAAAGTCACCTAAAGGCAAGGGTTTTCATTTCTAGGTGGACCTACATACCAAAAATCAGTATGATTAGTGATTTCTAAACTTTGGATCTGAAGTGACCCGAATAATGCTCGAAATCCACGGTTAAAAATAAATCAAGAATATGATTCTAATCTAATGGATGTAAATTACTAATGAGACTGAGTATTGGTAAGTAGATCCAAATAAGGATGGGCCAAAGATTCATATGGTCAGTGGTCTATAAGAGTGTGTCATGTGTCTCATATTGTGGTTCTTCGTCCTCGTTGATGAGGGACATCATCATCAAAGTTCTACCCCTTTGCATACATTTCCCTCAACATACTCTTCTCATTGATGAGCTCCCTGCTTAAACTTCTATACAACCTTTAGATGACTTCTTAATTAATTGCATGCCATTCGGTGATTTTAAACCTTTCGATCTTTGTATTCAAAATAATGCTCAAAATCTACGGTTAAAAATCAACCCATGAAAATAATTCCAATCAAATGCTTAGAAATCACTGATCAGGTTGATTTTTTGTATGTAAGTCCAGCTAGGGATGGGCCAACCATCCATATGATCAGTGATCTCTAAGAGTGTGCCACGTGTAAGGAGGCGTTCCGTAGTTGCTATTAATTGATGTCTTCTGGGCTCAACTTGGTGTCTCGTTCTTGGCAATCCATCTTGTCCCGGATGCTTCCTTGCCACGTCACGTGATCGGTTGCGGATGAGTTGGCAATATTTTGGCAACTACAAGCATGAATTCACGAAGAGTTGGTTTTTGTGACTTCAGCTCACCCAACATCCGGATAGATAGCTGTCCATTTGCCGTAGGAGTCTAGAGAAGAATCCTGGACTGCCTGTACAGGGAACCCGCCTCACTTTGATACTCTTGATTTGGAGCCTTAACTCTCGAGAATCGACTAAAAACGTTAAAACCCCGACACTCCATTGCTAAAACCCTAACTCCATAAACCCTGAAAAAAAATAAAAACTCCCTTCAATCGGCCATGGCACTCTCTTCACTACGCCTCCGCCGAGCGGTAACCCTCTCCTCTTATCTCCTCAAGCACCATTGCTCGTTCTCTACAAACTCTTCTCTTTCGTCTTCTTTTGTTTTACAATCCCACATATCTTCATCATTTGCTGCCGATGTTCTTCAAAACCCTAGAAATCATCTGAGGATTCAATCTCACTGGTTTCGCTCATCCTCACTGTCTTCTTCATCGTCGAGGTCGTCATACAACGACGATGACAAGATATCGCCGGACACCATCCTCTTTGAGGGTTGCGATTACAATCATTGGCTTATCACCATGGAATTCCCCAAAGACCCCAAACCCACTCCCGAAGAGATGGTCGAGACTTACGTTCAAACCCTCGCCAAAGTCGTCGGAAGGTAAATTATCTGTCATATCCAATGCCCTTGTGGTCGACCACCCTATTTCCATCAGTTTTGAGAGTTAGGGATAACAGTTTTTTTCACTTTTCATTTTCTTTTTAAAAGTTCATTATCACTTATGGAATTTTTGAGGTTATTGCTCAAGTTTTTTCATCAGATTTGCGAGTTATCTGTTTTGAAAGTTATTAGTGTAGTTATTATCTAGCTTCTCGATTGGATTATTGGCGCGACAATTGCACCAATCCAATGATCCTTATTATCTGATCAATGAAGTTCCTTTTATGGGTTGTGATTCAAAATTCTGGGACTATCCCAGATGGTTGTGATCATGCAATCTTCATGAGTTTTTCTGATGATAAATCAATGAGTGGGGCCCCCATCAATTCTGAAACTTAGGAAATGTAGATCTCTTAAGCTGTATCTGGATCATTTAGTTAATCCTACCACCCAATCTACTTTTTTTATGTTCTCTCTAGACTGATTGCCATATATTCTTTGACCCTCCTAAAGAGGACTGTCTGCATAATTCGGCGAGAGTACTAACAGCACTCATGCAAGTGCGAGAAAGCAGCCACTCGCCCTCATTGTTGGACATGTGTCCATGTGAGGGTATTTTGATAATTAAGAACACCCTCTATAACCCATGTAAATTACCAAATACCCTCACCCGGACATTTGTTCAACAATGAGGGTGAATGGTTGCCTTCTTCGCACCCATGCAAGTGCCACTAGCATTCCTCTAATTCGGCAAGGACAATTTTGGTCTGGAGAATCTCAGAGGTTGTATCTGCCAAATGTTGCCCCTCCCCCATTTGCCAATTGTGATTCTACATTATTATTGATAAACTGTTCTTATTGTAAACACGATGGATATGTAAGATTTCCTTGCTGTTGACTGTTGGTGGCTTGACTGGTTTGCATATTTCTTTTCTTACCATCAAATAACTTCTCTTCAGCTTGCTGGCCATTTACCTTGGTTGACTCTGGCTTGTCTAATTATTATATTTGTGTTGCTTTGATGTTGGTGCCAAAAGTCTAGAAAGGGTTGGGCTAATTTAGGTAATGTTATGTATGGTATAGTGTGGAAGAGGCAAAGAAGAAAATGTATGCTTGTAGCACAACAACTTATACGGGATTTCAGGCTGTGATGACTGAGGAAATGTCCGAGAAGTTCAGAGGTAGGGTTTCATAGTTTTGGGTTTTCTGCATAGGATGAGCTTGTGTTGTCAATGCTTACACTTCCATCTTTGCTTTAATCAGGTTTGCCAGGGGTCGTTTTTATTCTGCCCGATTCATACATTGATCCGGTGAACAAAGAATATGGAGGTAGGATCATTGGATTTTCCTCCCATGAATTCCTTTTATAGAGTAGAGAAGCTGAAATGTATCTGCTGGTTGACACTCATTCTTGGTCCTTGTACCATAACATAATGGTCCAGTTAATCATGTTATGATCTCAATATTTATTTTTTATTTTTGCATTTACGCTATTCTTCTGTTATTATAGGAGACAAATACATCAACGGGACAATCATACCCAGGCCTCCTCCAGTTCAATATGGGAGATCACAAGGAAGATATGGTGATCGGAATCGAAATTATGACCGGCCAAGGTATGAGAGGCAGAGAGACCCAATGCCAATGCAACAAGGGAACCAACCATATGATCGTCAGGGCTCTATGCAGGGAGATGGAAGGAACTATGGGGCACAACAAAACTATGGACAACAGCCAAATTATGGTCCAACTGGACAAGGAGAACGTAGAGATTCCATGCCAATGGGCAGTAGGGATTTGGCGCCCGGAGGAAGGGACAATTATCAGGGAGAGAGAAGAGATCCAATGCCTTCATATCAGAGGAACTACAACCAAGGGGATCAAGGAAATTATTTTTCTCAAGAACGGAGGGACTTCGCACAAGGAGACCGAAGGGATTATGCTCCCCCTGAGCATAGGGATTTCAGAGGGGATAATAGGAATGTTGGCCCTCCACGTGGTGGAGAATATCAACAAGGAGCTGACTCGGGCTATGGGCAAAGTTATCCAGGGCATGGACAAGGAGCTGGCTCTGGTTATGGACAAAGTTATCCAGGGCAAGGACAAGGAGCTGGCTCTGGTTATGGGCAAAGTTATCCAGGGCAAGGACAAGGAGCTGGCTCTGGTTATGGGCAAAATTATCCAGGGCAAGGACAAGGAGCTGGCTCTGGTTATGGGCAAAGTTATCCAGGGCATGGAGAAGGGCAGAGGTTCTCACAGGTGGAGCAGAGGGATGGCATGCAAGGAGAGCAAAGTAACCACACACCCATGGGACAAATGGGAAATGACCAAGTATGATTTTTATCTTTTTTTACTTTCAATGTTTAAGAATACACATGTATTTTAATATAATAAAAGTTTAGATATATTACTTCTCACCAGTACTGTCAATGGTCTTCATTGTGCATGGCCAATCCATTTCATGCAATTCTCTCTTTATTTTATCACATATAGGGGCTACTCCTAGCCATAGGTTCTCTTAGATGCATTCATTTCTGATTGGGTCACTCTACGGGCGCCCACGTCTTTTGGCTGGGCACCCACAAGGACAAAAATGCCCCCCTTCATTTTGTCCTTCAGCTGGGCACCCACCCCTTCTCCTTCGTCTTCTCTCTCTACTGTGTAACTTTCTCTCTCTCCTCTCCTTTCCCTCACTCTCTTTCTCTCACTCTCACTCTCACTCTCACTCTCAATCTCTCTCCATCCCTCCCCTCTCTCCCTCTCTCCCTCTCTCTCTATCCCTCCTCTCTGTCTCTCTCTCTCTCTTCTCTCTCGGGCTAAAGCCCAAAGAGGAAGGAAGGAAGAGAGAGAGAGACATTTGTGGATTTTTTTTTGGTCTAGAATGTGGGTGCCCAACCGAAAGACGTGGACGCCCGTAGAGCGACCCTTTCTGATTTTTTCTTTCCTAGTTTTGCCGCTCATCCTTGTCAGTACCCTAATCTTGCCTACATGAATTTTATGTACATGTTGATTCCTGACTACCCTTAGTGTATGTTCCTTGTGTAGCCAGTCTTGTTACTGTCTTATGAAGTTTTCCCTTTAAACCCAATCGGTATGTGATGATCTTGTAATAATTCAGAATCAGTTCTCCACTTCAGCCATCCAGCTCTTATTCTATGTGAAATAACCTTATCAATCTCCCCCTCTTTATGTATAATTTAATTAAGATCACAAAAATAGTTGCTTTTTGGTATCTCTTGGCTGTTGATCTTAACTACTGCCATGTCTATATGTATGTCCTTATTAAAGTTGCAATCAATATACTCGTATTGTTTTGGAAAATTTTAAAACCCTGCAATTCTTAGGCATCCTTCCGTAGTTCTACTTTTGCATTTACCCCCTCTCAATAAGTCGTTTGCAAGCAACATATACCAACAAAAAAAAACCCTTGAAAATTAGCAATTAATTCGTCCACAACCAATGCAGAAAGATACGGCTTTAGTCCTACTCCCAAATACTTGGGAATCAGCATCTAGGCCTGTGACACTTGTATTTCTGATAAACATAAATTAGCCTGGGTATTCATGCAGGTTCTTAATCTCTAGTGTCCTGTCCCTGTGAACAGTTATATGCGTATTTTCAATGATATATCCCCTAGAAAAAATTGATACCCCTTAAAACAAGAATTCTTGTAGCATAAACTTGTCATTTATGATTCATTTTCTTAATGTAATCGTGTGTTCCGCAATTTGATTTGTAATGCAGATCATTGCTCCGAAAAAGAATCTTATTACCATAATTATACTAGTCATATGGTGATCGTGTTGGAAAAGAGGAATTGTGCATCAATAAGATAACTTCACAAATTCGTTGGCGTTCCCAAAAACGAAATTTTTATAGGTTATATCTGTCGTATCTTCACCGTCTTGTGCAAGGTGTACTCTCCCATTGATCATTTTCAGTGTATGATTTGGTCAACACCAAAACCCATATGACATGGTTCCCACTCAGTCGAGTCGGTCCCAAACTGGCTGAGTTATTATCATGCTCAGATATGAAGTTTAATCTGACTTACCAATAAGTTACATTATCAAATTGTATTATATTCCCAAAAATTGAGACAACAATGGATTATTAAATTCCTGTTTTTTCATGTGTGGATCTTACACCTTAAGCTGGAAAGTTATTGACAATTCAGATAATAAGTGAATCCCAGACAGTTGAAATTCCTCTTTATGTCTCTCTATTACCCGTTCTTAGACAAGGTCAATTTGACACACTAGTGTGGGTTGATGCAGGGGCGATATTGAAAATATTTCCATTCATGCTTTTTGAAGTGATGGGAGGAAGACCTGAAAAGAATCTCGGCAAAGGTAAGGAGCCAATTCTATTGGTGTAGAGTCAGTTGTTTTCTCGGATAGAAACTGTATAAAAACACTTGTTTTGGTAAGCAGTCCTTATATGTGCTTATGTGCATGTCATTATGTAACAAGTAACTGAATTGTTATGGTTGAAAAGCTAGAACTCAAGACTATATCATCACTTCGTCTGTTCTATTCCTCTGCAACCGAGTGAGTAGTGTCTATGTTAAATCCATTCATGAGATTTTGATACATTAGTTGCAAGATGACAACTAAGCTAAAGTATATTTTTGGCACTTTAATATAACAATTATGTTTATGGGAAAAAATGTGCCGAAAACGACCGTCAGAGACGATATGGGCAGAGAATTGATGAGATTGAGAATGTGCGAGATTATGGGGTTGAAATAATTTCTAAGTTATGCAAATTTGTTTATTATAGTAAGGGATGACTTACCATGAACACCAATTCGAGGGGGATTAAATGGGCTGTCACTTCATACATGGCAGCCGAGGTGGCGAGACTATAGGGTAGACAAGTCTGCTTCAGCCCAAGGCACCTCTACCTTTTCGCACAAATGCCTCTCATCTGTTTAAAAGAAAATTAAAATATCAAATGGCTGTCATTCATAGGGAAAATTTTCCAATACATGGGAGGTTGAGGCTGATGTGGACACGAGTACTGTTCTTGTGGCCAATTCAGAAGGTCCCTCATCCATACATGTGAGGTCAAGCAACTTCTGCCATGGTTATGTATACGGCTAGAACCATGACACCAGATCTCAGGCAGTATTAGTATGTACAACCTTACATTTTTTTTTTTAAAATAAACCGTAATATCTTTTTGCTGAACATTTTGTTTGCACGCAGTAAAGCTGCACTGCAGAGAAGGGTTCTGGAGTGTAGCTCCAGAAAAACTTCTGCCTAAAAAATTCAGGAAAGAAATGAAATCTAGAAACTATTAACAGAAAAAATGGTACAGGTTTTTCTACATCGAACTCTGGAGCTCTTCTCTACTGTGGCAACTGGCAAATACATGATGGGGAATAGGCATGACATGAACAGGGTTTGGATTGGTCAAGTCGGCCCTTCTTAGTTCTTGCAGCAAAAACTCTACACTAAGGTTTTAATGACCTGTTATAACGGTCCCTTAATGTTACCGTTAATGACTTGTAATGGGGGTCATATCAGTCACATCTAAGTCAAAAAACAGTCGAAATTATTTTATTATTTTTCAACAAAAAAACCTAGATAACAATAAAATAAAAAAATCAAAATCAAAAATCAAAAATAACGCCCATTATAACACTACGCCCTGTGAACATTATTTTTTTAAATAACATAAGGTTGGGGCATTACCGTTAATAGCAGCCGTTACTTTAATTATAACGAATCATGCTCCAAAAAAAATAAAATTTCCTTGCCTCTTTTAGGTTTTACCCTCTTCACTGAGATAAAGTTAGTTGGTTTCGACGCCTCTTCACCGCAAAGTGTGAGAAAATGAGAAATCTCTCCTCGTGACAGGTTTTTTTAATCAAAACTTCACTAACATAAAGAGAACACGAAATCATTTTGTTTTGTTTATGTTCCGTTTCTGTTTTGTGGTGTTTGTTGATGAGAGGTGGTAGGGACTCGAGAAATGAGAAAAATGCTTTCATCTCGTCACCTTTTTGGCTTCTGCTAAACAACACCCATTATTCACACCTCCCTCTTGAGATACTGGTATATGAGTGCCACGTCAACATACATAATTTGACAGACATGGAGCTATGCAGTCAGGATCCATCCTTCGACAGGTTTCGATCTATACATCCA
Organism: Euptelea pleiosperma; assembly: GCA_035048495.1. NCBI lineage: Eukaryota > Viridiplantae > Streptophyta > Magnoliopsida > Ranunculales > Eupteleaceae > Euptelea > Euptelea pleiosperma. The sequence goes on from CM068552.1 coordinate 18,200,368, forward strand.
AATGAGAGATTTGAGTAAATTGGATGGTTGAGATCATCCATTTTTGCTGATTTTTGTCCTACTTAAGTACTCCAACCCTGTTTAGGGTTCTATAAATAGATCAACAGCAAGCAATACATCAATTCTTGAATATAGTGAGTTGGGCCAAATTCATCTCTACGATCATCTACCATGTCCTGTTGAAACAGTAAAAGGCTGCCGAAATATGGACTTACCATACGGTATTGAACGACCGAATGTATCTTAAGAACCCCGGTAAGCTCTTAATGAAAGAAAATTAAGAACCTCAGTAAGATCCTACCATTTAAACCAAACTAGTACATCCTGAACCGATTTGGTTAAAACAGCAAGACAGATGAAAAATGGACTTACAATACAGTACTGAACTACCGAAACCAAATTAAGCACCCCGGAGATCTTGCCGTTTGAACCAAACCAGTAAATCCCGAACTGATTTGGTTCAGATGGTAGGAGAGCCGAAAAATGGACTTACAGTACAGTACTGAACTACCAAAACCAAATTAAGCACCTCGGTAAGATCCTACCAGTACATAACCCCCTTCTGACATCTTGCAAACCTCACTGTCGTCAAGAATGAAGTGGTTTACAATAGTTTCACTATGAGATTCTTCTCCTTTCAAGTCCGTGATCTCTTTGAAGCTTATGCCTTGAATTCATCATCGATCTGAGATATAATACATGTGGCCGCTGATTGTGCAGCAACAATTGATTTTATCTAATTTTAGCCATGTAACTAGCACAAGGGTTCAGGGAAGGTAGTAACCACCTTAATGCAGCATTGGACATAACCAAGAGGAATAACTAATCCAATTGACAGACCAGCATTGGCCAAAATATTTGAGTCTACATTCATGACAGAGTCCAATGCCCAAAAAAAAAGTAATAATGGCCTCTCAGATCATATCAAGTTCAGTCCAAAAAACCACCACACCATTTCAGTTACTTCATATATTTCGCGCAAGGTTTGGTCATCTTCACAAGAAAAAGTAGTGCTTCGAGGTACTTCCACAGTTTAGTTATTTTGCATATTTAATTTACTGATCATCTTTTACACTAATGATTCACAGACCCAACTTTCCAAATAAAAGGTTATAGCTTGCTTAAAACAAACACATACAAACTCAAGACAAGGTTTCTTTGGATAAATCTTAGATGGCATCCCACGCCAGAGTAGATTCAAACCAGAGCTTGTCGTATACCACAAACAAGCATGCTGCAGCACCAAATGTGCAGCACAGAACCATCACACATGCAACACTCTAAAATCAAGATATGAGCTTCGGGGCCAACACCTTCCGCAGATGTGTAAGAGCAACCTTCCTTCACAGGAAAACCACGATTGCTGCTCCAAATTCGACGGACTTTCGTGAAAGCAATTCTTGATCAATCACTAGAATCAACACTTCCACCTTGTGAGCTGCTATTGCGGCTATGCAACGAGAGACCTGCCAATGTCGTACTGTCTACCTGTTTCTCCTGAAAGAATCTCTCCCTCTCAGTGCGTTTAGCAGGCGGAGGAGGAATTACAACAGCAGGAGGAGGTGCCCTAGATTCCTGTGGCTCCAAACACAATGGCCGTATAATTGGACGGTGTAGCCTTTCCCCTTGAATGGATCCAAGCATACCCACGGGTTGCTCCAAGTGGTCCTTGCCTTCAGGTCTTGCACAGGCTTTTCCTTTTCGGAGTCTGTTAAATTGCACAATGAAGTGGAAAATCTGAATCAGGAAAAATAGCTGTACAAGTAAATTGTTATCATGAAGTACTGATTTTGTACAACTAATCTGTGCCTAGTTGGGCGAGGAAGACACCACAGTAAAAAGAGCCTCTACTACCAACTCAGAAACATACCTACGGAAAAGCTGTTCGCCCTCCTCTTCCTCTGCTTCTTCGTGATCAAAATGAGAGGCAGCGGAGGCAGCCCGAACTGAAAGAAGTGCATCGTGTCTAGTGAGTACTTTTTGCAGCTGCTCGTTCAGCTCGATTGCTTGAGAAACCACCTTCTCATCCCTGGAGATCGTATATGAAAATGAATAAACTTGGGGTGGCAACAAATTGAGATTTTCATTATTCGTTCATAACTTAGCTGCAGTTACAGAAAATCAACATTGTCCACATGGTGGAGATACGGCAAGTATGGTACAGGGATAATAGATAAGACAATTGAATCCAAACTTCACTACAACTGTCAGAGATCTACATAAATTGCTAGTCCCTGTATATGATCAAAAGAACATTTCATGTGATAGATTTTTTTATGTTACAATATTTTATATGAATTTCATTGTTCATTTAGCTAAAAAAATAATTGGCCAAACATTAAGGTTGATGAACAAGTTCTAAACCAGTTGAAATGTGCCTAATCATCAACTCAATTTATGGCAGAATGAAAATAATAGGATAAAAGGATAATTCAGCACATGAAACCCTAGAAATCAATTAAACATAAGAAGGTCAAAAACACAAACCTTCAGCCACCATCATCTTCATTGTGGCTAGGACCCTAAGAATCGATTCCCTATGTAATTACAGTACTGGGCCCAGAGCAAAACATGTAAATTACATGCCTAAAGAAGGCCCCAGGGTGGTAACAAGAAGTTGGTGTCAGCCCAAAAACTCACTAATTCATCTTTACGGCATTCGTTACCACTAATGAATCAATAATATGTATAATTTACAAATTGTGACAATTGTTAACTTGTTGACATTAATGAATTAATATTATGAATAATTTACAAATTGCATCTATTGTTAACTCATGCACAATATTATGTATAATTTACAAATCGCATCTGCTTGACTTATAACATTCACCTAATTTCTGTATTTTTTAAATATTCTATATAATTCAAAAAATAATTTTTAGGATAAATTTTTTGATGCATTTATGCCTCTAAAATCTATTTTTGCGAAACATTGCAATATTTCTACTCCTAACTAATGTTTCTTGTCATACTGCCTCGAATGAAAGTAATTTGCAAAATATTTCACAAAATAAATGAAATTTAATACTTTGGGAGACGCTAAAAAGCACTATGCTTAAGTCACCTCCATAATGCATTTACATGAATAAATGTAGCCACGTAGGTATACATACCTATCTCATATTTGCATTACGAACATTTAGTTGGATTTGAGGAATTAGGGTTAGGGTTACGTTTGAAGAAGAGAGAGTAGAGAAGAGAGAAGAGAGAGAGAAAGGATGTCTATTGTGCTTAGGTCACAATGACTCCATAAATCTTATTTATGTAAGTCCCAAATACAAAAGACAAATATACCCCTCAATGGGGTATTTACAGAACTACCCCCGATACATATAAAATATGTATTCCTACATATATGATAACACTCCCCTCAAGTTGGTGCATAGATATCTCTCATGCCCAACTTGCACAAGCACTTATGGAGTTGTCAACTGGGAACTCCCTTCCTGAAAACATCTGCAACCTGTTCATTAGTCTTCACAAATGGGGTGCACACTGCCCCAGAGATAATCTTCTCTCTAATGAAGTGTCGGTCTACCTCAATGTGTTTGGCACGATCATGCTGAACGGGATTGTGAGCAATGCTGATGGCGGCCTTGTTGTCACAATATAAGCTCACAGACCCTGAAACTGGGAAGCCAAGTTCAGCAACCAACACTTTCAACCAAAGCATCTCACACAAGCCATGAGCCATTGCTCTGAATTCAGCCTCTGCACTAGATCTGACGACAACGGGTTGCTTCTTGCTTCTCCAAGTGACCAAATTGCCCCCAACAAAGGTGCAATATCCAGAAATGGATCTCCGATCATCTTTGGCCTCTGCCCAGTCTGCATCGGTATAAGCCTCTATACGCATGTAGCCATTCTTCTCAAACAGAAGACCTCTACCAGGGGCTACCTTGAGATACCTCAAGATCCGATGTGCTGCCTCTAAATGAACACCTCTGGGTGAGTGCATATACTGACTGATCACACTCACTGCATAGGCAATGTCGGGTCGAGTCAAGGAGAGATAGATCAATCGCCCAACTAGTCTCTGAAAGCTCCCTACATCCTGTAGTAGCTCACTACTGGGATTTGCTAGCTGGTGATTCTGCTCTATAGGAGTTTCCACTGGTTTGGTACCCAACCTGCCTAAGTCTTGTAACAAGTCTAAGACATACTTCCTCTGAGAGATGAAGATCCCCTGACTGGATCTTGCAACTTCGATGCCTAGGAAGTATTTGAGAGGTCCTAGATCTATGGTTTCAAACTCCTCCGCTAACTGAAACTTCAGTTTGACTACCTTTGCTACATCATTCCATGTGAGAATGATGTCATCAACATAAACAATGAAGGCAGTAGTGTTCTTCCCTTGATGCTTCACAAATAGGGTGTGATCGGCCTGACTTTGAGTGTAACCCAGCTTCTTCACGGCTAAGGTGAATCTCTCGAACCATGCCCTTTGAGATTGTTTAAGCCCATAAAGGGCTTTCTTCAGTCTACACACCTTGCTGCTATGTCCTGGTGGAGTGAATCCAGGAGGATGCACCATGTAGACTTCTTCATGTAGGTCCTCATGAAGAAAAGCATTCTTCACATCCAGCTAATGCAAAGGTCACTCTTGATTTGCTGCCACTGACAACAACACCCTGATGGAGTTCATCTTTGCCACAAGTGCAAAGATCTCCACATAGTCAATCCCATAGGTATGGGTATACCCCTTGGCTACTAATCTCGCCTTGTACTTCTCAACAGACCCGTCTGCCTTGTGTTTGACTGTGAACACCCATCTGCAACCCACAGGTTTCTTGCCTCTTGGCAGGTCAACAAGCTCCCATGACCCATTCTTGTCCAGAGCTCTCATTTCCTCTATCATAACAACTTTCCATCTTGGTTGAGCCAACCCTTCTACCACTGAAGAGGGTATAGGAATAGTGGAAAGGGAAGTGATAAAGGCTTTATAAGAGGGGGACAGGGCATCATAGGAGACAAAGTGGCTCAGAAGATGCTGAGTGCAGCTTCTGACTCCTTTTCTTAGAGCAATGGAAAGATCAAAAGCATCAGTAAAAGGAGAAATGACAGGAATAGAAGGAGGTGGAGGATTACCTGGATCCAAGGTAGGAACCACTGGTACTGGATCGGCTGTGGCTTTCTCCCTGCTACTATAGACTTTGAGCTCCTTCTGAGCTCCAGGAGCACTATCAATCACACTAGTAGTATGAGTAGGTGGAAACCTCTCAAACTCCAGAGGAGGAGATAGATATATAGCAGGAAAAGGAACAGTACACCTCTCTTCATGACTACTCTCCCCCTGAAGAGAGGTGGGAGAGAAAAAAGAAAGCTCCTCACGGAAGCTGACATCCATACACACAAACATCTTCCTAGAGGAAGGATGGTAACACTTGTACCCTTTATGGGTAGAAGAATAACCGAGAAAGACACACTTGAACGCTTTGGGATCGAGTTTGGTGCGATGGGGACCCAGGATATGTACATAGCATACACACCCAAAGAGGCGAGGAGGAATAGTGAATAAAGAAGAGCCAAGAGCAAGGACCTGAATAGGAGATTAGAAATTGAGCACTCGAGAAGGCATTCTGTTAGTCAAGTAGGCAGCCGTCAACACAGCATCCGACCAATAAGATTTGGGGACATGAGAGCCAATCAAGAGAGATCGAGCTATCTCAGTCAAGTGCCGCATTTTTCTTTCAGCTACACCATTCTGTTGAGGGGTGTAGCTGCAGGAATTTTGGTGACAAATCCCATGGTCAATGAGGTAGTGTTGAAGACCCCCAAACATATATTCTCCACATTGGTCAGTACGAAGAACCTTGATGGAGACACCATACTGGGTCTGGATCATCTTATGGAAAGCCTGAAAGATGGAATGAACTTCATCTTTGGTTTTCATGAGATAGACTCGTGTACACCTAGTATGATCATCAACAAAAGAAACAAAATAGCGAAAGCCAAAGATAGAAGTAGTGGGGGAAGGGCCCCATACATCAGAATGCACAATGTCAAAACAAGTAGAACTTCTATTACCTCTGGAGGGATAATTCGATCTACAATGCTTGGAGAGCTCACAAGTCTCACAGTGTAAAGCCGAAAGAAGAACAGAAAAAACAAACTAGGAAATAAAAGTTTTAGGTACTGAAAAGAAACGTGCCCCAGACGGGCATGCCAACGCAAAATAACATCTATCCTACTACTACTACTAGCAGAAAACTGTAGTGATGTGGGCTCAGGAAGACGTCCATCCAGAAGGTAGAGGCCATGTGCTTCATGTCCAATGCCAATCGTCCTCCTCGTCTCGAGGTCCTAAAGACACAAGTATGGGAAAAAGTGACTACAGTTTAAGGATTTAGTCAAAGCACTAACAGAAAGTAGGTTAGAAGTAAATTGAAGAACATGCAAAAAAGAGGAAAGAGGTAGTTTAAGAAAGGGAAAGATGCTCCATTTCCCAGACACAGAAGATAAGGTGCCATCAGCTGTCTTCACCTTATCACGGCCAGAATAGATAGTATAACTGGAAAATAAGGAAGACATGCCAGTCATGTGTTCTGAAGCCCCAGAATCAATGATCCAAGTGGGACTCGACGATGGACGAGACACATGATAAGCAGGTCTAAGGTTACCTGACTGGGCAAAGGAGGTGGACGATGTGGCAGAAGGACCATCCAACTGCTGAAGCAATCGTCGAAAGCCTGCAAGCTCTGTGGCTGAGATACCACCAGGAGGAGCTAAAATCGGAGAATGTTCAGGAGCTAAAAACGGAGTATCCACGATGGCAGTATGAGCACCAGAAGACCCTGGCTGGCTAGGGCGACCATATAACTTCCAACACTTAGCACGCACATGCCCTAACTTGCCGCAGAAATCACACTTGGGCCTCTCTCTAATCAGAGACTTCCTAGAAGAAGGTCTAGTAGGAGCATAAGATGGAGTTAAGATAGTCTGAGAAGATGGACCACTCAAAGGCTGCTGTAACTGCTGAGGCTGATAAGCAGGAGAAGCTGCTAGTATTGATCGCTCTGAAACTGGAGACTCATCCGGAAGGAAAGTCTTGCGGCTTTCCTCGCTCTGAAGATATGCATACACCTCGCTAAGAAAGGGAAGATCCATCCTACTGCTCAAGATCTGAACACGAGCAAGCTCATAGGATGGATTGAGTCCAGCAAGGAAATCAAATATCCGACCCTTCTCCATAAACCGTTGGTAGGGAGCTATCTCTTTGGGTGAAGAGGCTGATAAGAATAGTAATGATCGAGCTCCTACCACATAGTGCAGCGTAAGTAGTTCTTGCCATCTAACTTCACTGAGGTGATCTGTAAACTGGGGTTCTCATATGCCAAGTGATACACCATAGGGCCTCCAATACCAATGGAGGGAGCTTCCGTGCTCACTTCTGACGCGGAAGGAGAAACCGAGGGGGGCAGAGTAACCACGGGAGGTGGAGGATCGGCCATAACAAACTACGACCAAAAAAGAACTAAAAATAGAGGTCTGGAGATCAGATCGAGATCCAGAAAGGGCTAAAACAAGGCATCGAAGGCCAAGAAAACATCTGAATAGGTCCTAATAAGCATGAAGGACCCTAGTATCTCACGAAAACAACAAAAAATTTAAACAAAGGATGGGAATCAATAAACACCCATATAGGCCTCGAATAGAGCATATAAATGGCCGGACGATTGAGGAAATGGGATATAGATGCAAGAAGGCATCCTAGGACAAGAAAAACACTTATATAAGAAGTGGATGGTCGATTAGAGGGAGGTTTGGATCAAACCGATGCTCAATAAGAGGTTTATAGGCACCGGCGGTAACTAGTAGGGGAAGAAAACCTCCTACAGCCCTCAAATCTTAATGAAACCCTTCGAGTAGGGTATCCACATGTCGGTCAAGTTGGGGGGGGACTAGATCGAAGCAACAAGTCCCCCTAAAAAGGTCATTTAGGTCCCGAAAAACCGATTGGTTTACAAATTGGTTTTTCCGAAAAAAAAAATAGAAAAAAGACCAAAAAAAGCCCCAAATGGATCCAAAAAAATCCCAAAAAATGCTAGAAAAACAGAGAAAAAAATACTCTACCAAGTGGTAAGGTTTTTAACCGACCTCGATTTCCGTGTCCATATAGTTGATGACGTCAGCCGTACGGTCAGATGACGTCGGCAAACGTCTGATTGCCCCTGGTTTATCCCCAAATGTGCTCCGGCAAGCCTCGGCGGCGGATGGCTTTGATACCAAGTTGGATTTGAGGAATTAGGGTTAGGGTTAGGTTTGGAGAAGAGAGAGTAGAGAATAGAGAAGAGAGAGAAAGGATGTCTATTGTGCTTAGGTCACAATGACTCCATAAATCTTATCTATGTAAGTCCCAAATACAAAAGACAAATATACCCCTCAAGGGGGTATTTACAGAACTACCCCCGATACATATAAAATACGTATTCCTACATATATTATAACACATTTACCAGTTATATCTGTTTCATACAACTTCTTTCTTTTTTTATTGATACTTTATAATTTCTTCAGCAAGAAAGTTCACATTATATCATCAAGACATCTATACATTCCATAACATTTGAGTGATCAATTCATGCTAAAATACCATTTTATTTGTTGCTTCAGCAATTTTGTGCATCAAGGAAACTCCACCATTAATTGCATACATAAATACTCTTGCAGATGCTCCAAGATCTCAAAATCAGGTCCAATGATGACTACAAACCAAATTTTGTATCTCCTCATATCCTCGCCACCCTAATTCTCCTATCCATCAACCTTAAATTTGTCAAGTAATTTTTGTCTCTCCCTTCTAGCCAATCTTTAGGCTTTTCCTACCAGGAAGCTCTGACCTCTATAAATTTGATTCTCTCTAATTTCTGATATTTTCATTTTTCCCTTGATATCTCGCTTTCTCATAGAGTTTCAACAAAGGTTCAACTTATTGAGAGTTGCATTATCAACTTATTTGATTGTTTCCCTGCTTGTTGATCATTCCTTCACCTCTACTAGATATGCGATAGTATCCAATTCGATGTCAATTCTTTTTCAGATTGAAAACATCAATACACCATGAAAACTGAACATAGCAGCAATATGCCAATAAAATAAAAACTATGGTATCAGATTACCAAAACAATGTAATCAAACTATATTTTAAAATTTGGTGAGAAAGGCACCTGTATGCCACAGCATTAGTTGCCAAGGAAAAAGTGCAATTCAATTAGCTATGAAATGAAAATCGTGAAAATAAAGGAAAAACTTAGGGTGGCCCTACCGAGAGGTCATCACAAGATGCATTACTCGTTGCTTTTCAAATGAACATTGTTCCACAAGATCCAGTGTGAACTCATCCTTCGCTCTCTACAAACAATACCATGGCAGTCAACAGTGACAGGATTGCAATGCATACACAACATTAGAAGGCAACAAATCTTATCAACCAAGTAAACAAACATGTTAAATCATGGAACATGAAATCATCTCTGGGGAAATCTCCACCAAAAGTTGATGCAGCATGTTGCCTATATGATGCAGTAAAATCATGTCACTTCTTTTAAGCCTTATTTTTCTCTGCTAAAAGTGTCTCAATGCCTCAATTTTGGTACAGCTACAAAGCTAATCCAATCAGCTAACCAACAAGCCCAAGAATTCGTAATTCAAATATGAATTGAGTGACTTATGGCTGATATGAACAGAGTGCAAATCTGTAGTTTAAGTTTATTTTATTTGGGGCTAACCCTAATAAAAATAAACAAATGAAACCTTGGGATTGTGATGACCTTGGGATTGTAATCACAGACAAGATAAAAAAAAAAAAAAAAAACAACGAAACCATCATAGTATTTTTGAACTCCCCCGAAAGGAAGGGTGGTAAATGGATCATTTGACGAGCTTGGAAGGAGCATCAAGAAAGTAATGATACTTCTTTATGAGTTATTCTACCGGATCGGTTGCTCCCCCTTCATCTTTTTTTTCAATCCAAATTGAGGTGAGTTAAATTGGCTGTGATTAAAAGATATGGACAGTTGTAATTGAGTAGAAACTTTTAGGATTTATTGGTTTGAGAGGAATATAATCTTTGATCTAATCTATTATTAATGTGGGTTTTTTTGAGGGAGTGATTCTTTTCGGCCCAGGACGTAACGTCCTGAAGATCGGTTTTGATGCTCAATGTGCATGGTGAGATGCTATGCTCATTCATGATGTGATGATTCCTATTTGATTCGTGTGTGCTAATCAACCCTATATGGTAAAATCTTCCAATTGGATTAAGTCCTTTTAATTTCTGTCATGTTTTTTTCCTGCATTAGTTTTGGCATCAAACATCCTTGGATTCTTTTTATGCCTAGGAAAAATGGAAAATAGTTTAATGGATTTATGGAGGTACAGGGATCAAATGTTATCCAAAAGTTGATAGAATAATCAGATTTGTGAATGACAATCTGATAACAATTCTATTGGTTAAAAAAATTGTTAGATAAATTAGTAAATTTGATCATAACATTCCAAGTCAGACTAAAAATTGAAAAAACATAAGACTTTAGATCCAATAGTAACGGAAGACAGGACCAAATCCAAGTCAATAAGTGGTTATAGGCAAAAAATTCAGGTGAAACGGTTAAGATTGATCAACCTAAAAGGAACTTTTTTATCGTGATAACATGCATCAACCTTTTTTTTTATTAGGATCAGGATCATCAGACCGATCATATTCCCCACTGTGAAAGAACTGATGTAGCAGTTGATCGACCACTACTTCATCAATGTGAGCCTCATCCATACACTAAGGTTACCAAATTGGACTCCTTAAGGACTTCCAAGATGTTAAAATGTCGGATTTTGAGTACTGGTGGCTTCAAAATTTAAAAAACTGTCACTATATTAAGTCTCTTTGTCCACATTCAGAAAAGCCTAATGCAAGAAGAATCAATTTAAATTTCCACGGTAGCCCTCTTAGGAATCCCAAAGTGGCAAGTATTAGTGGAGCCTTTAGAAATGATAGAGGCTTGTTACTTTTAAGTATTCTCCAGGGCCGTATGAAGCAGAGGCAGTGGCTCTTTCGGAAGGATTAAAGATCTATCAAGAATTTTGTCTGGTCCCTTAGAAGAGTGAGGCTCTGCTAATATTATAGGGCAAGGTTTTGTGACTGTGGGGAGTTGTAAATATATTATACCACATTAGAGACATTGCAATTAATGTTGATGTTTTGTTTATCCACTCTTACAAGTGCCAATTTGGAAGCAGATTCCTAGCTAAAAGGGTTCCTCTGAGACCTTTTTTGTGCAAAGGAATCTCCCCTGCCGATCAATCGTGTTGTATTGAACGTAGCTATCATGCGGTGGAACAATATAGGAGCCATTACCAAATAATCAAAGAGGCAGAACAACGAGTTAAAACTGGAAGTTTCTAAAATTAACGAGTAAATGAATCCAAAGGTACATGGATTATGAAGTGAGTTTCAACAATGGTATGACAGGACATCAGCTAATATTTCATGACTGCAACTGAAGGGACCAACCCACATGAAAAATGGTGTGTAGTAGGAGATTTTCAACAACAGAAGAAGACAAAGTTTGACAAGATCAAATCTCTCCCAACCATAAAAATCAATGTAGTATAATCGAGTCAATTCTTTTATGGACATTTTCTATGTCAAAAATCGAGTGAATACCAATGCTGCTACAAAGCTTATTCGATTAGGGTATGGATATGTAGTATAATCATGCCGACCCTCACTTTGAAATGTATGGCCGTGTCCCATGCTTTTTCCCCTAAAACACACGTATTTAGGCATAAAGAGCCCACTTTATAAAGAGAATTATTAGATAACCCCATTATATTATATTAAATGCTAAGGCATGAGGTGAGGCACTTCACTAGCCAAAGCCTTGAGGGGTAAGGCGTAAGCCTCTTGAGCATGCATTTTTAAGTAGATAAATAATTAAACATACAAGTAAATAAATAGCAAAAATTCAAAGAGAGAGAAAGAGAGAGGAGAAAGCCAAGGAAAAACTCAAAAACAAGATTTCTTTTTTTTTTGACAATTCACATTTCAATATCCAAATCTAAATTCCAAACTCATCAAATTAAAAGAGTACTGCAATTACATCCATAGTTTCATTAAAACAAAACTTAAGTGTAACAACCACTTGAACCCAATGACTTTAAACGTGAAGGCCTAAGGAAAGGCACTTCAATGGCCTAAAGTGGGGCATAATCCTCACGAACATGCCTTTTTAAATCAATACTAAAACTAAGAATAAATAAATAATAGGTAATTCAATAAAAAAAATATAAATTTAGGTAAATTTGTGAAAAATAACATTAATCTATTTCATATGGGGGAAGAGATGTTTTTGTTGCTTTTATTTGACCAAGAATAGCTTATTATTTAACTAATAGAAGAAAAAGAAAAGAAAAGAAATTGATTTTTTAATGTACAGTTGCCCCCACTGGAATAGACATGTGAGCCACACGCTTCTGACACAGAGCGTTAAAAAACATGTAAAAGACATGAGGTGTAAGCCTTTTTCAATGCCTTAGTAGACGAGGCATATGCCTCATAAGCTTTTAAGTTTTTTAATAAGAGTTAGGGTGTTTTGGGAAAGCCTTGCCCCAAGGCGAGCCTCAATGCATAAGCCTCAAACGCCTTTTAAAACACCATGTAGGACATTACTGGAGCCATCATTTTCTTTTTGAGAAGAGAGGTTGGGATGCAACAGGAACTTGCGGCTAACTAGGTAGTGAATTCTTCGAGGACAAATAGGATTGCAGTTCTTCTTCACATCTTCTTTTGCTAAATTGAACAGCAAAAGAGAAAATAGGTTAATAAGCTTGTTATTCTTCTCTAAATCAGCCAACAGGTCGTTTGTTGCCCTGCTGAATTGACCAACAAGAGAGAGAATAGAACCATACATGATAGGGTTTATGGTTTTCTCTGAATCAATTAACAAATGCATTGTTGTCTTGCTTGTTCTTCTAAATTGACTGGCAATACGAATTGGTTGAATTGTGTTCTTCTTTTGCACATAGCCACAAACAAATTAGTTTTCTTGCAGTAATCTCTTTTTCTTTTCGATAAACATATGCAGCACCCATGGCGGAGTTCTTTTTGCATCCCAGGCAGTCAAAGATGAAAATTGGGAGCATCCATTGTAAAAAAATTATTAAAATGTTGGAAAACAAGGAAATAAATTTCGAAATTATAGAAATATTTCGCTATTTCGAGTTACCAACATGAAAGATTAGGTACGTGAAAAAATGTTAAAATTCGCGAAATATTTTGATGCATGTAGAATTTCTTCGCGTGAATAGTAAATTTTGACCAACCAATAGTATGAATATTTATTATATAAGCCAAAATGTTTCGACATGTATGGAAACATTTCAATCGAAGGTAGGAACATATCATTTGAGCTCAAAAGCACCACAAATCCCATATTTGATCCAACTAGCCCCTCACCATCTATTCGTCATCAATAAAAGACTAATCCATTGTAGATTTCTTGCTTAAAACCTTTGCAGATTGATCGTGAAGACTAATTGAAATCCTTTTTGGGGTTTTTTCAAAATCAAATGTAATTATGAAGTTTCTTGTTATTAACATAAATTTTAAGTTGTTTCTTGCTACAAATAAGTAGATAAGGTGTAAATGCATCAAACCTATAGAACTATGACGCATTTACACTAGATTTGTGCATGGATTGAAAATCTTATACTAAATTCTAAATTTGGGGAAAACCCCAACTTCGTTGGGTTTCACCCTAAACATCCATGGTTGTGCATGAATTCATTAAATCTTTCATATCTTAGCCCAATTTACATCTTGGTTAGGTTAAAAAAAATCCCAAAAACTTTTTTTTTTTATTTTTTCGGAAAAAATAATTTAAAATTTAGAAAATTTGGCAAATGCTATAAGTTAATATTAAAAATGCTTCCTAAAATTATGCATAATATTAGAAATTTAGGACATTAATGTTAGTGAATTAGGATTTGTTAATACCTTGATTTATGATCTTTTTCACAATTATTTAATTAACGGATTTCAAAAAAATTATAAAACATCAAGAGAACCCTAATGCATCAAATTCATGCATATGTAATGCATTATTTTTTTCTAATTGGTTTAAATAGTTATGTACTTTACTTATTAAAATTAAAATATAGAAAAAAATATAAATATATACGAATAAGGTATTTTACTTTCTCCCATTTCTATTCTTGCAGTAGCTTTTTGTGACACGTCGAGATGTCACGTAAGGCTACAAACATTAGATGGAAGAATGGGGTCTTAATCTCGTGGGATAAATAGAAGACAAAGTGTAGCTATTGTCAGAAGGAGATTCGGAGTCGAGGTGTCTCAACTGAAGCAACACTTGGCTAGTGACTTCCTTAACATGGAGATTTGTAGGAATTGTCCCAGGGAAGTTAGACTACAGATGCAAAGAGTGCTGAAAGGAACAGCCGAAAGTAAGTACGAGTGGGAGAAAGCAAGGGAAGAGTTTCGATAAGCGACAATGCAACACCCACACACTGATGATCCTGCAATTAATGTTATGGATGACGATGAAATCATGGTTCAATATGACAAATATAAATGTATATATATTTTGTTAATGTGGTCCTATTTAACAAGATGTGGAAATGATAACGGTCATTGAATTGACCAATAAAAAATTTTAATATGAAAAAAATTTAACCTTTTCAACCAATAAAAAAAATTAAGAAATTGACGAACTTGACTAACTCGACCAACCCGATCGGGTTGGGCTCGGGCTGGGAAATCTAGGCCCGACCTCGAGTTGGGTTGGGTTGGGCTTGGGTTCACAAACCTTGAAGATCTGGGTTAGGGTTGACCCTCAACCCAACCCAACCCGCCCGAGTTGCACCCTAAATGGCACCAGTGAGAAGGCACGCTTTGTGTCAGTTGAAGGCTCTAAAAGGGTGAGAGGAAGGGTGAATATGACATGAATCGAGGTAGTAAGAGAATATCTGAAGACGCATGCCTTGACAAAAGATATGGCTCAAAAAAGAGTTGAATGGCAAAATAGACTCATGTTGTCGATCCCAAATATTTGGGTTCAGGTGAAGAAGATGATGATTCTTCCAATCTAGAGCAGGTTCCTCTAGCCAACCAGCCTACTAATGAAACAACCTAACTTCCAAAATGTAGAAAGGGGCTCAGCTAATGATGGGTTTGCTACGTCAACGAAGGTTGGTGATTTTGACATTGTGGAAGTTCCTACACACTATGATACCAATATTGTGAATGCTAACATATTCCAAACCTTAGAGTTATCTGAAAATTCTATTACTCCAGCAACTGCAAGTATTGATGCAGGGTTCAACCATGAATGAACGCTCAAAGGCACAGTCTGTCCAAGCAAGTTATGGCTTCTAGGATCAGAAATCACAAGGTCCAGGGACCAAGAAGAGTTCAATTTCACTCTTAACCATGGAGAATGCAATGAGAGTTGGCAATTCTAAGCCAGTGCAGATCAGATCCATTCTGAAAAAAAATCCAATGATTAATATTGGGAGTTGGAATGTTAGGGGCTCCAATAAGTCCTCAAAACGGTTAGAGGCATCAAATCTAGTCTCGGATAAAAAAAAAAACCTAGATCTATTGATCTTTTTGAACTCGGGTTCAACAGACTAATGCAAGGCTAAGTACAAAGACGATTGCAAAGAAATGGAAGATGACAGACGATTATAGAGCAGCCATGGGGGGGATCTGGACTCTATGGAATCCAAATCTGTTATGCTTAAGATGTATTGCCTATTTTGACCAAATGATTCACACGAAGATAGACATTGTGGGACCGATAGGAAGTTTGAGCTGTCAGCTGTTTATGGGAGAAACAATGCTGAAAGGTCTATACGAAGAGGGGCATTATTAAAAGAGCCCAAAATATGACTCCTTGGACTAATTATGAAAATATGCACACACTCTAGTATCCCAAGCATCTCCTCCTAGTTCTAATCCTCCTGCTTTTCCTATAATGATTGCTTACTCTTCATCACATTTTATTTAACGATTGTTTAGTCTATCCACTTTTCCTGCATGCTCTCTAGTCTCCCAAGCATCTCCTCAGAGTCCTAAGCCTTCTGCTTTTCCTATTATCACAGATGTATAGATATTATTCAGCTTGCTAAAAGTTTCAAACCGATTTACTATTATTCAGCTTCATTTTTCTCAAAGATCCCAAGTCCGACACAATGGAGAATATGAACCTTGAAACCATTTTCTCTTTTTTGGATCAAAATTATATAAACAAATCACTTTGTATATCATATCAACGAGCAGAATTGGAAGATATTTATGCAACTAATTCATTTGAAAAAATAATAATGTAAAAGATTTATCCAACTCCATACCTCAGGATGTTGAGTATCAATAGCGTCCAGAACTTCTCTCAAAACCTCCAGGGCAGTACCGGCCTTTTCTATTATACTGTAATAAATAAATGTGATCTAAGAAATGGGTATAGAATTATACATGGTACACATTTTTTTTATTTCTGAAGCATTTCCTGAGTACTACATGTTCAACACGACAAACATATACAGCATAGAAGCCCCAGCAGTATGGCATTCATTCTACAATCTTTTGTGTTTCTGGAACTTTTTTCTCTTTTTGATAAGTAACAAAGCTTTCATTAACATATAATGGAAAAAAAAAAAAAAAAGCAAGGATGAGAAAAGAATTAGAGAAAAAAAATTTAGGGAAAAGAATTCCCTATGTACAAAAGGTTTCTATGGACGGCCTCCTTAGACAAATGATCAGCAACATCATTAGCTTCCCTCAAAGTATGAGAGAATACGATAGTTCACTCTCTAGCTAATTCCCTAATGTGCAACAGTAGGTTCTTCAATCACCATGACCCAAACCCTCATTTGACAACTACTGAATAGTGTGAGCCGAGTCACCCTCCACTTCCAAAGGACCAAAAACATTATCTCTAAAAATACAGAGACCTTGAAGAGCAATCTAACGTCCACCTTATTTGAATCCAAAATGACTACGAGACCAGAAAAAGCCTCGAAAACAGTGGCAATTTCACCCTAAACATACACACACACACACACAAAACACGCCCAAAGACTGACAGCACAACAATAAACTTTAAAACTCCTAAATTACAGTAGAGAACCTAACTTACAACTCGTACCATAGAGAGGGTTAAGGCTTTTGTGACATGGCAGGTTGTCCACTGAATAAACCTTACCGGCACTGACTCCATATTTAAAATATGGGTATCTTTTGCCCCCTTCTCTAAACTGAACTTTTTCAAGTCATTATTGAAAATGTAGGGTATCTAGCTGGATGTAAAAATCTCTACATGTCTACAACAGTGCAAGTGAGTATGCTAGTGTAATTCTGCATCGCAATAGTGTAGTCTAAACACGTACAAAAAGTAGGGGCAAGTCCCCTGTCTTACAAATCTGTGCGACTTGGTCAATCTTTTAATTTGGACGAAGGCCATTTTCAGTTACAGCTTACAAAGCATGATCACGCACAACAAAATAAGTGTTTCAATAAAACTGCAACAATATTTAAACATGGTTCTAATTCTCAAACTTATTAGTATCTCCATTGTAAACACAAAAGGTACAGTTTTTCCACTCATAACTTAAATGTTTGATAAATCATAATACATTCATGATCCATGACCGTGTATTTCCACACATAATTAGATGTAAATGATATCGAACTTCGATTTTTTTTTTCTCATTATTTTCTATATTCTGACAATAATTCCATTTTTCACGGTTTTTCTACTTTTAATTGTTTCTTTTCTGATTTTAAAATATTTACCCTTTTTCAACAGAATCTCACGATTCACAGTTCTGAATCCCAATTTGATTCACCCAAACACAAGATGATTCAGTTATGATTCTCAACTCTAACAACCTTGGGTTGCAGCTAAAACAGACTCAAACCTAGCAGAGGAGAGACTAGACAAGGAATGGAGGCAACACTCCTCAGTAATCAAGCCTGAATGACAGTGGATGACATAGGCAGCAGAGCCAGATGGAGAAACCCTATATCCTCTCGAGTTCCAGATGTAAAGCCATAAAGAACTGCAGCAATGAGTCTTAATACAACATTTAAAAGGGTGCAGGCACGACATCTGTTGTGATACTCAACCCTAGCAACCTTGGGTTGCAGCTGAAACAGACTCGGGTCTAGCAGAGGAAAGATTAGACATGGAATGGAGACGACACTCCTCAGCAATCAAGCCTGCATGATAGTGGACGACATAGGCAGCAAAGCCAGATTGAGGAATCCTATATCCTCTTGACTTCTAGATGCAAAGCCATCAAGAACTGCACAAATGAGTCTTAATACAATATTTAAAAGCGTAGAGGCACAACATGCAGAAAATTGTGGCCCCAATAACGCAAACAAATATCATAGATCAATCATCCCAAACTCTCAGACAAACTTTTCTCTCGGTGAGCCATGAAGATACCAACTTCCAACTGTTATGAGTGGATGTCACTTACTTGTAACAATAGTCCACTAAGTTAACTCTATGCTTGCTTGGAAGTTGAAAACTTTGCGGTTAGTTGTCTTGGCATTAGATCAAAGGATGTGAATAAAGCAATTCTAGGCAAATGGCATAGGAAATTTGGAAGCTTGAAAAGGAACTGAGAAGCTTGTAGAGAAAGGTTATTGAATGCAAGTTTGGAAGTAGAAATCTCTGATGAGATTGCAATCATGGTTTCATGCATTGGCCGATACCGACATGTATCACCTGATTGGCAAGGACAGATCCAAGAAACCAAGGTGACTTAGGATTCACATCATATCAACCTCCAACTGCATCGGGGAGTGGAAATAGGGGTTTGTCAAGCAATGTATGTAACCTTTTTCTTTGCAAAAAATGAACTTAATAGGTTACAAAATCAAATCCATGGATTCTTGACTAGATCGAAGAGCTTTTGAGAAAATCTCTGACTATTGGAGGAATTTGAGTTGGTTTTTCAAATAGATGCATGTTACAGACACCAAACATTTGGGATAAGGAGTAGATGATCATGATCATGATAAATATTTTCTCATTTTTCCTGTAACTTTTAAGCAAAAATAAAATTTTCGTATTTGTACATCTGTTGTGCATGTGGTGTCTCGTACTTTGATTCATGATCTTGCAAGTTCGGAGTTGATGAACATTTTTCTTAATACAAATTTTCAATTCTCTTGTATTTTTCAATAAAAATGTTTATCGTAATTTCTATTATGTCATTATTAAATTTACATACAAATCTGTGTCTGGAGTGAGTATGTTGTGATGGATGAGTTGTAAATTCTATTATGTATAGCCAAGATGAGGATGTTGAGATGTATGTGTAGTAAGACAAGGACAAAATTATAAATGAACGCAGTTGTGAAAATATAAGAGTAGCCCCAATAAGTGATAAAATGAGGGAAAGTTGATTGAGATAGTTTGGTCATGTACAACGAAGACCAACGACAGCACCAGTGAGGAGATATGTGCAAGTCGAAGGAACTAAAAGGCCAAAACGTACGTGGAGTGAGGTTCTGAGGGGAGAATTAAGAAACTTGCCTTAACGGAAGAAATGGCTTTAGACAGGATTGAAAGGAGGAATAAGATTCGTACAGCATACCCTATACCGTTGGGAAAAACATGATGACGATGATGACAAATCTGTGTTTGAGGTAGGAGGATGAGTGGAATATCTACAATCTGAGGTTCGAGATAATTTATTTATAAGACATTTTCTATTTTTTGCATTCTTTACTAGAAGTATTTATTACAATTTATTTTCTGATTATAAATATATTTGAAAATCAATGTATGATGTTCCTAGATAAGTGCTCTAAGACATTAAGCAGAGATTTGATTTTATATTATTATTATTTTTACTTCTTTGATTATTAAATCTATTAGTAGATGTGGTGCTCAGACAAGTGATTTCAAATCCAACATGCTGCATTGTCTGTTTTGATTTTTATACGATCTTTTATTAATTATTTGTTTTTCAAATAATAAATTATTGTGTGTTTTTGGGCCTTTGTTAATAACATATCAAAGTAAGCTGCACTCTATTCCGGTTTATGTTCACATGTAATTGGTTTCTTCGATGGGTCTTGCGTTTTCCTTTGTTTTATCATTTTTGTTGTAGTTAGTATTTTCTCTGTACTTTGTTTCTTTTGGTGAAATCAGTTATTCATTGGTTAAGTTAATTAGTCAAATAAGTTAAGTTAATTAGTCAAATAAATTATTATCCAATACAATGTCACTATCCAATATAATGATCTACTTTTTCTCTTTGTTCTACCTTGCATTTCTAAAAATGCCCCAACAAAACTAGAAGTTTGTGGGCCGCAAAATAGAAGTTCCCTACAGAGCGAATGGAATCATAAGACAAATTGACAAGAATTCAATACAATTTCTACTTTAGTTTCTTTATTAGACAGAGTATAACCAGAACCACAACATCCTAATATGAATGGTGATTTTCGCATAACCTTAGTTCAAGAAAGGAAATGTGTACGCAATTCAGAGAGCATAAGGAGTCTACTGTCTACCAAAGGAGAATCAGTGCATCAGTACAGTCCTGAATACAGCTCACTAGTGGCAGGCATATAATACCTAGATTCAGGCACAATCTGAGAATTTGATTGTTGAGTGACCCCTTCATGTTTCGGAGAGACAGGTTTCCTTCCAGATAAATTATTTTTATGTGCCTTTGAAGAAGGAATATCTGAGGGACAAACATGAGGCGTTTGAGGAAACTGTATCCCTGCATTCTGGAAAAACAAATACATCATTAATGAACATAGCATTTATATTAATACTATACCGACTAAAGGTCTTAAAGAAGCAAATTGAAGTGGTTAAAATTCACTTCAGACTCAGATTTTTACCATAAAAGAGGGCATACTTGATATTAGAACAGCTACTTCTCCAACCTATAAATAAGCATGCAGATATCGCCAGTGTGACATTTAGTTCACATAATTTTCTCAGGAAACACCACTAATAGTGTCACTACGTGTTTAGCTGGATTGTCATTATTAGCACCAACAAATCTATGTTCTTTATCATCTTTTGGCAGCATTCTAAAAATTGTCAACATCCCTTCTGCTCTTTTCACTTTTTATTTTTTTGATAGGCAATAGCAGGTTATACCCACAGGATAAGGTAATTTCGACTGCACAGTAATGCAGGTACATGGAGAAAACCTTTCTTGCAGGATTGAACCCATGACCTCCCATCTGCTCAATTCTTGACAACTACCTGAAATTCCAAGGACAACTCTACGCATAACGATGACAAAGCATAAGGGACAGTGTCACATAGCAAAAAGTTTAACAATAGCATGAGTGAACAGTCTGTGTGCAACCTGGGTATGGTGTGGTCCAAGTGTCAGATTTGTTTGACCCCATATCAACGGAACAGGGACATGACCTATGATCAGTGGTGGAGCCAGGATTTTGTTCCCGGGGGGGGGGGATAGTAATACGAGGATAGTAATAGTAATTTCTCTTTACCAGGTAGTTTTGGCCAATAAATTTTTTTTTATGAATTTTGATAGTTGGTGGTGTGGGGGGGAGGTGGGCAAGCCACAGGTATTTATTTATAAAAAAAGTACATTAATATTAACATTAGTTTAAATCAGTAATCCAGCTATATTAATTTTATTAATATAAACATTCATAGCACCTATTTGATTATCATATACTTTTTTATTAGATGTTTACACACTCAAGCTTGTGTATCTATCTGTGTACACTTTATAACATCATATGTGGAAGTATCTATGCCATAAATTTTAGGAAATGGGTAGGATACTCTTATCTGTATCAGTGTCCTTGATTTTGGAAAATGTCAAGTCATATCCCCACTTCCCGTATCCGGGCATCATAGGACGTGACTATAAAGTTAATATTTTCTACTATTTATAATACCTATCTTATTATGTAACTTTTTAAAATAATTAATATTTTCACCATAAAGTATCCAAGTAGGGGCTGAGCCACATATCTGACACGGATCCCATGCCCCAACCTCTTGTCATGTTGTTTCAACAAGGATTACCCAGTGGTTTGAAGGATCTGGATATAATAGATAATTAAGTGCTACCTTCAGCTTCAGATTGTGGTAAGAGAGAAAGTAGAAGCTCAAAAGATGAAGACTTCGAAATATTACACCAAGTGTCTGAAGACAACAGTCATGCAATGTTAGATCAAGGTTCGCCAATCAAAAGCTGTCAGTTGTACTATAGAAACCATATTATATATTTAATCATAACCAAGGTTCAAAATTTCGTTTCGGAGCAATGTCTAGGTCAAGTGAAAACACGAGACAAACTCCAAAAGGACCGAAACGAAACATTCACGAAACTTTGAAAAAATGGCGAAACAGCAAAATTTCCAAAACATTATGAAACATTCCCAGAATAGTGAAATCATTTTTTTTTATCTGTTTTTTTATTGTATCGGATTGAAACGTAATGTCTCGGTTTGTCTCGGCGAAATAAAACAAAACATATGAAACATGCAACATTCCAAAACATTAAACCATGCTCACAACTCAGCAAATAAGTACAATAAAAAATAAAAAAGCCACAGAAGCCCTGCAAAAGGTGATCAAGAATTCATTTCGGCTTATGCTTAGAAGTGCCGTTGTGGTATTAATTGATCTGAATAACAGCAACGAGAGTCAAGAACAAATTGCATGGTTCCTATATGAGAAAATCATTCATTCTCTGGTTATCATAGACTTCTATTATACAAGCTGAACCAGGATAGTAGTAGCAGTTTCACCAAAAATATGATGTTCCCGCCATGAGACAGCAGGCCCATCATAAAGGATTAGGTGTAAGTCGAGGAATAAATCATCTCATGAAAGGAGAGCCTTATGGGTTGAATGAATCTGTACCTACCACCAACTCAAAATATGCAGCATGATATTGAGGGAACTTTCCAGAAGCTCCACCAAGGGATGTCTGTGTGGCATCTAGAAGATGAAATATCTTCTCTCGGACAGGCAGATCTGACTGTAAAACAGAAGATAACCAATTAAAGTTTTTGAGGATGTTTCAAAGAGTAGCAATAATTAAGGAGATAAAATCAGTTAAGAGTTGGCAATTCTGTCTGTTGGAAACGGGATCAACCTTTTTCTTCACTATCTTCACCAGTATAGGAAGAAGTCCTGCATCAATAACCTGCTTGTGAATATGTTCTCCACAATTATTCATCAACATCTCCAATAACTGCAAAACCAGATGATAGTTGAATGGTCAAACAACCTGGCAGTGTGCATCAGAATAGGGGGAGAATCTCTGCTGCATCCCTTATTTATTTGGTCTTTGGTGTAAAAGATTTTGTTGGTGCAAGAGCAACTAAATTTTGGGAGGTGTGGATGAGGGTTATGAAGCCGGTACATATAATAAGGTTAGAAGACAAGTTGAAAAAGGCTAAGACAATATGGACCAAACCTGAAACGGGGTGGAACAAAATAAATTTTGATGGGGCCGGGCCGCCAAATTTGGATGACTGTTGCAGTGCAGCAGCGATTGCAATATTAGATTGGTTTCTTACTTATTCAAAAAAAAATATTAGATTGGTTTCTTTATTCCAGCAAAGACAAGGAAATCATACATTAGCTCCTATGTTGGCTCTGGAGCTAACAAATGAACTGGGGTTGATGTGAGAAGTTATAAAGAGAGGTGCTCTGAATGTTATCAACATGTTTCTTATGCAAAAAAAGTCCCCCTCTGGCTTTTAGTATTTGTTCCTATGTCCTTAATATCAAATGCAATGGCGTGGCTAATAAAATATAGTAGCTTATTTCAAAGTAATATGAAAAAATGAGAAAGGTTCTAGCTCTTCTTACATAAGCAAGGGATGAGTGCCACTTAGGTGTGATTGGTTGCTTGGTTTAAAGTACTGCCGATCCAAAAAAAAAGGGTGCTAAAATGCATCTTAAAACATGTTGGGTCTTGTTATCTTCACATTTAATTTTTTCAAACATGTGTTAGACAGGAAACAGTTGTGAACCATTTCTTTTGGCATTTTTGCACGTGAAGCTCTCAGAAAAATGCACAAATTCTACTTAACATCCATCTCTCCCCCTACCCAACATTCTGTCACGCCCTGAAATCTGACACAGATCCCGAGGAGTGAATTGACAAGCGCTCATGTCTCCGAATTTCTCACAATAACCCAATTATCATTTTTCTATGATTATTTACAATAATGGTACCATAAAATTAATTCCATTCATGGTCAAAAATATATGCATCAAAAGGTTGTAGCCTGTGATAATATATACACATTTGCATGCCTGATATTTCTCAATAATGTTTTTTTAATTGATCAGTAAATAAGTATCATATAAAAGGGAAAACCATGCTATAAACATACACAAAGGCAAATCTAGCTCTTCAAAAAGGAGGAATAGTATCGCCTAACAACTATCTAAATACAAAAGTTTCAAAAAAGCAGCCTCTAAACTCTGGGGGAAGGGAAGACCAGAGATAAAGTAAGGTTTTTACTTTCAAGACCAACTCTGGAACAGCTTCTTCTATCTCTTCAAAAATCCGTGAGTTTCTTTCCTTCTAAATGGCCACCAAAATGGCAAACAGAAGAATACACCATAGGAATTGCCCTTTGCCAACGAAGGTGTCCATCGATCCTCCTTGGACAAAACCAATCACATGTTCAGGGACCACAAAAGGAATGCCTAACAGACTGAAGAAGACCTGCCACACCTCAGCGGAAAATAGAACTGTACCAAAATGGAAACAAACCCTAACGTCGCTTCTCTAACAATTTCTAGCAAATGTCCTCAACGAAAATTGACGTAGGACTAATGGTCGTTCTACGAGTTATGGGAAAATAAGAGAAGATGATAGAGAAAGAGAGAGAGAGAGAGAGAGAGAGAGAGAGCGAGAGAGAGATAGAATGGTTAATGGTGGGAATCGCTCCATTGGCCTCACGCTAAACCCATCAAGGAGAAATCATGCACAAAAGCATCTTCAATCTTCAATATCTGTTTCATCATAAGCATCTTCAAAGGATTACATAACTATCTATAAACGCCCTAACGTAGCTTTCCATTCTAATCAACTGAAACAAGAAAGTCCTACAATTATACTAGTTGTAATCAATCTAGAAATCCTAATTAGAAATAAAATCTAATTTAATTGGAAAATCATAAATTATAAATAGTAAAACGAGATATATTATACATAGTAGTTTCGAGATTTACTATAAATAGTAAAAACGGGAGGTCCACTCGCTTAACCGCCATTGATTCGGTGTAGCAGTGAACCAATGTAGTTGAATGCTCTCGCATCAAACCCTCTTGGTTAAAAAGAATTCGACCTCGAATTCAGATGCAGAAGAACTGATCTAGACCTTTAGATAGTTAGGACTCCCCCCTTGGCTTTAGCACCAAACTCCACTCTCAGTAGTAGTATCACAAGGTCTTCCACTAATCATCATCTTTGAGATACTTGGGAGTAGTTGTTGATCTTCGACGGAAGACTCGGCTCCTCCTTGCAAGGCATCGGCACCCTGCAAATTCTTTTGGAACTCTCTCCCAAAAGAAAAATAATTTCTTCAAACTCTTCCAAATATTCTTGAACTTGTGAATGATTCAAAGATCACAACCTTCAGACCATATTGATGTCCATCACACCATCAATACTTATCTTCTCACTTGCTTCCAATTGCCAGTTAAGCAATCCCATGTCTCCTGTAGCTTAAAAAAAATAACATAAAAGTACCTTTTTTACTCTCTTTTTTTACTTTTTTTCACTCTTTTTAAAAAACAAATTGACTAGCTTTTTTTGGGGGGGACTTGTGGACTTAAAATTCAACCCATCAGTTCGTAATACAAGTGAGACCCATCAGAGGAAACCATGGCTGCAAAAAACCCTTCTTGTTCGGCTTCTGCACTTCATTTGTAATCAAAACCTCCCCATAACTCATCGGAGAGAAGTGGAAACGCTTGCAATGGTGGCAGCGACTTTCCAAGATGGCGGCGACAACAGATTGGAACTCCGACGAGATCTTTTTCTTATTAAAGTCCTTGAAGGCCTTCTCATGGGTGTCGATGGTCTCCTCCAGTTTGCACTCCATACGTTTTATCTCCTCGTTTAGCTTAACTAACTCGGTTGCCAATGATCAGGTACTAATCTGAGACATCTTTACAAAACACAATCAGAAATTTCGAACTTGATTTGATAGCAAGTTGACGCGGGACTAATGGTCTTTCTGCGATTTCTGGGAAAATGAGAGAGGATATATATATATATATATATATAGAGAGAGAGAGAGAGATAGAAATGTGAATGGTGGGAATCGCTCCCTTGGCCTCACGCCAAACCCATCAAGGTGAAATCATGCACAAAAGCATCTTCATTCTTCAACCTTCGTTCATCATAATTCATTGATTAAATCAAAGAATTACATCACTATTTATGGGTAATATCGTGAGGGTTACTAGTTGAATGCTCTCACATCATAATTCATGAGGGTTAGTAGTTGAATGCTCTCACATCAAAAATACTCTAACCAACCACTCGATCTACTAAATACTCTGAGTCCTCTGCAATGAAATCTAGAAGTGGAAACTAGGTGAGTGAGCTTTTCGATGTCGAACTAGAAAGCCTACCTATGAATGTCATGGCCGAATGTTTTCTCCCTTACTTTCTTTAAAAGGTGTAGAAACTTTGTTAGAAAAGACTTCAAATAATCATAATTCATTGAAGTTTACAAATTTTATCAAATATTTTAAATTAATTCGAGGAATTAATAACTGAATTTTGTAAATTTTATATTACATTTGGACTTCAACTCAACCACCCAAAAAATCGAAATAATTTGACCTAGTTTCACCGAGTTATTTCAATTTTTAAAACCATACTTAGACCATCATCTCCCCATCTGATTGTTGCCCCTCATCATTTATGATAGAACCTTCTATACTTATTCGGTCAATCCCACCAACCTCCGAACCTGCAGAGAAGTAAACCTCCATATGCGAACAAACTTGATCAATCCCAAGTTGTTGATTGTAGCCGCCTCCATAGACAAACAAGTAATATTTGGAGGGTCCATTGTGTTACTTCCCCACAGGGTTATTAATGACCATTGCCAAACACAACCTTTAACATTCAAAATCCAATATTTCAAAGATTGTCTTCAGAAAAAGTTTGTACTTCTACATTTGTTTTGAGGAGTTGGTTACAAATAGCCCCAACTGAGATGAACTTTTTGAACCACATTACCCCTTTAGCTTTTGTCACACTGTAATAGCACCACAATCGCCCAAACTCCCTTATCCCTCTAGTACCACGCCATTGTGCTTACCTACCCCTAGTATTTTGCAGAATGCTCCATGCACCCACCAATGACACATCTCGATGGCCACCTTCTTGGGAGTTGCATAATCTTCGGTTGAATAAATAAGCCCAGCATGTGATGGGCTGGAGCAAACTTCTACTATTAGGCCACTCACCAGAGAGCACGAAACTACTCTACAATACACCATGAGAATCAAATCTATCAACTCTATCTATGGTGGGCCAACACCATGTAGTGTTGTAATTCAATCCTTGTTCGCTGGCATATAGTAAGCCACCGCCACAATGATGAATTAAAAATACTTACGCAAAATTATTGTCACGTCTCTCTGCTGCAAGAACCTAATGCACGATACCCTCGCACTTGAGAAGACAAAATGTGCCTTAGACTTCGATGACCTTGTAGTAGCGGATCTAGAATGATCTGACCCCCCGTCGTACACCAACATGAAACCTTATGACATGCATCTGTCTCCTGATAGCCTTTTACCTACCTAGTTTTGACTTAAAACTCACTTTTGAACAATAAATCACTTCTCGACACAGCAAACACCTGTACATTGATGAATTTTGAAATTTGAACCTTCTATTAGCCCCCAAGACTTGGTCTAACAGCCACTTCCCACACGGGTCAATAAAGATATGTACCATGTTATTCCATGTCTATAGGCCAAATGAATGGACCAGATTTGATCTATTGCTACCACACATCCATCCCAACATCCTATGTATGCTTGAGTCTTGTTGACTAAAGGCCACCTCATCAAATTGAGCTGATGTGTTACCAGCTAAGGCACAAACTTCCACCTCATTTAATGCACTTAGGGTTAGGGCTGCAACTTGGGCGGGCTCAACCCGAGCCCGACAGGTTCAACTTGACTTCGAGCTCAAGTTGGGTTATCTTGTATAGGACTTGACCTCAAGTTCGGGCTTGTTTATTTGAGTCCGATCAAAATTGGGTTGGGCTCGAGCTGAGGCCTTGATAAACCCAAGCCCGATATTTATTTATGTGTGTATATATATATATAGGGTCAGGATCGGGGGACAACATTTTCATACAACGTTTTTGACAACAAAAATTGACGCGGGTCAATTTATAAATTAGAAGTATTGGAATGGGATGATTTTTGGCGAGGGCGGTCTCTATGGTGAGGAGATCATCCTCACAAAAATTCAAATCATTCTGATATTCGTAGACTATTCTACAAGTAGAAGAATTATGGACCGTTTATTTTTATCATTCTGAGTATAGAAATTTCAGAATAGGCTGATTTTTTGTAGGGGTGATCTATATGGTGAGGAGATCATCCTCACCAAAAATCAGCTATTGATTCATCTTCCATGTGGGTACGCCAAAATTGTTGTCAAAAATGTTGTATGAAAATGTTGTCCCCTGATCCTGACCCATATATATATGTATGATACATATAATATAAAATCCTTTACATATATATCATATTACCTTATTCACGCACCTTAACTATCTTTCTCCTTATTTTAGTCTCTCCCCCTTATTTTACTCAAGGGTTAGGGTTTCCCTAATCCCCCTCACCACCATCCTTTACGGCGTGGATGGAGTATTATTGGAGACTTCCTTAAAGGGTGTTAAAGGATCGACGTTGCTTCACTATCAATTAGGGTAGTAGAGAAGCCATGAAACACTGTCATAAACGTGAAGGATTTGAATTAAATTGACGAAGGAGGTGTATCAATGGTAACGAGAGGGAAAGATCAAAGGCTTCAACTATGTGTATATTCGAAAGATGAAGGTTTCAACTGTGTGTATATTCAAAAGATGAAAGTTTCAAATGCGTGTCGATTGGTTTGATCAGTTGAGATCGTTAGGGTTTGCAGAGGAAGACTAAATAAGGCAAAGAAGAAAAGGAGAAGCAGTGAGAAAAGATATTTTTTTATTTCGTGTTGTTGGATAATGTCTTAACCTGATCAGCCCGACCAACCTAACCAACCCGATCAGGTTGGGCTCGGGCTGAAAATCTCAGACCCGACCTCGGGTTGGGTTCGGGCTCGGGCTAGGAGCATTGAACGACAGGGTGGGCTCGGGTTGACCCCCAACCCCGCATCCCACCACCTCAAGGGTACCATTTCGGCCACAAAAAAATAATTCCTTCACTGCTTAAATGAACGAAGAAGAAAATGTTGAAATAACTCTTCTCCCTCAACTGCAATCCTCACAAAGAATATACTACCTTTCCACTTCGACTACCACTTCTAGTGGAATGTATCTAACATCTATACTTCGAATCAGGATTCTCGTACTTTTAGTTCTCAATCATTATAGTGGATTTCGTATGCCCTCACGAAACCACCTCAAGCGTCATTGATAGCTCTAATTGTAGCCTTGCTCCACACATGCAGTGGCAATCCAAAGATGACAATATACCACAAGCCTTCCCCTTTCGCTGAATTGAACCCACTACGGGATGCCATCCATCAAGGAAACAACTCAACCTCTTGAATCTACCTCCATGGAGAATACGAGCAGCCTCAAATTCCAATGGTAATATAAATAGCAAGAACCCCCCTAACCTCCTAACCTTGACTTGGTATAGGAATCTCCATCCGTTACCTAATTCGATCTCCACTAGGGCTGCAACTGGGGCGGGTTGGGTCGGGTTAAGGGTCAACCCGAGCCCAACCCGACCTTCATACAATCCAGCCCTGAGCCCAACCTGAGGTCGGGCCTCACATTCTCAGCCCGAGCCCAACCTAATCAAGTTTGTCAAGTTCGCCGGGTTGGTACAAAGCGTATCCTACCATGAATGAATATGGACTAGATCCTCGGGTTGGTAGTTAGTACAATTGAGCCAAAACAGAAGAACTCTGTAATAAAAACCTAAGCTAACTCATTTACAAATAAAAATACTCAAACAAAACATACTTGTTGAATATTTCCTTGAATTTCTCTTGATCTTAAGTACTGTAAAATTAAGAAAACCAATTCATTGTTTAAGAAGACAACATAGTTTCCGACATACTTAACCACTCTAGTGCAAAGATCTGCAGATATCAAACATATTTCTTTTCATTTTGCACACATAACCTTGCTAATGACACCAAATCTGATGAATGAAAGCCACAAAAACTTCAAGAACTTGCTCTGTTTTCCTCTTGGCTCTATAAAACCCTAGTTTTTTTCTTTAGTGATTTAGAGAGGAATAAATCAAGGAAATGGGTGAAATGAGGAAACAAAAGGAGAAATACGAGAAATGGAAGACCAAATGAGTTCCTTCTTATCTGACGGTGTGCATGAAAATCCAAGAAGGGTAAAAGAAGAAATGACTTCCATTTGAAGTTTGAAGAAAGAGACCTTACCACCTAAATATACTATCAGAGATGAAAAAAGGAGAAACCTTAGGGTTAGGGTTTTTCCTTTCTATGTTCTTTTTCTCCAAGTCTCCCCCCCTTCGTACGCCGCCGTGTGTGGGCTTTTCTTTCTCACGCTGCTTTTTATAGTACAACCCTATCAATTTCTCTCTCTGTGTTTTACAAAAGAAGTCGGGCTTGGGTTGGATCGGGTTGGCCAATGCTTTAGCCCGAGCCCAACCCGATTTTAATCGGGTTCTCCAAAACTTGGCCCGATCCCCAGCACTGATGCAGCGAACCCAACCCGAGCCCGAAGTCAGGTTTAGCTTGTCGGGCTCGGGTTGGGCCTGCCCAAGTTGCAGCCCTACTCTCCACATTTGGTTCATTCTTCCTCAAATCTCGTAACCAGGCACCTTCTCCAAAAATTCTTCCTATCCTACACTCCATCCGAGAAAGCTTCGTTGTCGGACTACAAACCTAGGTACTCGCATGAGTTTCATCCTCATTCTTATAAGAATGGTGATCCTTCAGGGGGAATGTCTCAAATCTACGATTTAATAAATATTGACGGTATCAACATTGAGCAAGAGCTTTAGAAGATCTAAATCACAACAAAAATTCAATACTCATTCAAACTGCTTCGCCCACGTCAACTCCAAAATGCTAGGTATTTTTCTAGACTTTTATGAAAACTTAAAACATTATTGCTAGAATTTTCTAGACTCTCAACATCACCAATAAGGCAGTGGGGCTAGGGAGGTAGACCAACAAACCTACTTTGTTTATTGCACTTGCTAACTATTGGAGAGGAGATTTTGGAGGTGAGTCTCCCCTTTAATGGTTGCAAAAGCTTGTCTAAGGCCATGCAAGAGAGAGAGAACTTTGTTCTCGGAGAATTTAAAGGAGCTAGTTTGATTGATATTTTTTTTTTTTTTTTGATAAGTAGTTTGATTGATATAAGAAGAGAAAGAGAGAGAGCGCTTTGTCTACTTTTTCAAAGATTAAGAAGATGTGACCAACACTATCACTGCCATTTGACCAAACTGATTACCTTATATGGCTTGGAAAAGAGATGAGTCTCAAATGGATATATTGACATCATGAAACTAGTGTGAGAACAAGTTGTGGTAAGACAAATGAGTTCCTAGTCACAGTGAGTTTCCACCAATGATCGGCCCAGAGTTTGTATCTTTTTCCTTTAGCTATAGATGAAGTAACTACTCACATCCAATAAGAGGATCCTTGGTGTATGTTATTTATGGATCACATACAAATAATTGACAAGATCAAAGAGAGGCTAAATGCAACACTAGAATCTGGTGGATGCTTTGTAGTTTAAGAGCTTTAAAATAAGTCAAACCAAGACAGATATATGGAGTGCAACATCAGTAAGGACAGACGAAGAGATGATGCACTTGTTACAATTGATGGCTAGGAGATCCCTCAAAGTGACCAGTATCTTGGCTCAATTATCCATAAAGAGGGAGAGGTTGAGGATGTTGCCCATAAAATTAAAAGTGGGTAACTAAAGTTGTGCTTCTGGAGTGCTATGCGACAAACATATACTAATAAAACTAGAAGGAAAATTTAATCAGATGACAGAGAACAGCTATCCTGTATTTGAAAGATAAATTCATAAATGAATGCATTCACGAAGATCTTGGAGTAGCCCCAATGGAAAAAAATAAGACAAAGTCAACTATGATGGTTTGGCAATGTATAGAGAAGACCAGTGACAACACCAGTAAGGAATGTACATGTTGAAGGTTCTAAAGGGTGAGAAGAAGGCCAAAAAGAATGTGGATTGAGGTATTGAGAGCAAATTTGATGACACTTGACTTAACAAACATGGCTTTGGACAGATTTGAATAGAAAAACAAGATTCATGCAGCCGATCACATATAGTTGGGATAAGGCATTTGATGACGATGAATTTAATGAACTCTTATATGTCTTCTTTCAAGGTTTAAGAAATAGAGGGGAAAGAGAGAGACGAAGATAGCTTTGAAGGAGAGTTGCAATGGAACTAAATTAAGAAATGGATTTGAAGTTTTTTGAGAGAAATATTGTTCAATAAGAAAGACCATACAGTACTTATGTGTTATCACACATCCAACATAAAGAGAAAAAACACATTTTACCATGTTATCATTACAATGACAACACCACAGTTTTTTTTATAAGTGTAAATGTATCTAAAAAAGGCCGAAGCCAAAAAGAGCTACAAAAGACCCCATAGTAGGTCGAGATGACCCACTAAAGAGTAAGTCGCAAAGATGAAAAGAAATCCTAATGATAACTAAAAACTAGTATCAAACATCCTTGGAACACAGTGTACCCCATCGAAAGACAATCTTCAAAAAATGTTCCTCTGCATTCCCGGAGAACCTTAGACCATAGAAACATCATACCCTTTATACTAAGGATTATATGTTGCATATCATGAGATTTTCCTTCGAAAGTTCTCTGCTTCCTTTCCTTCCAAGGGCCCCATATAATAGCAAATGGTAGCATTCTCCAAAGAATCTTCCCACTGGATGAAAAAGCAAGAGTTTGCCAACTATCTAATAACTCCTTGATAGAAGCCGGCATCACCCAACAAATCCCAAACTCAATGAAGAAAGAAGCCCACACCTCCCTAGCAATTTCGCAATGCAAAAGAAGATGATTGACAGATTTCTCGTTCTTCTTGCACATCACAAATAATTGATGATAACAATCTTTCTAGAGATTAAGTTATCCAACGTCAAAATCTTTTCCAGCGAAGCTATCCATGCAAAAAATGCAATCTTGGTTGGTACTTTGGCCTTCCTTACCATAGGTACTGGATGTCTACCTTCTGTAGAGCCATCTAGGTTTTCGTAAAAGATCGGACCGAAAATATGCCATCCTTTGACCATCTCCAAACTCGCTTATCTTGAACCAAAATCCTAAGATGTATATCTTGTAAATGGAGTAATAGTCTCGATAAAGGCTCGATCTCCCAGTCATTTATAAGGCTTATGACGATGATGATGAGCATGTTATCAAAAACGTGACCAAACGGCCTATAGTCTTTTACATGTCTTGTAATCGAAGCAACATGCAAGTGGACAACAAGCCTTAGATGTAGAAGTGCCAGGTGATTTACAATCTTGGCAGAGCATGGTGATGGCTTCTGAAGAGCTTTTAGATGCAAAAAAGGGATGGATGGATTCATGATGATCTTCAAATTCGATCTTTGTTAAAGCAATCTACCTTCACAAACGAGCACTGCAATCATTAGACCTGTGTTTGCTTGAAACGTTGAAATAAATCTAACAAAACACAGTTTCCACTAAAGATGTAACAAAATTGGAGTCATGGTTCTCATTCATAAGTTAATGGCAAACATGTATGTGGCAATGCTATATATTGAAAATCTTGCTCCCCTCCTCCCTCCCTACCTCTTTTTTATAAGTTGGTAAGTATCATTAAAAGGGATGAATCCCGAAAAGAAACAAAAGAAGGCAAATCCCACTCTCTATATAGAACGAGAGGAATCCCCTAAAATATCTTCCCATCTAAATACAAAGTGTCGAAAAAACAGCCAGCAAACTCGGGGGATACAGAAGACCAAAGAAACATCAAAGCATTGATCTTCAGAATCAATTCAGGAATTAAGGTTCTTTCCCCTCAAAAATCCTTAAGTTCATATCCTTCCAAACTGCCCACATCAAGGTGCAAAGGAGAATTTGCCAAAGAAATTGCCCTTTCCCTGAAAGGATAACCAACAAACTACCAAGTAGCAAATCTCCCACATACTCCGGGACCACAAAATCAACGCCAAGAGAGAAAAGAATGTATGTCACACCTCAAAAGTATAACTACAATGTATCAGCACATGATCCACAGATTTAGTTGCGGCCTTACACAAAGCACACCTATTCGGCAACATCATTCCTTTCTTGATCAAGTGATCTATCAACAGAATTTTATCAAGACTAGCTGTTCAAGCAAAGAACTTCACTTTCGAAGGGATAGGTGCTTCCAAATAATAGGTCTTGGAGGGAACTCCTGTCCAGACTGGGAGCAATGCCCATAGAAGGAGCTAACAGAAAGATGCCCTTGGGATCCCACTTCCAAATTCTCCTATCTTCCTCCAAAGTCAACACCGGGTTCTAGCCAACCCGAAGTAGAAGAGAGGCAATAGTGAAAACCAAGTGACTGATATGTTTACCAAAACCACAAGAGAGCAATTTAGTTTACAATATCAAAGCTATAAAAGATAAACTTTCAGTTTCAACTCAAGGGGGAAGTATTGCAATCAAAATCAATTACTAAAGCTAGTTACAGAAATTTGGTCTCAAGTTAATTTTATACATTTGACCATTGCAATCAATATCATGTAATCTCTCACTTTGAGTCAAGGAAAATAATATGTTGGCATCCCAATTCAAAAAATTTACGTTAATACCATTTTGCCATGTGAAATAAAGATAATGAAAAGTATAATATGAAAATCTAGATGGCATATGCACTATAGAGCTTGCACTCACCATAACAGAAAAAAGCTGAGAATTTGAGTTTTTATCCCCCAGTCGTTTTTTTATAGCTTTTATGACATCTCTAGCTTGCCTGCCCATCCAGAAGCAACAATACCATGGTTAGAAAATGAATGGAAACTTGGAACCATCATATACTAATAATAATATCCTTTACACTGGATATTGCTTGGGGAATACAGAATGAATATATTTTGCAAGATTTCCATGTGCGTGTGTACATATATATACATAAACTTTACAAGAGCAAGAAAAGGAAATACTCAATCTCCACATTGAACCATTTTACGGGCTACCTTACCTGACAGCAAGTAAAATTCCTGGTACTCTACAGATTGGAGGAATGAAGATTACTTAAAGCGTCGAAGATTAATGCTAGTGCCTAACCACTCCCATTATATATTATAGCTTCACTCGTCTTTTGCCTTCCAAATCGAAGAATGAGATTAGATGGTCTCAAAGTTTAAGGGCTCTGTAGAAAAAGTCTAAGGTCAATAAGATTCTCATCTTTATAGATAAATAGTCCAAGAGGCTGGTTGGTAATACCTCCCGAAACAACTGGGAAACTAGGATCAAGGACCCTTGTGATCACTGTAATAGAATATTACATGGAGTGCTTCTATATCTAAGCAAAAAAATCATCACTTAACATCATCCATTGTTAACCAACTATAAGCGTAAGGAGCAGTCCATATAAACAAAACAAGAGATGCTGCAAGGCACAAGATGAAAATTCAAGATAGTATGTGATGTTTATATGTTTGGTCCCCAAACAAAGATGGAACGCGGAACACTTTACAGCAGTATATCCGCAGCCGAAACGGTGGAATGGTAACCTCACATGGCCCAGGCCATACCAAGCCCTTGGATTTGCAAAAAAAAGCATCAATTGAATAATGTTGATTGTGTACAGATTGCCATTCGTAGCAGCACTGTATGGAAAAATGCACCAATAATCTGGCGATGTGCAGAAAATAGCAGTGCAGGGCTGGTGCAATGTCAATATAACTGTGCAAGACTACAGGCCAGTGGAGCTGTGGAGCTACCATACAAGGTATAGGTCACAGCTAGACTGCAAAGTTCATAAACCCTAGGGTCTTTTCTGCCACAACATCCCATAACTCCTCAGCAGTTGATACTCTCTAGAAACCATTAGGATATGAGGCTCCATAGAGTAAAAACCCAACCCACTACCATACAATTAGTTACTTCCCACTCTTTTTAAGTATTTCGTGTCACTTTCCAAAGGTTTCACAATTTACCATTTATATACCCATCAACTTTCCTTGAGGTGCGAAGAACTTTTTAAGAATGTGACCACTTATGTAATTGGAACCATTCAACTTCATTATGGTAATCTATAAGGGCACAGATCTACTAAAAGAGACG
The DNA here is from genome assembly GCA_035048495.1 of Euptelea pleiosperma. Classification (NCBI taxonomy): domain Eukaryota; kingdom Viridiplantae; phylum Streptophyta; class Magnoliopsida; order Ranunculales; family Eupteleaceae; genus Euptelea; species Euptelea pleiosperma. The sequence goes on from CM068552.1 coordinate 18,236,949, forward strand.
TAGAGGGAGTCCTATCAACAGTGGATCGCAGAGTAGAGGAAGATATTTCTTCAGCCATTACTTAAAAACGCAGCTTTCAAGTTTCAACACAAACTATCAATGCCCAACAACACTCCAATACTTCTAAAGATGAGATAATATCACAAACATTAAGCCAATACTTCATGAAAATTGCTTGCAACAAGCCACCCAACACACTTGAATTACATAGATTACATAGAAATTCAACCAACAAACCAGTCCTAAGCTAAAAGAACAATTGAATTCTAGGGTTAGGGTTTCAATGGAGAAGAAGATGAGAGAGAAGAGAGAGGATATTAGAGAGCATGTGTTTTACATGACTCCCAACTTTCTATTTATATAAGAAAAAGGAATTACATGGACAAAAGTGCCCTTACAGATATTCGGCTTCCCTTATACTATAACGGTACACCTGTACAGTTTAATACATGATAACACTCCCCCTCGAGATGATGCATAGATATCTATCATATCCATCTTGCTAAGACAAAGATGAAGTTGGCGACTAGGGACCCCTTTAGTAAGCACATCTGCTATCTGATCACATGTCTACACACCTCTCCAGTGAGGATCTTTTCACAAATAAAATGTCTATCCACCTGTATGTGTTTTGTCCGATCGTGTTGAACTGGGTTATGAGAATGCTTATTGCTACCTTGTTATTGCAGTATAAGCTCATTGGACTAGTGACTAGAAACCCCAATTCTGCCATAAGGACCTTTAGCCATAGTATCTCGTACGGACCACGGGCCATGGCTCTAAACTTGGCTTATGCGCTGGGCCTTGCTACAACATGTTGTTTCTTGCTTCTCCTTGTCACAAGGTTACCTCCCACAAATGTACAGTAACCAAAGGTGGATCTTCTGTCATCCTTAGCGCATGCCTAGTCTACATCAGTGTAGGACTCAACTCTCATGTGACCATTCTTCTTGAAGAGGAGACCTTTTCCAGGAGCGGATTTGAGATACCTCAATACCCTGTTAGCTGCTTCGAGATAGATATCCATCAGTGAGTGCATATATTGACTTATTACACTGACCGCATAGGCAATGTCAGGTCGAGTCAGGGAGAGATAGATTAATCTCCCAACTAGTCTCTGAAAGCTAGTGATATCTTTTAGGAACTCACCAGTGGATTCACCCAACTTGTGATTTTGTTCTATGGGTGTATCAATAGGTCTTGCACCCAATTTTCCTGTCTCTTGGAGGAGATCTAGACCATATTTTCGCTGAGAGATGAAAACTCCTTTTTCTGATCATGCCACCTCTATCCCTAAGAAATACTTCAGGGATCCTAGATCTTTGACGATTTGTGCTGCATCATTTCCAGTCACAATAATGTCGTCGACATAGACGATAAGTGCAGTAGTACTCTCTGCCCACAATTCTTCACTGAGTATGGTCCGCCTGACTTTCGGAGAAACCCAAGTTCTTCACTGCCTACGTGAATCTTTCAAACCACGCCCTGGGTGACTGTTTAAGCCATGGTTTTAAAAATGGTCGTTTAAACGGTTTTAACGTCCGTTTAAACGGTAACGCCCCAAGCCCGTTTCCGTTAAAATCTTTTAAACACGTTTTAACGCTTTTGAATTTAATGTCCGTTTTTCGTTTTAACAACCGTTACAATCGTTTAAACAGCAGTTCAATTCTGAAAAAAATTTGGTGAAAAAAAACGGCCGTTAAATTCCGTTAAATTTCTGTTAAATTCCTCTCTTTTTTTAATTTTCAAATTTCAAAATTTGAATTTCAGGGCCATTTTTTCCCTTTTCCGTTAAACTCCGTTTTTTTCATTTTGCCCATGGCCGTTTCAATCCGTTTAAACGGTAATGCCCCCAGTCCGTTTAACCGTTAAAACGGCCACCTTTAAACCTTGGTTTAAGCCCATATAATGACTTTTTTTAGGTTGCACACCCTATTGTCTCCCTCTGCAGGAAGAAATCCAGGGGGAGGAACCATGTACACTTAATCCTTCAAGTCTCCGTGAAGAAAAGCGTTCTACACATCAAGTTGATATAACGGCCAGGAGTGATTGGCCACAAGGGATATGAGCACCCTTATGGAATTTAACTCCACAGGAGCAAACGTCCCCACATATCAATGCCATCGATCTGGGAATACCCCTTGGCTACCAACCGAACCTTGTATCTCTCAACTGACCCGTCTGCTTTGTGTTTCACAGTATACACCCATCTACTCCCCACAGGCTTCTTTCCTTTAGGTAACGCAACCAATTCCCAGGTATTGTTTTTCTGCAAAGCTCTCAACTCTTCAACCATCGCAGCTTTCCACTCCGGATGTCGCAATCCTTCTGCTACAAATGAGGGTATAGGAATGGTAGATAGCGAGGTGACAAATGACCTATAAGGGGACAAGGCTTCATAGGACACAAAGTTACTCAGTACGTGTTGAGTGCAACGTCTAACACCTTTTCTGGGAGCACTAAGGATATCAGAAGAGCACCAACAATAGTAGAATCAAGGATTGAAACAATAGGATCTGACGGTAAGTACAGGAGTTCTGGTGGGCAATACTATGATTGGAAAGGTATTCACGCAAACCACCACCATACATATATTCACCACCTTGGTCGGATCTCAGAATCTTGATGGAGGAACCATATTGCGTTTGAATCATCTTATGGAAACTTTAATGGAAAAACCATCATCTTTGGTTTTCATAAGATAAGTTCAAGTACAATGCGTATGGTCGTCAACAAAGGTCACAAAATAGCGATAGCCAAACAGTTAAATATTAAGGGAAGGACCCTACACATTACAATGCACAATATCAAAAGGAGAAGTACTGATATTACTTCTAGATGGATAAGATGAACGACAATGTTTAGCTAACTCGCAAGTTTCATAACGAAGCACGGATAAAGATAGAAGTAAATAGAGCAGGAAATAAAAGTTTCAAGTGCAAAAACGAAATATGACCAAGGCGAGCATGCCAACTCATAATAGACTCAACAGGTGATCCAACTAGAAGATAAAGGCCATCGACTTCACGTCCAGTGCCAATCATCATCCTCGTGTCCAAGTCTTGAAAAAACACGCGACGAGGCAGAAAAGGTTATACTACAATTCAAACTTTTGGTAAGGGAACTGACAGACAAGAGGTTAGATAGAAAATGTGGAACATGAAGAACTGAAGATAAAGGCAACATGGGTGAGAGAATGATAGTCCCTTTCCCAGAAAGAGGATAAGGCACCATCTGCACTTCTTACCTTATCACAACCAGAACAAAGGGAATAGGACAAGAAAAGGGATGATATACCAGTCATGTGGTCGAAGGCCCCTGAGTCAATGACCCAAGTGGGAAAGGCGGCCACAAGATGAGCAGTACTGAATCTACTGATGGTACCGTAGACGCAAAGGAGGAGGATGTAGCAAAACGGCCCTCTAGCTAAGAAAGAAAGAGACGAATGTTCTCAAGTTCAACCTGCTGAAGAGGAGCCGCAGTGGATGGTGGAGCCAGTGTAGTTGGAGGTCCAATAGCAGGGGAATCAAAACTCGCAATGTGAGCCGTGGAAGCTGCTCTAGTGAACTAAGTCGGACGATCATGCAATTGCCAGCACTTCGCGCTCACATACCCAAGGCGGCCACAATAGTCGCACTTAGGACGAGGGCCACTGAAAAAAAAGACTTCCCAGAAGGGGTAGAAGAAGTGGGCACAATGCTGCCTGCAGAGGGAGTGGAGCGTGGAGGACGTTGTAGTGAGTGCAGATCTCTCTGAAGGCAAGGAGGATGTCATAACCTGACGCCGACCTTCCTCGCTCTGGACGTAAGCATACGCCTGGCTAAGCGATGGAAGAGTATCGTTGCTAAGAATCTGAATCCGAGCTAACTCATATTCAGAGTTACGCCCTACGAGGAACTCAAAGACTCGTCTCCACTACTAGATTCTTGTAGCTCCGAATGGTTTTAGCACAACCACACAGAGGCTGAAACTTATGATAATGATCTGACTCCTCCCGCATACTCCAGAAGATAGCAAAGTACGATGTTGAGCCGTTTATCTCCCTGTTGAAGGTGGGAGATATCTTGTCACAGTTGAAAAGCATGAGCTAAGTTCTGAGGCTGAGAATAAGTCTGAGTAGCCGTGTCCCATAAATCATGGTTGTGCGGAGAAACAGAAAACCCCTACTAATCTGAGGCTGCATGGAGTTGAGAATCCATGACATGACAGTGAGGTTTTCAGCCTCCCACGTCTCGTAAGAAGGATCAGTAACCGAAGTAGGCGTTACGATGCCCATTGATGTAGCCCAACTTTCCTCGACCACCAATGTACATCCGAATAGCCTGAGACCATTCCAAGAAATTGTCTCCATCAAATTTCATTGTAGTAACCGGACCTCCAGGGTTCTCAGATCCTATAGGGCTCCCAGTCATGCTCGAGGTAGCCACAATAGTCCCAGAAAAGCCTCTAGTAGACATCACAACACACCAAATACCAAAAACAAGCAAGGAAGGGTTCCAAACTGTACTAAAGTACAACCAGCAGGGGTCTAATGCCCTAACCACACCCAAATTTTGCTAAAAAACAAAGTCGGCAAGAGAACCACCAAGATTTCCATCACTTACGGCTAAGATATACCCCAAAATGCTTCCCAAACACACAAGAAACACCAATAACAGCAAGGAAATAGTACCAACAGATGGGAAAAGGCAAGAAACAACCCACAAGAGCCACCAACAGAAGTTAAAGGAGGATTAAGCCCAGAAAAGGGTAAAAATAGGGCTGGCGGTACCACTTTTGGAGTGAAAAATCAAGTCCAACTCTTCAATACTACATGAAATTGAATGGGACTTGAAGCATCTTATTTCTCATAAAAAAACCTCACCAAAAGCAAGCAGTAAAGCATGGCAAGAAGATCCCTATGGATTGAGAAATCGAGATGAACAAAAAACTGAAAATAAACCTTACCGAGAGAAAATCGCACTAAAGTCCATCAAGATGAAACCAAAAAATTTCCCAAAAATCACCATTAAATCCAGAAAATTATAATACATCAAGAAGTGGAGCTCCCACATCAAGAGTCCGTAAGGGTGCTGACGACAGCCGTACGGTCTGATGACGTTATCATGACATCAGCACCTAAAAGTTGATCTTCTAGTTCACTTTCCCTCTGGACATGGTCGGTTAATAATTGAAAGAGGGATCGGAAGTGTTGCTTTGATACCAAGTTGAATTCTAGGGTTAGGGTTTCAATGGAGAAGAAGATCAGAGAGAAGAGAGAGGATTAGAGAGCATGTGTTTTACATGACTCCCAAACTTTCTATTTATATAAGAAAAAGGAATTACATGGATGAAAGTGCCCTTACAGATATTCGGTGTCCCTTATACTATAAAGGATATACACCTGTACATCATAAATTAGCAATAGGATCTAAAGCGGTAGAAGCAAAAAAAATCCAAGAAAAGACGATGAAACGCGATACATAGGTAGTGCCACCAAACCAAGAGGAATCTCAAAGGGAGGTGTATACCAGCTGAAAGGTAGTAAAACAAAACGACCCAAACCCTAGGATCTCAACTCCAAACACTTGATAGTAAATCAAACCATTGAAAAACCCAGAAAACAAGATTTGAACGTCCCATGAAAAAGCAACTTCAAAAACCATAAAACACCTCAAATGTCCAAACAAATTGCACCCGAAAACATAATAAATCAAAACGAAATATAAGGTGACTTTGTTTGGCTAATAGGGCCATTCGGCCAACTGACATCAGCTATATGCAAGGTTTAAAATCTCGGTCTTGAGTATCGGATCATCCAACACCGAAACCAAGTCAACTCGGGCAATCCGAACCCAAGAAGGTACGAGACGAGTCCAAGCCAAATGAGGAAAAAGAAGAAAAAGAACCCTACCTGATCTCTAGCATTGGATTCGAGCGTTTTCATGGTCTAGTTGGTGATCTCTAGGTATGTACTTTTTGGGCCTTTTTTCGAAAAAATGCAAAGGGGATTTATGGTTTGTGGTTTCTCATCATCATCTTCTTTTTCTTTGGTGTAAAAGGGGTTTCTAGTTTCTTTTCTTGGGGTTTCTATAAGGGGTTACTGAACGGGGATTTGTGAATCGGCCATCAATGGACGAGTTCCTGGTTTTTCTGCCTAACTAGTTTGAGACGCCGAGTCAACTCGATGATTCGATCCTTAGCGATTATCTGTTCACAAGGGTTTTTGGATCTTAGCAGAATCGCATTATACTTCGAACCATATTATACACGATGATAACATTAGCAATCAAAAGATTAAAAATTAGCAATTGAATCATGTTGACAAATGATGTCTTCATTGAAGATGAGATTGAAGCAATGAAAAGATTAAAAATTCATTTGGATACAACGATTGCCCTGTTTGACATTAAAGAAATCAAGGAGCTCAATAACTTCTTACAACTTGAAGTTATTTACTTAGAAGGAGGCACTTCCATTTTCCAGAGAAAAGGTGTTATTCACCTTCCCAACACCCTGAGTGGAAGCCAAACATCGTTGAGTGATGATGTTGGATAGGCTCCCAATGATTTAAAAGAGAGCGTGTGAGATCTGAACTCCCTAAAAGGGAAATTATGATCTGCTATAGATCAAGGAGCGCTGATCTCATCATGGAAGATATGTGAAGAGAATTTGACTAAGAGGTCTTTTTTACAAGGCTTATATGGTACTTTCAACCTATTATATTGTAGGTAAGGATAAGGCGAAGGCTTGAGATCAGTACTATCAGTTTCAAATGCAACAAAGGAGATAGGGAATATCTACTTTTGTATATGTAGATTCCTCTTCTGCATGTATTATGGAGGTTTTTGTGCATTGGATTACATAATAGTATTCGTGTATATGTATGAATAGTGGTAACCTGGATCTGTAATATTTTGCACGTTGAGGTGAGAAATTCTCTCTTGATATATGTGATGGATGTTTTATACTTTCTTACATATATTTTAATTATGGTAAAATAAATCTTAAATGGCATTATTCTCGAGGCATTTCCAAGAAGGTGATACTCACTGAAAGGTATCTCAGGACTTACCATGTATTCAAAACAAATGAAAGCGAGAAAAATTAACCAGTGTATTTCAGATGCACTAATTTATACGTTTTGATTCACGTGTGCGTATATTATTTTACCCATACGTCGCGCATCGGGATACATAAAAGATCAAGATGATCGTATAATGGATTTGGGGGAGTGATAGTGTTGATCACCTTATCCTTCACTGCAACTTCTCTAACTCAATTCAGAGGAACGTCATTTTTCAGCATAGGCCAAATAAAGTTATTGACCTTCTCCGAGGAAAGAAAACCAAGACCTTTGGAAAATGAGATCATATCTTATGGAGAATCCTTACTTTCGCAATTTGTTGGGCGATTTGGAAAAAAAGGGAACAACCAAATCTTCAAACACAAGAATGAATCTATTGAATTGATTCTTGAGAATCAAGGCCTTATGTACCATTGGTCGTCAATCCTCAAGGAATTAAGGATATCTATTTTTAAGTGGCATGGGTTCTAGGGCCTCCTAAAGGTGTCATTGTATAGCTTTGTTTAGCTCGTGGCTCTCTAAGGTCCCAACCCTTTATAGCCCTCCTTTAAATATCAGTTTATCCCCTTAGCTGTTTTTCTATCCATAGTCAAGGTGTAGAATACGCAAAGATTCATAGAAAAACAATCCCAAAAGAAAATATACATCAAGCAATGGGCTAGCTATCGGTTATGACCCCGGCATTGGCCAGCTTCAATCTTCAAAGATCTTTCTATTGCGCTCTTAAGTCTTAACCAATTTAGTTTATTTTTTCTTTTTTTTCCAATCATAGGATTTAACCCATTAGGAAGTACATAACAATAGGGCAATCACCACCAAGGGCAGATATCATCACATTAAATCTCTTCCTACATTGACACACATTACATCACCCCTAGCTGCAAAATTAAGACTTCTCTCTTCAAGAAGTCCCCTAGCTGTACTTGATATACTACAAGAAGAAGATACACAAGTCATCTAAGAGGCAAGGTGTTGCATGGATGCAGATTCAGCAACAAGAAAATGGGATGTAAAAAATGCATGAGTAGTCCTGGCATTTATTTTCTTCAGGCATATTATGCACCTTGAGTGTTGAATTTGCTTAAATAAATATTTACACATTTTAATAGAGGCAAAGGATTATAACTAAATCAAAAAAACCAGCTGACCTGTTTTTATAAGAAGTGAGAGTATTTATTTGAAAAAAGGAAGGAAGGGAAAAGATTATCTATATATTAAAAAAAAAAGGCCATGGGATAGCAATCTTATGTACAATGAAAGTCTAGAAGCACCCCTTTTAACAAAAACCTAAAGGGCATGCTTCCCATTTTGCACTTCCAACTGTATGTATATACAAAACACTAATTATCCAGAAACACATAAAGTGCCAAGCATAAACCAATCACTAATAATATTAAAGAACAATGGAAAGCCCTATGTAGTGAGTGATATACCCTTGATCACGTGCAACTAGTTCACAGATTTCAATATTTTTCATCCAATCCATTTCCTTCAGCTTCTCACTTGTTGCTGCATTGACAAGCTCAGCTGCCATTTCTCCTCAGTTCTAAATTCAAACCTCAAGTGGGATGAAGAAACATGTAAAACAGCTTTAAAGTGAAATAAGTTTATCTCTGCAAAATCAGAAAAATAATAGAAGTTAATAGGTCCATGATGGGAATAACTAGCTCGGATCATAAAGACATACAAACAACTTTTTTACAGCAACCAAGAAGTTTATTAGTCTAGGGAAAATAAATAAATTAGGACAAGGAGAGATAAATGTGGAAAAGAAGATTGGTACCGAAAAAATGGAATAGACGCCCTACATCAGCCTTGCCTGAATATAGCTGTGCAATAAAAAACCACAATCTATGCTACTCTGTAAGCAACAATATCTCAACGTTAGAAGAAGCATAAAGGAAGAAAACTAACCAACAAAATTATGAACATGATTGGCAAGAATGTGACATGATTAAGCATTGTGAAGGAGTACAGCAAATACAATACAAGCTCAGAAGATAATATTTGTTATCACAGTGCATAACACAAAGGAATAATCTTACCAGCATACAAAACAAGCACATTTCTCAAACAGGATATCTTCTGAGCTGATATTGTGCAATAATGATATGATACAAAATTCATAGTTTTGCATCATGAAGAAATATTTTGGAATAAGCTACAAACTAAGCTGAAACTTCCAAACTATAAAAAAAATTAAAAAATAAAATTACTATCAAGTTTAAGACACCTATAGATAGGTAAATGCCAGATCAATGCAAAACATTTGCTGACTAAATCAAGCCAAAACACCAAAATAAAATAACATCTTGGAACCAAATTTTATAGCATCTAGCATCAAAATAAGTGACCCTTTGACTAACATATGAAAGAAAATCAAAGTTAAGAAGACAAAACTTGCAAAGTTAAGTCCAAATTGTTATTTAGTTCTATTAGGAAAAAGAGAAAAACAGACCCTGCAGGAAATAACCAGATATTATGCCTTGTTAGAATCTCTGGAAACGTGCATGCTTCACTAAATTTATGCTTGAGGTTTTGTGGCAGAGAAGTACATTGAATCTCACTCAATTTTCTTGAGCTTATAATGCATTTCAAGCTATGCTATCAAAGTGATAACTTGGATATACTCGGATGTTGATTTGATCAGAAACATGATGGTGAGCCCACCCCTAGACATATAATCCACATTGGAGGACAAGCTGCATCTTGGTTTAGCAATGGAAAGGGTTAAAAAATAGAAAAGGATATTCGCAATTACTGGGTGCAGAATGTACATTGCCCTCTTTTTGGAAGGCGAGCAGGTTAGTGGTCATTGGGAGGCTTTGAACCCAGGTATGTGACATCAACACCCACGGACTTTACCAACTTCGCCAGCTGGAATCTTCATGTTACGGTGATTTTCATAAGAAGAATCTTCATGGTATGGCCACGCAGGTCCTCTAGTACCCTAGAAATCTATGTTCATGATGTAGAAAGTAAGATACTTCATACCTCGCACCACATGTAAATTGCTTCACATTCCACCAGATTCTAAAAATTTCATCATCCTTGTTTCATTAACTACTAAAGCCTTTGATTTTGAAAACAGGAAAAAAAAATCATACATTAATTGAGGGATTACAGTTAGAGGAATTCTAGTCCTCCTCGAGCTAATAGGAAAAGGTATGTCCACACCCTCTGTGTTCAATACATGTCGTACTGCCTCTATGTAATTTTCCAAAACACTACTCCCCTCCAAAATTGGTAGCATTCATCTTACGGTTATGTGCTAATTAACGAATAACCGCAAGTTCAAGTACAATATAGAATATTATTTGAACAACAGAAAAAACGCGGTCGTGAAAACGGAGATCTGAACTCATTCCAAATGCAGAAACATAGAGAAATTCAAAATGTGTCAATAAATCTCAATGTAAACATTCAAAATCAAGCATCGCATCAAAGCTTAAGAAACTATTGTATTGAGATCTCGACATAGATCCAAATGAACTGCGTTTCTGTCATCCAAAATCGAATGAATCTCAATGAGCAAAGCACCATTTTTTGCTTGCAATCCAAATTAGTTTGATAATTGGCGTACCTGAGAAGATGAAGAAGCTCTGAACCATAATCTTCTTGTTGTCGTTGCTGTTGTTGTTCTACTACTACTAATAGTAGTCTGGGGAGGGTTAGGGTTTGCTTTTTCTTTTGCTTTTGTATCTCTTGTTCTTCTTCTTTTTGTGCAGAGAAAGTGAAAGTTCTGGTTTTGGGGGAGGTGGGTTGGAAGTGTGTTTTATAATTCGGATTAGATAGCAGAAACACCGCCATGGGCGCTGAAAGAAAAGAAAAATAAAGAAGAGAGAGAGAGAGAGGGTGTCCGAGTCCGACAGGGTGCTTAGGCTGGCCGATATTCTATGCTTCGCTGGAAAAGACTCACATGCTCTAGACTCCGAACCAAGTCCGAATCTATCGGCCTTTTCTGTTTTTCTTTTTCTTTTTTTCTTTTTTCCGTTTTTGGGTGGGCGCTCTTTTCCTGCAATTCTCTCGCTGGAGCGTTGTGGAGTGGGAGTAAGACTTTGATGATGACAGGCCCTGTCATCAAGGCCGATGACAGGGTGCAATAGGAGCCACGTGGCGTATTCTTAGAGAACTTTGACAGTATGGATGTTTTTCCAATCCCTATATGGACCTACAAACAAAACATCAGCTTGATTCGTGATTTCGAACATTTGGATCTTTGTACCTCAAATAATGGTCAATAATGCTAAAATTTCCCACGGTTAAAATCAACCCATGAAAACAATTCCAATCCAATGCCTAGAAATCACTAATCAGGCTGAGTTTTTGTTTGTACGTCCACCTAATGATTGGCCAAACATCCAAACGGTCAGAGTCCTCCAAGAGTGTTCCACGTAGCTCATACTGTGCCCTGTCATCGGCGTTTTATGATAGGGCTGTGTCATCAAAGTTTTATTCGTGGAGTGCTGGAATACACGTCACCTTGCAGACTCTTTGGGGCCCACTGACTAGGATTGAGTGAACTTTGATGACTGTCATTAATGTCGATGATGAGTAAAACTTCTATCACAGCGTTCTGAGATATGCTTCCGTCACAATGCAAAACACAGGCCATCTCTTAGTGGACGCTGACTGTGTAGACGAAGGGCCACTCCCTCGGTGGACCTATCAAAAAAAAATCAGCCTGATTAGTGATTTACAACCTTTGGATCTTTGCACCCAAATAACGCTTTAATAATGCTCGAATTCTTACACTTAAAATCAACCCATGAAAATAACTTCAACGGAATCGCTTAGAAATCACTCGACTGGCCAAACATCCATACAGTCAACGTCCACTAAGAGTGTGCCATGTGGCCTGTGTTTTGCATTGTGACAGAAGCATCGGTCAAAATGCTGTGATAGAAGTTTTACTCCTATGATGGACGACAATATGAGCCACGTGGCAAACTTGTAGAGTACACTAAATGTATGGAGTTTTGGCCCATCCCTACATGGACTACATACTGAAATCAGAGTGATTAGTGATTTCAAACCTTTGGATCTTTGTACTGCAAATATTGCTCGAATTCCGTGCTTAAAAATCAACTCATAGAAATGAAACCAATCCAACGCTGAGAAATTACTAATTTTTTGGTCTGTAGGTCCATCAAGGGTTGGGACAAACATCCATACGGTCAACAGTCTATGAAAGTGTGCCACAGTAGCTCATATTGTGGTCTATCATCAACAGACATCCATCATCAAAGTTCTAGTCAGATTGACGCACCCCTTGATGGAGCTACAAACTCAAAAAAAAACAAAAAACAGTCAAGTAGAACTTGGACCACAATATGAGCCACGTGGTATAGTCTTTGAGATTTCTGACTTGTATGGATGTTTTGCTCAACCATAGGGCCCTACAGACCAAACATTAGCCTCGTTAGTGATTTCTAAGCGTTGGATATTGGAGTTGTTTTAGTGGGTTGATTTTTTACCGTGGAATTTGATCATTATTGATCATTATCTGGGTACAAGTATCCAAAAGGTTTGAAATCAATAACCATGCTGATTTTCGGTATGTAGGTCCATCTAGGGATGGACCAAATATCCATACGGTCAGTATCTTTTAATAGTGCCACGTGGTTTATATTGTGGCCCGTCAGCAAAGTTCTACTCAATGATCTCGGAAAAATCTATGATACAGACTTCTGTATCAAAATTTTGATGCAGAATTAAGTCCCTCAATTTGCCATGTAGTAGACTCTTTCGGGCCCACTGCCCCCTGAATGTTTGGCACACACCTTGGTGGACCCACACAAAAAAATCAGTGTGATTAGTGATTCCTAGCAATTGGATTTGAGCACTTTTTCGTCATGGGCTTGGAACCAAGTCATAAGCCGGTTCATAAAGCCCATGATGAAAAAGTGCTCAAATCCTACGGCTAGGAATCACCAATCATGCTGATTTTTGTTGTGTAAGTCAATCATAGTGTGGGCCAAACATTCAGGGGGCAAGTGGACCCGAACGAGTCTACTACGTGGCAATTTGAGGGACTTCTGCATCAAAAAATTGATACAGAGGTCTGCATCAAAGAATAGCCCAATGATCTCCAGTCATTAAAAAAAATGCTCGAATCCAATGGTTAGACATTACCCTATGATAAACACTCAAATCCAAAGACAATAAATCACAAATCAGGTTGACTTTTTGTGTAGGTCCATCGAGTGGAGGGGCCCAACAGCGTGAGACCCATGATGCGTATTTAAGGCCCCACAACGCTGCAATGAGATCAAATTGCAGCAAAAACAGATATTTCTTCATCTAATTGAAGAAATTCCGGACGAGGAATGCCATCACGTGCAAAAGCTCACGCTTTTTACTTTATTGTGCGGCTGTGAAGGTGAATTGGGAATTAGCGTGTGGGACAGATTGCACTCTCCAAAATTTTGGCTTATAAGGCGAAACTTTCCTGTGCTCCTGCGGAGAGCACCCAAAAAAGAAAAAGTACCACGTGGCACACTCTTTTTGGGCCCACTGACTCGTGAATGATTAACCCACCCTGACCTACCATAGTTAGCAATTCGGCATACTGCAAAGATTCAAAACAGGAATAGTTCAAGTTTAATTCGGTTTCAAGACATAAAAAATCGGTCACAAATCCGGCGGTTATTGTTGAAGTGTTACATTCGTTTAGCCTTAGAAAGTCTGAATTTTATGAATTTTTTCATTTTTTTTTATGGCGATCAATATGTTTTCATTTAAAAAAAAACACAAATTTCGTGTATGAAACACGAACAATACCCATTTTATTCATTTTTAATCTTAAAATTTGTAAATTTTTTTATTTTATTTTATACGGCCGTATTAAATATTTTTTCAAAAAAAAAAACGTAGAATTTTCTAACTAGGGGACTACACACCAAAAAAAACTGATTGGTGATCTAGAGCCATTGGATTCGAGCATTTTTCATGGGATGATTTTTAATTATTTAGTTCGAGTAATTTTTTAGGTGCTCAAATCAAGTGGCTAGAGATCACCAATCAGGCTCACTTTGTTATGTAGGTTCACCATGGGGCAAGCCAAACATTCATGGGTCAGTGAGCTGGAAAGAGTGTGCCACATGGTGCATTTTATGTTCCCCATAATGCCACAGGAAAATTTCTTTTGCCTCAAGCAAGATTTTCTCACACTCCTCTTCACTGGATCAGTTGCATGCATGGTTCGAACTCTCGGGATCGGAGGCCAGATTGGTGCATCTCGACCGAAACAAAGTGAATCTTCTTTGGGAAAACAATGATCTCGGGGCAACACGTATGATCCATTTTTGGATCATATCAATGGGTTCCGATCTAGATCGCCTGATCCAGACCAGGATCGGCTGAGACTTTGAAGCATGGCTACATGTGCATTACTTGTCCACGGGACATTTGTACACTAGAAAACTTTTAAGTAATTTGGGAAAGGGTCGCTCTACGAGCACCCACATGGGACCAAAATGCCTCTCTTTTAGTTTGGGCACCCCATCCCTTCGTTTCCTCTCTCTCTCTCTCTACTGTTATCTCTCTCCCTCCTCACCCTCACCCTCACCTCTCACTATCTCTCCTCTCATCTCCCTCACACTCTCTCCTTCTCACACTCTCAATCTCTCCGAGAGAGAGAGAGAGATTTTAGCTCCCACGACGCTGAACTGCAGTGGGGACTATGTAACCCACGGCTAGGCTGGTCGTGGGATATATAGTCCCCACGGCAATTCAGTGTCGTGAGAGCTAAAAGCCAGAGAGAGAGAGAGAGAGAGAGAACGAAGGAGAAGGGGTGGGGTGCCCAAACTAAAAGGGGGCATTTTAGTCCAATGTGGGTGCTCGGCCGAATAGCGTGGGTGCCCGTAGAGCGACCCTTTGGGAAAACATGTGCATTACATTTCTATGAATGTTGCCTCAGGCTCCGAGGACCCCCCTTTTTCTAACCCCTCTCGGTGTTCGCACACTCGGCTGTGGATTTCACGAATCCAATGGTGGTTGTCAACGCCTGCCAAAAGTGGAAAAGTGGTGCCATCTCGGCACTGACAACCACCGTTGGATTCTTGAAATCCATGGCCGAGTACATGAACACCAAGAGGGGTAAAAAAAAAAGGGGTCCCCTAAGCCTGACCCATGAATGTTTGGTCCATCCCTAAGTAGACCTACATACCAAAAATCATCTTGATTAGTGATTCCTAACCTTTGAATGTGAGTGCCCTAAATAATGCTCGAATCCCACAAGTAAAAATAAACCCACGAAAAAACTACAATCCAAAGGTTAGAAATCAATAATCAAGCTGATTTTTGGTCCATAAGATCTAGGGATGAGACCAAGCATCCTAAGAGTATGCCAGGTGGCTCAACTAGATGTGTCCCTCATCAGCGTTGATGATTGACATTCATCATCACAGATTTACTGTGTTGATGATGTTTTACCAGTTAGGAAATGCCAAATATACAGGATCGAGTGGACCCACATGAGAATATCCTAGAAAGTGTCATGTGCCCCACCATGCCAGCTTGGCATTTTTATGTAGTTTGCAATCAAATGTTGGCAATGGCTAATGTTTGTTGGAAAAATGTTCCTTTAAATAGAAACGAAAGGGTAATGAAACCAGCATCCTTTTGCTATGTGGCTGAAGGGAAAAATTGATGTCCAGAGTGGAATGTAAAAAATGATAATTACTCTTTTTAAGGAACTGCCACCTGTGTGTTTAGGGTGGACCCACGTGAAGTGAAAGGGTAATATTCTGTGGGATCACCCTAATTGTATATAGGGAGGCAAGTGAAAAAAAAGCAAATATCATCTTTGATGTTCCACCCCGAACATCAAATTATCACTTGGTTGAAACTTGATAAGTGGGTAGATCTTTGAGTAGCCAATTAGAAAATGTTTTGAATCATTCCTAAGCCAATCACAAATAATTATGAGTCATTCCAAAGTCGGGTGTAGCGAAATATTTGGAATAGCTCAAAACGGTTCCTAATTGATTTCTTAGATTATGAAGAGTTTATAACCATTTCTAAAATGGACAGTTTTGGTCACATTTAAGAATAGTTATTATGACCCTTTAGGAACGGTTCGGAGCCATTCCTAACTTTGGAACGGTTTATAACTGTTTCTAAATGGGATGATTTTGGTTACATTTTAAGAATGGAAACGATTCTGTTCGTACCTTAGAAAAAACTTTGAACCCTTCCTAAATGGAATGGTTGGCCTACTTTAGGAAAAGTTTTCAATATAACGAGAAAATTTTCGGCCATTCCAAATTTGGTCCTAAAAATATATTTTTTTTTAGATTTAAAAAGAAAGTCCTTGTCCCCATGATAAATACCTACAAGTGATAGCATACGTAAATGTTAATAAAATATCTGAAATAGAGAAAAACATAATTCATTATATAAAATTCATAGTCGCAACACCATCCAAATTCATATCAAGTCATTAGTATAAATAATTTAAATAAATAAATCAAAACACTTAAATATTATTTGAACATCAAAACATCAACCCCAAACCACAATGGAAGTCATAAAACATCTAACAATTTACTAAGTTTCTACCTCCAACCAAAAACCATCACCTCTTGTATACTTCATAAACAAAAATATACATAATCAAGTTTTCATTATCTTTCAAAACACACCTAAACCAAATCTTCAACCCACAAAGAACATCTAGCTAAGACCTTCATCGTAACAGGTGCTCCATTGCTTAACTGGCTGTTGTGGTTAACAATGGATCTATCAATATATCATAATGACAGCAACCATTGATGGTTGATATTCACTCAAAAGTGTTTATTTTAAGCAATTATCATTTTTAGCGTTATTGCACTTTTCTACGTAAAACTGTCATATTTATCCACTTTTCTACGTAAGAGTTTTTTCTGTTGTGTAGAACACGGACGAAATGGTATATTTGCAAGCATTAAACACATTTTCAGAAGTCTAGATATAAAGTTGTTCTAATTAAGTCTCATTACGCACTTTTCATTATTTCAGAAAACTCGATTGGACAATTCTCAAGAATGGCAGGTCCACGATCAATCACAATAGCTTAATATCAGTACTTAAAGAGCCAATAGGCTATTACAAGAAGATACAAGTCAAGAACAAGACGAGTCAGAAGATCGTGATGCCAGATTAGTGATAAAAGAATCGTAAAGTAGGTCACTAAGTTGCTAGACCGTATGATTAACAACATAATTACGTGAATTGCATAGATGATGTCGACCAAGGGCGTGACAGTATCATGATGCATAAACATATGTGCGGAAGCTATTCTATCAGAAAAATTTTGAAGATCTCGGAAGCATTGACTGAGTCAATGGGCCAACTTATAGAACAAGAGACTGTTTTGGAAGCGATAAATTTGTTTTGACCCAAATACATTCCACAGTGGGAAAATGTCATGGTGCGAGCCAAATCAGCGAGCCACAATAGATTGCCAATTATGCGTGAACAAATTAGATGCATCAAGGAGAATAAACAATATGAAACTTGATGGTCATGGAATCCTAGATATACTATGGCCAACAAGAGGACCACACTAATGAATAGTTACCAACTTGTGTGGCGACAAAAGGGTCGATTATTTTTAAAACATCGACCACGTTGGAATGGAGAGAACGACTTCTTGTTAGCTTCAATGGGCCCAAGCCCATGTTCTAGAACCCAAAATCAAACTCGCATGTACAAGAATCTAAGGATGCATGGGATAATATCCTACCTAATGAAGAACATGGCTGAAGCATGGTCCACCACACAAAAAAGATATCCTCCATTGGAAGTATTGATAGGGTGCATCTCACTTTATTGGGGAATGGACACATTAGACCAATGGGAGAAAAAGACAAGAAGAGGCCAAACCCTAATGCTCCTTGCATTGGGAGATAAAAAAAGCACAACACAAAACCCCTCTCGAACCCTACCTCTCATCTGGATCTCTCACCATTCTTCTCTCATCTCTCTCACTCTCCTAGTCGTCACCATCTCTCTCGAGGAGTCCATCTCTTCTTCTTTTCTCAACTCTCCCTCTCACAACTGTCATGTGTTGTTTGCACAACAAACCTGCAACACGACCAGCAAGTATTCTTGTCGGTGTTGCACCTTGCAACACCGACCTGCAAATCTCCAGCACCAGTATGAAGTCTACTACATCACCGTCAACCTTTGCTGTTGATTCTCTTCAAGGTTTGGCCAATCCATCACACTGCTACCCTCCACAACCGTAGATTCTTCTTGACGGATCAGGTTGGGTTCCCATATACCGCCTGCAGCCGTGATATCCTCACGGCTTCCCAAGGCCGTGCGCTACTCCATAACCTGCTTGCAACCTCCGATGATCCTCCCCCTTAGGTAAGTGTTAAACCTACTTCCTTCTCAATCTCTCCCGCATCTTGTTGCTATCCTTGGGCAGCAACGTCTACAAACTCCACGCACCAATCACAGTCGATGTCTTCACCATCATTGCTTCACTACATTTCTGTCCACCATCGTGGTCAGTAGCCTTTCCACCACGCTACTCCCAGCCCGCTATCTTCTCCTTTAGTCGCCCAGCAACGAGCGCACCATAACTTCCACCACTACCGATAGTTTTTAGCTGAGATCCATTGGTCCATCATTTACGGTGGGTGTCTCTCTAGTTTGCTTCTCCTTTTCATCTCCACCTCTCTATGGTTTCTCTCTCTAAAATTCTCTTCTTTCTCTTCCTATCCTTACATGTTTTCGAGGTTAATATTTTATTATTGATTTCTAGTCTAAGTATAGTTCAATTTTATTCAAGTTGTAATGCAATAGTTATTTTCTTTTGATTATTAATAAAGTGATTTCAATGAATGAGTTTGATTGATATTAAGGGTTTATTTTGATGTATTGTGTTCTCTTTAACTTTAGATCTAAAAATCTCTCTAAAAGCAAAATCATGTTTTAATCCACTCCACTTCTCTCATCTCACCCTTTCTAGCATTTTTCTGTTTATTATTGTTTGTTATTGCACTAACCCTAACTCCGAGTGCGGATTCGACATCCGACACAAGCCCCTATACAAGTCTGCATTTTTGCAGGCTTTAAAGTGAACTGGAAAATTTTAAATATTGTTGATTCAAGAGATTCCATCCAACGATCGAAAATCTCTTGTTTCAAATGGCGCCGCTATCGCTCGGGTGTATGGGAGTGCAAAAAGGAACGAAAATGACAGAATCAAAAAGCTGTTAAAGCTAGAAGATCCATTATTTGAAACTTTCTATTTTTTAGCTTTTTTAATTATTTTTAGCAACTTTTGTTACTATTTTAATGCCTTAGACGGTCGAGTGCAACTTGTAATAACTTAGGACATTTCTTTTTTCTTGAATATTTACTGCTAGATCTTATTAAAAAAAATAAAAAAATAAAAAATTAGGGTTTTATTATCTGCGAATTTTTAGACATATCACAAATCGAGGATTTGCAATTTTTGAAAGTTTCCAAAAAGTTAAAATTTCGCAAAATTAGGGTTTCCAAAATAAGAAACTTCCAATTTGAGAGAATTTCTATCTTTAAAAATCCTCTTAAATTGGAAAAATCTGAAAAAAGAAATACCTCGAATTTAACATAATTCCAATTTTGGAAAATTTCTCAAATTGTAAGGGATTTCAAAATCTAATCTTTTTTGGAAGATTTCCAAAGTTCGGGAAACATTTCAAATATAAAAATTTTCCAATTTGGAAATTTCCAAAGTCGAATCCCAACCCGAATTTGAAAACTAATTCAAAAACTTGCCAAAATTTAGTGCTTAGCTCCGTGAACCAAAAAAAATGGCAAGAATCTTCCAATTTGAATCCCAAATACATAGACCATTTGATCTAATTTGCAGGAATACAATCCAAGAGTTGGTATAGAGCGAAAGCTCAAAGAGGAGGATTCGGGCCCAAGCCCATTTGGATACCCCTCCCTATCCCACAGAGGCGACCCCGTGGTGTGGCCCACGGGAAAATAAGCACATCTCCTAGCCTTGAGTGCGATACTGCACAATTGGGTGAATCAAAGTGCCGTTTGTCTATTTGCTTTTGCAAAAACTTATTCGTGTTGCTTGGATGGTCGCTAATTAATGAACCCTGATCGATCAGACCCAGCTCTTCATTAAAACTAGTGGGATTTCATCACCCACCTCATCACATCAGTTGAGTTTGATCCCAAAGATCCACATTTAATAAAAAGAACAAAGATTTAGGGCCAAACTAGATCGGTGTTCTAAGACACCCCACATCTTAGTAATTCCATCGATCTTAGGTCGAATAAGTCCACGAGCGCGGGTTATTGTTATCTAACACACCCATAGGTCCCTACTACTTCAAGTATACCGAGCTCGCTAGTGGCTTCCTTGGTGATTTGTTGGTCAACTAATTGCTGGGTTAGGAATACGAACTAGACCAAGTTTTTCCTGAGAACCACACTTATAAGCACTCGATAGATTCAGTTAACATGGGGCATACTTAAGATGGCCGATGTGCTGCATGTCTGTTTAGGTTATAGATTCTAGAGTAGTGAACTTGTGTTAGTACCAGACGAATTCTTGCTAGCGTATCCTTGTGAGAACCCAAGAGTGAAACAGTTAGTCCGGCAGGTAACAAAAGATAAACAAGTGGTCCACCCACTGTCATAATTTACCTTAGCCCACAAACTAAAAAGATATATCTTGAAACTACCATGTGTGTTTTAGACATAGAATTATCTTGTTTGCTCTCTAACTGCATCATATAGGATCACTAGTCTAGTTTTTCGCTATGACAACTTTTTGTCCAGTCATGGACTTGTCAAGCGAGTGTAGATGGGATAGACAAAGCTATATCCAAAGGGTGGAAGAATCTATGGATTGAATCAGACTCAGAGGCAACCGTTAATTCATTTACAGATGATGTTCGGAGGAAAATCAAAGGCAAATGGAACAATGTCAAATCTCGGATCGATCGGATTATTTTTACTTTAACATGGAGGGAATCAAACTTTGGAGCTGATTGTTGTGCTAATTTTGGATTGTCTATGAGCAGCGGAACCTATCAATGGTGGGAGGGCAGACCTCCATTTCTTCATTTGATCGAGGATCCCTCGATAACTTATTACTGATTTGTAGACTAACCTTTTTTCCTCTCTTTTCTCTTTTCTTTTTCTTTCCTTTGGGTGATTCGCTTCACCACTTTTTGTAATCCGTTTCTCTTTTCGATATAATTCATCATTAAGCAAAAAAAAAAAAAAAATTAGAACTCTAAGTTGGTTATCTTATATTGGTTGGGGTCTTGAAAGCATTTTCTGTAATACTGTTTATAGTTGATAATTGAAGAAAAATAATATTATTTAAAATAAAAAGTACAAGTACTCTGATCGTATATACATCTATTTTGTAAAGACTGGACTGGAGGCCCCCATATAATTTTATCATACGAAATTATCTAACACTAAAATCTACTGCCTAGGGATGGTTCAAACGTCTGTATGGTCAATGATCTCTAAGAGCATCCCACGTGGCATTTTTAGGTACAGTCCAGATGCGTGGATCAAAAAATGCCCTTGGCTAATACATTATATATGAAAATACTTTAATAGAATTTTCCTGACGGATGTCATCATAATGGAGCCACATAGCACACTCTTAGAGATTGTTGACCATATGGATGTTTGGCCCAACCCTAGATGGAGCTACAGACAAAATTAGCCTTATTAGTGATTTCTAAGTGTTGGAGATTGGAGTCAATTTCATGGGTTGATTTTTAACTGTGAAATTCGAGCATTATTTGGGGTACAATGATTTGAAGGTTTGAAATCACTAATCAGGTTGATTTCGGTATGTAGGGATAGCCAAACATAAAAAGACACATGTTAGTTCATTAAATGCCCTGCTCCATACTTAACATTATTTTGCTTTCTGTTAAAGAGTATAACTTTGATGACAATAATGTTCATGACGGATCACAATGTAAGAAAAACTCTTAGAGACCATTGATCGCATGGATGTTTGGCCCATCCCTAGGTGGAGTTACATACCAAAAGTCAACCTGATTACTAATTTGTTTTAATGTTCAAAATCCATGATTAAAAATAAATCATAAAAAATACTTTAATCCTATGGATAAAAATTACTAATTGAAAAATAACCGGTCCGTTCTCTTTAATCAGAAATACCTAGAAAGGATGGGTGATTAGGTTATTTAAAAATTAATCTAACTTATCACAAGTTTACTGGTCAAGGTAAGGTGATAAACTCGCATGCATTAGTTGATTGATAAAAAAGATTATCACAACCGACCCAAATCAAATATACCTCTGTGGTATATTATCTTTTCGTCGTTTGATCTAATCAATAAATTTAGCGAACAACAATCAAACATCCACAAGACAAATAGTTTTTACGTGGAAACCTTAGCGAAGGAAAACTACGGGACCGTGTCTAGACGGAAAGTATCACTAACTGGAAAGTTAAATGAAACAAAGGTTACCTACGCAGCACCATTGCAAATGTAGCTTCCAACCTTATCCAGTATCTATTGCCGATGTGTCCACGTACTCTGAATCAACGCTACGAATCCACGCACGCCTTTCTAGATCAAACCCAAGATCCGATCCGAAAAAATTGGGTCCAAAATTTTATTTTTCGTTATTGGATCGATACCGGATCGCAGATTGTAGATCCGATCTCTTATCGGATCGATATCGATCGACCTTGTTCCGATCCAGTAAAGACCCGATATATATTCTAAATATATAATATATATTATGTAGATATTTATTTAAAGAAATTTTTGTTTATTGGTCAAGTTGACAGCTAATATTTACATTATGCATTATTTCCTAATCCTATAAGTTGACAACATGAATCTTTCCTTAGGTTTGGTAATTAATTACTTAAATTGATTCTTAAATATTTAGAAATTCTTTTTTTTATCTATTATGTGCTTTTTCGTCCTTTAGACTTCTTCAGTTTCCTTCTATGTCCTTTAGACTTCTTCGATTCTTCTTCTCTTAGTCTGGTATTTTCTTCAGTTCTTCTTCTTCAATTTTTTTTTTGTCATTTTCTTGCTTTAGATTATTGGAGCCTTGGAGGAGACTGAGGAGTGGAGGTCGGTGCTAGTAGCAGACAACAGTATGTACTCTATCTCGTATTAAAGAATGTGTAATCTCGTTCTTATCTATTGGTCCACCCTTAGCTGTGTGAGAAGCTATGAGATAAGTCTGAGTGCCTTCTCTGGAAAAGCATCCATATAGTTTATGGTTTCTTTTTTCAATTTTCTTTTTCTTTTCGATGTAAAAATGCTCATCCTATCATCCATCTATGCTAAGCCATGCTACTATCGGATCGGATCGGACATAGAACCAATCCAATCATATCGGATCGGTATCAAATCAGTACCAATCCAACTCGATCCTGATCCATTGCCAGCCCTACAAATGCAGCTTCTAACCTTAGCCAAGGCCTATTGTTGATGCGTCCACGTCCTCTGAATCAACGCTACGAATCCACGTGCGTTCTCCTAGCCAAGAAGTCTTGTCCGCTTGTTCAGTTTGGTACTCCCCAAACCTACATTCGATCAGCCACTCCGATCTTAATTCTCAATTCTCCGGCCTTTGCTGAAGGTGAAGGATTCAGTACACACTGAACCCTAAGTCGCTCAAATAGTATTGACGCACTAGTTCTCTCGGGCTACTAGGTCAAGTATCTATGTGGAAAATCTAAACTGAGTAAGAGATCAAGCTTTTGACTTTGATCTAGAAGAGAAAAAACTCACAAGATATTTATGAGAACTAAATAATTTTTGCTATTCGAATGGACATTCTTGATACATAAAACTTGGGTAATTTAGTATTACCCCCCTAATATTCAAAAGTATTTTGTATAACCCCCCTAAAGTTTGCAACGGCTGTAATACCCCCCTTGACCCAGTCTGGACGTTGTCAACTCACAGTGCACCATCACTATTTCTGTAAAAAGACTATTTTACCTTTTCTTTCTCTCCATCTCCCTGTAACCCGTCATCACCCAATAAAGTATGTTTTGGCTATGTTTTCTTCCTTTTAGTATTACCTTTCTCTCTCTCACTCTCCATATAACTCCATGCTCTCACTGGGAATGGAGTCGTAAACTGCGCACACCACCATTACATGAACTCACCGATCTTGGGTTTTGCTAATGGCAACCGTAGAGAAGTCCGAAGTTGAAATAGAAGAAGGGGATCTACGTCGTTCCGTCACCACAAGTGATGTGGATTCGTAGCTCTGGACTGATGGGTTGCAATGAGAAGGCTTTGCCTGCGACAACCATATAGGATCATCCCGTGACATGAAATTTTTGCGTTACCAACTTATGATTTATTAAAGGATAAAGGGTGATTCGTTTCGAAAGAAGATGACCAATGTTGATATTTTCCAAGATTTTTTGGAGAGAGAATTTTGGAGAAAAATATGCACAATGCAAAGAGGGTAAATGGTTTATTTTATTTTACTTTCTTGTTTTCTAGGCGGGGTGCTTGAGTTGGGATTGCTTGTGTGACTGAGAGAGAGGATATCTTCTGCTGCTTGTAAAATATAAGATAGACAAAAGTGGGGAAAGTAATAAACAACAACCGGTTTTAATGAATTGAAAAAAAATCATAAAACTTAACAAAGAAAATCCGGTGGAACCCGGACTGATTGTTCATCCCATCCGGTGTCTATAACAGTGGACAAATTTGGAAAAGATTCTACTAATTTGCTTACAAGAAGGTTTGCAATTGACCCGAACACGATCACCTGGAATCGACCCAAGTAAGAATCCACTAGGAAAGCCCCTAGAATAGCCAAGAAATTCGAACAAGCCAACCACAATAACATAATGCTCGTTCCAGATGTGGGCTTTCAGTAAGTAAACCCACCGCTTGGTTCTTGTTCCCATTTCGATGACGGGATGAATAAGCCGACGAGGTGGGCTTCATTGAAGGCAATGAACAAGTTCTTCTCCCTCCAAACACTCTTCGTCCATGAAAATCTGTCTGCATCTGCACTCCACACCACAATACAAAACGCTCGATCTCCACTGTAAAAAAGAAAAACAATAAAGAACAGAATAAGAAACCCAAAAATAATTTAGTTGAAGAGAATCCAAGAGGATATTATGGTAATGAGCCTTATGATACGACTAATTAGGAAAGGGATGGAGTCAACGATGGTTCATCGGCGAGGTTTGGAGCTAGCGAGCAGTCTTTTTACTGAAGGGTAAAATAATCTTTTTATGGAAATAGTGATGGTGCACTATGAGTTGACAACGTCCAGACTGGGTTAAGGGGGGTATTGCAACCGTTCCAAACTTCAGGGGGGTGATACAAAATACTTTTGAATGTCAGGGGGGTAATACTAAATTACCCATAAAACTTTCTTCTTTGTATTCTAGTGTGTAGAAGTGCATTTTGTAAAGTCAGAGAGGAGTTATATTTATAGAATTCGTAGCCCAGAGTCTATTAAAAAGTGGGGTAAGTAGAAACTAGAATTTCGGATCTGAAAAAGACTCAATCCGTGTGAAGTCCAATCGATTGGGCTAAGTCCAATCGATTGTACTCTGGGTCCAATAGATTGGTCTTGTACGGATAAATTTTTCGTTCATAAATCCAATCGATTGTACATAGTCCAATCGATCGGACTTAAATAAGTTTATGTCCCATAAGTTCCAATCGATTTCATAGAGGTCTCCAATTGATTGGGCTTTGTCCAATCGATTGGCCTTAATAGTCCAATCGATCAGACTTTCCCAGAAGTCAATAATCTTGACTTAGACTCGAGTCTATCCATGACTAGGTTTAAGCATTATATTTTATTGATTTTACAACCTATTCTTATGACCACTAAGTCACTTACCTTCCTAAGCGAGCGTACACAATTTATGCCTGACAAATAGGTAGTTACTCAGATGACTCCTATCGTCATCTATCTGATCTTTGTTGTCTCTGTCTTTTAGTCTTCACGTAGTCGACGAAGTATGCGTACCACGATATCTTCAACATTACACTGGTACTTGTAAGTAAGGTTACATAAATGTTTTATGTCACACGGAAGCTTTGTCAAACTAGAATATGAAAATATTCTTTACAATAATCAGGCCGACTTTTGATATATAGGTTCACCTAGGATGAACCAAACATCTATACGGTTAGTAATCTTTAAGAGTGCTCCATGTAGCTCGTACTGTGGTCCCTCATCATTGTTGACGAGGGATGCCAGTCATCAAAACTCTATTCATTGTTAAAGCCAAAACTTGGGCCTACACCCAATGTTTACCAAGGCACCTGCAATCACTCACGTGCAACACACGTGCTGCCCATAGTTACTATTATAAAGCCACAACTTGGGTTGAGACATTCCTTCGACAATTAGGTGCCTATCAAATAACATAGGCACCTATAACATAGACTTAAATGCTCCTTTCTTTTCAAGAACCAGAAAAAGTGCATTAAATGCTTTGCCATTACTCAACCATTATCTTGCCATTAGCTGCATTTTTAATATAGCCCTTTAAATTATACTAAATTACTTTTCCATGCCGTCAAACTTATTTTCAATACAGCCTTTTACTAACTCACTTAATGGAACTTTGATGGGTGAGGTCCATCATCAACGATGATAGACGACAGTGTGGGCCACTTGGCACACTCTTAGAGACTACTAACTTTGTGTATGTTTGGCCCATCCTAATTACCAAAAATTAGCTTAATTAATGATTTCTAAGTTTTGGATTTGAGTACCCCGAATAATGCTCGAAATCCATAGTTAAAAATAAACCATGGAGAACACTCTAATCCAACGGATGGAAATTACTAATCAAGTTGAATTTTGGTATGTAAGTCCAGTTAAGGATGGACCAAAGATCCATACAGTGAATACAAAAAAAGAAAAATAAAATATATACGGTCAACTGTCTTTAAGAGTGTGCCACATGGCATATTGTGGTCCGTCATCAATGATGCCACTACAATCACTCACGTGCAACGCACAATTGGACTCATTTTTTATTGATCCAAAGCCCCAAATCAACTTCAATCCAATCAAAACTTGTCACTAGGTGCAAATATGTTTTATTCCATATTGGCATCACTATGGAATGACAGTTCAACTCTTGAAGGACACTTTCACATAAGATCAAAATATACCTTGGGCTAAATTAAGAATGTCACAGTAAATCTGATGACTGACTATATTATGAGCCACATGGCACTCTTGGAGACCATTGACCGTATGGATGTTTGGCCCATATCTAGGTGGTCCTACATACCAAAAATAAGCTTGATCAGTGATTTGTAACAGTTGTAGAAGTCTTTTCATGATTTACTTTTAAACGTGGCATTGAGCATTATTTGGGCTATTGCTATTTTTGGTATGTAAGTCCAACTAGAGAGTGAAACTTTGCTGACCGCCCAGGATGACCGCACCACGGTGACTGCCCACAATTTGAGCCACGTGGCATATTTGTAGAGGACTCTGACCATACGGGCTACTAATCAGGCTGATTTTTAGTATGTAGATCGAACTAGAGAGTAAAAATTTGCTGATTGCACAGGATGACCGCCCACAATGAGCCACACGGCACATTTGTAGAGGATGCTGACCATATGGGCTACTAATCACGCTGATTTTTGGTATGTAGGTCCAACTAGGGAGTAAAACTTCGCTGATTGCCCAGGATGATCGCCTACAATCTGAGCCACGTGGCACATTTGTAGAGGACGCTGACCATATGGATGTTTAGCCAATCCTTAAATGGACTTACAAATCAAAAATCAACCTGATTAGTGATTTCTAGGTGTCAGATTAGAGTCATCTTCATGGGTTGATAGTGAGAATTTGAGCATTATTTGGGTACAAGGATCCAAAAGTTTGAAATCACTAATCAGACTGATTTTTGGTTTGTAGGCCCATTAAGAATTGGCCAAAAGTATGCCACATGGCTTACTTTGTGGGCGGTCATTGGGGGAGGTCATCGTGGTCAGCGAAGTTTTACTCCCAAATAGGGATGGCAAAACATCTATACGGTCAGTAATCTTTAAGAATGTGCCACGTAGCTTATACTGTGATCTATCTCTTTCGTCAACGTTGCGGCTGTCATCCAAGAGCTACTCCACTCACCCTTCGTATTCTTACGCAAGGTTAAATCGTTCAATGGAAAAAAAAAAGAGTAAACCTTCACTGACTGCAGCCAATATGAGCCATGTGGCACATTTTGAAGAGAAACTAACAGTATGGATGTTTGGCCAATCACTAGGTGGACGTACAAACCAAAGATAAACCTGATTGGTGATTTCTAAACGTTGGATTGAAGTCATTTTCATGGGTTGATTTTAACCGTGTGAATCTGAGCATTATTGGACATTATTTGGGTACAAGGATCCAAAGGTTTTAAATCACTAATCAAGCTGATTTTTGGTTTGTAGGCCCATATAGGGATTGGCCAAAACATCCGTACGGTCAGCGTTCTCTAAAAGTATGTTCAGATCATAGACACTGTAAATGGCCTCGAGATTCACACCGCAAATCTCAAAGAACATCGAAAGGTCTGAAAGTAGGGATGACAGCACTACAGTATCGTCCTCCTTGGGATGATGGTAGCATTTTCCTTGTTAAAAATACCTTGTATGATGAGACAGGGCCGGTCTGTATGATAAGACAGGGTTCAGATGAGGAGGGACCAGTACCTACTTTTTGCTTGACAGACACTTTGCGTTACAATCTTTTTCTTTCCGCACGGAAGAACAAGCGACGTGCACCCTGACACGGACGTCTCTGGGGTTGGCCCGAGGATCTTCCACGTCACCATACCTTTTTCCATCTTTATTTTCCTTTTTCTATTGTTTCTTTACAACTCTCGGTTACGTCTTTCGTATGGAATTCAAAATGCAGGTCGGTCCGTCAGTGTCGCGAGCTCACGGGACAGAGAAACTTCGTGGGCTCCAAGAGTAAAACTCCTGTCGATACGATCCACGTGGCATACTATTAGAGGGCGTTAACCGTATGCATGTTTGGCCAGTTCCTCGGTGGACCTACAAATCAACAATCAGCCCGATTAGTGATTTAGAAACTTTGGATCAATAATGCTCAAATTCCTACCGTTAAAATCAACCCATGAAGATAACTTCAATCCAACGCATATAAATCAATGGTCAGGCTCATTTTTGGTTTGCAGGTCCACCGAGTGACTGGCCAAACATCCATACGGTCAGAGCCCTCTAATAGTGCGCCACGTGGCTCGTATTGTCGATTCTTCGGTCACAAAAGTTTTACTCGGGCCATAGGAGCCAATTACTTCGTTTGGTCATCAACTTTACTGACCGCCTTGGTCAAGAAGATTGAGACACGTGGTACATTCTTAGAAATTTATGACCGTACGGATGTTTTGCCAATCCTAGATTGTTGACATACAGATAAAACGTTAGCCTGATTAGTGATTTCCAACCTTTGGATCTATGTATCCCAAATAATGGCCAATAATGCTCAAAATCTAAGGTTTAAAATCAACCCATGAAAACGACTCCAATCCAATCCAACGCTTAGAAATCGCTATTCAGGCTTTTTTTTTGTCTGAATGTCCATCTAGGGTTGGGCCAAGCAACCATACGGTCAGAAATCTCTAAGAACATGCCACGTGGCTCCTATTATGGCCGGTCAGCAAAGTTCTACTTCCCGCACGAACGTGTTTGCGTGTGTGGTTTATGGGTCCCACTCTGGAGTGCGAGAGACAGTTGTTGAGTGTGGGGCCGACCTACCTATCTGACGCACTCCGGGCAGCCGTCAGTCTGTCTCTCGGGCCTCTCTCTCTCTCTCTCTCTCGCGTTCTCCCTTGGAAAAGAAGAGATCTCTGTTTGTTTGGTTGGTTGGTTAGACTCTGAGAGCAGAAGAAAGAGAGAAAGAGAAAGTGAGAGAGAGGGTTTCACCCCAAACCCTACTGGTTCGGGCCAACTTCGAACCACGGTTCACTCAGTTCCATAGCTCGTAATTCATCTCCTCCGAACCAGGTTAATCATCTCCTCCCCCTCTCTCTCCCCCTTGTGATTCTGGTTCTGAACTTGGAAACACTAGTTTGGTTCGGGTTTTTGAAGATTGTATTTCTCAGGTTATTTGATGTTTGGATGCTTTCCTCATTTATGTTCTTCATGGTTTCATAAGCTTTACCTTTTTAGGCAGATATTTATGTGTTGCATTAGTTGATTATATAACTCAACCAAGGGTTTTTTATTTCGGCGAAATTTCGAGATTTCATTTCGATTTCGAGCAATTTCGATGAAATCTAGATTAAATCCTATACAAAGTTTCCATTTTCTTTACCGAAACCGAGATTTAAAAACCTTCGATTGAATTGGTATAGAAATTTCCACCTGAATAAATTAGAGAACTGATTAGGTCAATCCACAATTTGTTTACATTTTTTTTGTGAAATTGATGAAATTTTTACAAAAGTAGAGATATTTGCTGTCGATGCCCTTTGAAATGGATGTGTTTTATTGATTATTTGTTCTCAATTTTCAAATTTATTTGGTTGGCGTCAAACATCAGGTACAATTAGATCTTAATTGTCGTTATGATTGCGATTTATTATTTATTTTAGTTCATAAGATTAGGTGCCTAATTTCTCCTTTTAGTGTTGTAGCCAAATAGGAGAGGATACTTTGATTTTGACTGCTAGGAGTGTAGTGGTTCTCTTACAGAATTCATGCGACTTGTGATGGACACATTGATGTGGATAGCTCGTGCCTTAATAAATTGATGTGACAAACTTTTAATTCACT
Source organism: Euptelea pleiosperma (assembly GCA_035048495.1). Classification (NCBI taxonomy): domain Eukaryota; kingdom Viridiplantae; phylum Streptophyta; class Magnoliopsida; order Ranunculales; family Eupteleaceae; genus Euptelea; species Euptelea pleiosperma. The sequence continues at coordinate 18,267,789 of CM068552.1, forward strand.
TTCAGGATGATGTTTTGGTTAAGACACTGGAGTTTAGAGCTTTTCTTCTTGGTTATCTTAATTTGAGCATGGAAGATGCTTCCCTCATGTCTCTCATTTCAAAGCACGTTGAGTCTGAATGGCCATCCTTGGGACTATATCTTAACACGTGTTACATGTATTGTAGGTCAGGACTCGTTACTGAATGGGCCCTGCTTAAGAGATTTCTAAGCCAAAAATCAGCTTGACTTATTTTTTGAGCTTTGCAAGAGTATTTTCATTGTCCAAAAGGATTAGAACAAAATTGAATGCATGAGATCATAAGGTAAAACTTATTTTTGTCCCTGCAGATCTCTTAGTTGGGACTCGCTAAATGTTGGTCCTGATCCCCTTCACTCCAGCCACATATCAAGATATTGTGCGTAAGGACGGTCATTTATACAACTATCCTGACTAAACATATAGGGGGAGTGCAGAAAAAATGTTCCCACATTTGCAAATATATACGCGACGATCTTGTTGACAACCACTTTACTTTAAAAGCTTAAGGTATTAGAGGGAGGCGTAACGATGTATCTCAAAAGGTCCACAGGTCTAACAGAGGCGGAGTGTTGGCTACACAACTAAACAATATACTCCAACAACAATTCCCCTTAGCACTTTGCCGAGGACTCAAACCTGCGACCTACTGGGACCTCCTGCTCTAATACCAAGCTAAACTAGAAGAATTAGTAGAACTAGAAGAAGAGAAGAAGAAGATCGAGAGAAGGGAGAGAAGAGAGGAAAAGGTATGATGAGAAGAGTGGGACGATTTCCCTCTCAATAGTATATATTATCTGTGGGCCCAAATAACTTAAGTGAATAAAAAACTTATAAAGACATGAAATGTAAAAATATAAAGATATATGTTGACAAATCTAACTTGTGGTGTTTTGAAAAGTTGATATTACTGCTAAAATTACTATTTTAATCCATATAACAACTACTCAAGTATAAATACCTTTTCATTTTCTCCTTTGATCTTAAAACCATTGCGTTAAAACCTTTGCGTTGCTGTCATATTGCCGTTTTCTTTAAGCTCTCCATTTGGAAAAGTCATTTTGTACTTAGACAAGTTCTAAGTTGTAACATGCAACTATGGTTTGTAGTCTGTAGTTGATATGAATTAGCCACTAGAGAGCAGGTCTATACATAATCTACTTCTTTTCGAGTAGCTATGGCTTTGGGCTTTCTTACTTCTTAGAGACCCATTTGTTTGAGTTTTCTCTTAGACCTACTTACATTCTTAAGCATATCTTTAGGAAGTTCATTTAATTCCCAAACATTGTTGTTACCAATGGAATTTAATGTTTTCATTGCATTTCTATAATTATGAGTCCCCCCACAGCCTGACCAACTCAACTGTTGGACGCTTCTTACATTAAGGGGGGGTTAGGGGGGAATAATAAATGTTTACTTATCAAAAAGAATAATTATGAGTTTTCCAACTCTTCATTCATAGATACTAGGCATTCATCTAAATACCTTGGAGTTGGTCTAGATCTGTTTCAATTGCTTAACATAGTATTTTGAGATCTTATAAAAAAACATAGTATTTTGAGATGGTTTTTCTAAAGTTCTTGCCTTTTTGGCTTTTTGCCCTTTAGTCATCCTGATATTGTCACTAGATTCATCAAAAGATTTTCTATTTTTCGTGCCAATACTCATCAACTGAAATAATGCAACAATATCAAAAGAAATACCTGCCACTTTATTCATTGAATCCTTGTGGCATATACTTTCAACTTTTCCACCCATACATTAATGACCATGCTTCTCAATTAAAACTTCTCTTGATTGATATCTATCCTCTTTTTTAATAAGTAAATTTGTATATATGGAATAAAGAAAAGGGAAGACCACCCCACTATACAGAAGGATACACTGAAAGCTAGAGGGGCAGGCCCACTCTAGCAAAACAAGAAAAGAAGCCAGCCAAGGCTAGTAAACATCTCTTCCCATCTAGAGGCCCTTAAATTCTATAGAAGAAGATGACCAAAAGAACATCAAAGCCTTGATCTTCAACAAAATAGCGCCTATCTCCTCTGTTTTATCTTCAAAGATACCCCTATTTCTCTCTTTCCACATGGACTTGCAACATGAAAAAGAATAAGATTCCATAGAGTACAACCCATCTTGAAAGCAACACAATGCCACGATGAACACATCTCACAAACACTACTAGTAGTAGTCCAATAGATCTCAACAATTTTGAAGAACTCTACCACACTGCCCTATTAAATGGACAATGGATGAGCAAATGGTTCTCCGACTCCTCACAAGATCTACATAAGAAGCACATATTGGGGCCATATCTCCCTTTACTAATCAGGTGATACATAGTGAGAATTTTATCTAACATTGTTGTCCACATTAAAAATGAAACTTTAGTTCGGAAACACCACCAAAGGAACACCCCTCAATGCCGAGTAAAATAAACGAACTGAGAAATTGCCTGTGGAATCCCATTTCCAAACCCTTGAGTCTTCTACCTCCTCCATGCTGGAGTTTACACCCACGTGGGTGTCCATAAGTGGGTTGTGTCCCACTTCCCACATGGGATCCTTTATCCTTTGGTAAGAGGGTTAAGTGGGCCAGCCACTTAACCCACATTTTATGTTTGTGGGAGTTAAGTGGGCCTACCACTTAACTCCACGATTTTGGATTGTAGGGGTTTTCCCCCATTATATATATATATATATATATACACATGAGTGAGAGAGATTGAATTAACAATTCAACCTCTTCTCTTTCCCACATCTTCTCTCTAACCCTAATCTCCCTCTTCACCTTCTTCCGCCTCCACAACTATTCTTCTTCTTCTCTATGTAAATCTTCTTCTACTGGTTATGATCTAAATCACAACATTCCATCCCTAGGGTTGAACCAATCCTCCTCAATAATTGAGAAAGGTCTTCAAGTTCCCAGTCATTAAATCTCCTAAAGGTCAGATTCCAAATGGCTAGATTCATTTCCCTATTGTTGTAGTCCTTAATTAGAGCCCCTTGGATATCCGATCAGGTGAAAAAGGACGAGAAGACATATGAGAGGGAACTAACACAACACCAAGCATCCTCCCAGAAGCGAACTATGTCTCCCCTATCAATATTGAAGAGAATACCTTTCCCAAAATCTTCATAAACATTAGGGATACCCCTCCAAATACTCCTACCATAGGATATAGAGAATCCATTACTTTCCCAACTAGGAAATCTACAACCAAATTTAGAAGCCACTTCCTTGCGCCATAGTCTATCTTCTTCCTCCTCAAACCACCAATGCCATTTCCCCCCAAGAGTGCCTTGTTCATTGCCTGAAGATTTTTGATGCCTAATCCACTACCTTTCTTAGGCTAGCACACGGTTTCCCAGAAGTAGATAGGAAGGCTGGAAAGGGTGCTTTCGATAAGCGTCAACTTTTCTCATTTGATTTCCAACCTACAAGTCTCCTTTCTACTCTTTCCACTATAAGATCCCAAATAGCCTTAACTCTATAGCTAGCCCTAAGCGTAATACCAAGATAAGATGGAAAACACCCAACCTTACAACCTAAATTTCCTGCAAGATCCTTTATGTGAACCACCTCACCCACCCCAAAAACCTCATTCTTGTTCAATTTGACATGGAGACCCAAAGCTGCCTTGAAACACATAATGACACTTCTCAAGTATCTCAATTGAGAATGGGAGGCTTTAGTGAAGAAAACTGTGTCATCTACAAACTAGAGATGGGAGATAGTGGGCCCCTACAAAGCCACTACAAAGCCACTTTGAGAAACCCTCCCAATTCTGCTTTCACGGTCAACTTCCTATGAGCTTCCACGACCAATGATAAAAAGAAATGGAGATAGAGTGTCACCTTGCCCCAGGCCTCTAAAGCTCTTGAAGTTTCCGATGGCAATCCATTCACCAAAATCAAAAAGGACACACTCGAGATGTAGATACTAATTCATTTCCTCCACCTTACCCTGAATCCTATCCTGTGAAATAGATGAGCCATAAATCTCCAATCGACATGGTCGTATGCTTTTTCCATATGAACTTTGTAGAAGATACCTAGTTATTTTGAGCGGACCTTAGTCAGTACACTCATTGGCTATAAGCACTCCATCCAACATTTGCCTCTAACAAAAACACCTTGGGAGGAGGAGATAATACTATGCACCACTTCTTTAAGTTTGGATGCCAAATCCTTAGAGATCATTTTGTACACACTACCAATCAAGCTATCAGTCGAAAGTCCTTAAGGGATATCGCTCCCTCTTTCTTAGCAATAAGAGTGATAATTGTACTGTTAGAGCTCCAATCAAGGTAAGCTTCCTCTTGGAATTCCTTAACCACTGTCATCAAGTCTTCACCTACCACTCTCCAACAAGATTTAAGGATGGCAATCGAAAACCCCGCCAGGACTAGAGGCTCGATCACCACTCAAGTCTTTAATAGCTCTGAGAATCTCCTCTTCCTCAAAAGGTCTCTCCAGCTAATCACATTGTTCCATGCTATTGCAGTCAAATTCCAAGCTATTCGAACGAGGTCTTGTATAGTCTGGAAGGGCATTGTGAATTTTTCTGGGGACTTTGCTAGTGGGATTCGGTTTGCGGCAGGGTGGGGAATAGGATCCGATTCTGGGAGGACATCCGGTGAGGAGAGGCTCCTTTGGGTAAAGACTTTCCAGAGCTCTATTATCTTTATGACAGGAAGAACTGGTCTACTCAAGAGTGTGTTAATAGCAGGGGGATTTTATGGGTGGAACTTTGGGTTCAGGAGAAATCTCAATGATTGGGAGATTGAGCCCTTGTTTAGACTGCTCTCTCGTCTACATAGCATCCACCTGTCCCTATTGGTCCAGAACAGACGGGTATGGATCTGGACTAAAGGCAAATCTTTCTTGGTTCGATCCTTTTATGAGGCGTTGCGCAGTTCTCCTAGTACTGATTTTCCTACTTCGTTGGTGAGGAGGTCCACAGTCCCAACCAAGGTTGCTTTCTTCATATGGGCGGCCGCTTTGGATAAGATCTTGACCGTGGATCACTTGAGATCTCGGGGACTTTTTATTATGGACTGCTGCAGTATGGGCAAACACAACGGGGAGACTGTCAACCACCTTTTACTGTATTGCGACTTGGCCAGGGAGGTTTGGTATTTGTTCGTATTGGAGTTCGGGATGAATTGGGTGATTCTAGGGTCACAATACATACTTCAATTTTGTTGCATTGATTGGTTGGTTTGGAGTCCACCCACCTACTGTTGAGACCGTTATCAGCAGTCATACGCTTGGATACCTCAAGAGACCACTTCCTCTCTCGTTCTTGTTCTTTGTTGTGATTGCCAATTGTCATAACGTCTTTGCAATGGGAGCCATCTTGACATGTTTGGTAATATTACCCCTCCTTCGTCCCTTATGGATGGTATTGTTGTACATGCAAACTGGATATGGGGTTTAGATGTGGTCCCAAAATTTTTTAGACAAGGCTTCTAACGTGGAGCTTGCTGTTTTGAAACTTAGTTGCACGAAGCTGAGGGGATGTGGGAGAGGACTCGGGGGTGGGAGCGAGGAAGCGACTAAAACAAACAAGTTTTAATTGAATTTTTTTAGAAGCGGGAATGGTACCAAGGATAGAATTTTGCTGCCTCCTCTGCTACACTCGAAACGTTTGAACTGGAGTTCTCGCTCCTAGGCAAGTACCGTAGGAGAAAGCCTATTACAGAAGTATACGAGTATGAAAGGGCAGGGGATATCTTGAATACTGAAATCGATTAACTGCCTGCCTATTACCTCTGTGCTTATAGGATCAACGAATCATTCCTCTCGAGGTTCCCTACTCCTTACCTCCCCTCCCGAATGAAGGCTATTGCTGGATCTAGAGATCAAACCAGATGGAATTCAAGTCTGCAACTAAGTTTTTTAATGCTTATATAAAAAATCATTTCTTTGGTAAAAAAAAGAAAATTTGTTTTTTATTGGTATTGATAAAGGTATCGTAGGTTTAGTAGGAAGTGATTACCGGTCCAAAACATTGACAAAGAAGGGTCACATCAAGGTGGCAGCCAGTAGAAACTTTTTCCAAATAGTCTTACTCACATGAGTCCTGATTTGATGGATATCATTGAATGGCAGGATGAGATTCATGTTGCAGATCCCAAAATAGTTTGGATAAATCACTATAAATGATGAGGTTCTGTAGGCAATGAGCAGCCTAATGCAGTTAAAAAGCATTCAAACATCTACATTTTGAAGAAATCATGAATCTACTAATATGGACTCCTCTTGTTGTTGAGTTTGGAATATACCACATCGAAAATATAGTGATTCTTTGGACTCCATTGAATGTAGTCAGTTGATTTCTCTAAGATTTTTCTGCTGATGATATCTCCGCTCACCATATCAATAATCAAACTATATTTACGCTTGCATAGATAGACAAACAAATATCTTAAAATTTTGAGCAAAAAAGTGAAATTAGATGAAGTATTATTTAAGCAACCAAAATGGTTTGAGCTATGAAAATAGTTTTGAGTTGAATGGGCTAGTCTTGGGTCTTATAGAAAGGCTTGATCTAAGTCTTAGGTGTGGATTGTGATAATGGGTCAATACGAAAAGTTAATCCCACAAAGTGGTTTTCTTAAAAAAAAAACAACTCAAGTAAGTGAATGGTTCTCCTTTTTGGGATGGTTTTAGGGTTTTATCAAACATTAAGAGAGTGACTAGGGAAAGATGGTGGTTGATCTAACGGGCAAGGACCATGTTATTAACATTAGCTGAAGTTTTGTCGAATTTTATTGATTTAGACCTGTTGAAGTATAGTTTACTTGTAATATTGCAACGAATTTTACTATTCCAATGAAAACTTTAAAATGGACGATAGGTGTTTAAAACACATTTATCCCTATTTTTCCACATTTCTTTGCTTTTGGGAGGTTCTTAGGTAAAAACAATCATTCCATTAAGAGTTTCGAGTAAAAAAACAACTTGTAGTTTTGAAATCAAGATCAAATGCTCATCAGGTTGTGTATTTTCAAGTTGTTCATTGGTAAAAACTATTGTTTTTTATAATTTCATCATTCTTTTGTACATTTAAGTTACATTAGTATCACAAGTGTAATGCATCATATCTCCAAACTTCTCTATGTTGGCAATTTCTTACAAATTTCTCCATGTCGAGTTGAACTTCTTCGAAATTAATTCCGAATTTTAACTGAGCAAAGTTTAGGGAAAAATCAAAGTTTAGTACCTTGACAAGGACAATAAAGAAAAGTAGACAGACTTTTGTCAATGCTAGAGAAGAAGATAACATCAACATAGAAGCACCTACGGAAACCTTTGCTTTGGGATTCATACCATTTTTACTTCAGATAATTCTTCTACCTCCCAATGGGACATATGTTCTTGCAATCGTTTCTCAAATTTCATTCTAATGGAATACCAACTAAATGGGTTTGGGGTTATCCCCAAGAGGAAGGCCAAGTAATACTGTCTAAAACTGGGAGGTCATTAAACTACTATCTCCCGAGTTTACCATTAAATTCATAACTACTTCTCATTTTAGGTACATTTCAAGTTAAGCATTTATCCATAGTACTTTCACAAAATATAATTGTATCATTTTCTAATTGAAGATGAGACACCACAGCTCCTCTCCTTCCCACTTCAAAGCCTTTGGCAAGTCGAAAATGCTCTGTATTCTTCATCGTCCTACTTATCACATCCCCAACAAGAGTAAAAAAGAATTAGAAAAAGGATAACCTTATCTTAAATCTCTTTTGTATATTAAAAAATGCCTTTCGGGGTCCTACTGATTATAATAGAAAAATGAGCGGGGCTAATTGCACCCTCTAATCCATCTTCCCCATCTTGAGTGAAAACTTTCCTCTTTAGAACATCAAGGAAATTCCAAACCACATGGTTGTAAGCCTTTTCCAAGTCTAATCCCTTGCTTTATTCCTTTCTTCCACAAGTTCATTAGCTCTTGAGAAGAAGATAACACAAATCCCACCTTCCCTAGACTTAAGGATAAGCTTATGGAGATGATTTTATCAATAAAGCTAATTGGTTGAAACTTGAAAAATCCTTGGATTGTTTTTTTAAAAGTCCGTAGATTTCATCTCCTTTCTTGGGAATAAAGGAAATAAAGGTAGCATCCATTTTTGTTAATAATCCTCATAATTCTTAAAAGCTTCAATTATATCTTCCTTGACAACATCCCAACATTCTTGAAAAAAATCCCAAAGAGAAGCCACCAGGACCTAGAGCCTCGTCCTTGTTTAGCTAAAAAATGATGTATTGTTTTTTAATCTCCTTAAACCTTCTTCCAAGCCAAATAGTCCACTCATTGTGAATATGACCAACTCGAGCCCGTTGATTTAGGCCTCCTTTGACTCTCCGAAGAATGTAACTATTTCAAGACACATGCTTTAACAAAAGATATGACACTAGATTGATTGGAATGACAAAACAAGATTCATGTAGCCGACCCCAAATAGTTGGGATTAAGGCTTTGGTGATGATGACGATGATATGAATCAAGAGGAGGATCTTGTGTGTGAGAGTTGGTAATGAGTCACGGGTTTTCACCGATTTGAAGTCATGATCTATAAATGCTTCCATTTATGGATCTCTGAAAATCCTTCTTACTCTGTAGTCGTATATGCTGTATGTTTGAGATCTGAAACTCATCTTGAGCTGCAGGGCCATTTAACACTGTTAACATATTACCGTATTTTTTTTTATTAATATATACTATTTACAACCTATGTATGTGACACGGACACATGTCGGTGTCTGATAGTACGCCTTTAAAAAGCTTGACACATAGACAAGTCCATGCATGTGTATTTTAATATAATATCTTAGTTATTTATTAAATCAAATTTCAATAAAAAATCAAATTTTAAGAAAAAAATGTATATATTTGTTTTTTAATTTAACATTGATTTAAATAATAACTAAGATATTATATGAAAAGTAAAAGGAAATATTTCTATACGCCACGAAGCTATCCAATAACATAATAATTTTAAGTAGATTTATAAAATGGAAGACTATCAAACAACTATAGCTGTGTCTAACAGCTTAATAAAGTACTGTATGAAGGATGGAATACACCAACCCTCTTCTAGAAATCGTTTGTTTAAAAAAGGTTATTAAAATAAAGGGTGAAACTGGCGTACATTGGATTTATGTCTGGATGTGTCAATACGCATGCTCAACACAGCAAAAAACCCTAAAAGTGGCGTGCCCTTGTTACATACAACAGTGTGGGTTGTGAACTTGTGAGAATTTTGGGATATAAATTCTTGGAAAGTAATGAATAATGTGCAATTGGTAACAGTTAACACAAGTACTAGGGTGAAACGGTTGTGGGGTTATGATCAGAAGGATTTTCTCTCCTTCGACGTCCAGCCAATTTGTATTCAATGCCAGCTACTATAATTGCCAGTTTTTTATTGGTACTTTAATTGCCATTTTTCCTTGTTTTGTTAACTTATATAGTAATTAATTGCTTTAGAAGTTCATAACCAGTATGATGGGCTTGTGCCAGGAGGCCCAGGATCTGTCTTGTTGGACTGTGGCCAACTGGTCATATAACTCATAGAAGTTCTGTTACTCCGTTATTTAACTCAGCTTTTGTCTACATTGTTCTTGCTCTCCTGAAGCTCAGCATTCCTTTTAAGTTAAAGAAGGCATCTCTGTGTGCTGTATCATTCCGAAAACTTGATTCAATTTTGTATGTCACGTATGGCTAATCTACGTAACTGTTACTGTCGCAGAAAATGTGCCCATAGCAGGAGCTTGTGTAATATCGAGTTCGTCAAAAGCTTGAAAGCATCAAGTAGAGGTGTTACAATATGAAGCTGGAGGACTTCTTCACCCCGCTTGAAGTGACTGACGGGCTTGAGAGCTTTCCTAGGGTTGAAAAACTGGTCTCTCTTATGCAGCAAGACAAATGCTATTCTATGAAAAATATTATTGAATTAACTTGTGGCTGGTCAACTGTTGCTCATGTTTTGACTGCTACGCAGAATATGTATTGCCTGAAGCAATTTATTGAACTAGGTGGGTTATGTTACTTGGACAAGTGGCTCCAAGAAGCACAAAGGTTTGAAAACATCAAAGTTTGCAATAAGAACGTAGAAGAGCTAATAAGTTCAGTCTTGGATGCACTCGTAAAACTTCCCATGGACCGGCATGGATTTGAAGCATGTGGATTAGGCAATACCATCAGGCATTTCCATTCTCATGGAAATACAGAAATACAGGGGAAAGCAAAGAGCTTATCTGATGGTTGGGAGAAATTTACAGAAATGAATACTGAATTCGAGAAGTGCAGGGATAGAATCTGTCCTGACCATGAGAACAGAGGTTGCAAAGATGAGAAGATGTCAACTGTGGAAGGAGAACCTCCAAATTATGAACAGGCCATTCTTCCTCCTCCTAAAGATGTTCCTGCTGAAGATTGTACTAAAGGAGGTGCAATTGGTTGCAAACCACAACATTCCTCCTCTGTTTCAAGTTCTAGTGCTGTACATTTTGAGGCTGGAATGGATGGGAAAGATAACATTTCTACTGAAGGAACTTCTGGGACAACTTCAAGCAGGAATTGTGGGTTTGCTTCTCCTATTAGTCTGAAGGAAGTTGCAGATGATGGAAGTCCATGGATTAATGGTGGAGCACCTAGACATTCTTTGGAAGGAAATACATACACACAACACATTTCTGTAAAGAGTGAAGCAGGTTCAGTTACTGGAAAGTCTTTTAACCAAGAAGAAAGTGATGAGTTAGATGTTGGGGAACGAAAAAATCAGTTGAATTCCAGTGAAGATGGGTTGAGGTCCACGGTGCTGGTAGGATTTGATGATAAACAACCCAAAACTGAGTCCTCATCTTGCAACTCAAAATCTATCATTCTTCCAGTGTGTTCTTTGAGTGAAAGCTGTCAGAAAACATCACTCGAAGCTGGGTCATGCAATGGGGATAAGAAAGGTAGTGGATTGAAAGGTTCTGTCTGTATTGGCTTCAGTTGCAACTTAGAAGAACATCCGGCGAAAAACACGGCACTGGGAATGGTAGAGCGTGGGTCATTGGACTACTGGAAGAAAATCATGGAGCAGAGGCCTGACAAACAAATTGATTCATATCTGGGTCCCAAGGTTGTGGTCAGATTACATGGAAAACAAGGTAATCCAGGGAAAACTTCTCAAGCTGTTGAAACTTTCAGGGCAAATGATACCAGAAACATGCCGAGTATGAGTGCAGAACAAAACTCTGCAATCCTGGAGAAGATTGATGTGTCAAGCGTCAGGCCACTGTTGCAGAAAAATGCAGAACTTCTTCCTAAAGAGGAGACAGAAACGGAGCTGGACAATGCACTGGAGGTGGCCCGGCGGGTTGCAAGAGAAGTAGAGCAAGAGGTTGGGATTTACAGGGAAACCTCAGGAAGCTCCTCTTCTATAGAGAGTAATGGCGAGGCAGTCCATCCCAATACAGTTGACTCTGCAGAACCAAAGACGAAAGACTGCCTGGCAGGAACTGACAGAAGTGAGTCATTCAGTGTACAAAATAATCCAGACAGTTGCTGTTCTAGTAAGGAGGAGATGGTCCAAGAGATGTCAACCAGAAATGAACAGTTGTGGTCAGAGGTGAAAGACTCGTTCCACAGGATTGGTCCAACATGGACGCCTGAAACTGATGACGGCCTTCATGAACAAGAATCATCTCAGTTGACCACAATACCTGAAGTAGCTGCCAATAACCGTATGACACATCTCTGCAGCTTCGATTTGAATGAAGATATTCAGGCTGAGGAAATACAGTGCCCTGCACGATCGGTCACGGAAACTGTCTCTTCTTACATAGTAAACGTGTCAACACCTATCCATGTGGTGGCTACTTCTAGGGTCCCTGCATGCATGCCAAAGACACCATTACAGTTTGAAGGGGAGCTAGGTTGGAGGGGAGCTGCTGCGACTAGTGCATTCCGGCCAGCCTCCTTTTGCAAGACTCCAAAAGAGAAGACGTGTTTGATCGATGAGAATAACAGCAGTTCAAAACGTTCTCAGGGTTGTCAGAGGATTGACCTCAACGTAGCTAATGCCGGAGATGATTTGGTTATGGATTCATTCCCACTGAAGCATGCCCCAGTGTCTCTTGGTCTCCCTTCCGGCGAGTCTCCTGTGGAGTTCAGTTCGAGACGAGTAGGGAGGCTCAATCTGGATCTCAATCGTCTTGGCGATAATGATGATAACTTCCCTCACCTCTTGTCTGACTGGAGGACGGAACACAAGCTTCATCTCCGCACTAATGGAGACTGCAGCCCATCACCGACATCATTATCGAGGCCATCTATTAGGGATTTTGACTTGAACGATGACCCATCCTTAGATGAAGCACGCCCTGATTTTCAATGGCCAGGTCAGGGTACTCAAACCCTGAAAAATGGGGTGGTAAATGATCCTACTGTTTCTATCATGGGAACAACTATACAACTAGACTTGAGCAATGTGATATCTGCATCTCGGGCAGATTTGGGTGGTCCAGTGCAGGGAGTTGGCCCTGGTTATGGTAGGAAGGAATTTCTGCACTCAACACAACCCTTTCTGATGGCTGGCCCCAATGTGCTTCCCGCTGTGGAACAGATGGGGAGGGTGGTTGCCGTTCAGCCTATGTTGGCTTATGCACCACCGCTTGCTTTCTCCTATAATAATGGATTTGGGGTGGGCCCCCCAGTTCCTCTTCCTTCCACTATATACCCTTCTGGTATTGTACCATATATGTTGGACACGCGTGGGGCGGCTATCATACCTCAAATATTGGGTTCCGGCGCTCTTCCCTCCTTTTCTGGAACACCTGGTCTGACAGATGTTGCTGGTGGAACAGGCTCCAGTGACATTGATATCTTAAGGCCCAATCTTGATTCCAATGTGGGAGTAACTTCTTTGGAGACCGAAAGCAGGGGAGGAAAAGTGAGGCACTTGTTCATTCATGCTAGCAACTCATTAATGGAAGAACAAATGAAGTCTTTCCAACAGGTTGCCATGTCAGGCCCATCTCTGAAGAGGAAAGAACCGGAGTGCAGATTGGAGTCTTACCATGTTGGTCACAAACAGGCGACATTGTGGCGCTAACTCTCTGAGGGTTCCCATTCTGATCAAAGCCCAGGTTAGATCCTTATATGTGTGTGCGTGTGCGTGTGCGTGTGTGTGTGTGTGTGTGTGTGTGTGTGTGTGTGAGACTCAAGGGGAAGCTTTTTATGCTTGACATGGTCTGGAGTTACATGGCACCCATTTGGGTGCACTGACAATTTAGAGTCTTAACCCAACCCTAGGTAAACACACCCTAAAACTCGGCCTGATCCAAGATTTGTAGCTGTTGGATTTGATCTTTTCATCATGGGGCTGGGCCCAATACTTTTTATCCATGGGCTCTTTGGGCCTGTTCATGAATCCCATGATGAAAGAAGTCTCAAATCCAACTGCTAGAAGTCACCAATCAGGCCAATTTTTCAGCTGTAGGTTCACCAGGGGGTGAGCCAAATATTCATGGGGCCAGTGGGTCCAATGGGTGCCATGTGGCACCAATCCACGTACCATGTATAGAGGAGATGGATAGATAGATGGATGGATCTTGTGTTTAGAAAGTGTCCTGGTTGCTGTTGTAGATTCAAGGGTGTTTAAAAATATCTCCTAGACTTGTCTTACATGTGTCCAGGAAATTTTGACCCCCCCTCCCCACTCCCCTGTCAAGTCCTCACACTGTATGCAGCCCTTCCCTACCACGGAGACCATAAATCCAGTTTATCTTGGGGGATGAGTTTTCCCCAGTTTCTGTTCTACAAAATAAGGTTGCATCTGATGGGTTCGTATTAGAAACTATGGCTCTGATTTTTCATTCTTTTTGAACTTTTCCCTTTTTTTTTAAGTCAATCTACGCTCTTGCGGATAGGGCAAGGTTTTAAATTTAGGCCGAAACACCGAAATTTTCGGGCTTAAATTTCGGTTTCGGTTAGTACCGAAATCCCCGAAATATAGGTTTCTAAAGCAAAGGTTTTGGACCTCACTGAAATGGTTACCGAAACCGAAATTTAAAACCTTGGGATAGGGTCCTACTGAAGTCTGCTGTACTTGTGACATTTAATTTAAAAAGATGAAAATCACTCTTGCTAAATGAGCACCTTACAGCCATCATTCGGAGCTGTAGTACTAATTGCAGGTAAATAACGTATGCTGAGCATTTATTATGAGACAAGCTCTTTAGCCATCAATGAAGATCTGCTGAGTGCTATCTGAACTGGTGTCTTAATTTTATTTTATTTTAACTTTCAGGATGGTCCATGGAATATCTCCCTTGTTCTCTGGATGGCTGTTCAACTTCTAAATCTGTGTCAACCTTAAAGGTCGTGAGTTTCATCTTCCCAATGTACATGCCAAAAAAGGAAAAAAAAAACTTCTGTTGCTGAAGGTATTCTTGTGCACTCTTCCCACACGTATTTGTATGTTGACCGGGGCTTGGGGAGGTTATGTTTTTGATTTTATGTAAACTCAATGATGGCAGTTTTGTAATTATGAATTATTTTCTTATTTAACTTTAAATAAATTCCCTTTTTGATATTGTCAAACTCCTTTTTACAAAAAATGCCATTATTTTCTTATGTAGAAAGAATGCCCTTGGTAAACACTGAAATCACAATACCGTGTAAAATCTTTAACTGAATTAGTTGGACAGAAATGTCTGGTGATGGACTAGCACATTCACCTTAATGGTGAATATTATTTGACACCTCCATGGTGAGGAGATCATCCTCGTGAAAAGTTAGCCCATCCTTACATTTTTTGCCCTATGATCTGTGGTGACATATTGGAAGATGAGGACAACATCAGAAGTGGGGTGGTAGGGTTCTATTCGGATCTTTACGCTGAAAAAGTTTCGTCTAGACCCTCACTTGGCGACCTTTACTTTGATTAGGTTAGTACAGAGGAGAGGGATAGGTTGGAAAGGCCCTTTGAGGGTGAGGTGCTGAATGCATTATCTGACTTGGCGGGAGATGAGGCACCAGGTCCCGATGGATTGACCATAGCCTTATTCATGCATTGTTGGGAGATTATTGGAGTAGACTTCACGAAGGTAGTGGTGGAGTTTCAGGAGGAGGGGTATTTGGACTACACATCCAATAATACTTTTATAGCTATGACTAGCGCGCCTTAACAGCCGTAGCGCGCTAGCGCGCGTACTCCCTCCCACTTCCCTCCGAGTCAGATTTTTTCCAGAATTGTCGGGGTGGACCGGTGCAGCACGGGTAAGATCTTCATGGGCTGGGCTTTCTCACTAATTCCTACGAGAATCTCTTTCTTTTCTCCCTCCCCACTTCGGAACTGACGCCCGATCCCATCCGAAGTGACCCTTTCGCTTGTCAGAGGGACGGATCTGTTTGGACTACTGGCCCTGTTGGTTGAAGGAATGATTGATCGTTAGCCGATGCTGGTGACACCATAGTGTGAACCAATCAATGTAGGTCGTGTACCACGTAGTGATAGTTCGAGACCCAACAGCTTGGCCCAACATTGCTTTCTGCGTGACGTAGGTGATATCAAATGATGATAGCAGAAGCTGCCACCTAGCGGTCCTTCCAGTTAGCGCGGGCTTCTCAAAGAGATATGTCAGAGGACCCATGCGTGCCAAGAGGATCACGGGGTAAGCGAGAAAGTAGTGTCGCAGCTTCCAAAAACTAAAGGGGCAGAAGACATCTGAATACAGGCCTATTAGTCTGGTTGGTAGTGTGTACAAGATAATTGCCAAGATGCTAGCCTTGAGGATTTTTGAGGGGTGTTGCCTGCGGTGATCGCGCCTACTCAAGGAGCTTTTGTGAGAGGCCGACAAATATTAGATGGAGTTCTTATAGCCAATAAATGCATCGACTCAAGAATCGTTACGAATCCCTAGGATTGTTTGTAAGATTGACATGGAGAAAGTTGATTGGAGATTTCTGGATCACATGCTTAGTAAGTCGGGCTTTGGGAATAAGTGGAGGGGGTGGATATGGAAATGCATCTCCTCAACCTCATTCTTCATTCTAGTCAATGGCTCCCCAGCTGGATATTTCAAGAGCTCTAGGAGGCTGAAACAAGGTGACCCGCTTTCCCCATACCTGTTTATTGTGGTAGCGGAGGCTTTGGGTCGTATGATATCTAGAGCCGTTAATCTTGGAGAACTTGGGTGATTTGCAGTTGCTATAGAAGTCTCTTCTATATCACATCTTCAGTTTGCAGATGACACTCTTATTTCCTCGGTAATTCTGTTCCTCAGGTGAGATTTCTAAGCGGCCTCCTTTGTTGCTTTGAAACATTTTCGGGATTCAGGGTGAACTTATCCAAAAGTAAGGTCTATGGCGTGGGAGAGGTGGATAACATTTCGGAATTGGCCACCATCTTGAATTCTTGCATCGAGAGACTCCCACTTATTTGGGTCTTCCGTTAGGGATAGCTTACAAATCGAAGACCCTTTGGGAGCCTGTGATAGAGTGTTTTGGGAAGAGGTTAGCTCGGTGGAAGTCCAAATATCTCTCGAAAGGAGGCAGATTGGTGTTGATCAAAAGTTCCTTATCTAGCTTGCCTATATATTGTCTCTTTTCCAGATCCCGAGGAGTGTGGTTCTTATCTTGGAGAAGCTCATGAGGGACTTATTTGTGGAATGACAGGGTAGAGGAGCATAAATTTCATCTGGTGGGGTAGAATACAGTGTGTAAGGCCAAGGATAGAGGGGATTTGGGGATTAAAAGCCTCAAAGCAATGAATCAGGCTCTCTTGGCCAAGTGGCTTTGGAGGTTTGGCGAGGAGACGTCTAGCTTTTGGAGAGAGATCACAACAGGCAAGTATGGGACAATCCCCTTTTGGTTGGGAAAGCAGCTTGGTTAGGAGCCCATATGGATGTAGTGTTTAGAGGGGGATCTTAAAGACCAACGAGGATTTTGCCAAAGGAGTTCGATTCGAGGTCGGATCAGGGAGCAGGATTAGATTTTGGGAGGACACCTGGTGTGGTTATAATCCCCTTTACATGGAGTTCCCGGAGTTATATTCATTATCCGAGCGGAAAAATTGGTCCAGCCAGGACTGCGCTCAGAATGAAGGGAAGGAAGCGTGATGGAATCTTGGCTTCATAAGAAATCTCAATGACTGGGAGATTGAACCTATTACTAGATTGTTATCCCGGTTGCAGGCAATCCATCTCAGACCATTGGCCTAGGATAGGAGGATTTGGACAAAAGAAAGCATGCTTACGATTCATTCATTTTACGAGGAGATTCACAGATCAGACGGTTGTAGCTTTTCCGTGTCTATGATTTGGAAATCCATATCCCTACCAAGGTGGCTTTTTTTGCTTGGGAGGCATCCCTAGACAAGATTTTGACTCTGGACCATCTTATCTCTAGAGGGTTCATCATTGAAAACTGCTGTTGGTTGTGTAAGCATAGCGACGAATCCGTGGACCATCTCTTGTTACACTGTGATATGGCTAGAAAGGTTTGGTTGTCATCTCTTCAAGAGTTTGGGATGAGTTGGGTGATGCCGGGCTCCATTTCGGCTCTTTTCATGGTTGGATATCCCATGCATTCTCGACCAGAGGAATAATTTTATGGAAGATGCTTCCATTCGCGGTTATGTTGGATCTTTGGAGGGAGAGAAATCATAGAGTGTTTGATGGGAAGAGCGCGTACTTGACTTCTATCATCCTTAACATTAAGGGATTGATGTATTTTTGGTCTAAAATGCATCCGGAATGTAGGTTTTTTTCTTTTGAAGACTTTGTTTTTCAATGGGATCTTTTATGTAATAGGTATGAAAGTTAGATAATCCATCCTCTCCTTGGGTTTGCTTTGTTTAGTTCTTTTTGGAGGCCATCTCGGCTTCCTTAGCATCGGCTTTTCTCAGCATTTGCCTTTAATAAAGTTTACACTTATAAAAAAAAATTATTGTTTTATAAGTTGAAGAATTATGCACGTCCATTTCACCGTTCACTTGAACTCCACATTTGATAGGGTTAGAAATTTTAGAAAGGGCCATCCTCACCAAAAATCAACCCTTGACTTATATCCATGTGGGCCCTACAATCCTGTGTCATTTAGTGTGTCAGGAAAAGGTCGAGATAGATTGACATTTTTTTGTCACACTAAATGGCAAATGATCGTGGGGAGCCAATGGAGATGAATCAAGGGTTGATTTTGGGTGACGATGATCTCCATGCTAGAAAAAATCAGCCCATTCCGACATTTCTAGACTTATGAAAAGCAGGCTACAAGTTGAAAAATCTTGGACTTTCCATTGCAATGTTGACTTGAACTCTACATTTGATATGGCTAGAAATTTCAGAGAACATAAAAAATATTGGTTAACTAACCTTTTTTGTCACTAATATATAGGATGATCTCCTCATCCTCGCAAAAAATCTGCCCTTTATGAAACTTCTAACCCCTATCAAATGATCTCCATATGATTGTGGCATGGAGCATCCACTCTGCACGTGGGGTTTCCAAGGTATCAACGCCTTCGGGAACACTGCTGACGTGCAGATGTGCGACATGGATTCCTCATGCAAGCAATTTGAGTAAACTAGGTGGGGGTCATCATTGTTTTGTGTTTTGTCAGCTCGTGGTCGAAGCATACAATACACCAACAACAAACTTCATAATACCTCTCACATCTTTGCAGCTGTATCGCAGTTAGGAACACATACATTGGCTTGGCACAGACAGCCTGTTGGTTGAGCTGGATTCACTTATGTTTCTTTCTTCTGTACTACTAGGTATGGATACAAACACAGACATTGGTATGGGAAACATGCATACAACTCATCATATCCTGAGATCCAGGACACTAATGTGGATACCGGTATCCTGTATGTTGGTGTCATGCTTTAAAATTTGTTTTAAAGCTTGGAATCATTTTTACCATTTACAACATGCTAAATGTAATGAAACTTCTGATATTGCTAAGTTTTTTATTATAATATATATTTTTTGGTAGTATGTTTTTGGTTGTACTATGCTAATGTTTTTTTGTTGCCCAAAAATAAAGTTTAGAAAGTAACCAATAGTAAAAACTTGAAATGAATTTTGTACTTGTCAAAAAAAAAAAAAAAAACTTGAAATGAGAAAAATATAATGTAGAAGTATTCACAATTAGTGGTATCATATTGAGTTAATACAGGTATGGCGGGCATGTTGGAAGTAGTGGGTACCATGGTTCCTGAATCAAAACATATAGTTTACGGTAGAATGGTTTTAGCCATTTTGAATTCTTAGAAGTAGAAACCTTTCCATACTAATAAATATCTTGAAGCTCGATATTAGGACATTTGGGATACATGAACGGAATCCCACCTTGGGGATATCTTATGTCAGAAACCAATATTATAGAGTATTAGAACTGTTGGACCTATTGTTTTATTTTATATGGTTGAAAGTTCTGGTGGAGTAGGTTCTGTTCTGAGAAGGTTCGAATTTTGACCTTAGAGATCTCTGGGGGAGCCATTGAATTGTATTCTGGTCTTCTGCATTTGCTTAACGTGATCGGGTATTGTGCCTATAGACTGTCACCGACCTCTATGATACTCAATATAGATCATTGAGTGCATGTGGTCGAAATGCATGTTTTACTTATCGACATTGAGAGCTAAAACCAGATATGCAAGAGTTTAGCTGTTCGAGTACACTCTGTATGTGGGTTTCCTGGAGAGGAGTTATAGACCTAAAAGATATACTTGACATCTTTCTGGTCATTTGATCTGACATAACTGAGTTATGTAGATTATGCCGTACCATTGGTTAAAGGGGTTTGTAGACATACGTTGTATTTGAGAATGGCATTTCTAAACCGATTTTTTTTCGTCTTCTTTCTGACAAAGACAAGGCAGATGCCAGATGATTATGATCTCCCTAGTGGGAATGCTGATGATAGAGCACCTTGGATTTCTTAGTGCCTTAGGGTGCCGTTTCGATGAGCCCACGGTTGGCGTTATTTTCAAATGTGTACCAGTGCATTCTGAGTGTCCATGTAATTGGAGGGGAGGCAGGGCGTTCAAGTTGCACCTTGTCCACAAATTAATGGGGGTGTCCTTAAGAAATTAATCTCTGGATAAATGAATTACGATAACAACTGAGGTCAGCCATTACAACTCCCAGCTTTTTCCAACCCGGATCCTTCAGTATTACTTCAAAGTACTGCAAATTTGCTGGTTCACGCATATGCTTAGTATCCAAACAAACCAGTCTCATTGGTCTGCCAGAAGCCTAAACGACTGATAATGATAAAAAAAAACAAATCAAACCCCAAGTTAATCACCCTTGTTGTCAATGTGTCAAGACACCTATGCGGGATTGTGGCCTTGGGTTGCATCAATTATAAATGTTTACCCATAGTCCATGAACCGATGATTTACATTTACTCATTACATTTCAACCATATCTTTACGATCGGCCAACTGAATGATTTGGCATTACTGGTCTCGGGTTTAATGAAGAAAATCTTAAATAAGCATTTTATTGTAGACGACGCCTAACAAAAGTGGTAAGTGCTTTTTTTTTTCTTCTCAAAAACTTCTCTAAATCATTGTAGATGATGTATTCTGAACGTGCCTTGAAAGCATCTCCTGGTCTCACAATATAGCGCCAACTGGCCATAACAGTGACTCATTTGCCCTTGTGCCGCTTATGTGCCATAGTCATATTGTACGCCTGCTAGGAGCTATTGGTTGCCGAGAAGATTGGGAGGGCTGACTGATTGAGCGCCTTCTCCTTGGCAAGGAGAGAGAAATGAAAGCCTAAGGATGGTACCAACCGTGCAACCTATTGATTTCGACATATGCCCACATGAGACCATGTGCTTTAGCAGATTCTGGTCCTAAGGGCATTTTGTGCCTCCCTTAAAGATGAGGAAGGCGGTGCCAAGTTGTGACAGTACTTGCAAGAGAGAAGATCACGTGCAACGTTATATTGGCATGTGGCCCTCTAACTGTTTTTGACATGGCACAACTCTTTTCAACTAGAGTGAAACATGGGACATGGCTTATGTAAAGACCCATTGTAGCATTAATGAGACTCAATAAGACCCTAGTGCACTAACAGAGAATTTTAGAAAGTATCCGTAACTCTATAGGACTTTACCAGGTTTTAGGTGCATTACAAAACTTAGTACATACGTGTTGGGATGCGGGGAGCCAAATCTGTTAAGAATTTGACCGAACGGATTGCGTCACGATCTCCGGCTCATCAAATTACCCTAAGATGAGTATATTCACAATTCCTGTTAGGGCTCTCAATAGAGTTCTATAGTATTTTTAGTCAAATCAATAAATTTTGGTTAATTGTGGATAGTCAGTTGATGTGTAGATTTCTTGGATTTTGTGTTAACCCAATCAAATGCCGAGAATGTCAAATCATCGAGTTAGTCAACCTGGTCGAACTGAACCAATCCAATCAATAATTGGATGGGTGTGGAAACTATAATCGTAACTTGATCATGTATATGTAAGTATTAAATTGGACATGCTATATGATAATAATTTAAAAAAAATAAATAAATTTGGAAATTTTAGTCCCACATTGGCTGGGAGAAAAAAAAATGGTTTTGAACTTCTATAAATAGACCATAATACCTTAGTTTTTAAATTACTTTTGGATAATTACTATCTAGCCCCTGGGTAAGATATAATTGTAAATACACCATTTTTACTAGAAGAAATTCTAAAAAAATCTTAGGAATTCCTAAAAATCTTCAGGTCTCTCGAAAATAAAATTTTAGTGGGGCCCACTACCTCGAGATACGTGCTGCCTCGAAATACGTGCAACACGAAGTTCGAGTATTCTAATTTTAGCGATTTCCAGGTAAGTGATTAATTAATTATTTGTTTATTTAATTAATTATTTAATTAATTAGTTATTATTAAATAGTTTAATTAAGTATTTATTTATTTAGTTAATTACTTAAGTAATTAATTAATGATTTACTTATCTAATTAATTATTAATTAACTAATTAATTAAGTATTTACTTAAATATTTAATTGTTTATCAATGTTAATTGTATTTTAGAAAATAGTAGAAAATTCATAAAATATTCTAGAAAATCCTAGAAAAGTCCTAGAAAATTTTATAAATTTGGAAAAAATGTTTGAAAATTTTATTTTTATTATTTTCTAAATTTAATAAAAAAAAATTATGATATAAGTTGTTTTACTTACATAGTATTAAATTTAATTGTTTCTATCTAACTTCAATTAGTCTTCAGTCTTGCACTGATCTACAACTTATGAATCTATTTTAAAGAAAGAGAAAGATTTATATTTTGAGTTTATAGTGAAGAAACAAGTATGTCAGGGGTGTGATGTGTTAGATTAGTGTCCCTAATAAAGACATATCTATTGATTGGGTGCATGTGGACCCAGGTTATAATTATGAGAGGTACTGGTTTAGGTTATTGGGAACTCTTCTAACACACACATCAGTCTGAATATGAATTCTATAAGTATTAGGTTTAAATTATTTATCTTATATATACGTACCTAAGTGAATTAGAAGGGTCGGTTAATTCTTGATAGACTTTATATCTATGTGTTCTCTAGCAACATGGGTAGCTGTGAGGACTATAGACACTAGGGTTTATTATAGAATTCCGATTTCTTCTGAGGATCTTGTTGATGCATGTTTACTGAAAGTAGTAGAAGGTTACAGGGTAATTGCCTGATAGGCATAGGACGCGAGGGTACGAGTAACTCTACCATGAACTTGTCTTTGGATCCTTATAAAGTTTGCAGTCGTCAGACGCTTGGGTCAGCGTTCACCATTTTACCCACCTACCTGGCTATGTTTCACTATTAGCCATGGCCTAATGGCGACCTGAGCCGAAAACATGGGGTACAGCGTCTAACCCACGCCAGATGAGCTAAAAGGGTCTTACCGGCAGCTCCCAAGCTGAAAAATCAGGACAGGTTGAAGACCGCTTGGCCAGCGTAAAAAGGCAAACGATGCGTTCCACATCGGTGAATACACATTGGAATAATTCCATGATCGGAATTGTATACCGGTAGTAGCCTAATGAGATTCTCTATATTCTGCATCACCTATTTAGATTATTAATTATATTTGTAGATTGAAGAATGTTAGAATATTTTGTGTTTTGGATTATACATTGTTCTATTGTGATTTAAGATTCTATTTGTTTTAAATAGTTTTAACTGATGAAAATGTATAAAAGTATTATTGCTATTTTCCTAGTTATTCGGTTGTTTTACACCTATTTTATTAGTCTAGTTCACTTATTGGGCTTTAGTTGAGAGCTCGAGATACGCACTTTATTTTTTTTTTTTTCAGCTTACCTAGTAGAGGACACCGAGTACCTTGTGGATCTTTTAGACGTGGACCCTTACCTGGAGTTTGCGAGTGCTAGCGAGGAGTTCATAGAATAGCGGTATTCTATTTCTTTTGGTGCTGAGGAGACGAGACGGAGCCATCATCGTTTTATTGTCTTTCCAGTCTCATCTTTATGGGATGGCTGTATCTATGTATCAGGCTACACAGTTACATACTATTATCCCATTTTGTTCTGTCTATATTATGTTGATCATGTATATATGAGCAGCAAGGTTGGTTTATTTTAGACCACTATCTTTAATAATTTAATTGTTAATTAAGTAATTGGAATATAGATCTTAATGTATTGACTTCGTTCTGATATGCTTTGTATACCAAAGCTTGAAGTTATTTTAGTAGCTTCGGATCCTGGTATTCGAATAGTTAGGGATCAGTTAGGTTACCCACTCACCCTCGATTCTAGTGTCGAGAATTGGGGCGTGACAGCTTAAGATCTTGTGTTCTCACACCACAAGCTCCAGACTTCTCACCTTCATTGGGATTATATATATACTCCCTGAAATCCTTACCCTCCATGAAAGGGGCCGTTGGAGCATTCCTTCAGCAGAAATATGTTCTCAACGTCACAGCTAGCGAAGATGATGAATATGAGATACTGAGATACTATTGGTTGCAGAGTAAGTGACGTCATTCAGATGGTGGTGGAGCTCTTACCTGCAACGGCATCCTAGGTTCAGGAGCAAGATGCTCTGTACTTTTCAATTTGTTCAAGAGGTTGTCTACACGTGCTTCTCTGAAGCAGATTGTCTTTGTTTTGATTGGTTACAACCATGTTAATATGTTAATTAATAGATCAAATACTACATTCACCCAAGTTGAAGAAAGAAGGGAGACGTAGTAGATGATCCCACCAAAATCCTGGCAGCACCAGACAAAACCCACAAAAGAATCTCAACTTTTCCTTAACATGCATATCCAATCTTTCTTCTCTCCCACTACTTCCTACTATAAATAAAACCAAACCACTTTTCTTCTCTTTTGGCAGAGGATGAATGTTTTGGTTCTTATTTCAGCTTCTCTGGCAGTTCCATTACCTAAGAGCAAAAAAGGGGGCACTTGAGTTATGAGCACTGAGAAGTTTGGAGACAGACACCAAATCAAGAGTTGTGAAGTTTTAAATACAAGGTTTGAAATTCAGGCCCTGTATGGTAATCAACAAACAGTTCTCTAGAAAAGGATTTGTACATGAGAAAGTGTTGATCTAGAAAAAGTTCTGTCATTTGTATGCAACAATCATTTCTAGAAAACTGTTTCAGAGCAACCATACAGAGCCTAAAGAAAATAAAGCTAAGAAAATCAAGAGCAACTCTATGCATGTTTTGTCGGGCATAAACTGAGGCAAACCCAAACAGATACGAAAAAAAGAAGAGAGAATTCCTTGCTCCTTACAAATTCCGATATAAGAAACAGAACCTCAAGTCTCAGAGGTTCTGTTGAATGAAATCAGGACTGGAGCATTGAGGCAGAACCATCTAGTTTGTCAGGCCATTGGGTGGAACAGTTTTAAACCCTTGGGATGATGACCCAGTTCAATAAGCCCCATCTTAGGGAGCAGAACAATCTCATCTTCCAAATGATAGTTGTAAGCAATGAGATGTAAACTCGTAAACAAGTCAACATTATCTATGCCTTATCCGAACTATTTGACGTCAGCAACACGAATCATATTTGGAATCTTGGAACTCAGCAAGCACTTATGCATTGGAGGTAAGAATCGCTGGAACTTAATTAAAACAACAACATCAATACAAGTCAAAATTCAGTATCTCACAAAAGCAAATTCATATATGGCACTTTTGTGGAGGATAAGGTCAAATATTGCAACTTTATCACTCCATCTTAAATAAGAAATCTCCCGCACGCTTGGATGTGTAGAATACGCTCAAGGTGGTCTTCATTTGGACAATAGTATCCTAAAACCCAGCAGTAATAGTAGAGCTACAATGGTTAGGAAGCTCGCAAGAACTCCACCTAGTAGAGCCCAATCAATAATGCCCAACTTAACTATGCCTCTACTGGTTGTTTCTGGCTCCTCTTTGGATCCCAAGACATGCCCAGTCTGCATCCTCTCAGATCCGTGGACCTTTCGCTTCCTCAGTAACCACCCAATGAGGTTTCTGCCATTTTGATCATCCAGCAACGTGTTATCCCTTGTGATAGTGCGTTCCTCCTCAGCACTTTGTCCTCCACAGCTTTGCACTGCGCAATCACAAGGTTTTGGGTCTCTTGAGCATGTGAAAGTTTCGTCCAGGTTGGAGCAGGGAAGACCTTTTTCAGGAAAAGATTTTCTTTCACAGGATATAGTTTCCTCTTTCTTTTGATTCATTGTCTCGATCACTTCACCGAACACTGACCACCTTCCTACTGATGTTATCTTCACGACAGTCGAAGTTCCTAGCATGGTTTCTGGAGCAACTACAAGCACCTGCACATATCCCCTGGTATGACCCACCTTGGGCAATTAAGAAGAAAATCCCATTAGAGAGAAATTTCAATCTCTGATTGCATTTCGAAAATAATGCAAAAAAAAAAAAAAAAAAAATGGGAACGAAAACAAAGCACCTATAAAGCCAACTACACTACTTGCATTTAATTAAGATTGTTGCAAGATCACAGTCAAGGGTTTGACACCCAGAGTCGTATAGTTTTGGACTCTTAACTATATTTATTTTCATTTCCTCTGGTGGGTAAGCTAGGATTGAAATACAAGTACTCATAGTTCAACACAGAAACCTTTGCAGACCGTCTTACCAAGTGAACTCCATCAGTGGCAATTTCAGTTAACCATATTCTCTCTACTTGGCCTTCCATTCCTTGATATGGTGTAAACGATTCGAAAACAGAAGTCAGTTCACGACTCCGTTTCTTCACTACAGTACTCGGGACTTTCTTCATCCTTGCAGCAGGTGTTCCTGGATTCACAACAGAAGATAAATGATTGTGTTCGGTATATAAACCCAAAGAAAGTAAGCATATTGCCTGCCATCATTTCAACCGATGTTACCTAGATACAGATTAAGGGGAGTAACTGTGTCCGACACATTTTGAGTACTCGTAAACTGATACTCTATGACACAGTCCACGCTGTATGCAATCCAGAAGGGTTATCCTTTTTGCAACTGTTTGTTGATTTACATGTTAAACTTCAAAGTTTTATATCCAAACCCTTATCAAATAGAATTAAATTATTCTCATTTTACTACCTTTTAATATATATAACTTAGGAACAGACAGGTGTGTCAGTGTAAAACACGGATACAGAGACACACTGATCCATACATGACACAACCTAGAATGCTAACACAGTACAATTTATATCATATAATAGGAGATATACCATCAAAATCGTTTGGTTCAGATACGTACCCAATATAGCAAGAATGTATTGGATGAGCTGATATACATCATACGAACAGTGTCGAAGATAGTTGATAAATTAATACTTCTAGAATAAGAGTGCCAGCGTGTCTGACATGGGAGTTTGAAACAGGTGTCGAAGATAGCTAATTTTCAGAAAATGGAGTGTCCTTGTTACACATTTACTTATTCATATACAACTTCTCAAGAAATACTAGCAAGTGACGCACTAACTGAGTTGGACAGATGCGATGCACTAAAAGACAAGGAAAATTCATTTTTTAATACAGGTAGTTTTTTGTCTTTAGTGTATTGCATCTGTCCAACACATTAAATGTGTTGCTTGCTAGAGAAAGAAGAAGAAAGAAAGGGAAGAAGAAAGGAGAGAGGGAAAGTAAGTTCTCTCAGCCTTACTTATATATAGTGGTCAGCACACATATTGGGCTTACAGGCATGATACATCTAGCATATAAGTAACAGACCCAAACCTAGAATAAATGACATGGGAAATACCCATTACGTCCTCCTACACTCCCCCTCAAGCTGGAGAATGAATATCGACATGCCCAGCTTGGACAAATACATAGAATGACTTGGTTTAGGAAGAGCTTTCGTGAGGATATCTACAACTTGTTCACTGGATTTAGTATAAGGTTAAACGAACCCGGAACAGACCATTGGGAAGTGATTTAGTAATTGAACCTTTATGAATCCCTTTTTGTTCTTTCATTCCATGTAACCCCCTTGAAGTTGGTAAGCACATCAGACTGGACTTTATCATGAATTAAATGACAATCTACCTCAATGTGCTTGGTCCACTCATGGAAGACAGGTTTGACAACTATATGAATGGCAGCTTGATTGTTGCAAAACATCTCCATGGAAGTTGAAGCATCAATGCTTAACCTAGTCATGAGTTGTTTGAGCCATGTTAACTCACATGGAACTAATGCCGTAGATTGATATTTTGCCTCTGCACTTGAACAGTCACAACTGACTGTTTATTTACTTCGCCAAGTGACAAGATTATCACCAACAGTGTAGTAGC
Organism: Euptelea pleiosperma; assembly: GCA_035048495.1. Taxonomy (NCBI): domain Eukaryota; kingdom Viridiplantae; phylum Streptophyta; class Magnoliopsida; order Ranunculales; family Eupteleaceae; genus Euptelea; species Euptelea pleiosperma. Next base: position 18,295,623 of record CM068552.1, read on the forward strand.
CCAAGGTAGAGCGTCTATTAGAAACTGACCTAGTACAGTCTACAACGGAATAGGCAATAATACGAATTGGCCGGTTGGATGATTTATAAAACCTTGACCTAGTGTAGACTTCATGTACCGAAGAATACAATGAACAAATTCCATGAGTGTCACTCTAGGTGCATGCATGAACTGACTACCTATTCCAACTGCAAAAGCAAGATTGGGCTGAGTGATCGTTAGATAAATGAGGTGACTCACTAGATGCTAATAACTACTCACGTCTAAGAGGATATCTCTGTCATTAGCTGAAAAGTGATGGCTAACTTCCAGAGAAGTATCACTTTGTCTAGTTCCAAGCATTCTAGAATCACAAAGAATATCAAAAGCATACTTCTTCGGAGATAAAAGTGCATTGTCTAGAATGAGCAACTTTCAATATTAAGGAAACATTTCAATGGGTCAAAGTCTTTGATGTCAAAAACATGGCAAAGAATCTATTTGAGACGATCAATTTTCCTTTTTGATCAGTAAAAGAGATGTATTTAGGAGGGCTGAGAGAGCCCAAAAACAAAAATACAAAGGCGCGGCTAATGCGAAAGGGAGAAACAATTGCTGTCCCCTGAGCACCATGATGAACAAAGAGAATAATCAAACTGACATCCACAAAATTCAAAGGAAACCATTGCTCCGCTGAACCAATCAAACCATGCTCGAGGTGACTGTAGTAAATGGCTATCTAGGGTCGGCAAACCCGATTCCTATGCTCCTCTTGGAATAAGGCCAAGTGGAAGACTCATGTTGCCCTTTTCCTGTAAGTCACAATGATGGAAGGCATTCTTCACACCTAGCTGATGAAGAGGCCAGTGTCGAATAGCCATCACAGAAAGGACACGCAAAGAATTGAATTTCAGAACCGGAGCTGTCTTCCCACCCTTGCTATCTAAGTGAACCCTTTGCAACAAAGCGCTCCTTGTGCCTCTCAATAGATCCATTAGGTTTAAACTTTATAGTATAAACTTATTTGCAGCTATCTGGTTTCTTGCAATATGAGAGAGAGACATCTCAAGTATTATTCTTCTCTTAGGCTGTCATCTCTTTTTTATGGCATGAGCTCCTTAAGGTTAGATAATGAGAGAAAGACAATGTCTCAAGTATTCTTCTTCTCTTAGGCTGTCATCTCTTTTTTATGGCATGGGCCACTTAAGGTTAGACAATGTCTCAAATTAAAAAGATAAAACTATATGACTGGTAATGTCAGTAAGGTTTGTTCTGTATTGTGGAGATAAAGAGTGATACAAAACATGTTGTGAAAGAGGATGATTAGTACAGGAGCGCGTGCCCTTGCAAAGAGTAATAGGAAACCCAAGGTGAGACATAATTAGAAGAAGAAGATGGATCAGAATGTACACCTTTTAATTGAGGTTGAGAGTTGATTAGGAGAAGTCAAGCAAATGTTTGTTCCTTTCATAGAACCTTGAGTTGAGTGCTCTTATCTTCATTCAAATGACCTCTTGAATTAAGTGCTCTTATCTCCATTCAAATGACCCTAAGGTACTTAAGCCTGTGTGGGTGAAAGTGTAGGAGCAGGACATAGAATAGGTAATGATATCTCCTCAATCGTAGAAGATCCTAAACCAGACTCTCCTAAAAAATTAAGACATGCTCAAAAGAGGTATCTAAGCAGACAATATACTTCCTAGAAGTGGGATGGTAACATTTGTTGCCCTTTTGAGTATGAGAATAACCAGTAGGTACACATTTAATAGACCTAATAGAGAATTTGTTCATTGAAGGATCATGATTACGAACAAAATATATACATCCAAAAATTTTTGGGACAAATTTGACTCTCCAGACCTTATCTCTGCTTATTGTGCACTAGACACAGAGGAACAAAGACAACGCCTTGAAAAAAGGTGTGTTTGAGTAGAGGTCTCAAAAACGAGTATGACTCCATGAGTGCCCAAATCATTAATCAACCATTGCTTCCTTCTCTTACAGTTGCCTATGCTCAACTTCAATGCAAGGATGAAAGAATATCTATGAAATATGTTTCAAAGAGTCTACTCTTATGGTTGATCAGGCCACTTATACTCAAGCTGGTCATGATAGGGTAGTAATTATAACATGGGAGACAGAGATCAGGGTGCTAATGGTAGCAGTAGAAGAGGCCTCCAAGATTAGGGATGGTGTACATATGGTAGCAACCCAACTACGCGCAAGAAATATGTTGGAAACTTCATGGTAAGTCCAGTTCTAGGAGTGCACACAGGTGACCTAATAGAGAAAATACTGATGCTCCAACTCCAGCTTTACCATTTGAAGACCCCACTTAGCAAGGACAGCCTACACTTTCCACAGTTCATTTGGAGGAATAGTTGAGAGAGCTCATTGCTAGGCATGCTCATACCGAGGGATCTTCAACATCTTCCTCATCACATGCATTTACAGGCCACTCAGGTACAAATGACCCAACTGCATTGCCTCTTCCGAGGCATCCTGGATCATTAATTTAAGGGCCCCATATCACATGAGTGGTGTATCACATATTTTATTCTTCATTCAAGCAAATTCATTCCGGTCAATCTATTTTTCTTTTTTGATCGGTGGTCGATCTATTTTTCTTGCTAATGATTCTCTTTCCTCTATTTTGGGTTCTGTTTCATGGGGACTTCCATAAAGGATTTTTGGAGTTTTCCTAGGAAGAAGGTAATGGGATTTAAGGATTGCCAGAAATACAAGAGAGGAACCCATTTTGACTTGGACTTTTACTTTCTTTTTGGTTCATCATCATCTGTGCCTTATCCCAAATGTTCCCCTTTCTTTTTGGTTAATGACTTGCACAAAATTTTAGAGTTCATTCAAAACCTTTAAAAGCAATTCAATTAGTAGGAAAATAGAAAACGGAAAAAACAAGCGACGCTATTTCTTCTCATCTGGCAAGAAATCGAACAAATGATAGTATGGACTTAACCACGCATACAGTATCCCCTGTGCTTTTGCCTGATAAACCTGATTGGTGATACACAACCGTACAGTTGCATTCCAGACTGATGGAGAAAACATATTGCAGGGATTCATGCAGTGTAAACTGTCATGGAAATGGGATAAACATATACATCCACCAAGTTGCATGAAGAGATTGCTTAGGCACGTCATGAAAAACCATCTGTCTATCTAATGAATGCAAGCTAGACAATTAAAAAGATAACATCAATTGAAACAAAACGCTATATTATATATGAATGAGTTGATTGAAGCTTGGAGTGCTGATAGAATCCAACAAAAACATACCAGGTCTAGGATAGAACTGTGAAATATGAACATGGGGGAACTTGTACTCCTTAATAAGGCTGACTGTTTGAGCAAAATCTTCATCTGTTTCACCTGAGAATGCCATGATGTGAGTTCTTTATCCAGCACACTTTTCTCCTCAAACCATTTTAATACTAAAACAGTTTCTGACATTTTTTCGCTTTTGTGAAGTGTGTTGCTACAAGCATGGATTTTTGTTTATTTTTAATTATTTCAACGTACTTGCTGAATATTGCTTTGTCATGTTTATTTGTATTAATGGAGTCGAAGGGCCTTTTTGATTGCCATTTTATACTAACACGTTACAGACATCTTTTGAAATATATTTTATATCTTGATAAAAACAACTCAAATTCCCAGTCTAAGCAGCAATTTTTGAGAAGGGATGAACCCTAATCCCATGTCTAAGATCTGGTTTCTCTGGTAGGGTGCTCAAACAACTCAAATATTGTTGCCACTTATCTCCAGTGATCCCATGCGGAGCCACCAAAACATGGCTTGTGTTGGAGAAGATGTTAAAATGTGTTAAAGAAAATACACGAGACTGCAAACTTCATGCTGATTCAATGGTTAGATGGCAAAGGTTTTGATGTTGAAGAGAAAGGAGTGAGAGGGGAGAGATTGAGAGAGGGTTTTCCTGGGGTTCACAAGTGATGAAAAAGTGTTAAATGCGAAAATAGCTCCTGGATGTTTCCTTCGACATTTTAAAATGGGATAAAGAATATAACTTTAAAACGACGTGCAACCAAATAGGCCCTAACCTATTTAATGGAAAAGGAGAAAAACTATCCATGTCCAGAAGTAGACAAAAATAGAATTGTGCTGAGGAAGCCAGAGTTCAAACTGTGCATACTAACCAGGGAATCCACATATTATATCAGTAGCAATCTGCATCCCAGGTACAAGTTGATACAGAGTATCCACCACGGTTCTGAACTCACTTACAGTATATTCCCGATTCATTGCCTGCAATAATGGGAGTAGTCATTTTGTCAGGAAGCAATATGTAACTGGAATGACCTACAGCAAGTACACCCCAAATCTATAATCTGATTTCAAAAAAATAAAACTATTACCATTTGAGTTCAGATGTGACTATGGACCACTTGCTCAGAAGAAACAAGATTATTATATTAATTTTGCACTTACAGTCAAAATGGAGTCGCTCCCAGATTGGACTGGTACATGAAGAAACGAATACACACATGGGTGACACAAAATTTCAGCTATCTCTTTCAAGTGCTCAAGAATAAAAGGAGGATTAGTCATCCCAATGCGAAGCATTGTGCTTCTATCAGGGGGAAGTTCTGCAACAATAGCTTTCAGTAAAATTGGAAGATTAACCCCAATATCACGACCTGCAAAATTTCCGAACTGCCAGAAATTATTCAAGGTCAAATAGTGATAAGCAACGCATTTAAGTGCAGAAGATATTAAAAGCAGATGTTGGACACATGTTAACTTTATTATTTCTTCTTGTTATCTCTTAAAGAAGGTAATAATGTAATAAGATAGCATATTTAAGAACTTAGTAGCTTATACATATTTGAGAACTACAGTTGGAGCATTAGAAAATGTTGTTCCTACAATATGGATCGGACAAGAAGGAAAGCAAGAGAGGCCATTTCCAGGAGGGAGAGCTATATCAGACCCTTAAAACTTGTTATTCATATAAATTAATCTAAGCTATAGTGACGTTATTTGTTTATAAATTAATCTAAGCTATTGTGATAATATTTTCTACGAGGGCCTCCAGAAAAACTAGAATACTTCAAATCAACAAATACTTACGGTATCAGCAATGCATAAAAAAATTACAGTTAAAAAAATCATTATGAATTACCATATGCTCCAGTATCTTCACTGCTTAACCATATCTCCTTAACACCATCAGCTATAACAGTTTTTACACGCTCTACCTGCACCCGGAGTTTGAGCTTGAAATAACACTTACAAAATTCAAAACAAATATCCTATACCAATGCCACAGGTACCTACAAGGCTGTCCACAGTGTAGCTTCCCAAATGCCCACGAGCATGCTTTGTCTTGCAATAAGTGCAAGCACCTAAACAGCCAACATTAATTGGAAGAATCTCAATAAACTTGTTCTTTCTCACCTGTTGAAAAAACTATGTCAAACAAGAATCTCCTCAAGGTAAAACAATGAATCCATTGCTGAAATATTTGACAAATGCAATGACAGGGTAATACAAGTTGCAATAAGTGTTGATATCTGAAAATGGCTCCAAAAAGAAACCTACATGTAAAACAGTGATAATTACTATAGAGTGTTGTAGGTTGTACCTTTGGAAGGTCAAGTGCTGGCAATGTCTTGCGATTCAAAAGCCGCACCTCGTGACCTTTCAGAGTCTCTTCTACAACTTCAACAACACGGTCAATTTGTTGCACTCCAACTATACTAACCCCTTCTAACTCCTTCAAATCTCGACTTCCTTGAGGCACACATCCAGCTACCACTAGTGGCTTTCTTGCACTTTTACATTTTAATATTAGAGTGTCCATGGCAGACTGGCTAGGAGATTTTACTGTGCATCTGTGTCGAAAAATAGGCATAATCAATAAACTGAAAATACTAAGGCAAATTTATGATCAAGGTTAAAAAAACCTAGTCCTTGTCGACTCAGAACACAGGAGAGTACTCTACTAAGTTGATCAATAATTTTGTAATTTTGTTTACGATAGTTGAAAATTTTCTAAACGACTAGAAAAAGGTATAAAACTACTGCAACACTGACAAAGTGAATCAGAATCAAGCTCATAACAAATCTGTTTTTTTTAATCACAAGATAAGTTCATAACTAAATAATCATGATGTCGGACAGATGAGGGAAATAAACCTACTGAATCAATCCAGGGTTTGGAAAAGGATGCAGCTAGGTTGAGGATACGGTGTGTACCGAATAAGGTCAGATTTAAGCTCCGAATTGAAAGGTTTATGTTGGAAAACTCTAAACAATTTTACGGGCTCGAGACCATAGATCAAATGGTTGATGAACTGAACCGCAAGTTCGCAACCAACAAACAAGTGGTCCCAAGTTCCATCCCAGCTTAGTCCACCCAAAAAAAGAAAAGAAAAGAAAAAACAGAGGAACACTGTACTGCTGTAGGGGCAGTAGGAGCTGTAGGAGATAAAGTTAAGTTAAAAAGGGACTGATACAGACCAGAATCGGTTCACACAGGGTTTGGTTGTAGGGCTGAAAGGTGCTGGTTTAAGGTGATTCTAAGGGACTGGGGTTCACAGTTCAGCAAGTTACAATAAAAGGTTGTTGAATCCACTGAAGAAACAAGCATAGAATTAAGTGTAGATGGGTGGGACAATACTAGAAGAGGACTAGAAACTAGAAAGTTATATATAGAGAATAGAAACAGCAAACAACAGAAACAGAGAATAGAGAGAAGAACTAAAGAAGAAATTACATGTATGGAAATGTAGAAGAACTAGGAAGAAAATAGCAACTATGAGAAAAGAGGACTAGAGAGTATAAGAACACAGGAGGGAAAAAAAAAGAGAGATATAAAGAGACGAAAAGTGAAGAGATAGGGAAAAATAATCATACAACTTCATATGGAAGAGATCTCGAGAGAAATCATCACCCATAAGCTTCATCCATTTGACGGAGTCACAATACCAGGTAAGAGATATCACACCCCTTAGAATATTGCAGTGGCAACACAACAATTCTTCTTTATTTTTTTTAAGTAACAAAGATTGTATAAAAGAGAAAACGTCTGTATAATAGTATAAAGGTATGGACAGTGATAGAGAATATCATGTCCCAACCACAAAAAAGAAGCTGAGGAGCATAGTTTAAAGTTTCGGCCGAAACCGAAACGTTTCGCCCGAAACGTTTCGGTTTCGGTACATGCCGATACAAGATACAGGTTTGTATCGGAAAACTCAAAGTTTCGGCTCAGTTTCGGTAGTTTCGGACCGAAACCACCGAAACTACCGAAACTGTGACCGAAACTACCGAAACTCTTTCATTTGGTTTCACCAAGTTTCGGACTGAAACCACCGAAACTTCCGAAACTACCACCGAAACTTCCGAAACTACTACCGAAACTACCGAAACTATGACCGAAACTCTTTCATTATGGTTTCACCAAGTTTCGGACCGAAACCACCGAAACTGCCGAAACGTTTCGGTTTCGCCCGCGACCGAAACCGAAACGAAACCAGGAGACCCTCCACTACTAAGGTGCCTCATATACAATATCATCAAAACAAAAGACGAGCTGCTCAAAGAGAACACCCTTGAAATCTTCCATTCCATAGGGGAGGTCCAGAAAACTACTCACCTATTAGGAATCATGTTCCCTCTCTGAAAGACAAACTGCTCAAAGCGAACGCCCTTGAAATCTTCCATAGTGGAGGTCCAGAAATAAATGAAATAAAGTAACAAGGAGTTTATAAGGAGGTGCTGCACGGCATCCCCTATGTACTCCTTTTACAACTCAACCTTCTAAAAATTAAACTATCCTTCTCACTTAGTAACTTAAGATTCAAGACTATTCTAGAACTAACTTACCAAAAAAGTAATCCTACTACATTAGGACTTCTCATGACTAAAGTCACTATACTTGTTTCCTGGCAATCTGATGACTACAAAAAGAAACCTGATATCTAGATACACTGCTGCCAATTTTACGTACAACCCAAGGGACCTCAAATCGTTTTGTAAGCTTTCTTTGGCCTAGGACCTATGATACCAAGACCCTTCCACATGCTTGCCATACCCATATTGAACACCATTTTCTTATTTCCTATTGTACTATTGTGTATTTTATTAACACCAAAAAATTTCCTTATTTGTTTTGTCAATAGGAAAATAATAGTATATTGTAACCTATTTCATTATAAGAAACATTGCAAATTTTAGAAGTTCTGTTACATTAGGCATGAAAATGATACTTGGCTTGAAAAACCAATAATTAAAGCATGGTATCAACTATTAACATATTGGATGGATACTTATGTCTGTATTTGTGTCCTGGACTTCGTGGAAGGAGGAGTCATACCTGTCTCAAGTACCAATGTATCTGGGCATCTAAGCCTAGGATTTATTCTTTAAAAACTATGGGCTTGATGTCATCAAATCAGCTAATTACAATAACAAAAAAGTAACGTTGCATCTGCAAGAATCTAAACTCAGAATTTGTACAAATACATATATTTAAAATGTATGTATGCATGCATGATCAATATTGAATATTAATATTAACATTCTCATTTCAAAATAAAGAGGAATTAGAAGAAGTTAATGTGAAAAGAATAAAACGTTAACGAAATAGCTTCCAATGTAATATCCTGCACTCCATATCAGAGTGCATCATTTATCCAAGAGCAATGGGATCCATGATATAAAAGGTTTGAAATTAAGGTAGCTACTATCTCTGTCTATTGCTAAAAAAAGTATATCGACCAAAAAGGAAAAAAAAATAAAAATTGTCTTGGAGGCCACAACGTGTCACCACTACCAAGTACATCTTATCCAACATACTAGTGTATCATGCCGATCTACAAAAGATTAAGAAACTTCAAAGGGATTTGCAGTCAAACAAAAGGGACAAAAAGATGAACCGCTTGGTGAAATGGAAGATTGTTTGCCACACTAGAAGGCAAAAGGCTTGGGCATTAGGAATTTAAAGGACATATGTATATGTTTATGTGTAAACTATCATCTCTCCAGTCTGGAAAGGGAAGGACTTTGGAGAGGTATGATTCGCAACAATATAGACATATGGAGAGATGGGACAGTAGGGAAGTCGATACCAGTCATGAAGTGCAGGTTTTGAAGAGCATCCCAAAGGTTAACTACAAACATCAACTAGACATAAGGGTGCAACACTAGAGATAGGGATCAAATCAGACTTTGAGAAGACCTTTGCTATGGAGAAGCCCGATTTTATGATCTATATCCAAGGTTATACAATCTCCTATCTAAGAAGGAAGCTCTCCTTAGCAAGTGCAATGAAAGGGTCAATGGTAATGTGGTTTGGAGCCTAACTTTTTCAAAAATGTTATGTCAAACAGGTGTTAAATTTCGTTTATTCAGCAAAATATTTCCATTTCGAAGAAAATTGACAAGAAATACTACCTACAGGCAACATATTGCATTATTTCGCGAAATATTTCGTTTATGTTGAGCTACAGCTTAGTTGCACAAAGAGACAGAGCTATAGAGTGGTAGTGAGGAAGCAGATGGTTTAATTAAGGTTGAAAATTCATTCCGTCTCATTGTCTCAGTAAGCTGGCGGAATGAGACGTATCAACCGAGACGAAACAAGACGGAATGAGATAATGAAAAAAACATTATATGTGTCTATAAGGTTAAACCATTTTTTAATGTTTAATTATGTTACAAAATTGTTTTTATATATATATCATGAAAATAAGGTTCTAAACCAATTTTAGTAATTAAATTAAAATATTGAAATGATTTAGTAATTAGATTAAGTTTTTGGAATGAGACAATACATTCCTCTATGTATCATCTCGATACCTTACCGAGACGGAACGAGACTTTCAACCATGGTTTTAAGGAAGCCCTGGGGTTTGGAATGCCTAAGAAGCATTCGTACAATAATATATATTAATGGAGAATTAAATTATTTTATAAGGATATACATATATTGTCATAGGCAAGGAAATAAATTTTCCGAAATTAACGAAATATTTCGCGAAATATTTCAATTTTCTCGGTTACCGACAAGAAAGAATACATACACGAAATGTTTCCATACATATCGAAATATTTCGCGTTAACAGTAAATTTCAATCAATTGACGGTGTAAATATGTATTATTTCGGTTGAAATGTTTTAACATCTATAGAAACATATCGATCGAAGGTAAGAAACATCTCATTTGAGCACCACAAATCCCATATTTGATTATTTAACTCATTTCCATATATACATATAAAGAAGACCAATCCATTATAGATTTCTTGGTTCGCAGATTGATCGTGAGAACAAATCGAATCCCATTTTGGAGTTTTTTCAAATTCGAAATGTACATAAGAATATAAATTTTTGCTATCGTTTCTTGCTACAAATAGATAGATTAGGTGTAAATGCATCAAACCTATGAATCTATGATGCATTTACACTTGATTTGTGTAAAGATTGAAAATCATTTAGGGTAAAAACTTAAATTTGAGGAACACCCCAATTTCATTGATTTTTACCCTAAACATCCATGATTGTGTATAAATGGATTATATGCATAACTTAGCTCGTTCTATAAGTTGGTTGGGTTAAATATTTTTCCCAAAAAAATATTTATACATTCAAAAAGTTAAGTAATGTTAAAAGTTAATAATAAATAGGTCTTCTAAAATTATATAATATTAAGACACTAATGTAAGTGAATAAAGATTCGTTAATACCCTGACTAACGATTTTTAAAAAAAATAAGCAATTAAATAATAGTTATCTAATTAAATAATATTTGGACTGCCTATCAGATACATGTCTCAACATATTACAGACCACTATAGTCATTCATTTCCACACTACATATAGTTGTATATTATGGTTTGATAGTTTATGAGTGTATTTTTAGGTTTGTTTTATCATTTCCCAAACTTTCCACAAAGATTTCTATAATATTTCCATCATTTCCGCATTATTTCCATCATTTCCACGAAAATGTATTATTTCCACACTGGTCGAAATATTTCCACAAAACATTTCCATTTCTAGGCTGGTCGAAATAAACCTCGAAACCGAAATTTATTTCCTTGGTCATAGGTCCAAATAATATGATAAATTAGTGATTAATAATTTCAACTAACGTTCTTTGTAATATAAGAGAATCATTGAACTTTGTTTCCGAATTTTTTTGTCAAATACTTGCTGTTTAGAGAATCAAGAGTCCGTGTCAAACAAGTTCGGGTTTTTGTCACCTAGAACTATGATACCCGGATACTTCAAAATGGGTGCCATATCCGTGTCAGATATTTCCATTTTAAGTGTAAATGCCGTGTCCACATCGTGTCGGTCTCGTATCCTTGCCGTGTCTGGGTAACATAGCTTAGAACCACGAGTCCGAAATGCTCCCGTAGGAGTTCTAGAGTGGGAGCGTCACCCTACATGTAGGAGTTTACTGCAACTAAGAGCTACAATACATTTTGAGTCAAAATTATATATAAAATTGTAAGTTCAACATAAGAAAATATTTCGACCTAAAGCCTAAGAAACCTTCTACACTCTTCTCAAATTGATTTTTTTTGTTTTTTTTGCAAATCCCTTAATCTTCAAGCAATCTAGGATAATAAAAAAAAAAAAACCAAATGAAGCCTAATTTTAAAAATACAAAAATTAGACAACTCTTCCTTCTATTTAGTGTTGACATATGGAAAAAGTGTGTTCTGTTACCTTCCCTAAGCTAGATCTCCCTTGATTTGTTTGGAGCCATGGCAATTCTTCTTTTTGAAGATCCTTATCCAAACTTTTCTCTAGATTTATTCTCTTATGGATATTTTCCTCTTAGGATCTGCAAATTGGAGAGTTTCAAGTTTAAATTTCGCCATCTGTACTCTCTCCTCCATATTTCCAAAAGAGTTTTTGTTCCATTCTTTCAACATGCCTTTTGCTTTCCTCAACTTCTAACAAATTGAAAGCTCTAGATCCATTTATCTTTCTTCCCACGTTTCATCTACAATTTCTTTGCAATTTTTTTCTTGAGCCACTAGCCTATAAGAAGAATTGTCTCCTCAACTTCTCCTTTTCTAGATTTGTATCAAGCAACATATGGCTATGATCGAACACGATCATTTAGATGTCGCACGCGAGCATCTGGGTGTATTTCTCTCCAATTTGCATCCGCATACACCTTATCAATGCGCTCTTGTACATTTGCGAAACCATGTATTTTATTGGTCCAGGTGATCGGGAAACCCATAGAGCTCAAATCCATTAATTGAGTAGTGCTGAGAGAGGTATTCATCTAGTTGATATCTAACTCATTTGGAACTTTGCCTCCTCTTTTCTCGTCCACGGCCGAGATCATGTTCAAATTGCCCATAATTATCCACCCTTTTGAAATATTTTGGGCAATTTGGCCAATGAATTTCCAATACGGCATCCAAGCACACTTTTGGGGTGGGTCATAGACAAATAAGCCAAGGTTTGGTAGGTGGGTATGATGTGATCAAGGCATTAATAATATTCTTATTATGGTGGAGGATCTCAAGGTTTAGGTTATCTTTCCAGTAAAGAAGGAGACCACTCGATTGACCAATCGAAGGGAGTACAAAGTAATGGGGAAATTAAGTACGTTTGGCAACATTTAAAGCTTGAGGTTTTGATGACTTTATTTCAGACTAGAACAAAATGTCCGGATTGTGGTCTAAAAGATAGGACTTTAAGATTCTCTTTGTCAGGGAGCGACCACTTCCCTAACAAGTCCATGATAAGAGAATCATGGCCCATCGTGGACTGATATGGGACAGCCTCCTCGACCCATTTATTATCGATAAGAAAAGGAAAAGAAAAAGAACTAGCACTTCCGTTAAGAGGTATGTGAAAGGAATGTTGTACATTGCCTTCCACATTTGATGTAGTTGCCTGCTTTGCCTTAGCATCCCCTTTTTTTTCCTTTTTCGCTTTCACAACTCTTAAACTCCCATAGGGTACTTCCTCTGTCCATCATGTGTTCATGACTCCCATGGTAAGAGGTTATGCTGCATCACAGTTGAGTATTATTCTCCCCTGGATCTAACACTTGAGTTGGGGAAATATGAGGGGGGCCTACTTTATGGGTAAAACCAATGGGGGTGAGTTTGATAGGTTGAGGATCATATTCAGGTTTTGGGTATGGTTTGGATGGGTTGTTTGATTATTGGATGGGTCAAGTGGGATTTGGTATAGGTTCGGGTCAGTGAAAATGGTGTTGTGGGATAGGGTTGGGGATACCGATGGTTAGCTTTGGCTTGTGTGTGTGGGTGGGTGGTGAGCCCAGATTGCTAGCCCAGATGCGTATGATTTATGTGGATGGGGTGGTTTGGGGTGAAGGTGGGGTTGGGTTGGTAAGTGTCTTGGAAAGTTTCACTTATTTGTTGGGATTCTCCTTCAGGATTTCCAGCATGCTCTCCCAAGACACAGACTGTCACTCTCCCCTCTTTCATTGCCATTCTCTTGCCATAACGTCACCATCACTTCTTGATTTATGGACTCATCTGCTTCATTCCTAGTATTCATTGGGTCATCTTTCATTTCAACATCAGCTTCATTGAGAGGGGTTATTGGTTTACAACTAGGTGTCCAAGTAGGGAGGGCGATGGAGATAGTGTTTCAGGTTAGTCAAAACTCTGGGTTTTGGAAACTGGCTAGAAGGGTTGGATGATGAGCTATTTATCAGTGGGAGTGGTAGGTGGTAGGAAGTAGATGCTCTAGAGTTCAAGGTCAAGGGGAAAGAAGGGGATGGATGGAAACATTTTACATGTCTCACTCCGGAGATGTACAGGTATAACAAAAGGGAATTGGGGAAGAGGGTTTACTACTCAGGGATGGAAGGGTAAGGGTAAGGGGAGCTAATGAAATCCATCACGTATCCATATCAGGGATTGGTTGTTGCTTTGTCTTCTAGATGAGGAACATATCAAGCTTGAGACCAACCTCTGGCAACACCTTCCTCAACAAAGAATATCTTCTCATAAAGATGATATTTGCTCATGAACCTATAGATTCTTGTGATACTTATTAGAGCTACTCCCCTAGTCCATCCTCAAGGTCGAAGGATTTTCTTTCAACCACTACACACCTCTTCAACAAGACCATGATTTCGCATTCATGCATGAATTGAGTGAATTATGACCAAAACTAGAATTGGATGCAAACCAAGATTTCTAATGCATACCCAAAATTAAGGCAACGAAATACTAAGTAAGCTGGTGCCTGAGCATTCCATCACAATAAAGTTTTACATATCCCTATGTTGCCAATTACCAGAAAACATTCAAATCATTCAATGCAACTTTTGAAAGAAGCAATCCTAAGCTCCTATTGATTTTATGCAAACAATTTCGGAAGGCAATAGAAACCTTGCTCAGGGTTTGTGAAAGAAAAAAAGAAAAAAGAAAAAAAAAAAGCATACTCACGTATTTATCAGCCACAGGTCTGACTCCTCAGGATTATCACTCAATGCATATCCAAATGCCGAAAGTTGACCAGCCATATATTCACTATCACTCTGTGATACAATTACACTAATGTGAGCAAAATAGTTCTCTAGAATGGAATAAAATTTATGGTAAAACTCTGCAGTGAATAACAAATCCCAGTAAATTATACAATTATATCCGGCACAAATTTGGCTTAATGGAAGATATCAATAAAGGTCAATACGAATTCCAAATTTTCGACAAAGACAATATCATTTACCATCGTGCAGGAATCAACCATATATCAACTTTCAAATGACGGGTTAACTTTTATAAGTCCGTGATATTGAAAACATCCATCACGATAGGCAGTTGAGACTTAAAACTTTGAAAAGGGTTGCGAATAAGCCACAATTTGTTTGGTCATATGATTTTTCCCCTTCAAGATTAGATGGTACGTTTACATCTCCGGTTCCCCCCCATTATGTTTTCAAATATTTAAACCTTATCTTACAAAATTTTTGTCCGTTATTCCCAAGTTTAATATTTGATGCTTTTGCTTACAATTTCGAAGACACAAATTTCATATTTTAACAGATATCATAATTGAAGTAGCTCAGCTTTAGGAGATATTCATTTAAAAAACAACATTTGATGAATTAACTGCAAAGTAAGCATGAAGATCTCTAATATTTTGGGGTTCGGCAGCTGGAGGTTGTTTTTAATCTAGGTTTTATTTTGGGGTTATTTATAGAAATAAATAACTAAAAATTCCACAGAGAATCAGCAAAGCTACCTGACAAAACAGTAAAATAAATTGATTTTTGGTAACTAAGTTCTGGGAAATCTTGCTTGTATAGGTCATGCAACAAACAAAACTCTAGATTGCGCATTAGTATTTTTTCAGTTGAATAATTGAATCATATAATTAACAGGACAGGAGAGACATACAAAGTATATACTAAGAATCCAAAAGACAAGCATTGAGATTACAAATACGACATCCAGAGGAAATATATATATTTTTGAAACGGAATTTACTAACAAAAATAAAATCATCATCATATGACTTTCCCAACAGTATGGGGTCGGCTGCATGAATCTTGTTCCTATCATTCCATCTTGTCTAAAGCCATCATTAAGGCAAGTTTCTTGAAATTTCCTCTTAGAACCTCACTCCATATCCGTTTTGGCCTTCCTCTCGCTCTTTTAGGCCTCTTCGGCTTGCATATTCCTCCTCACTGGTGTTGTCATTGGTCTTTGTTGTACACGACCAAACCATTCAATCGAATTTCTCTCATTTTGTCAATTATTGTGGCTACTCCTATATTTCACGGATGCCTTCATTTTTAATTTTGTCTTTCCTTGTCTTACCGCACATCTATCTCAACATCCTCATCTCGACTATACTCATTTTATGAACATGTTGTTTCTTCATTGCCCAACATTCTGCCCCAGAAAACTTCGCCAGTCTCATTACCGTCTTATAGAGTTTTCCTTTTAGTCTGATCGGCACACATCGATCACATAACACTCCAAAAGCATATTTCCACTTTAGCCACCCCGTTCTAATTTTATGACAACATCCTCCTCAATCTCTCCTTCCTTATGAATAATAGAACCAAGGTAACGAAATTGGTCACTTCGAGGTATCTCCTGGTTGTCAATTTTAATTGGCAAATCATCTCTATGTACATCTTTACTAAAATTGCATTCCATATACTCTGTCTTGGTTAGACTTATTTTAAAACCTTTAAATTCCACAGAATTCCTCTAAAGTTCTAATTTGCATTTACCTAATCCCTAGTCATGTCAACTAATATTATGTCATCTGCAAATAACATTATAACAAACACCGGGGGACCTCATCTTGGATATTAGCAATTACTTCATTTATAACTAAAATAAATAGGTATTGACTTAGGGCTGATCCTTGGTGTAAGTTCACTGTAATTGGAAACTCACTTCTCACCAATAATTATTTAAACACTAGTTTTTGCTCCCTCACACATATCTTTAATGATGAGAATATATCCATTTGGGACTCCCTTCTTTCCTAATGCCCACCAAATTAATTCTCTAAGGACTCTATCATATGCTTTTTCTAAGTCAATAGAGACTATGTGGAGATTGTCCAACTTTTTTAATGGAATTTACTAACAATATAAACAAATATTACAAAATATTGTCATGTAAGTAATTTTTAAGGATAAATTTTCGGGGCCTATAGTGGTTGAAGGAGATTCCAAGAACATGATCAAGTGGGCAAAAGGTAACATGGAGAGGGAATTGGTTTAATGATCATGGTCATGACTTGGTCTTAGCCGAGACTTAAAAACCATGTGTAAATCAACCTTCGTTTAACAATAGGTCATTGTTTGAATAGTAAAATTGTCAAGTTTAAAACATTATCCAACATTCAACAAATTCGACTGTGTAAATCAACCTTAGTTTTACACCAATTCATTGTTCGAATAGTAAAAATGTCAATTCTAGGTCAAGTTTGAAACACTGTGGTCAATAATTGTTGTCAATATAAGGGAGAATATAATATAAGATATATGGTGGGTGGAGATATTAATGTGGGTATAATCGTTTTGACCTAGTAATATAAATAATATTGTGGGACGTTGGTAGATTTAACTCTCCAACGCTTTCCCTTCTTCTTTTTCTCTCTTCTTCTCCTCTGTTCCTGAAACCCTAAAATTCTACTTGGTATCAGAGCATAGCGAATCGAATCCACACAAAAACTTCAGGGGTGAATCTCCTCACGCCTCAGACCTTCAAGGGGTGATCAACATTGCTGACGTCATCGCTGACGTCATGGAGCCGTACGGCTGACGTCATCAGCTGTATGGACAGGGTGCTCAAGATCTCCAAAACCTTCACCTTCCAGTAGATGACATTTTTCTAGGAATTTTAGTGATTTTTTGGGAATTTTTTGGACCTTTTTTGAGCATGTTATGGCTGATATTCGAAAATATTGAAAAACAGGCTCGTTTCAGTTCGTGGTGATTTGCGACCTCTTTCAAAGCTTCTTGGCTTCGATTGCTGCTTCGTTTTGGTCCCTCCTATTATTACCTACAGGCCTATGCCATTTATTTCAAGTTTGGTGAAGTATTGAGGCTGGGGGATCGATTTTTCCCCCCTATTATTACTGCCGGCGACTTTTTTGCCCTTATTGGGCATCACGAACACCCTCAATCCCTGTTGGTTGGCTCCCCTATGCCTTTAATCCTTTCTTGGATGCTTTGTTGGAACTTTGGGATGATCCCATCACTCCGTGATCTCTTGGTTAGCGTGGCTTGAGTCGTTTGACTCGTTTTGATCTCCGTTGTGCCTCCGGTTTGTCTCAGATCGTGGTAGCTGTTTATTGGGTGGTCTTTTTCTATTATTTGCTTGTTATTTGTTATTTGTGACGCAGCTATGCCGACGTCAGATGCATCCGGAGCCTCAGATGTGGTCTCCAGGCCTACCGGCCCCCCAGTTTCAGCCCCTACTCCATATGAAAACCCTGTGTTGCAGATCACCACTATCAAGCTGGCTGGAAAAAATTATTTGGAATGGTCTAGGGCTGCCAAGATGTTTATTGGTGGCCGTGGAAAACAAGGATATCTTACTGGCCGTCTAGTGGCCCCTAAAGAGGATGACCCCGAGTTTGAAAAATGGGAATCGGGCAATTTGACTGTTATGTCGTGGCTTCTTAACTCTATGGAGCCTCACATCAGTCGAGGATTCCTATTTCATACTACTGCAAAGGAGATCTGGGACTCTGCATCTCAGACCTATTCCCAGCAAAAGAATGTTGCTCGTGTGTATCAGTTGCGCCAGAGCATTGCCACTCTTCGTCAAGGAGACTTGCCTTTGGCCGAGTATTTTGCTAAGCTTCGTAGCATGTGGGAGGAGCTTGATTATTATCAAGTTTTTAACCCTGCCTGTACCACAGATGGTAAGGCATATCGCACGTTGGTGGATCAGAACAGGATATATGAGTTCCTTGCTGGCTTGAATGCTGATTTCGAGTTAGCCCGTGTCCAGTTGCTCAGTAAAGATGATTTACCCTCGCTTAACCAAGTATACGCCTATGTTCAAAGTGAAGAAAGTCGCAGAGATGTCATGTCTCATCTTCCCAAACATGAAAAGTCTGCCCTGGCTGCAGTTTCATCATCACAGAAACCACCACAGCATCGCCCTAAAGGTCCTCCATCCCCTTCCTCGGACACACCACCAGTTACTATTTCTCGAGAGGAGCTCGAGAATATACGGCGCTTTATGGCCCACTTGGATGGACCTTCGGCCACTTCTGCATTTGCCCAGTCAGGTACCATCAGTTCTGCCCATCATGTTTCCGCCTCTACTTCTTCCTCACCCTGGATTATTGATTCGGGGGCTTCAGAGCATATGACGGGTATGTCTACCTTATTTTCTTCCTATTCTGTGGGTTCTGGGGCTGATAAAGTCCGCATCGCAGATGGCATCCTTTCCTCTGTCTCTGGGAAAGGTCGTGTCATAGCCACATCTGAGATTTCTTTATCCTCTGTCCTTCATGTTCCCAAGTTTGATACTAACCTGCTTTCTGTTAGCTCTCTCACAAAAACCCTGAATTATTGTGTCACTTTCTTTCCTTCTCATGGTGTGTTTCAGGACTTGGTCACGAGGAGGACGAGTGGCACTGGACGTGAAGTAAATGGTCTCTATCTCCTAGATGCGTCTCCCACAGTTCCAGCAGCGTTGCAGTCTCGTAGTCATAATAATAGTTTCAATAAGGAGCAGCTACTGTCTTGGCATGCTCATCTTGGTCATGTGTCTTTTCCATATTTACGTCTCTTATTTCCTGCATTGTTTCAGTCTGTATCGCTGTCTGAACTTCATTGTGAAGTGTGTGCTCTGTCCAAGCACACTCGTTCTGTTTTCCCACCACGGGGTAATAAAAGCAATGCTATTTTTGATTTGATTCATTCTGATGTTTGGGGCCCGTCCCCGGTTACTTCCATTTTTGGTTATCGCTACTTTGTCTCGTTTGTGGATGATTTCTCTAGGTGCACATGGATATTTGTTATGAAATCTAAAGATGAAGTGTTTTCTATCTTCCAGAACTTCCACAAACTAATCCTTACCCAGTTTGGAAAGTGTATAAAAGTTCTCCGATCTGATCAAGGGGGGGAGTACATGTATGGGGGGTTGAAGTTGTACTTGGCAGAGCATGGTATTGAGCATCAAAATTCATGTGTGTTCACCTCGCAACAAAATGGGGTGGCCGAAAGAAAAAATCGACATCTACTGGAAGTGGTTCGTTCTCTCCTTTTGTGGTACAATGTTCCCAAAACTTATTGGTCTGATGCCGTGCTTCTTGCCGCATTTCTCATCAACCGTATGCCGTCTCGGTCTCTTCAGTTCCACACTCCTTTTCAGTTCCTTCGTCCCTCTAGTCCTCCATTTGCGGTTCCTCCGAAAATCTTTGGCTGTGTTTGTTACGTCCATATCCTTGGCCCTCATCGGACAAAGTTGGACCCTAAAGCACTTAAATGTGTGTTCATAGGGTACTCCTCAAGCTCGAAGGGGTATAAATGCTATCATCCTCCCACACGAAGGAGGTTTGTTACTATGGATGTCACTTTTCTAGAATCAACTCCTTTTTTTTCCGCTGCTAGCCCTGCTGATCCTCAGGGGGAGAGTAGTTGGTGTGAGGAACGGCATGTGACCCCTGCTTTGCCCGTGACATTAGATGATCCAGTTATTAATACTATTATGCATGACAGAGACATTAGCAAGCAGGGGGAGTTGCAAGTCTATACTCGTCGTAGAGTAAGGGAGACAAAGACCATTCCTGAATGTCAAGGTCAAGACTCCTCCTCACTGGATCCAGGTAATTCCTCATTTGGTTCCCCTTTGGTTTCCCCTTCTTTATGTGATAGTAGTTCTGATCTTCCTATTGCTCTTCGGAAAGGGAAGAGATCCTGTACTCAACACCCTATTGCTAATTTTGTTTCCTATGATAACTTATCACCATCCCACAAATCTTTTGTTACCTCCCTGTCCTCTGTTACTCTTCCTTCTTCTGTCACAGAGGCTCTAGCACAACCCAGATGGAAGGAGGCGATGGTTGAGGAAATAAACGCACTGGAAAAAAATAACACATGGGAACTGGTTCGGTTACCACAGGGCAAGAAGTCGGTTGGATGTAAGTGGGTCTATACAGTGAAATGCAAACCGGATGGATCTGTGGATAGATACAAGGCACGGCTGGTGGCTAAGGGCTATTCTCAAACATATGGTATTGACTACAAGGAGACATTCGCTCCTGTAGCCAAACTAAACTCTATTCGGGTTATTCTCTCACTCGCAGTAAGTCAGTCCTGGCCACTACTACAGCTCGATGTTAAGAATGCATTCCTTCATGGTGACTTGAAGGAAGAAGTTTACATGCTCCCCCCTCCGGGGTTCTAGGTGTCTGATGACATGCAGAGAGTGTGTAAGTTGAAGAAAACTCTGTATGGTTTGAAACAGTCACCAAGAGCATGGTTTGAAAGATTCAGTGGAGCAGTTAAACAATTGGGATACAACCAGGGTCAGGTAGACCACACACTCTTTATCAGACGAGTAGGGGGGACTACGACTATCCTAATTGTGTATGTGGACGACATTATTGTCACAGGGAACTGTGCAACAGAAATTTCCAGACTTAAGAGCTTCTTGGCAGCTGAATTTGAAATTAAGGATCTAGACACCTTAAAGTACTTCTTGGGCATTGAGGTTGCAAGATCGAATGAGGGGATATACATATGCCAGAGGAAATATGTATTGGATTTACTTCAGGATACAGGCATGTTGGGGGCACGACCTGTTGATACCCCGATTGAAGCAAACCATCGGCTAGATGGTCAATCAGGAGAACTCCTTGAGGATGTGGGTAGCTTTCAGAGACTCGTGGGACGCCTCATTTACCTAGCTCACACACGACCGGATATCGCATATGCCGTGAGTGTGGTGAGCCAGTACATGCACGCGCCTCGCACACCGCACTTGGAAGCTACTAACCGTATCTCGAGATACTTGAAGTCATCCCCAGGGAAGGGATTGTTATTTCGTCGTCATGGGCATACGAGGGTTGAAGGCTTTACTGATGCAGATTGGGCTGGTGCCCAAGATGATAGACGGTCTACTTCAGGCTATTGCACATTTGTGGGAGGCAATCTAGTAACCTGGATGAGCAAGAAGCAGCAAGTGGTAGCTCGGTCAAGTGCGGAAGCCGAATTTTCCGATCTATGGCCCATGGTCTGTGTGAGCTACTATGGCTCAAAATTTTACTTAGGGAGCTAGGTTTCCCGATTGAAGGATCTATGTCATTATATTGTGACAACAAGGCAGCCATAAGCATTGCACATAATCCCGTGCAACATGATAGAACAAAGCACATCGAAGTGGATAGACATTTCATTCGCGAGAAAGTTACTTCGGCAGTAATCTGTACACCATTCGTGCCTACGTCAGAACAAGTGGCTGATGTTCTCACCAAAGGTGTTGCGGTTGCTCAATTTCAGGCTTGTTTGGACAAGTTAGGCATGATCGATATTCATGCACCAACTTGAGGGGGAGTGTTGTCAGTATGAGGGAGAATATAATATAAGATATATGGTGGGTGGAGATATTAATGTGGGTGTAATTGTTTTGACCTAGTAATATAAATAATATTGTGGGACGTTGGTAGATTTAACTCTCCAACGTTTTCCCTTCTTCTTTTTCTCTCATTTTCTCCTCTTTTCCTGAAACCCTAAAATTCTACTATAATCTGGTATTCAACAAATTCCACTGTTTGGATAGGTTTTCCAGGAAGTGAGTTTTCCCAGAAATGCTACTTTTGAGAAACCCACATCCTAGAATCATTTTTTTTCTTTTTATTTGGTTGAGAGAGGGAACTTAGAAGTTAGAAGTGCTAATTTTGAAAAACCCACATCCTAGGTTCATTTTTCTTGTTGTTTGGTTGAGAGAATACCGTCTCCAAGGGGGAGCGGGTGTGTGTGTGGGGTTGGTTGGGGTAGGGGGTTGAGTTTGAAGACGATGGGTGGGTAAAGCTTGGAAGCGATTTCTTTTCTTTTTTCTTTTATAAAATGGAAGTCGTTTTCCCCTATTTTAGCACTTTTGGGCCCACTGGGGGTGTCAACGGGTCGACTCCTAAGGTACCCAGAATCGGAACCAATAATGTCGGCTCTTACCGGTTCTTGTTCTTATCGATGCCGATTCTTAAAATGATGGATCCGAAACTGGAACCGATTGTTTGGTTCTGGTCGATTCCGATTCCGAGTATATTAGTTCCAATCTTGATAATATGACGTTCTTAACACTATATTTATATATTGGTTTCGGTTCTGGAACAGTTCCATTTCCTATTGGTTGGTTCCAAAACCAATAATGTCGGTTCTTATCAGTTCCAGTTCTCAAAATGATAATATGACGTTTTTAAAACTATATTTATATATCGGTTTCGGTTCAGTTCTGGTTCTGGTTCTAGTTCCTATTGGTTCGGTTCCAATATCAAACTACCCAAAACATGAACCTTTTAGTATCAGTTCGATTCGGTTCCGATTTTGATTAAGTTGTCCTTCCATAATCCCCCAAGAATAATTGAAAGGGAGAACTTTCCAAACAATTCTCCCCTCTTTATGAGAGCCTCACCTTACAATGTTTAGAGAAATACTTAACAATTGAGTACACATCGAGTTAGATTTTTAATGATCCCAAGATTTTCAAAACTTTTATGAGGAATACATAATAAAGATTTCATGAGCTATCCTCACCTTGGTGTAGCGGAATTTGGCAATTTTCTAGCAAGCATTCCTAGTATCGATTAACCTCACTGGAGCCAATCAAGGATTTCTAACATGACAAACCAATCAGCATTGGCGTTGATTGGTGCACAAGGCACATATTCACAACAACAGAAAAAAAAAAAAAAAAAAAATGGAGGGAGCATGACAATCCAAAGGCAAGTACCAAATTTTGGGTACTCACACAAATGGAATCATAGGCAAATAGAGTTATGGTTCACTTTAAGTTTCTTAGGTCTTCCAGTTCTCCTCTTTTCAAAGGTTTTTTTTTTTTTTGAGTCCTTTGTACGTAGATGGCCTGAGTTATTAGGGAAACTTCCTCCTCCTCTAAGTAGTTAGTTTCACCTGCTTCTATGTTTTTTTGGGGTTCTCCCCTTCTTTAATGATACATACATACTTATCAAAAACAAAAAGGTTCGCTTGGTGTGTAAGTAAATGTATTTTAGGGTTTTCTTTACAGCTACACAAGTATGTAATTGATGTTGGATCTTATGGCTGATCCTACATGAGTGTAGGGGAACTAGAATTCACCAATTCTTGAATGGAATTCACCAATCAGAACTAGAAAAATCTACAATAGTTGGGTAAAACCCAAGCAAAAGCTTCACCCAAGAGAAAACTCTCTTTAAAATTCAATAATCAATCTCAATTACATTCAATTTCGTTTTTGATCATACCCTACATTAATAGACCTTCAAAACTAATCCTACTTGACTTCAAAACAAATAAAAACTCTCTAATAATCTATTACAATTCAAAGAAGAAATTCCTAAAAAATTAAACTCTTAAAACTCCAACTACAATCAAACTATTGAGCCGCATATCCTAATTCTACTAAAATTAAAAGAAACAATCCAAAAATAATTAAAATAAGTATTTTGGGGTCCAAAAGTGAGCTGGACGATGGTAACTTTGTGATCCCATGTAACACTATGCACAATAGTAGGATGCTCTTGCATCAAACCCTCCGGGTTCGAAAAAACTCAACCTCAAGTTCGGACTTTACTGTACTCGGCCATTCCATCGAATGACGTATTGAGAGTATCTTTCTTCTTCATAATCTTTTGTTGCATCATCCAATTAGAAAACAAAATTTGTATCCGAATTTCTTGATCAAGCTGGCTTCGAAGGGTAATCAAAGGTGCTCTATCGATCCAATAAAGTCAAAGTGAGGAACATAGAAATCTTTTAGAATCTTCAATGCAGTTTTGATGTCCTTGAATTCTAAACAACATCTTCAGACATCAATGATGGACTTTCAGGTTTCAAAGCTTGTGAATGGAATAGATTGATTGTGGAAACGTTATCATATACCTCTTGTGAGAGATCTTCATCCCATATGGAGCTTGGATAGGTTTAACTTTTTTGGACTCTTCTTTTGCAGCTCAACATGAGTAGGTGTTGGTGAAAGTTCTTTAAAACTGATTGTGCGTCTTATCTCCAAAAGAATAAGCATTTATACTGGAATTGTACACAACTTTTTTCTTTTAACTACAGTTGCCCCAAAAGTAGATGATATCGATCTTTTTAAGTAATAGCACAATTAACAATTTCCGAATTTTTGTTTCCAAAAGAAAATTCAATAGAACCATTCTACGTAGTCAAAATTCCATGATTTATTTCCATCGATCTTTCTAATGTATATTTTGAAATATAATTCTTTGAACTTGATGGATCTATCACAAGATTGATAGTCTTTCTTGCAACTTTGAATCTCGTATGAAATTCCATAACTAATAAAAGATTTTTTTTAGCAAGTCACAGAGTAGTTAAAAGCGTTAAGTGAAGCATAGGCAACAAGGGTCCCTTAGGGTAGGCAATACCTAGGCGATAATTTAATTATTTATTTTATAAGAGAAAAAAAATTAAAATTGCTAAAGATTAGAGGATAAAAGAAATAAAAGACATAGCCACATAGTACTAAAGTAGGAACGAAAATAGCAAAGCTAATTGCTGAGTACCAAATAAATTTATGCTAAATAAACACAAAAACTGAAATAGTTTAGTGGTGTGGCACCACATCTAATAGTTCAAAATTGAGATACTTAAATGACTTAGTGCCACATCTAATAGTTCAAAACCAAAACATAACTGTTTAAACTTCAAACAAAGTCAAAGTCTCAGACCCCAAATCCTTGAAGTCCTACTCAACATCTTGATAATTAATAATAAAAAAAATAAGAGCAGGAGGCTTACTTTCTCCTCTTATTAAACGTAACGGTTCATTTATTAAATGTAACACATTGCACAACTGTAGGAAGCTTCTGCATCAGTAATGGAATGTACTTTTCTAAGAGAATGAAGAATTTGCCTTTTGGCTTTTAGTTCCACAAGAATTTTATAGATTGCTTGGATTAGAACTCTGCAAGAGCTTTCACTCTACGAAAACCTTAGCAGCATGTCTACTGAAAATCTGTGATTCTAAAAATTAAACTAAATGTCTATAATCTGCACATGTAAATGTATGAACTAGATGTGAGTGTGAGTTTTATGCATAAAAGAAACCATAATAGAGAATGATAAATACTTGCCTGGTTATGTGAGCATCCGAAGGTCTTCATGTAAATGGTCTGCAAAATCAAGAATATAGAGAGAGAGAAAGAAAGATTATATCAGATAAGATGAGACAGAAAGAACTTAATCAACATCAATGGCTGACAAAAGTGGGACCTACCTGGGTTCCTGGGATTGCAGGCGAAGGAGTAGTGAGTGCGTCTTGGATTCGGCGGTTGAGATTCTTCTTCTTCGGCTTGGGGTTCAATCCTACGGCCATGAAAGGCAAGCGAAGCCCAGGTGGAGCTCCTCCTCCTCCACTCCCAACTAACAAGTCTTCTATGTCTTCCATTGCGACACCAGAGAGAGATCAGAGAGATGGAGTCGTCAGTTCAGTTCATTCTCATTTCTCACCGCAGAGAAGGCAAGGCCGTGAGGAATACAACTTCAAACCCTTTTTGAGTCGAACCGGAAAAGGTTTTCTCGATGACCCGTCCAGATTTCTTAAAGTCCGTGGACTCGGAAATTCCTAGTTTCCATTCCCGGGTCATTGGAAAGTGTTTCCTCCAACCCTTCCTTTTGTAATACACGTACCCTAAACCTACCCAATCCTATGTTCAAGAAGTAACTAGAGTTGAGTTTAACACGGGTTAACCAAGATCTAGTATACGTGTCATGCAAAGAAGATGTCAGAGGGAGACTTTGCAATGATGCTCCTATATCCGCCTTCGTTTCGGGTGGGCCTGAGCAAAAGGGTTACTAATGTACGCCTAAACTACCTTTACCTACCTTAAACTCAACACTAGTTTCTTTTTTCACATGAGTTGGGGGTGGTTTAGGGATACATGGGAGTTACTTAGGTTTGCAGAGAGACTGTTACGTTTGGTTCGTTGGAAGTGGTTTTCTAGGAAGTCTACGTTTGGTTTGTTGGAAGTGGTTTTCTAGGATTAGAATACAAGGATTCAACCATATTTTTCTATTTCAAAGATGATATCCACTTGCCTGCTCATACTAATACGCAAAAAAAAAAAAAAAAAAAAAAAAAAATTGAAAAAATTACTTTTAAGTCTATATTTACAAAAATACAGACAATTAAGTCTCCTCTACAAAATTATGGACACTTTGGATTAACTGTCTACCCATTAAGGTCTTTTTTAAGGTTAATATCCAATTTTCTCTAAAATGCCCATACTACCCTCTAGCTAATGTCAGTTTAAATTGATAGCCTCTGTTTGATTTGAGGTTTGACTGGCCCTCTGTACCGTACATCAGTCCCTTGCAACAAAGTTTAGTTTAGCTCTTTCCCTCCATTTCCTTCCTCTACATCTCTTTCCCCCATTTCATTCCTCTACAGTTCTTTCCCTCAATTTCTTTATCTACAACTCTTTGCAACTCGTCTATGCTCCATTCAAGGTGAAGAAAGATGACGGTGATGCTAATTTGAAAGATTTTCTTTCGGTAGTCTATTTTGTAGCATCTCGATTATTTTCTACCGCTCTTTGCAACTTGTTTTATACGTCATTGAAGATGAATAAAGAAGGTGACTCCAGTTTCAAAGTTCAGATAAGAAAGAAGAAGGAAGAATATGAAGAAGATGGTTACCACTTTTATTTTCGTTAAGCAAGAATTTTCTCTCAAGTTTTAGTAATAATATTCAGGAAACTAGTTGAACCAGTACCATTTCACCAAACTGGTCGAACAAGGACCATTTTCATGATGTATGTGTCTGTTTTCAGTTTGAGTATTGAGCTCAACTTATTTGAACTATTAACACAGTTAGATTATAATGAAGAGATGATGGGAACATGCATTTCAATGAAAATAGGAACCCCTGTAACAATGGCGAAATGAACAAATTTTTTAAAAAAGTACCACTCAACTTGGTTGAACTAGTACCATTTTCATAAAGTTGGTAGTTTCTAGTTTGAGTATTGAACTAATAATACAGTGAGACATTCATGAAGAGATGATGAGAAAATATATCTCTACAAAGATATGGACCTTTGTAATAATGGTAAAACGGAAAAAATTATTTCAAAGAAATTCCTCAACTTAGTTGAACCAGTACTATTTTCATGATGTCTGTCTCTGTTTTCAATTTGAGTATTGAACTCAACATAATTGAAGCATTAACATACTTACACTATAATGAAGAGATGATGAGAAAATGCATCTCAACGAAGAAGAAGAAGAACCCCTGTAATAATGGTGAAATGAACAAATTTTTTTTCTTCAAAAAAATTGTTCAACTTAGTTGAACCAGAATTATTTTCACCAAACTAGTTGAACCAGTACCATTTTCATGATGTCTGTCTCTGTTTCCAGTTTGAGTATTGAGCTCAACTTAGTTAAACCACTAACATAGTTAGATTATAATGAAAAGATGATGGAAAAATGCATCTCAACGAAGAACCCCTGTAACAATGGCGAAACGATTTTTTTTTCCAAAAGAACCTCTCAACTTGGATGTATCAGTACTATTTTCATGAAGTTGATATTTTGTTTTCAGTTTGAGTACTAAACCTTAAAACCTATAAGCAAAGCTTCATCTCTCTGACTGTTTCTATCTTGTAAGGCATGTTTGAAGCCCCATTTCATTCTCAATACCATCTCTATTCCTCTACCCTTTCTGTTAAATCGGTATTTAATTTCAAGTTTGAGTATTGAACTCAAACCAGTTGAAACATTATTTTCAGTAAAGTGGTTGAACCAGTACCAATGGTGAAACGGATGTCAAAAGTATTTCAAAGGGATTAAGTCTTCAAGCATCGTCGAGGAATTGAACCATTGCCAGTCAAAGATAAGGGCATTGCCATCTTTTCATTATGACTTTGAACATATTTAACAATAAAAGTAAGCAAAGAAGACTTATTGGTCAATCCTTTGATAAAGCAATATCAATTAGTACCAAAAATTTTCCTACAGCTTGAATGGTCGAGTCATGCGTACACTACGGATTTTGTAGTACTTTTTAAAAGTTCGTATTTTATTTTGGATTCTCAAAAGAAGACAACGTGATACAAACATCGGTAGATCAAATTAGGATCGAAACGAACAAATTGATCCTCTCAAATGTCGCAAAACTTGAGAAAATAGAAGGAAAATTTGTGCATTTTTTACTTGTGTGTGGATCATCCGAACATCAAAACGCCATTAAAGCTCAGCTTGGGACCATTAAACCTCCGCTGGGATTCAATGAAGAAACCTCGAATTCAAACCACAGAAGTCTTGAGTGGATAGAAGGATCTACGAGATTCATTTGCTATACTAAGGTGCAAGCGAACGGAGAAGAAAAAGATGAGGATATATATCCTAAGAGAACACAAACTATGATCTCAACTGGCATTACCGTACGGATTCACCAAGCTGGGATAGAAAATCCAGATTTTTTGGGTATTTTCAAATGAAGAACCCTCAAAAGGCTCAAAACCTGCTTTTCTGCAAGCAGCTTTGAATCTAGAGCAGAGAGAAGGGAAGAGAGAAATACAGTTAGACAAGAGAAAGAGGAGAGGAGAGAGATGATACTTAGTTGAGGAAAGAGACATGTGTACCTCATCGTAGCTGGAAAAATTGATTTCCGCTTATGAGGAGCGAAAGTCGTTTTCCTCTAAAATGGGGGCCAAGGAAGTGAATTTTTGTGGGGCCCACTTTTCCTCCCTAAATCAAACACACATGAATGGAACTTTTTGAGTTTTTGTTTTCTTTTCCCGAAAAAGTGCCAAACCAAATGCAACCTAGAGAAGGTGGAGTTCCCTTTCTTTTATATCGGAATCAAAAACATAATTAATATCTCTATTGGGCCACATACAGAGGCGCGCAGGACCCCATTTGTTGACATCAATGATTGAAAAGGGAGGTAATATAGCCAGACATCTATTTATTATTTTAAAGCCAAAACTTGGGTTGCCACACGACGGGACGTTCACTTTCACACCACACGACGATCATGGGCCTATCTATTACCTGTTGGTTTTTTCATTAAAAAATACGAATAAACTATCAAATCCTAACGGGTATTATCTCACCTATTAATCTTCTTCCTCCTCTTGAACCTCCTCTTTCTTCTCTCAACCCACTTCCCTTTTCTCTCTGTTTCTCTAAACAAGCTAGAGCACAAAAGGAGCACATGACAACCCCTACTTCTTGACGGAGCTATCCACACCTTTCTTACCTGTATCTCTATTTTTAAACCACTTCTTTGATGCAAAGAGGTAAACATTTCATTCTTTAAGGTTTCGTTTGATCTGTTTTGGGTTCGTATACCCTAAATTTCTCAGGGATTAGTAGATTCCTTCTTCTTTTGGTTCCTAACCCTGCAATTTGGAGATAAGATGGGGTTTATAAAACCTTGCTATTGTTGGAGAGCTTCTATTTTTATCTTATTTGGGTGTATAAAACCCTATTTTAAGGTTTATAAAACCCCTAAATCTCTTAGCGTATTCTTATTTTTGGATTTTAAGAGTTAGGCTCTCTTTGAGTTGGTATCCAGAGTGCATGGGATAACTTTTGTACTCATATTTCTCTTAGTGCACTTTCGCATATGAGCGTGGCCCTGAAGTTCTTCCCATTTGGATTTTTCTTGTAAAAATTGTGTGCATTTGTGTGGTTGTTTAATTTCAAAATACATCATACTATTCACATACCACAAGATAAAGACTTGTACAAGGAAAGTGTACAAGTCCTCGCGACAAGTACCCTATTATTGGTGTGGCAGCTCCATGACGACACGTACCCTGTTATTATGATATTACCTACCTTTTAGCACATTCTCTCATATGAAGTGATGATGCACGCATATGAGATTCTTTTCTGTAGGAGAACATTAGAATCTCTACTAGTCAAATTGTACTCTCATTATTGTAGTATAGCCCAATCGAATAGTTTCCCTATTGCTTAATGCCTAACATCAACTACTCACATTCTTGTGCCACCATAGCTATTGCCCTGTACTATACTTCAGTTGTTGATAGTGACACCATTGGCTACCTATTCCTACACAAGATATCATTTTTGGACCCAAGATGAACACCTAACCAGTAATTGACCTACCATTATTAAATCACCTACGTATGCCATGTCACAAAAATTAATTACCTCACATACAACTCCTTTCTTGTATAGAATTCCAAAATACATCGTACCATTCACATACCACAAGATGCACCCAATTACTCCCAATGCGGCTTTTTCGGACATTGCATGAACCTACTTACAACTTCAATAGCATAAGTAATGTATGGTTGTGTCAAACTCAGATAAATTAGACTTCTAACCATCTGTTGGTACATAGGGCCATCCTCTCATTTACATATTTTCTCAACTTTCTATTAACTTCAGTTGGATTTGACTTGCAGTCCTCCATCTCAAACATGGTAAACAAGTCTATCATGTATTTCTTGTTGGGTATGTAATATGTTTCGGATAAAAAAAAACAAGAAAAACAAAACCCATAAATTTAATGAAGGAATAAGAAGATAGCAGAAGATGAAGAATTAGAAGTAGAATCAAAGCAAACAAGTAGGAAAGAAAATTTACAAGAGAGATTAGAACTTATCAGTAACTGAGGCTCGCTTAGTCACAATGTCCTAAAGACAAATTTTGCCCCTACTATGGTGCTGATGGGTCTATGGGCGCCACAGTAGATGGAAAGATTAATGTATTTTTTTTTTATCACATTATCTCTTTTTATAGATTAGAAGAGTGATGCATTTCTTTTATCATATTATCAACCCTCCTCTTATGTACTTGTTAACTTTCTGTTAGTGATAGTTTAGTGAGTAATAGTGATAATTTATTAACTTTTCGTTAGTGAGTAATGGTGTTGCGTGGGTAAATTTCTGTACTTATTAACTTTCCGTTAGTGATACTTTGGCAGTTGGACGTGGTTCGGTAGCTTTCCTTGATAAATGTTTTCACATAAACATCTTGCATGTGTTGTAGTTGATTTATTTTTGTACTTAGTTGTAGATTAGATTAAACGACTAAGAGATAATATATCAGAGATATATTAGATCCAAGTGGGTTGAGATAATCACTTGTTGATAAATCAACATTAGTTATGATTGCTATAACACGTGATTAGATTACTCATACCCAGACTAGTAATCTGAATAGGGTGTTTAATACGTAAATAGTTTTAAAATGCATATTCACCCCCTTTAGGTATCTTTGATTAGATTGGAAGAAAACTTTCAGGTGGCATGATTAATTTATTCTTAACAATCGATCCTGATAAAACCTCATTATCATTCTTTGGACACATGAAGAATGTCACTGCATTAGCTATCATTTTTCGTCTTAATTATCAGTTATCTGATAATTGAAGGGATAATGTTAAGGAAAAGCAATGGATGGATCTAACCTTAACCACACTCTTCCTATAATATTTTTCATAATTTTGTTGTCTTTTTTATCTTTTGTTCTCATACATTAGTTCAGTAGTTTCTATTTCATTAGCTAGAAATAATCAAATCATTTCCTAATTGCAAATCAAGTGATTTTATCTGTATTAGGACATCTTCACATATTCGTAATTTTTCTAGAATGAAAATCAAGGTTCTCCTTGCTCTTGTGATCCTGTGATTACCTTGATTGAAAATCAGGTACCAAAATATATATATGGCGGGTTAAGTTTGTCGTTAAGCCAAATCCATCATTTTTCCAAAATCGACGATAAGAAAGTCGTCGCTTTTTTTAAAAAATAATGACTTTTGACTGTCGTTTTCGCAAGATTTGGTGAGCCGAATAATCCATTGACTTGTCTCCATAAATATTTATGCTCATTACATATGAGTAGCACATATTTGCTCTCATTGAGCTTAAGATAAATAAAATAATCTATAGGGTTCTTAAAACTATAAGGTTATCCCTAGTTAATTTTTGATTGAATATTTTGCTATGACCTCTTTCTATTGCTGCGTTCTTACCATCCTATAACCATAGCTATGTCAATTTCTCTCTCTCTCTCTCTCTATATATATATATATAAATGGCACGTCTCATCTTAAATTACAACTTATTGATTTAATATTACATTGTTGTGTTTGATTTTATCCACATATTGCTCTTTTTTTTCAATAAGATTGATGAGCATTGATATTCACTTAAAAGTGCGTATTTTCCACTATTATCTACTAAGCGTTATCACACTCTCCTACGTAAAACTGCTCTAATTATCTACTTTTCTATGTAAGAGTCTATTTCATTGCGCAGAACACACTTTTCTGGACGAAATAGTATATTTGCATGCATTAAACGTATTTCTGGAAGTCTAGGTATAAAGACGTTATGATTAAGTCTCATTACGTGCTTTTCTCTTGCAGAAAACTTGATCGGGCTATTCTCGAGACTCGCGGGCCTACGATGAACCACAGAAGCCTAATATCAAAGCTTGAAGAGCCACAGGCTATGACTAGAAGATATGGGCTGAATAAGAGGACAAACCGGCCCAAAGAACGAAGAGAATAGGAGAGCCAATGACCAAGAGACGGACCAAAGCGTTTAAAGCCACATGAGTCAGCAAGGAATGATGGTCTACTCTACTAGAGAAGTGTGAGGATGGTCACAGTGAAGACCAGGGTTCCAGACCCTCTGCCAATACTTTTATCTCCATTTTTTGATATTTTCTCTATCCTCCCCCTAATTTTCTATCTCATCTCTCCTTATTCTCTCTCTCTTCATCTCTCGGTCCTCGGATCTACTGACCTAACCCCAGAACTCCTACCCGTTGGCTCTATCTCATTTTCCTTAGCTTTCTGACCGTTGGATCTTCAATCGGACCGTTGGATCTTCCACCAGACCGTTGGATCTTCCACCAGACCGTTGGATCTCTCTAGATCCGTCGATCTACCAATCTGGGTCTGTCACACCCCGAATCCGAATACCCAGATACGACCCAAAAATCTGTGGATCGACCTGTACCCAAATTCAGAGGTGATCCATGAATGTCCCCTAGTGGTCCAATTAGGTCAATTAGACTACTAAGGTTCATTCGAAAACCCACTAAGGAAAAGAAGAAAAGACGTCTAAATGTAGAAAATAAATAATTAAAATAATTCAATCAATCAACTAAATGTGAAGAGAAAGAGGTGAGAACATGCTCTCAATCAAAGGACTACATGTCTGTGAAAATAAATAAGGTTGGTTTTAAAACAATCAAAATAAAGTCTTCTAAAGTGTGGGGATCGAC
Source organism: Euptelea pleiosperma (assembly GCA_035048495.1). NCBI lineage: Eukaryota > Viridiplantae > Streptophyta > Magnoliopsida > Ranunculales > Eupteleaceae > Euptelea > Euptelea pleiosperma. The sequence goes on from CM068552.1 coordinate 18,329,555, forward strand.
TCTCAAATCCTCGCCGATCTCCTCGAATGCACCGGAGTCTTTCGCCTCAAAATCATCCCACGTACTCAGCTCCTTAAAATCTGAAAATGGTATCAGTGTAGCACCATGAGCCGAGGCCCAGTAATACAACAGTATGCATGGTATGATATCATACTATACAAGTTTTAAATCAAGGTATGCATCTCAATCATATAATAAGGATGACATGAATATGAGGGTAATTGCAAGTGAGTATGGGATGCCAATGCAACTAGTACCCATAACCACATAGGGTCTCCATCTCCTTCCCGCACTGAGAGCGGTCTCATCGACCCATCTGCAGGATATAATAACGTCTGGGGCCTTTCACCTTAGGGTACCGAACCCTGATTAATTGATAAAACCAATATAAACGTATATAATATACTTCAACCCCGTTCCTTTATGCACCCCTTATATGAAATGACGTGATGATCATGGTATGACAACAAGATGGTACTAGGGTTACATAGCATAAGCACACATGTATTTAACATTTAAATAAGAATATAAAATGAAGAGATGATCATCAAAAGTGATAACATGGGAACGAATTATGGTTAACCATGAATAACATGTAACAATCACCGAAGGTCACGATCAACACGGATGAACAATATAAATGGAAATCACGAGACAATCCAACACACCATGGCCGAACCCTATGAGGGATCTATGACACAAGGTCGAACCCTAAAGAGGGATCCAAGACACTTGGCCGAACCCTATGAGGGATCCAAGACACATGGGTAAGATCCCCATGCATACAAGTATATGTCAAACCATCTAGGGTTTAGTTAAACAACAAGGGCTAAACCCCTTAATAGTTAATAAGTCATGATCGAACCACTAAGGGTTCCCAAAGCCATTAATTGTCCAAAATCTAAGAAATAGGTAGTTCACAGAAAATATAGTTCTTGTAAAAATTATAACTAAATAAATATAAGTTAGAAAAATACAAACTCAATGGATTTAAAAACTAGATTCACAGAAGTTTTTAAAAAAATAAATAAAAAATATTCAGATTTAAATATAGGTCAAAACCCTTAATAAAGTGGGCCGGACAAAATCTAAAATTCTGAATTTTACAAAAAAGTCCAGCACATTGTAAAAATTATAACTAAATAGATAAATATCAGAAAAATACAACTTAACTAATTTGGAAACTAGATTCATAGGGGTATCTATGAAAAATAATTATAAAAATATTTAGGTTAAACATATAGATCGAAATCTCAAGTGAAGTGGACCGTGTAAAATCTAGAATTCTGGGTTTTATAGAAAAGTCCAGCACGTTTGAAAAATCATAACTTAATCAATACAAATCTGAAAAATACAAACTCAAACGTTATAAAAACTAGATTGATAAAGGTATCAATGAAAAATATTTAAAAAAATATTTAGGTTAAAAATATAGATCAAAATCCCAAGTAAATTGGACCATGTAAAATCTGAAATTCGGGGTCTTTTAGTAAAGTTTAACAACTTGGAAAAATCATATCTTAATCAATACAAATCAGAAAGATACAAACTCAGATGTTCTAAAAACTAGATTGATAGGGATATCTAGAAAAAATAATTAGAAAAATATTTAAATTAAAAATATAGATCGGAATATCAAATGAAGTGGACCGTGTAAAATCTGAAATTCTGGGTTTTACAGAAAAGTCCAGCATGTTTGAAAAATTATAACTTAATCAATAAAAATCAAAAAAATACAAACTCAAATATTTTAAAAATTAGATTGATAGAGGTATCTATGAAAAATAATTAGAAAAATATGTAGGTTAAAAATAAAGATCGAAATTTTAGGTGAAATGGACCGTGTAAAATCTGAAATTCTAGATTTTTTTATAAAGTCCAAGAACTTAGAAAAATCATAACTTAATCATAACTTAATCAATACAAATCAGAAAAATACAAACTAAACGGTTTTGGAAAATAGATTCATAGAGGTATTTAAGAAAAATAATTATAAAAATATTTAAATTATAAAAATATAACAAAAATGATAAAGAACATAATCATCCGTTATAGGTGTAAAAGAAACCATGGCCAAACCCATCATTGTGGCCCAAAATAGAGATCAACCCAATAAGAATAAAGTAATTATTGTTGAAATTAATTTATAATGAGTGTCAACTATTATCTAATGAAAGAGAAACAAAATCTTGAAGAAAAACAAGTATAAGATAGATCAAAACACACTTATCTCAAGGTTTCTTGAACTTTAATAAAAATCAAAAGTTTTTTCAAATTTAAAAGTCGTCGGATCGTCCTCTCCTCAGAATATGTTCTTCAAATCGGGGTCCCCGTCAATTCTTCCTTCTTGCTCGAGTGCGATCGGTACCCGGATGAAGGTTTTATGGAGCTTTCTCTATTCTTCAATGAAGTTGGGTTTGTGAAAACTTCTAAAGCTTTAGGATTTTCATAAATAGGTTTAGGGAATGATTAGGGTTTCTATTTTGTTGAAATTCGTAACTAGCAAAGGGATGACTTTTTCAACCCTCAAAAACTTATATTTTACACTATTAATGGGTTAGAAATGGGCCCAAGGCCCATATATATCAATAGGCTTTATTTAAGAATATTATTAAGCCCAAAAGACCTCTAGATTGGCCATACGGGCCCACCCAATAGTCATAACACAAATAATTATAAATTAATTCAATCAAACTATATTATATAATTTAAAAGTCCATACAATAAGGTATTGAAACATGTCACACACACAAATCATAAAAACGTTTAAAACCCTAGAAAAGTGTCAAATGACATTGGAATGACCCGAAAGTGATTTACGGGTCTCACGTTCCTATTAAATAAATAAAATATAATTAAATATTAATTTTTGAAAATATAAGAATTGTGGAAAAGTTCAAAATTTATAAAATACTATTTTTGTCAAAATCTCCCGAAATCTCCTACTAGGATTTTTATGTATCAGAAAATGTTCAAAATTTCACAGGTAAGTTGGTAAAGATAAAGTAGGAATATTTTTGGTGTCTCGGGCCCACGAAATAATTTTTTTTATAAAAGTTCTAGAATGTTAGCTAGGGAAAGAAAAAGTCCCTTGCAAGTTATGGTTCATTATTTTTAGCAGGAATTTAGCCCTAAAAGCGAGTTTAAAAAATAGCAGGTTTTTCAAAGTTGTCAGAATGAAATCAAATTAAATACACATACTCAAGCATGATATTAAACCATAAAAATAATAATAAGAGTCTTCAGGTTTTCATTCTTCGGTGAATTTACCGTAATACCCTAGAACGAAAGTTTAGGGTATTACAGGGTCCCAATCAAGTTACCATCCATCCGATCGTCATCAAATTGTCTGTCACATCATCTTGTGAGACGATGGACATCATGAATCCTTGTAGACCAGTAGTCGAGCCCATCATCATCGACCCGTGGCCCGACCATTTAGTAGACCTCGCGATTTTCAAATACTTTAAATTAATTATTTTTAAATAAAAAAGGGGGGTCCACTAAATGGGAAAATTCCCCAAAGAAAAGTAAGGTTTTACTTAAAAAAAAAATTATTTAAAAAAAATCCCTAATTTCCATTAATGGAAACTAGGGAGCTTTAAAAGGGGAGAAGAGAGGGTTCTTTGGAACCCTAATCCCTCTCCCATCTTCTCCTCTCTTTCCCACAAAACCTCACCCACGTTTTCTTCTTCTCCTTCTTCCTTTCTTCTTATTTTTTTTCTTGTTCTTCTTCTTCCTCCTTCATTTCGGCCTAAGTTGCAGAACTCCGGCCGTTTTCCTTCTTCTTCTTCTTTTTCTTCTTCTTCTTCTTCTTACAGTAAGGACTGCCGCCCTTCACTCCAGCAAAGACCATCGAAGTACCTGCAACACACAAACGGTGCTGGTTCTCTCCACCGTTTGTGTCCTCCCCAAGCCATTAACGCCGGTGAACACCTCGCCTGCGCATCCCACTTGCTTCCTCTCCAACCCAGCCGTTGCAGTCCCCTCCATACGGTAGGTATTCCTCTCCTCTTCTCCAGCTTTTCTTCTTCTTCTTCTACTTCTTACTTGTCGGAGTTGCAACCTGCAACTTCCGGCCACCACTACCACTTGCTATCGTCTCCTTTATTCCACCTCGCCTACGCACAGCAACTCAGTTGCTCTTCTTCGTGTCTTCTTCTTCTTCATTCCCTTCTTTCCTTCCTCCTGCAACCTGCTGCTCCCTCCTCCTTGCAAGTCTGCATCCGCCCACACCACCATCACCATTGTGCGCCACCACCTCCCTGTAACAGCACCTCCACACACCTGTATGGTGCTCGTACTCCGCCCCCCTCTCCTCCTCTTCGCTGCAAACAGCAAGCCGCCCCTCAATCCTTGATTCAAAAGTCGACTTCTCATCTTTGCTCCTCCTCATTCCTCAAAATCGTCCTCTCCACAAAACGCCCTCACCTCTCCTTTGTTCTTCTCCTCTCTCTCTCTCCCAAAGACCAGCAAGCCGTCAATACAAGAAAGGAAGAAGAAGAAGAGAAGGGAAGGGGGGTTCGTTCTCTACCCTGCTGGCTCAATCATCTTCAACGGGTTGGCCCTTCATCTATAGGCCGTGCGCCACCTCTCTTTGGCCACTACAATCTCGGCCACCCACAAATTCATCACCACGTGGATCACTCCTCTTAGCCAACTCTTCTAAGGCCATTCTCTCCAACATCAGCCTTGGCCGATGCAAATCTTCAGTAAGCGCCCCAAAGTAACTTCCTTTCTCTAGAAATCTCTAAAACCCCTTCTCTCTCTAGATTTCTCCCCTTCTCTCTCTACACTTTCTCTCTCATCTCTCTTATTTCCCTCTCTAAATTAATCCCTTTAAGTGCTTATTTGCTTTCTAGTTAGGTTTGCTTTATTTGTTTGATGTTTGTAAGGAACCTTTAGTTATCAATAAAAGTGAGATTTTTGCAGTTCTTTTAACCTTATAATCTTTTGGGTTCAATAAAATTCTCTCTAAGAATCATCACAGCACGTTTTAAAATCACGCATCTATCACCATTTTCATCCTTCCATTCTTCGATTTTTAGCAACTTTTAAGAAAAATCCGTCATTTCATGTTCTAATTTTGTGCAAACTAACTCCGAGTGCGGATCGACATCCGACACGAATCCTTATGCTAGAATCTCTGAATTTTGCAGGATAAAATCGGATCAATTTACAAATGTGTTGAAGTTAGGGTTTCCGTAACCAACGACGCGGAAAAACCCTACTTTTAAGCATATTTTAAATCTCTCACTTGGACATATGCCTAGTGTCAATAGAATAGGTGATGGTTTCCATTTTCACATAACTACTTGAGATGTCATGATGTTGTTTTAAAATAGTGTGCACCTTATGTCTTTTTAATTATTTTTTAAAGGACCAGGCTCGAGGGACTCGCCATTTTGCACTAGTCTTTTCACTCTTGTTCTCAGCCGTGGATTTCGAGAATCCAATGGTGGTTGTTGAATTCTTGGAATCTATGCATCTGAGAATCCAACAAAATTATTATCTCCAATGCATCTAATAGAATTCTTGGATAATCTATCAGTATGATTAATGTATTATTTTCTTGAACATAAAGAAGTTCCGATCTATATAACAAAATAGGGAAGTTGTCTCCCCCTCTTATAGGCTTCATAAAGAAGGGCCGAGATCTTATCTCCCAACTAGATGGTGGATTTGATCAGCCACTCACACCCAATTTTGACAAACGCTTTGTTGAGGAGTGTGCCGAGATCTTGTCTCTTATCTTATCTGGCTTCATAAGATAAAGAGTGGTTGAGATTAAATCCATCCATCTAATGTGGACGGTTAGATTTCAGCCACTCAATCTCGCTCATTTAGTCAGTCACTCCCACTCATTTGACCCGCGCGCGCAACAGATTGCAAATTTGAGTCATTTTCCATTATTTTCTGTTATTTATGTTATTTTCCCAATCTTTTCCATTTTTGCCCGTGCATTACAATCTGTTATAACAGTCGTTATAATTAAAAAAATGGTAACGCCCCCAGTCCGTTATACTGTTTGAGTGTCGAAGGTACCCAATTTTTGCAAACACTTTTGTCGGAGAGTACCGTGGGAACGGACCATTTACTAGTCTATATAACAAAACAGGGGAGTTGTCTTATCTCTTATCTTATCTTGCTTCACAAGATAAAGAGTGGTTGAGATAAAGTCCATCCATCTAATATGGATGGTTAGATTTCAGCCACTCAATCCCCCTCATTTTTATTCGGTCGCCCCCACTCATCTGACCCCCATGTGCAATAGATTAAAAATTAATTGAAGTCTTGAAATATAAATTTTGAGTTCTGAATTTTCTCCCTTATTTTCCATTATTTTCTGTTATATCCATTATTTTTTTCCATGTGCGTTAGAATCCGTTATAACAGCCGTTATAGGGGAAAAAAAATGGTAACGTCCCCAATCCGTTATATTGTTTGAGTGCCAAAGGCGCCCAATTTTGCACACGCTTTTGTCGGAGAGTGCCGTGGGCCCAGGCCATTTACTAGTTATTAAAATAGTTAAGTTTAGGGTAATTCTATTTGCACCCCAAAAATTCCATAAGCACCCAATTTTGGTGCTTTTGGCCAAAAATGCCCTTGACCAAAAAAAAAAAAAAAACCCTAAGCACCCCACCCCACTCTTCGTCTCTCCCTCCCTCTCCACCTCTCCCTCCACCTCTCTCCCTCCCTCTCCCTCTCCACCTCTCACCATCCTCTCTCCCTCTCCACCTCTGTCTCTCTCTCACCTTGAAACAAATCCAAAACAAAGAAAAAAAAAAAAAGAAAGAGGAAGAAGGAGGAGGAGGATGAAGCTGTCGCCGTTGCCATCGCCACCACCAGCACCATAGGTACGTCTCTCTCTCCTTCTCCACCTCTCTCTCTCTCTCTCTCTCTCTCTCTCTCTCTCTCTCTCTCCACGGGGACTGTGTAGCCCACGGCCAGCCTAGCCGTGGCTTCTATGGTAGCCACGGTTGGGCTGGCCGTGGGCTACACAGTCCCCACGGCACCAATTGCTGTGGAGAGAGAGAGAGAGAGAGAGACGTACTTGTGGTGGTGGCGAAGGACCTCCTCCTCCTTCTTCTTCTTCTTCTTCTTCTTCTTCTTCAACAACCAGGTAGGGTGGGGTGGGTGCTTGGGTTTTTTTTTTTTTTTGTCTAAGGGTATTTTCTGCCCAAAAGCACCCAAATGGGGTGCTTATGGAATTTGTGGGGTTCAAATAGAACTACCCTTAAGTTTATTTGAGTGGATTAGTACTGATCAATGATTGAGATTGCAATAATATTGAGTATTGATAGGTGAATGGGAACAGAAAAATACTCAAAAATAAGGTTAAGCGACATGAAATATATTTTGGGTTGGGCTCCGTTGACAGATATAAAATGACAGGTATCTGTACAGGGACACAATATAACCCACGTGGCACATGCTTGCAGGACTCTGACCGTATGGATGTTTGTCCTATCCCATGGTGGACCTACAAAACAAAAATCAGCCTGATTAGTGATTTAGAAGTGTTGGAGCTTTGTACCTCAAATACTGCTCAAATTCCCACAGTTGAGATCAGCCCATGAAAATAAGTCCAATCCTAAGCCTATAAATCACTAATCAGGCCGATTTTTGGTTGTAGGTCCACCATGGGATAGGACAAACATCCATACGGTCAGAATCCTGTAAGAGTGTGCCACGTGGCTTATATTGTGTCCCTGCACAGATACCTGTCATTTTAGATCTGTCAACGGAGCCCGACCCATATATTTTTCTTGGATAGGATTTCATTTTCTTGGAGTATGTGGTGGGATCATTTTAGTCCCACATCGGCTAGGCAGTAAAGGGAGCCTAGGAGAGTGCGCTATAAATAATTGTTTTAGAGAAATGAAATAGCATACCTTTCTCGGCCTTTTGGCTAAGATCAAGTGTAGTATCTGTTCTTATCAGTTTAATATCTGATACGTGGGCCATCGGCTCACATGATATTAAATTAATTTTTCTTGGGGGAGGGCCCACTACAATAGCTTGCTATTGGGGCCTTCAAGCGTCGCCCATGCGTTGCACTACTGCACGGGCCTGGCGCACCCCTACCAAAACAAGTTACAATACTCTTAGAGGACTCTCACCGTATGGATTTTTGTCCAATCAGTAGGTGGACCTTTTAGTCGTTGGATTGGAATTATTTTCATGGGTTGATTTTAACGGTGGGAATTTGAGCATTATTGACCATTATTTGACGTACAAATATCCAATGGTTTGAAATCACTAATCAAGCTGATTTTTGGTTTGTAGGTCTTCGGTCATCCTAGCGATTGGAAAAACATCCATACGGTCAGTCCTCTAAGAGTATACCACGTGGCTCATATTGCGTGCTGTCATCTAAGTTTTTCTAGTCAACATATGGGTCGTATGATCCTAGAAGTATTTTAGGGGTGGGGCTAATATTAGCCACTGATACAGGGTTGGTGGGCCCCATGCGTTCCCTGTCCACTACTAACGGACAAATGACATTGCAGTGTGCTGTTGTGCACCATGGAGTCATAGGCCCCAGCCACATCCTTTGATAAACAGCCTAGCAGCTGAGCCAGACGATGGTTTGCGCTGTGATGCACGGTGGACGGTCTAAACGCCCACTACTGTGATTAAGATTTGTGGGACCTTGTAACGGTACTATGGAGCCAAACACCCTTTGTTTACACATTGAATTTGATTGGATGAACATGATAGATATACCAAATCAAGACATAAGATCGTTAATTTACTTCTTTTTTTGGATTACATAAGATCAAAGGTTTAAGAGGGGCAGTTATAACGGACTGGGGGCATTACCGTTTTTTCCGTTATAACGGATTGTAACATGGGCAAAAATGGGAAAATAACAAAAAATAATGAAAAAAAACAGGGCTAAAATTCAAATTTTCAATAAAATTCATAACGGAAGATAATGAAAAAAGTGGAAATAACATACGTTTTTAACACTTTTTTCCAGAGAACAACGGTTGTTATTTTTGTTACAACGGAAAGTAACGGAATAACGGCCATTATTTTCTGAGCATTAAAACGGTACATAACGTAAGGGCGGAGGTCCGAACCCGTTATAACAGCTGTTATTTTCGTTATAACGACCATTTTTTAAACCATGCATAAGATCATTAATTTACAGCGCCTTGACATAGAATCACTCTTTTACAATACCACACGCATGACATACAATCCGGGTGATAATTATGCTTATAATATCACTTATCCAAAGAAAAAAAAAGAAGAAATGAAAAAAATGGAAAATGATACTATCATCTTAATTAAGGACAACGTCCTCCCGTAAGTCCAGACCATTGGATGGTCTTCGGGATTGTTAGAGTGAATCACGAGGACATCAGTTACCAAATAATGATTCAATTGACTACGAACCCGATATGATTTTCTTCTAATAATTGATAACAAAAGTCTATAAAACACATGGTTACGTGTAGATGATTCAATATGCACGTGCTTATGTGGATGCCACATAAGAGGTAAGGCAATGATGCATAGTTAGCACTTGGGGTGATATAAGAGACATAAGAGGTCGAGAGATAAGTCCGCAAAACATGATCTTAATGTCGTAAGGAGCCACGGAGGTGCCTCGTCAATTTTATTCTTTTATCAACATGAGACGTCGACTGACGTCAATGCATAGATATGTCTCGGGGATTGATTGACTAAGAGAGAAGAATACACGAATGAACAATCAACACTCGTGACCAATTAATATGGTCATAGGTGCCATGTCATTCCCACATGGGACGAGGGTATTTCGGTCATTTTTCCTCTTAGACCTAGGTCTATAAATACCCCCAAAAAGTAAAGAAGAGGGGACACACTTTTCCTAGAGACCGAATATCTCTCTCTCTCTCTAATTTTCTATTTTCTCTCTACGTCTAGCTGTCTTGATCCCTTATGTTCTTACAGTCTGACGAATACGGAACTCGAATAGCTAATGACTTAGCTTAGGCGGGTACCCTGGACTACATTTTCCCGCTCATTAGACATCTGTCACTTGCCTTATCCTTCGACACTTGCACTATGATCACTCAATTCAGATGTTTTCTATAAAAACAGGATATGTCTAGGGTGGGGAACCCATCTTCTTGCTGTGCCATGTTTATCGAATTCAGATGGTTTCTATAGCAAAACTATCTTTACCTATGTTTTAAAAAAATGTAAAGTGAAAAGGACATTTTTGTCGAATGTTGACTAAAAGAGGTAAAAATCCCGCTGGAAAAATCATTTCGCCACCCATTATTGGAGGTAATCTTGAGTCATCAATTAGTTTTATATTTTATTTTTCGGTCATATTTTCTTTTTTGTTGAAGAATATATCAATTAGTTACAAACCTTTAGTCATCGCATTCCCTATTGTTTCGTCAGTAATGAAACATGTCTTGGTTGTGTTATGAAAACTCCTTACAGGTGGGCCAACTAATAGGCAAGCAATTTAAATTTTTAGTTCCACATTGGTGAAATATAAGATAAAAAATTGAAGATTGGTGTATCAAATGAGGCCGAAGGTTGTGTTATGAAAACTCCTTACAAGTGGGCCAACCAATAGGCAAGCAATTTAACTTCTTAGTCCCACATGGGAGAAATATAAGACAGAAAAGTGAAGATTGGTGTATAAAATGAGGCCGAAGAGAAGAAGGAAAGCATACTTACCTGGATGGGGTCAATGGTAGATCAAAAAGTTTCATGGCCTAGGTTAGCAAATTCCATAGCAATTAGGAGGAGTGCTCGTCTAAGATCTCCCAAAGATCTCCCCAAGTGTGAGAGTCAACATCTTCATTTGTGGTAGAGGGGTACACGTTCGCGCAGCCCTTGCCAATATTAAGAAATAAATTTTTTTTGGGTAACTATAAAATAGTTTGTATTTGTTTTTGAAGGTGATCTCATCCTCAAAAATAGCCTTTAGCTCATCTCCTTATGGGTGTAGATATAGTGAATCTTAATGCCAACATGTAACCAGTAGTTGATAGGGGTACGTGCTGAAGGAATTGCTCGAGGCCAACCAATTAATATTTTGGGACGCACTCCTCATTGTCAACCTAATAGCGAGGATGAGTCTAAAATAGAAGGATAGTGCATATCAACCGGTAAGGCGACAAAGGGATGAAATTCAATCCGTTCTCTTTTGCTTTTGCTTCATCTCTTTAGCTTTTGCTAAAAGAACAACGGGTTTATCACTTTTACTTCCTCTCTCATGAGGTTTGGCTTGGTCCTTAGTTTTATCAAAAAAATTATTGTTATTAAATTTATCATTTTTAGAACGATTTTTTTTTTTTAAATTTCTTGACAAACAAAGCCATTTTTACTTCAAAGTTAACATCTGACTCTAAGTCTTGAGCTTCTGCAGCTCTAAGGGCTAAGCCCTTTGTTTTCTTAAGTTGTCTCAAATTCATTTCATATATTTGAAGAGACCCAACTAGCTCATCAATCTTGATAGAGTCAACATCTTTGCTCTCCTCAATCGCTGTTACATTTGCTTGAAATCTATCAAGCAATGATCTTGGAATTTTCTGAACCACTTTCGATTCAGGAATACTCTCACCCAAATTGTGGACAGAGTTAACAATGTCACTGAGTTTGTCTTAGAACTCAGTGAAAGTTTCATTCTCCTCCATTCTGATCGATGGATTTGAACTTTGTAGTCAGCATTTGTACTTTAGATATCTTAACTGTTGATGATATTCTCTCAAACGTGCTTATTTTAAGTTATTATCCTTTTAGTGATGTCGCATTCTCCTACGTAATATATCTTTTTTCGTCGACTTTTTCACGTAAGAGTTTCTTCCATTGCGTAGAACACATTCTTTAGACGAAAATCTATTATTCGCATGAATTAAACACATTTCGGGAAGTCAAGATATAAAAAGTCCAGATTAAATCTCATTACGTGTTTTTTCTATTGCAGAGATACAAATCGGAAGATTTTGATAGAATACGGGCCCACAATCAACTTCCAGAACCAATGATCAAAGCTTAGAGAGCCAGTGGACTTAGACAATAAGATATAGGCCAAATGCGAGCTGAGCCTAAGGATCGAAAAGTCTGAGAGATGATCAAGAGAGAAGGAGAGACAAGCCCCTACAGAAGAGACTAAGAAGATTAAAGCTAATCAACTAGCACAAGATGAAAGCTTGATCATTTGGTGAAGTATGCAGAAGACCAAGTCAAAGACCATGGTTCAAGAACCTCTGCTAGCATTTTCTCTTTATTTTGTAATATTTTCTCTTTCCTCTCTCTAAACCCTCATTCTCTCTCTCCAATCAATATCAACCATCCGATCCTCTATCCTTTCGCAAGCATTCTATCTTACGGCTTACCTTGGCCGATCTCCATCGTCCGATGATCCATCTGATCATCATCATCCACTTCTACCATCCGATTGTTAGCAGATCATCTGATCACTCCTCCGATCATCCATCACACCATCTTAGAATCCATGGCCCTTATCATTCCATGTTCAATCATATGGGCCATGACTGATCTAAAATACGGCCTAGCCATTTAGTGGACCCCACAGCCTCGCCCACATTTCTCAAAAAGGCATGGCCAATAAAATATTTTGGAAATACAAAGAGATTTTTGGAAATAAAATATTGAAAAAAATAGTTGTTTTAAAATCAAACATTTCCAAATAAGACGGAGTTTTATGAAGAAGAGGACTTTTGGATACTTTTCGTATTTATTTTGAAAATGAAGGATTTTTAGAAACAAACCTAAAATGTGGACGAGCAGGCCATACATGAGATGTCCAAATGATAGCTTTATTTTATTTTATTTTTAAAATAAAATATTATTTTTTACAAAGCGCATGTGGAACAATCTAGGATGAGCTGACTTGTGGCATGGATTTCCATCTAAAAAAAGGAAAGTGGCGTGACCAAGAGAGAGATGAGGGTGTTGATTGAGAGGGTTGACCATATAAAAGAGAAGGGAAGAGAAGAAAACCCTATTCTCTCTTTTCTTTCCTCACTGATTCACATCACTAACTCTTTCCCCTCTAAAACCCTCTAATCCTAATCTCTATCACAACTCTTTCTCTCACCCTCTAACCTAGCCATCCTCACTACCCCTTTCTCTATCTCATTCTCTCCTAACTTCTCATCTCTCTAAGCCGCCCCACTCATCTTCTCTCTTTGCTCTCAATCTCTTTCAACTGAATCCCTCTCTTAACTTCTCTCTACCCTCTTCTTTAAAAAAAAAGAAGAGAAACTTGTAGAAAAATAAAACACAAAAAAAAGAGGGGAGAAGAAGAAAAGGAGGAAGCCGTAGTAGCTCCCTTCACGGACTACCCTCCATCGGTGGAAACGACGGACTCTTCTCCTTTCACTTTACTGGTTCTTCAGCCTGCACCTACTCCTTCTCCATCTTCCACCGTCTGATCTCCTCTTGCCTGGAACTCTGGTGACCAAACTTGGCTGCCCCTTGCTCCCTAGCACCTCCTCTAGCAACCGTCTCCTTCCCGTGAGCCAACTCGCATGGCCTGCTCTTTGCTGCACTCACCACCCCCACGTGTTCCACCACCGTTACATCCTCAACAAGCTACTGCTACACCGGTGCAAATCTTGCAAGCAACACCTTCCTGAATCCTCTCCAAGCCGTTCTCACCCCGTCAGAACCTACAAGCTATTGCACTGCCTTTCTTCTCTCCATTCAAGTTGGCAGTCGGACTGCAACTCCACATCAAGCACCGCACCTCCACCATCATATTCTCTCGGTGATCATGGCGAACCACTAGGCATGTGCTGCCTCCTTTCCCTACACCATCATCATCACCATCTCCCCATCACCATGATCAACACGGGCACATCCAGTAGTGGTTCAAAATGGTAATAAGTAACCTTCTCTCTCTCCTCCATTCTCTCATCTTTTCTCTGTCTAAGGTAGATACCTCTTTCTCTCTCTAACTCTTTGTTTTTTCTAGGTTCTTCGTTTCCCTCTCTAGTTTCACTTCTCTCTCTAAAATAACTTTCTCTCTCCTCTTTCTTCTCTTTAGTACTATCTTCTCTCTTTAGATCTATTCTCTCTCTAAATTAGTTTCTCTCTCTAGTTTGTAGTTTTATTTCTTTAAGTCAAGCATTGTAGGGAATGTATTTTTTGAATAAATAAATGCAATTGAGTTCATTTTGAATATTTGTCTTTCATCTGCAAATAGTTGATCTCTCTAAAAATAAAAAAAATGATGTTTCAAAATCCAATTTCATCTCTCATCTCACCACCATATTATGTAGCATTTTCTTTGTTATTTTATGTTCTTGATTTGCGTGAACTAATCTCGAGTGCGGATGATATCCGACACGTGTCACTGTGCAAAATTATGTAATTTTGCAGATTAAGTGAATAAAATCAGAAAGGATTAAAAATGTGTTGATTCTAGGTATTTTCGTCCAACAACCGGAAAGATCCTAAATCAGTTGACGTACCTTCGTGGGTAACTTTTAAAATGTCCCACGCCTCCTTAGCAAGTGTACAGGTAGAGATTCTACGAAACTCATTCCTATCCACAACATTAAAAATGACATTTAACCCTTTACTATTTAAACATCATTATTCTATGTCGTCCTTAGACCATTGAGTTTTGGGTTTGAAAATAACTTTCTCATCCACGATAGTAGTAGGTGGTGACCAACCATAGACTACAAACATCCATACCCTCTCATCAATAGATTTGAGAAAGGCTCTCATCTTTGCTTTCCAGTAAGCATAGTCTTCTCTGTCAAATAACGAAGGTCTGGATGTATTACCACCTTCTCTTTGCATTATCACGAGTGAAAAGAGCAAACTGATCTGCAGAAACTCAGGTAATTAAACCTAATTAAGAGTAACCTTACTTTGATACCAATTGAAATTCAATCCGTTCTTTTTATTCAGAATACCTAGAAGGGGTATTGATTATGTATTAAAATTTCTTTTTAACTTAACACAGTTTACTGGTCCGTTAGGGGTAAACTAAATCGCATGCAACACAATTAAACAGTTGATTGATAACAAGATGATTATCACAATCGACTTGGATCAAATATATCTCTGAGACATATTGTCTCTTTGTCGTTTGGATTAGTCTAACAGTTATGTAGAAAACAAACAATTAATACACCATAACACATGTGAGTTTTTACGTGGAAACCTTAGCCAAGGAAAACTACGGGACCACGTCCAGACGAAAAGTATCACTAAATGAGAAGTCTCGAGTTACAGGAGTTTCCTACGCAGCACCGTTGTAAATATAACGTCCAACCTTAGCCAATGCCAACTATCGGTGCGTCCACGTCCTCTTGCTCCACGCTATAAGTCACATGTGCACCCTCCTAATCATGAAGCCTTTGCCGCTTGTTCAGTTTGGTACACCTCAAACCTACCGTCGATCAGTACACCTTGATCTTAATTGTCACTCAACGGTCTCTACTGAAGGTGAAAGATTCAGTACACCCTGAACCCCAAAGTTGCTCAAATAATGTTGAGACACACTGGTACTCTCTAGTTTACTAGGTTAAAGTATTAGATGGAAAACCTAGGCAGAGGAAAGATTAAGCTCTAAGCTTCTATCAAAATGAAAGAGAAGACCTTTCAAGGATAACAGGGAAAGTTAAGGCTTTTACTTTTTGTTATGGACAGCTCTAATTTAGAAAACTTTCTCCGTTGTCAGTCAATGTGTGTTCTTTTAAATCACAAAAAAGTTATATTTATAAGAGATTAGAAGCCAAAGGTCGTACAAGTAATGAGAAAGTGAGAGCATGAAAATCGAATTTGAAATTAGACTATTTCTGCAAAGTCCAATTGATTGTATATTATGTCCAATCGATTGTACTCTAGGTCCAATCGATTGTACTATACGAATGGGTTTTCTGTTCGTAATTACAATCGATTGGACACTTTGGAAGTTCTGTCCTGGATGGTCAAATAGATTATACATAGAGGTCCAATCGATTGTAGAGTATACTCCAATCGATTGTATTTAGGGATTATTCTATCCTGTATGGTCTAATCGATTGTACATAGAGGTCCAATCGATTGTAGGGTAAACTCCAATCGATTGGACTTCCCATTCGTCAATATTTTATTTCTTTTTGCACTGACTTGACTTGGGTTTGTCTTTTGACTAGGTTCAACCATTATATTAAAGTCTTTTAATATCATATTCCTATGTTACTAAGCCATGCCACTTACCTTCCTATGCGAGCAGACACGATCTTCAACAGACAAGTAGTAGTTATTCAAATGACTCAAGTCGTCAATTGTCTAATTCTTGGGATCTTCATCTTTTAGTCTTCACGTGGTTGGCGAAGAATGCATACCACGACATCTTCAAAGCTACACTAGTGCTCGTAGGAACGGTTACAATAATGTTTTATATCAAACGGAATCTTTGTCAAACTTAGAATATGAAATTATCTATATAACAAAACAGGGAAGTTGTCTCCCCACTTATACCCCCTCTTATCTGTTTCAACAAAGAAGGGTCGAGATCTTATCCCCCAAATGGACGGTGGATCTCGGCCACTCACAACTGATTTTGACAAATGCTTTGATGGGGAGTGCCGAGGGCACAGGCCACCCACTATCAATATAACAAGTGACTGTGATTTTATCTTATATGGCTTCAATAATGAGTGGCTGAGATCCACTATACGTTCATATCGATGGCTGAGATTAACTCCCACCCGATTTTGACAAACACTTTGTCGGAAAGTGCCACGGGCACGGGCCACCCACGCATATATCAAGACAACTCAGTTGTATTGTCTTATCTTATCCATCCATCTAATGTGGACGGTTAGATAAAGAGTGGTTGAGATCAAATCCATCGATCTAATGTGGACGGTGAGATTTCAGCCACTCAATCCGCCTCATTTAACCTCAATTTATTCAAAATTTGAATTTACACACCATTATTTTTTGTTATTTCTGTTATTTTTCCATTTCTCCCTCTGTGTGTTACAATCCATTATAATGGAAAAAATGGTAACGTCCTAGTCCGTTATACCGTTTGAGTGCCGAAGGCACGCAATTTTTGCAAACGCTTTTGTCGGAGAGTGACGTGGGCACGAGCCATTTACTAGTTCTTTACAAAACCGAGTATATATGTCAAAGTCTACAAGTATAACTTATGGTCAAACCAAATCTCTAGGTCACTTACCATTCTAGATGTGTGGTGACTTTGAAAGGTGTCTGCACACATTGGATCATCATCGAACCTTTGAATCTTCAATCTTCACTTGGCACACTTCCTTTTCAGATCAAGCAGACTTTAGACTTACAACCTTTAATTTACAGACTCGTTACATTATAATCCATCGACTTAAAAGTATTTTGTTAAAAAAAAATAGCCAATCATAAAAAGTGGACTTTATAGTTGTAACTTGGGTAGGTTGAGGGTCAACTTGAGCCCAACCCAACCTTTGGACCATCCAACCCAAGTCCGAGCCCAACTCGAGATCAGGCCTGACATGCCCAGCTCGAGCTTGATTGGGTTAGTCAGGTTCATAGAGTTGGTCAAGTTGGTCTAGTGAGAGAAAGAGAGGGTGATGGAGCGACCTACCCGCTTAGAGAGAAACAAGAGAGATGGAGAGGATAGGAGGGAAATGAGAGAGATAGAAAGGAGAGATAAATGCAAGATGAGAGAAACGAGAGGGAGAGAAGATGGACATGGGACCTATATCAAGGCCTTTTGACTTGTAAAATGACATGCATCCGTGGGGATTTTATAGAGATGAGTTAAGGGCTGATTTTTGGTGAGGATGATGAGATCATCCTCACCAAAAATCAAAATTTAATTTCTAAAACTTCTCACCTCATCATCTTCACCAAAAATCAAAATTTAATTTCTAAAACTTCTCACCCTATCAAATATGAACTTAAATTTAATTAATGGTGAAAAATTGACTGTCCAAACTTTTTCAACTTGCAATCTACTTTCATAAGGCTACAAATGTTGGACGAATGGGCTGATTTTTTGTGAGATTGATATCCATGTGAAGATGAATATAATCACAAAAAATCATCCCTTAGCTCATGATTTGCATGTTGGTCCCACGTCTATGAGTCACAAAAGCATGATTCAATATATATATATATATATATATATAGGGCTGGGATAGAATGACTAATGGAATTCTTACTAATATTCTTACTAATGGATGTGGGGCCCACATGCAGATGGGTTAAGGGATGATTTTTGGTGAGGGTGATCTCCTCACCATGGAGATCACCCTCACCAAAAATCAGTAATTTTTAAAACTTCTAACCCTACCAAATGCAGACCTAAATTTAACTGTGAAAATGGATGATCCAAAATTTTTTAATTTGCAATCTACTTTTCACAAGGCTACAAATGTTGGAATGGGCTGATTTTTTGTGGACTCATGCTATTCTTACTAATAGATTACTAATGGACGCCCCCCCGCATGCAGATGAGTTAAGAGCTGATTTTTGGTGAGGACGATCTCCTCACCATGGAGATCATCCTCACCAAAAATCAGTAATTTTTAAAACTTCTAACCCTATCAAAATTGAACAGTGAAAATGGATGGTAATAAAATTTTCAATTTGCAATCCACTTTACACAAGGCTGCAAATGTTGGAACGGGCTTATTTTTTCTATGGTTGATATCCATGTTGAGAAGAATATATCATCACCAAAAATCAGCTCTTAACTCATCTGCATGTGGGCCCCACGTCCATTAGTCATTCTATTAGTAAGAATAGCATGAGTCAATCTATCCCAGCCTATATATTTGTGTGTGTGTGTGTGTGTGTGTGATTGGGTTTAAATACTCATGCCCGAGCCCGAGTCCAACTACTGTAGAATCCAACCCAAGTCCAATCCGAAGTCGGGTTGAGCCCGTCGAGTTTGGGTTGGGCCCGCCCAAGTTATATCCCTCTGTAAAAGAGTGTTTGATTCATTTTCTTAATTATCTTAACCGAATTAAGTTTAGTGTAATCTAGATTTTAACAAACCTTGTAAATTGATTAAAAAAAAACATATTTCAAAAATTGAAAACAAGAGTGTCGGGTGTCCTTGTTGCAAAAAATGTTCTCATAAATGTAAAACTATAATTGACCTCTATAAGAATTCTTATACTAACGTGTGCCACTGGGGCTATGAGACATGGATCAGTGTCCATTTTTTTGTGGGAAGCTTTAGTATTGTTCTTAGAACGATATGTCCCATAAGTTCAAGTCATTCATGTTCTTCGAAATTTGAAACATAACACAAAGCTCAAGACCACCAATGGTTTGAAACATATGTTTGTGATATTCAGATCCAAATGTTAGAAATCGATCAGTAAACATGATAATTTTTTGGTATGTAGGTCCAGCGGCGGAGCCAGGAATTTGTTCAAGGGGGGCACAATCAATTTAGTAGAACCACCCATGGTTTAAAAAACGGCCATTATAACAAAATAACAGCTGTTGTAACGGTTTCGGACCTCCCCCGTTACGTTATGTACCATTAAAAACACCCAAAAAATAATGGGTGTTTTGTGAAAAAGCGGCCGTTATTTTCCTTTTTTGAAATTTTGAAATTCAAATTTCAAAATTATAATTCCAGCACCATATTTTCCATTATTTTTCCGTTTTTGCCCATGAGCTGATGAGTGTTACAATTCGTTATGACGGAAAAACGATAACACCTCCTGTCCATTATACCATTATAATGGCCCCTTTTAAACCTTGGAACCGCCTACAATATGAGCCACATGGCATATTCTTAGAGACTTCTGACCGTATGGATGTTTGGCGCAACCCTAGATTAACATATAACCAAAAATTAGCTTGATCAGTGATTTCTAAGCATTGGATTAGAGTTGTTTTCTGGCTTTGATTTTTAACCGGGCCCCTTATTGGCGGACCACCGCTGTGTAGGTCTACCTAGGGATGGGCCAAACATATACAGTCTTCAGTCTATAACAGTGTACCACGTGTCTCATGTCTTCCATCATCAGCATTGACAATGGACCTCTTACATGATAAGGTACTCAACGCGGCGCGTGAACGTGTGAACCACGGGGCTGTATTGAAAATAAGATTGATGACATTGAAAAGTAAGTGATAGCAAGGGGCTAAAAATGTGATAATGGCTCGAGAATAAAAAAAATACGGGTGACAAGACATTTAAAGAGAATATAATTTTTAAATTATATATATATTTATTGTAAAGCCCGCGTGGAAGGCAACCCTAATTTTGGCTTTATAATAGTATATTTTTAATTAAATTAGCCAGTTACTTATTTTGAAGCCCGCGTGAATAGTATAGATAGATGGAAAAACAAACCCTTATAGTTCCCTGAGTGATGTAACATAGCCGTCCTAGATGAAAAAAATAATATAAGAGTACCGAATGCTTTGAAGGAGCCTACCAAGCGATGTGACGGACAAGCAAATCATATGGATGGGAAGCTCGAGAGAGGTGTAAGGTCCTCCTTTGCAATACAGTCGTCCTTAGGAAAACACCGTTGGATCTATATCTATAGTACCTATTGCGAGGACTAGTTCCAATGGTGACATAAAGGACGACTGATTTCTCAGAGGACTCTCTTAACTTGTCTCTGTAACGTGTGAATATTCGCCGTTTCTTAGGCGGACTCCGCCCTATGCGTTGTCTAGTTCTATAAAAGAAACAATGTAGAGAGAGAGAGAGAGGCAGGTTTAATGGAGTTTGAAGAAGGGAAGATTGGAGAAGAGAAGGTTTTTGGGGGTGTGGTGTTTCCAAAAACACTAAAACCTCCTGGTGGGTACGGAGAATATGGGACGAGTGAGTTGGTGGAGATGGTGAGAGGAAAGCGTGAGTGGTTGAGCGAGTTACTGCAACGACACTCTGCAATTCTATTTAGGGGATTCGATGTTTGTTCACCACAGGATTTTGGACGTGTGGTGGAGGCATTTGGATGGGAGGAGATGGGGTATATGGGGGCTACATCACGCACCTTGGTGTCTGATCGGGTCCATACTGCCAATGAAGCTCCACTTGATCAGCTCATCAACTTTCATCACGAGATGTCCCTGGTATACTACCCTCTCTCTCTCTCTCTCTCTCTCTCTCTCTCTCTCCTTGCATTCTGAATCCTCCAATTAGTGTAGAATGTAGATTTCAGCCTGCTTGTTTTGATCCATGGTTTAAAGGTTTAGCCTGCTTGTTTTGATCCATGGTTTAAAGGTTTAGCACCGTTTTTTTTTCTCCTGTTTTTCGTTATTTTCGGTTATTTTCCGTTTTTGCCCCTGTGCGGAACAATCCCTTATAACGGAAAAAACGGTAACGCCTCCACTCCGTTATAACGTTCAAACAGCCCTATAAACCTTGGTTTGATTTGATCATTCAAAAGCAGATTTTTGTCTTAGAAGACTACTAACCCATGTTATTTTAGGCCGCCCAGAAAAATATCCTAACGGATGGAATCAAGCTTTTAAATAGTCTATTCTGTTATAACCTTATAACAGTCACTTAATGTTACCGTTATGACTGTTATGCGGCGTTAAAATGGGTCACATCAGAAGTAAAATTAGATCAGATTTTTTTTCCAAAATAACTTATATTGCCAAAAAAGGATATTTTAGTAACACAACCCTGGAATTTGGAAGTAATTTGTAATACCCCTGATAGTTTCAAACTTTAGGATGACCCCCTTGACCTAGTTTAACAGTGGTTGACTTCAGTTAAAACGGACTTGAATGATGAATCACACCTTTTTAGCATTGTACTTGCAATATTATGGCCCTTTCATAAGTGCATTAACATGTGGGCATTGCACGTTTTAACGTTAGTCAAATGATGGTTAAACTAGGTGAAGGGGGGTAATCCTAAAGTTTGAAAGTATAAGAGGGTATTACAAATTACTTTCAAATTTCAGGGGGGTAATCCTAAAGTTTAAAAGTATAAGAGGGTATTACAAATTACTTTCAAATTTCAGGGGGGTGTTACTAAAAAACCAAAAAAAAAACCAACCATTATTATTTTTGAATTGGGTAATATAGTTGGGACATTACAGTTATAATGGCCGTTTATAAACCATAGATGAAATCAAGGTTCAAAAAATGGCCTTTATAACGAAAATAATGGCCGTCATAATGGATTCGGTCCCTACTCGTTATGTTATGTACTGTTTTAACGGCCAGCAAATAACGGCCGTTAAAATGGGTCACATCAGTCACATCTGAAGGTAAAACCGATTAGATTTTTTTCCCCAAAATAACTTATATCGCCAAAAAAAAAAAAGACAACCATTATTATTTTTGCATTGTGTAATATAGTTGGGACCGTTTATAAACCATAGATGAAATCAAGGTCAAAAAAACAGCCATAATAACGAAAATAATGGCCATTATAATGGATTCGGACCCACTCTTTTTGTTATGTACCGTTTTAACGCCCAGAAAATAACGGCTGTTATTTTTGCTATAACGGCCGTTTTTTTTTAAATAAAGGCCATTATAACGAAAATAATAACTGTTATTTTTTTGAAAAAGTTGTGAAAAAGCTCGCTATTTCCCTTATTTTTCCGTTATAAATTTTATTGAAAATTTGAAATTTAGCGTCGTGCCTTGTTTGGGTAAGCTCAAAATAAGCTAAAAGTCAGATTATAGCTCATGAAAAGTAGTTGTTTTGGGTTTAAGCAGGTTATAGCCAATTTTTCTGATTTAAGCAGAAGTCATTGAAGTCCGGCTTATGGCTTGTAGCTTATGTGGGAAGCACTTGTAAAAATGCACACTCAAATTAAAACTTAAGTGAACCTCTTTAAATCCTAAAATGCCCTTCTGTTCCTTCAATACAAATTCTAAATGACCACTAAACATTTAATAAATTTTTTTAAATGACATAAATATCCTTCTAATTATTTCATAACTTTTTTAAATGACCAATTCATTCTTTCTTACCCAAACCCAATGCTTTAACCATAGCTATAAGCTCGGGTTAAGATTACCCAAAAGTAACCTTACTGTATCATATTTGCAGTATTTTCAATGGAATTTTATTTGCTCCAGTGCGGTTTTTGTTCTAGTCGATCTAGTGACCCTGAGTATTCCTATGTAATGCATGTTTTTGGGCCCACTGACTGCATGGATGTTGCCCACCCCTTGTTGGATATACATACCAAAAAGCACCCTGACTGGTGTTATATGTAGGGTCGGGCTCAGGCGACCCCCCCTTTTCTGACCCCTCTCGGTGTTCGTGTGCTCAGCCGTGGATTTCAAGAATCCAATGGTGGTTGTCAGCACCGAGCTGGTATCACTTTTTTCACTTTTTGGGGTGCTGACAACCATAGTAATTGGATTCGTGAAATCCACGGCCGAGCGCGCGAACACCAAGAGGGGTCAAAAAAAGGGGGTCCTCGGATCATGAGCCTTATATATATATATAGGATTGGATAAAGTTACTAATCTTTTGACTTATAAAATGACATGCGGTCTTGGAGACCATGTGCAGAGGAGTTATGGGCTGATTTTGGTTCTCCTCACCCAGGGCTGGCTCAACCATAAGGCCAGTAAGGGACTGCCTTAGGCCCCATGTGAGAGAAGGCCCCAGTCCACTAACCGCATGGATGTTTAGCTAGCCCACCCCTTGTTGGACATACAAACCAAAAATTAACTTGATTGATCATCTCTAGCCATAGATTTTTTAGTACCTTTTAGGATTTGATTCTAGCCATTGGATTCAAGCATGCTTTTTGAGTAGTAAATCCAATGGCTAAAAATCATCGATCCAGCTGATTTTGAGTGTGTTTATCCATCAATATGTGGGTTGAACATCCACACAGTCATTAGGCACAAAAAATGATCTATGTAGGGCCGCAAGAGTCCTCTTCATGGACTGCAACGGAAGTCCTGTTCATCTAAATTTTTTTCAATAGCTTTTGATTATCATAAATAGTTGTTAAATAAGATTTTCTATGATATAGAGTTAAATTCAATTAATACTATATATTAATGGGTCAGGATGGGTGGACAACCATTTTGGTGGACCCACATAGAAGATGAATCAATGGCTGATTTTTGGTGAGGATAATCTCCTCACCCCGATCACCCCCCAAAAAAATCAGCCCATTCTGAATTTCTAACCCCATCAAATGTGGTTTTCAAGTTACACGGTAAAAATACACGGTCCATAATTCGTCAACTTCTAAACCAGTCTACAAATATTGGAATGATTTGAATTTTTGTGAGGATGATCTCCTCACCATAGAGATCATCCTTACCAAAAATCAGCCGCTGATTCTTCTTCTAAGTGGGTTCGCCAAATGGTTGTCCCTCGATCCTATATTAAATATTAAAAGGCCTCATATGGTTTTCGCCTTAGGCCTCAACTTGCATCGAGACGGCCCTGTACTCACCATGGAGATCATCCTCACCAAAAACCAACAATTTCTAAAACGTCTAACCCTAACAAATCTAGAACCAATTTTGACTGTGAAAATGAATGGTACAAAGTTTTTCTCTTGCAATCCACTTTTCACAAGGCTACAAATGTTAAAATGGGCTCATGATTTTTTATGAAGTTGATATCCATGTTGAGAAGAATATCTTCACAAAAAATCAACCCTTAACTCATTTGCATGTGGGTCCCACGTCCATAGTTATTTTATGAGTCACAAAAGCATGAGATAATATATCCCAGCCCTAAACTAGGTCAAGTATATAGTTGCTATAATGGTTAATATCTAAATAGTTGCTATATTGAGCAAATCATAGGGTTGAACCTTCCTTTAAGGTCAAATATATGAAGCGTCGGCAAGGCCTACAACAAGTTGTAAGCATCTCTAAGGTGTCCACACAATTGGATGGTCATTAATTAAGGTTCATGTGATATGAAGCTCAAAAACCATTTATAGATGTTGATTTTAAAATGCCAACTGCAACAATGCTCATCTATATATGTCTAAATTCATAACCACATATAATTAAGGCTCAGGCTCCGAGGACCCCCTTTTTCTGACCCCTCTCGGTGTTCACGCGCTCGGCCGTGGATTTCACGAATCCTACGGTGGTTGTCAGTGCCCCCAAGAGAGAGAGAGAGAGAGAGGTGGTGGGGTGGACCGGCGGCGTTTCCTTCTCTTGAGCTCCTGCTGCATTTTTTTTTTTGGTTTTGGTGGGTGAGTGTCAAGAGTGACTTGGGTGTAGAGAGTTAGGGAGGATTTTTAGGTGGGTTTAGTGATTAAGTGGGCATGCTGAGTGAAAACGCAGGTACCAATATCCCGTCCCTTTTGGAAATTAATACCTTGGTTTGTACATGCCATGCATTTTTTTATCTCTTTTGGAGTTTGGGATCTTTCTATTTATGAGCTAGCTCATGGGGTTAGAGTAGCTCATTTATGAGCTCGATTGATAAATATATCTTCCATTTATATATATGCATGCAGATAAAGCAATTCCCTTCCAAGATATTTTTCTTTTGTTCTCAACCATCCCCAGAAGGCGGTGAGACGTCGATAGTGCCTAGCCAAGTTATAGTAGAGAAGATGGAAGAAAGGGCGGGAGAATTCGTCGCCAATTTATCAGAAAAAGGATATGTTTTCCGGTTGAAGACTGGCAAAGAGAACAGCTCAAGTACTGTAATAAGCAAGACATGGCGATGGCTTTTAAAAACCGACGACGAAGTTGAAGCCAAAAATAGGTATGCAAGTATCTTCCTTTTTAGCAAAATATTATGAATAACATATGATATAAGAACATGCAAAATGCACTAAAAGGCTGATCGGAAGGCCAAAATTAAGATAACGATGTTGCTTCAGAAAGGCAGACCCGCATCATTATTAGCAACCGATGCGTTTTTTCGTCTCAAATTTAATTTGTGCTGGTTGTTTTGTAGGGCTCTAGAAATGCTACAATGTAGCTCCATAAACTTCAACAAGGATGGAAGTGCAGAGTTTGTCTTTGGGCCTATGAATCCAATTAGGAAATTTGGAGAAAGAAGGGTTTGGTTCAACACCATCTTAGGTTATACCAGCAATGAAAGAGATGTCAATATGAGCTTTGGAGATGGAACTCATTTTCCATTAGAAGCCCTGGAAACCTACAAGCAAATCCTGGATGAGAATTGTGTGGATTTGAGGTGGCAAAAAGGGGATGTTTTATTGCTTGATAACTTATGTGCTCAACATGCTAGGCGTCCAGGGAAGCCTCCACGTGTCATTTTAGTGTCTATATGTAAATAAGCTGAAAGTGAAAACACTGGTTGGTGTCTATATTATTTGCACAATCGAACTTTACAAATTGACTATGTATCTGATTATGTTTGAGTTCTCCAGGCCTTTTACATATGATTCCATTACTCTTAAATTTCTTTTACACTCCTTGTTTTTGTTATTTTATCGAATGTTTTCATTTATGTTGGAAGTACTTCTACCACTCTTGACTTGCTTTCAAGTGTTTCCTTTGGCCAAGAGGAAAAGTTGGATATTGGTATAGCCTTTTAGGAAGGGCTTATTGCAATCAGGTCGGTTGGGCGTGCAGGTGATGTACATTGCGAGTGCATATTTTTGTAAACTAATAGCCACCTTACATGTGTTTCCGATTGAATAAAAAATTAAGGCTAATTCTTCAATGCACACAAGCTCTGGTAACTTTTTATAGTCGATCAACAGTTCATTTGTGATGATCGACAATTCATGTGGATATATGATTCTTTTATGTCGAAGAAAAACCGGAGTAACCATTTTATATTTAAAATCTTGTATGGTTCTTAGGTGGTAACTTCTTAAAACTGTGGTGATGTTAGTAACCTTTCACTCAGTGTGTATGAAGATTCTTTCATTGATGTTAGTAACCTTTCGCGCACAATGCATGAAGATTTTGAAGCTCTCGCGACTTGAACCCAGGATCCATGACCCGACCCAGAAGGATACGGAATCCAATGTCCAAGGTTGAGGGACAAGGTGTAGGTTAATATAATATAAGTATAACAAGTAAGAATATGTCTAAGTAATCACCAAAGTCCAAATAGATCCACAAAAGTCAAAATAAACTCAAGTTGAGTCAACCAAAGTCAACTTCATTCAAACTATGTCAAATCCATCCCATGATCATCTACATCCAATTTACATTGATAAGCCTTGATTAGTATCTCCACTCTGAGTGATGAGTCGTTCGGTATATATATAGCCTGCCCAAATATTTGGGGCTAGTGTCTGGCTGGACTATAAAACCATTTAGTTCGATGTCGGTGGTTATCTTCGCTCTAATAGCCTCTAACTTCTCATCCAGTTGCTGCACCTCAATAACTCTTTGAACAAGTTTCGATTGAGAAACCAAGTTATATAGAAAGGCTGGGTGTCTCTCCTCTTAACACACACGTCCAAACTCTCAACTACTTTCATCATCTGCTGCCTCTTCAAGGACAAACTGGCTACCATCCCCTTAAACTTCTTGCTCAAGGCGTCCGCCGAAATGTTCACCTTCTTAGGATGGTAGTGAAGGATAAAATCAAAGTCCTTCAAGATCTCCATTCATCTCCACTATCTCATTCAACTCCTTCTAAGTGAAGATGTACGTCAAACTCTTATCGTCTAAGAAAATCTCAAACTATATACTCTCCGTAGAGGTAGTGTCTCTAGATCTTCAATGCGAACACAATGATTACCAATTATAAGTTTTGAGTCGAGTAGTTCTGCTTGTGAATCTTAGTTGTCGTTATGCATAAGTTAAAACCTTGGCCTATTGCATGAAGACACAACCTAATCATTGAAGTGATGCATCGTTGTAGATCGTATATGTCTGTATATCAGTTGGTACTGTCAAGACTTGTCGATCGTCAATCTCTTCTTCAACTCCTGAAATGCCTCTTCGTATTCCTTATTCCAAATGAACTTCTCTCATTTTTACGTTAAATTCGTCATTAGAGCAGCTAACAAGAAAACCCTTCAATGAACTAATAGTAGATAGTATCTTGTTAATCCTAAAAAGCTATATGGATCTCCGTTATCTCTTCGGTCTCGTGGTCCAAGAACTGAACTTCTGTCATCCAAAAGTTACACTTATCTAACTTAACATAAAGTTGGTTATCCCTCAATACCTATAATGCGATCCTCAAATGCTTCTCATGTTCTTACTTTATGGTGACTTTGAAAGTTGTTTACACGTATTAGATCTTCATTGAACCTTTGAATCTTCATTCATCATTTGGTGCGCTTCATCTTCAGATCAAATAGACTCTAAAGAGTTACACCTTTTACTGACTCAATGTTTTATAACCCATTGACTTGTAATAAGTTTGTCTATAAAATTAACCAATTGACTTGTAATAAGTTTGTCTATAAAATTAACCAATCATAAAAGTTGACTTTACATAATGGAGATATAAAAATCGCCTTCTTGAATGCAGAAATTTATATAGACCAACCTGAAGACTTTGTGATACTAGGTCTTGAAAACAAATTGTGTAGACTTAAAAAATCTTTATATGGGCTCAAACAAGCTACCAAACAATGTCACGAAAAGTTTGATAAGATTTTAACATCAAATAGTTATAACATTAATGAATAAATGAATAAATTTATAGTGAATTTAATAATTATAATTATTAAGTAATAATTTACTTATATGTTGATGACATGTTGATTATTGGGACTAGTTAGGATGTAATTAAAGTACTAAATTTTTTTAATAATTTTTTAAAGTAAAAGACACGAGTAATGCTGATGTCATATAACCTAAGAAGATAATACTCTCCGTCTCATTACATTGAAAAAGTAATTAAGAAATTCAACCAGTTTCACTATATTCTGTTAGAACGTCATTTGATCCTCATTGTAGTTTAAGGAAACAATAAGGGATAGTGTGTTGTAACTAAAATATTATAGAGTGTTAGGTAGTCTCGTGAAGGAAGAATATATTTATGAGGGGCCCCACACTACCGCGAAGGACCTCAAGGGGCTCCTTTCTTATATTCAAAGTGAAATCAAAATGACATCCCCCGATTTGGGGAGGCCGATGTTAAAACATTTTCTTATACACATTATGAATTACACTGGGCCTGATATTACATATAAAATAAGCAGATTGAGTAGATATACTAGGAACCCTAGAAGAGAAGAGTGAGATGCTCTCATTGTGGTATTAATATATGTGAAGTTTACTTTATACCATGGTATTCAATTTTGGAGATATCTAGTTGTGTTAGAGCTGTACAATGATACAAACTGAATTTCAGACTTGTCAAAGACTAAATCCATTAGCAGTTATGTATTTATTATTGGAGGAGGTACAATATCTTGAAAATCTGTAAGTAAACCTGCATTACCCAATCCACGATGAAATAAGAATTTATTATTTTAGATAAAGCAGTTGAATGGCTAAGACATTTTTTAATAGATATGGCCTTTGTGGACTAAACTAGTTCCTATAGTTTCTATTCACTGTGATGGCTAGGTGGCCATATTGAGAGTTGAAAATAATTCCTATAATTGAAAATCTCGACATATATGTCGAAGACACAACTCTATGAGAAGGATATTGAGAGAAAGGGTTATAGCCATAGACTATGAAAAATCTAAAAAAACTTAGTAGACCTTTTGATTAAAAATTAGCTAGAGAATTAGTCAATAGTACATCGAGGGAGATGGGGCTTAAGCCAACTGGAATTTTAATCACTAGCAATGAGAACTCAACCTATGTGACTAGAGATCCCAATATTTAATTTCAATGTGACAACAAGTTGTACGTTAAAGTGAATTGTGGGGTACTACAAAGGAGTTTACTCCAACCCATCTCTATGATGCAGTAGTACTACATGTGTCAATGAGATGGTGAATTTGGGACTCATAATGCTTTCTATATATGGACTAATATTCTAATAGGGTATAATGATACATGGCACTCCTAATAAAAGTACCTATATGAGTGTAGAAGTGAGGCCACATAAAAATTATGGCTGATTCTCTAGAGCAATCATGAAACCTGAGAATGCTCAAGGCCCGAAATCAGTACAACAATAAGAAAATTCACTTGTTTTCGGAAGAGTCATGTATGTAGTCTATTGTCTCGGTTTACATCATAAAAGGTAGACAATTCAAAACAAAAGTTCACTGGCAAGCTAGTATACTTGATGGACTGACACTCAATAACGGTTCAAATCAGAAAGACACTGTTACCAATGCATGATTGTTCCATAGTACTCCAATTTGCTTTTTCTTTTGATTTTTCTTCATGTGGGGGATTATTACATTTAAATAATTAAAAAATTATGTTTTATTAAAGATTTGTTGAAAAAGGAAGTTACTTAATAAGAAGATTGATCCTAGAACCTTTTGCCTATGTGCTTTTGTCCCTTTTTGCTTTTATACTACAAAAACTTCAAACTTTTGGATTGAATATTTTGGAAGAAAACCAAATGTTTGTTCATGCTTTTAAACTGAAGGTTTAGTCGCACATTCCTTGAAAGAGCAGTGAGACTCCTTGAGTTTATAAGGAGAGTGGAACCTTAAGGGGTGGAGCCCTTGGGTCTCCCATTTTTGTACCCATTGGGCATAATTATGCATAGCCCAAAATACACACATGAGAGCGCCATGCTGGGCCGGCCATGCTCCAATATTAATTAGCATGGGTTATGGGCCATGTGTCGTGGATTGTGGGATGTGAAAGAGAAGAAAAATGATAAGAAAAGGTAAAGATAAAAGATGAGGAAACATTTTTCTTTTTCTTTAATTTCTTTAACACCAAATAGAAGAGGTCAAAATGTACTTATCCAAACCCATTTAAACTTTAGATATAAAAATAAAAAATTGCTCTTAAAAAGGAAAATATAATTCCCCTTAGTATACATTATTCATCCTAGGCTAGGAATACTGAGTATGGAGCGCTTTCATCCTCTTTGATATATAGCTTATGATGTAATCCAATTAAGAGCCTGTGAAGGTCTTATTTTGATCTTCAAATCTTATTAACTTTCTCACTCGTTAATATATAATTTTGGGACATTTTGTTGACTTTTCCCATAACGATGTTGACTAGCATAATGCTATATAGTAATTAGGGATTTTTTAAAATTCTTTCATGATGCAGCTAAGATTTTTTCTAGAACTTATTATCCTACATCTTGAAAGTTGTACATCAATTGTTGAACATAATTTTTGTTTTTCAACAATACCAGTTTGACTCAGATTTTGCTCTAATCTTAGAAGTGATGAAAGAAAAATTTGATAAATATTGAGAAGAAATATCCATAGTTTTTTCGTTAGCTACTGTAATGGACCTAAGGTATAAAATTAACATTTTAGAAGTTTTCTATGATGCAATGGAATGTACTAAAGATTATTTTAAAAATTATAAAATTAATTTAAGATATATTTTTTTTAAATATAAAATCCAATTAAGAAATTCTGTAGTTGAATCTAGTGAAGCTTCTTGCAGCTCGTCCCATACACGTGATTGAGTATGGGGCATTTGTTAAGGATAAAAAGTTTACATCCTCTCATGGGGCACTACATTTGAATTGCTGCGCTATCTTAATCAAATCCTCATTGAGCATGATGATGAGGATTAATTTGATATATTAGCTTGGTGGAAGGGACAAGAAATTAAATTTCTTGTTCTTTCAGCCATGACCAGTGATTTACTAATAGTTTCTACTTCTATTGTTGCTTTAAAGTCGGTATTTAGCACATGTGGACACATACTAGATTTTAGGAGCTGTTTGGTATCAGACAGTGTCAAAATTGTAGCATGTCTGAAGGATTAGTACCTTGCAGAAGAAAGAGTTCAAAACACTCCTTACATCCCAGTGTCAAAATTGTATCATGTCTGAAGGATTAGTACCTTGCAGAAGAAAGAGCTCAAAACACTCCTTACATCCCAGTGTCAAAATTGTATCATGTCTGAAGGATTAGTACCTTGCAGATTAAAGAGCTCAAAACACTCCTTACATCCCAAATATGACTCAAATGATGCAAGCTTTGGACGTGGATCCAATTGATGAATGATGTAATTTGTATCAATAATGTAATTTTTTCCATTTTGTAACTTTGTAAGTTAACATGTTGTTTTCTAATTGGGTAGAGTGGTGCACATGATAGATAAGTGAGTGGGTGTCAACCGAGATGGAAAGTACTCTCATATTGCTGTGATGCAATTCCTCACTCTTAAGCTTATAATTTACTAGTAAATGGCCCGTGCCCACGGCACTCAAATGGTATAACGGACTGGGGTGTTACCGTTTTTTCCATTATAACGCATTGTAACGCACAGAGGGAGAAATGGAAAAATAACAGAAATAATAAAAAATAACGGTGTTGAAATTCAAATTTTGAATAAATTGAGGTCAAATGAGGCGGATTGAGTGGCTGAAATCTAACCATCCACATTAGGTCGATGGATTTGAGCTCAACCACTCTTTATCTAACCGTCCACATTAGATGGATGGATAAGATAAGAGAATACAACTGAGTTGTCTTGTTATATGCGTGGCTGGCCCGTGCCCGCGGTACTTTCCGACAAAGTGTTTGTCAAAATCGGTTGGGAGTTAATCTCAGCCATCGATATGAAGCATAGTGGATCTCGGCCGCTCATTATTGAAGCCATATAAGATAAGAGGGGTATAAGACAACCACTGTCACTTGTTATATAGATAGTGGGTGGCCCGTGCCCACGGCACTATCCAACAAAGCCTTTGTCAAAATTGGGTGTGAATGGCTGAGATCCACCATTTATTTGGGGGATTAGATCCCAACCCTTATTTGTCTAAATAGATAAGAGGGGGTATAAGTGGGGAGACAACTTCCCTGTATGTACACATTTCAAGTTTTATACTATGATTGTTTTGCATTTAAATAAGTTATTTCTTATGTTTATCAGTTTATACAAATATAAATAATTAAATGTATAAATTGTTTTATGTGTTGAAATGTCAATAATTATTATTGCTAATTTTTTTTTACAATTTTTTATTTTATTTTTAAATAATGGCTCAACCCGACCAAGCCCGGCCCGGCCCAAAACCCATGTTCCTACAAGCCTTTGCCTGGGCTAGGCCTAGGGCCTAAAACCCGGCCCGACCCAACACTGTAAACACATGCCCGGCCCGAGCCCCACCCGAGCCTGTTGGGCCAAAATTCCAGGCTGAGGTAAGGTCCTTTGGAATACTTGCCACTAGTAAGCTGTTGTAGACTTGTAGTTGATGACTTTTTGGTGTAGCCTGTCCACATACGTTGTTTTGTAAAAACTTAGTTGATGACTTTTTGGTGTAGCCTGTCCACATACGTTGTTTTGTAAAAACTTAGTTGATGACTTTTTGGTGTAGCCTGTCCACATACGTTGTTTTGTAAAAACTGATGCAGACCTGTAGTTGATGACTATTTGTCCACATAGGTTGTTCTATAAAAGAAACAATGGAGAGAGAGAGAGAGAGAGAGAGAGAGAGAGAGATTAATGGAGTTTGTGGAAGGGAAGATTGAAGAAGAGAAGGTATTTGGAGGTGCGGTGTTTCCAAAAACACTAAACCCTCCTTGTGGGTACGAAGAATATGGGACGAATGAGTTGGTAGAGCTGGTGAGAGGAAAGCGTGAGTGGTTGTACGAGTTACTGCAACGACACTCCGCGATTCTACTTAGGGGATTCGGTGTTTGTTCACCCCAGGATTTTGGCCGTGTGGTGGAGGCATTTGGATGGGAGGAGATGGACTATACGGGGGCTCCAAAACGTACTAAGGTGGCTGAACGGGTCCACACTCCCAATGAATTCCCACTTGATCAGCTTATAAACTTTCATCATGAGATGTGCCTGGTGAGTTTTTCATCCTATGGTCACCCTCCTTCCAAAAATTCAAAAATCCAGACCATTCAATTAAACGAACTGATTTTTTATGTGATGATGATCATCATGGCAACTACAACTTACTGTGCGGTCAGAATGTCCAACATGATCTCCCCGTACGTGGGCCCCACAACCGGGTGTAAGAACTAGATGTAAGAAATGGGTGTAGCTCTCTACGCGTACGGACTCATATATATATATACCTGTGCTATCGTACTTTGCATTCTGAATAACTCTTTTAAGTCATCGGGATCAGAGCCCACCGATCTGATCCAGAAGTGGATCGTCTCGCCCTGAGATCACTGTTCCCAAAGAAGTTGCACTTTGTCTCAGGCGAGATGGAGCCCACTGATCCAGCCTCCGATCCCGAAATTTCGAACCATTATTTTTTAGCTCATGACAGTCACTTAGTTGTTGTTGGTGTGTGTGCGTGTTTCTTTTGGGTAGTATATCCAACAGCTAGAAATCATCAATCAAGCTGAT
This sequence comes from Euptelea pleiosperma, assembly GCA_035048495.1. Classification (NCBI taxonomy): domain Eukaryota; kingdom Viridiplantae; phylum Streptophyta; class Magnoliopsida; order Ranunculales; family Eupteleaceae; genus Euptelea; species Euptelea pleiosperma. The sequence goes on from CM068552.1 coordinate 18,363,809, forward strand.
TTTTGGTGTATATATACTAAGCATCCATGCAGTCAGTGGGCCCAGAAAAATGTGTTAGGTAAGGTCAGTGATCCACTGGAGTAAAACCCGCTTGAGCAAAAAAAAAATTCAAATTAAAGGTGCACAAGACCAATTTAAGGGTGTCGTTGTGTCAACAGGTGGTGCAACTTAAGTTTTCAATTGTTTGGATGAATGCAAATTTCTTGTGGGAGTTATAGGGTACGTTGCACATCTATGGTGGCTTGGTACGTAATATTCTAAAATTTGACATGTGTCGTATTCCATTCTTAACATTTTGGACAGGCCCATGTGTCAAGTGGGCTTCACATGATAGGATCGATCTTTCTATGACATGTGTCTTATTCCATCTATTTAACAAAACAGGGATGTTGTCTCCCCCTCTTATAGGCTTCATAAAGAAGAGCTGAGATCTTATCCCCCAACTGGACGGTGGATCTCAGTCACTCACTCCCAATTTTGACAAACGCTTTGTCAATGAGTGTCGTGGGCACGGGCCACCTACTAGTTCTTAACATGATGGAATATGGCCATTTCTTTCTCAGATTTAAAAAGGAGAGTTGGTGAGATTATAAAGTCTAGACGCCATAGATGAGATGGTCCTTTGGTCGCTTACGTATTGCAATAATACTCTATGTGGTTTTTTTTTTTTTATATGTATATTGTGTGTTACATGTAAATTAGGTGTCTCGAATTTTATCATTATTGTACTTGGGCCCACATAAGGTTCAAACCCACATTAGGTATAAGGCCTCGGCGACGGTTGGAGGACGGCCCTCACCACTAACATTAGGGTGTTTTAAGGGGCAAAGCCCTTAAACAAAATCTTTTGGATATGTTTCCTTTGGGAAAATCACAAATTTTTCTGTTTCGTGTAGTTTTCCTCATTGATCTAAGACTAGGGTTCGAAACTCTCATGTAAACCAATTTTTTAGGCTTAGTTTGTATCTTTTAAATTCGAATATAGTGGAAGCTCTTGATCGCGGTCACTGGTAAGTGTAATCCTCAGTAGTGAACCACGTAAATCATTGTCTCTTGTACATAGTCAGGTATTTTAAATTTCTTTGCGGTTGCCATTGTTTTCTATCAATAGCCGTCGATTTTCACAATAGTGTGATGGGGGTACAAGGGAATTTGAAGCACATTTAGAAGACCCCACCTAGCTCATGGGGTGATTGTTGCTCATTTATGCGCTCAACTATTCCAAACAACTTTGTTTTTTCTATCTCTAGTTGTGGCAGAAGCTATACTCTTGATTTAAGGAGGAAATAATATTAATTTCTTAAGACAATTAGGGGACGCCAAGTGCAATGCACGTGCACGTTACACGTGGCACACTCTTAGAGATGACTGGCCCTATAGATGTTTGGCCCATCTCTAGGTGGACTTACATACAAAAATTCATCCTGATTAGTAATTTCTTTCCGTTGATTAGAGTCTTTGTCGTGATTTTTTTAACCATAGATTTTGAGTATTATTTGGCCAATGACAAAACGACACGACCATGCACATATACATTTAATTAACTTTATTTTTTTGCAAACATCCATGTTGACGATGGACGGTATTATGAGTCACGTGGCACACTCTTCGAGATCACTGATCATATGGATGTTTGTCCCATCCCTAGGTCGACCTACATTATACCATAATTCATCCGGATTGGTGATTTCTATCCGTTGGATTAGTCTTTTAATTTTCATGGATTATTTTTAGCCGTAGATTTTGAGTATAGGGTACTCAAATCCAAAGGTTAGAAATCACTAATCGTGCTATTTTATATTATGTACGTCTACCTAGGGATGGTCCAAACATCCATACACCCAGTGGCCTCTAATAACGTGCCACTTGGCTCACATTGTGGTTCATTGTCAACGTTGAAAATGGACATCATCAAATTTTTTTCTTGGGGAAGGAGTTCACGTATTAGTTGAAAGAAAAAAGAAAAGCTGCATAAAGACTAAAGTACCCTTAAAAAGTAAAAAAAAATAAAAAATAAAGAAACATCACAGGGTCAATTTTAGAATATTGAGGATTTATTGGGTGTAACGTTAGAAAAGCCTTCGCTCTTTAATAAGTTGAATAGACGATGTCATAGCCCTACTGGTGACGTTAATACAATGTCATCGGCCTTTTTATGACGTCTAAATCCAATTGAACTAGTATGGTAATGGCATAACACTTAGATATGAGAGGTCCTTCCATTTCTATTTGAGTCACATAGAATTCGCTTCTTATGCGAGTCATCCAAAGTCGTACATGTGGCAACATGGTTGTTGATCGGAATCATCCTGGAAAGATTCTAACCATCGGATCTATATATATCATTCATTTCCCACCATAAAATTAATTAATGTAGTTTTAATATACTAAATTTATTAATAAATATATCTTCATCATATTTACATGCATGTAGATAAAGCAATTCCCTTCGAAGATATTTTTCTTTTGTTCCCAACCATCCCCAGAAGGCGGCGAGACGTCGATAGTGCCTAGCCATGTTGTAGTAGAGAAGATGGAAGAAAGGGTACCAGAATTCGTCGCCAAATTATCAGAAGTAGGATATGTTTTTCGGAGGAAGAGCAAGGATTGGCAAAGGTTTTTAAAAACCGACGACGAAGTTGAAGCCAAAAATAGGTATGCAAAGATTTTCCTTTCGAGCAAAATAATATGCATGAAGTCCACCCAAAATATCAACACAATTTAATTTGCGCTCGTTGTTTTGAAGGGTTCTAGAAAAGCTAGAATGCAGCTCCATAAACTTCAACAAGGACGGCAGTGCAGAGTTTATCACTGGGCCTATGAATCCAATTAGGCAGTTTGGAGAAAGGAGGGTTTGGTTCAACACCATCTTAGGTCACACTAGGAATGCTGAAAGAGATATCAATATAAACTTTGGAGATGGAACTCAATTTCCATTAGAAGCACTGGAGGCCAACCAGAAAATCCTTGATGAGAATTGTGTGGATTTGAGGTGGCAAAAAGGGGATGTCTTATTGGTTGATAACTTATGTGCTCAACACGCTAGGCGTCCAGGTAAGCCTCCACGTGTCATATTTGTGTCTATATGTAAATAAGATGAAAGTGAAACACTGGCCAGTGTCTATATTGGCACAATCAAACTCTTTACTACGTATATGATCATGTTCCAGTCCTCTAGGGCTTGTACATGTAATTCCATTACTATTGGACTGTAATGAGGCCTATCAACTCTTTAATTTTCTTTTATATTGTTGTTCTTGTTTGTTGTATTAGAGAATAATATTGTAATAAGTTATGTTTGAAGTACTTTATCCTCCATGATTTCTTTTACTTCCAATAACCTAGGGCTAGCTGCAACTCGAGCGGGTTTGAGGTCAACCCGACCTTCATGGCTTGGAGCCCGAAACCAATTCAAGGTCGGGCCTGAGAATTCCAGCCTAGGGGTGTCAATTTGGCTCACGGTCCAGCCCAAACCCAGCCCGATTTTCAACGCTTGGCCCGGCGGACTAAGCCTCTGGTCCAGTCCTAGAGTTTGGGATTTGAGCCCAGCCCCACCCAGCCCGTGAAGAAGACTTCACGGGCTGGGCTGGGACACAAGCCGGGCTGTGGGCACATCATCTCAAGCCACACAGCCCAGAGAGAGAGAAGATGAAGTGGGTGTAAGTGGGGTGTTGAGAGAGGGTGGGGTGTTTTTGCAAAATTTTGGGTGCAAATAGAATTTCCCTTTAAAATATGAACTTTTACATTTAAAATTCTCCCTACCCCGACTCAGACGTAACCGACCCAGACTCACTCCAGATGGCTTTTGTAAAAGAGATTCAGTTGTGTATTTTGCTTCCTTCAAGGCAATTTGAAGTGGCGATCATGCGTCAAATGATCCCGCGCCACATATACCTGGCTTTAGGATTTATTTTATTTTATTTTTTTTTCAAAGTAACCATGGGTATATGTGGCACACCGGTCATGATTGCCGCGTCACAAATTCTCTTTATTTTATGTGCTTTTCAAAAATCGGAAGAAAGCGAGAAAGCATTTGCTATCCGCTGATTTAAAGTCCCTCTTACCAAAGTGCGACGTGGAGCACTCTTTTTGGCTCCGCTGTCTACGCACCAAAAATCAGCTTCATTCATGATTTCTAACTGTCAGATCCAATGGCTAGAAATCACTTTATTAAAATGCTCAAATCCAACAGCTAGAAATCACTATTCAAGCTGATTTTGCTGTGTAGGTTCAAGAGTAGAACTTTGATGGCGGATATTGATGACTGACCTCATTATGAGCCACGTGGCACACTCTTACAGATCACCAATCGTATTGATGTGTGGCTCATCCTTAGATGGAAGTACAAACCAAAAATCAGCCTGATTAGTGATTTCAAACCTTTGCATCTTCTTAGCCCAAATAATGCTCAAATTTCACGGCTAGAAATCAATAATCAAGCTAATTTTTGGTCTGTAGGTCCTCCTATCGTTGGGCCAAACATCTAAGAGTCTGCCACGTGGCTTATGTCCGTTAGCAAAGTTTTACCCGTGAAAACTTTGGAAGAGCAAAATTGCCATGCCAACGTTAAAACTAAGAGGATGTGAATAAATATTTGACTTGGACACAAATATATCAAAACAGGTATAATTATCATGGATTAAATTAGTTGACTTTAGGGTAGATTATTTTTTGACTTTTTGTATTTATGTGTCAAGTTTTGATTGGATGCAATTTTTTAGAATTTTTACAATCAGCCCGGCCCATCAACCCGGATTGCTGCCCGGCCGACATCCCAGCACATTAGTCCGGTCCGTAGCCCAGCCTGAGGCCAGGTAGGATTGGGCCGCAAGATTGGCCCGTGGCCCTACTTGGCTCATACTCAGCCGTCTTTGCCTGGCCCGATGGGCCCAATTGCCACCCTATCCCACCCAAGCCCAGCCCTATCGAGTTGGTCGGTCATGTTGGGGACAATTTTCTCGTACGGATCTAAGTACCTAAAGAATGCTCGAATCACACAATTGAATAAGCCAAAATCAAATGGTTAGGTCCAACGAAGACACTTATATTTCTGATGACACTTCAACACCATCAAGTGCTCTAGGGGTCTGAGACAAGGAGACCCCATGTCCCCTTCTGTTTCATGGTGACCGAAGCACTAGGAAGGATGATCTCGAGAGGAGTCAAGGTAAGAGAACTATTGGTCCTTCAAGCGGGTCTCAGGAGAGTGTCAATCTCACATCTATAGTTTGCAGATGACACCCTAGTCTTCATTTCTGGGACATCAAAACAAGAAGGTTTTTTTAATAGTTTGCTACTTCAAAGTGTGCTCAAGTCTAAAGATTAATTTCAAAAATAGCAAAATCATGACCATATGAGAGTTGAAGAATGTTGAGTTGGCTAGGATTCTAGGATGCTTTATAGGTTCGTTGCCCTCTTCATATCTCAGTCTCCCTTTGGGGACGCCGTATAGGGCATAGTCACTTTGGGATCCCTTAGGGGAGAGGGTGCGCAAGAGGTTGGCCAATTGGAAGGGAAGGTACCTCTCAAAAGGGGCCTAGAACTCAGCCCGGCCCGGTACGGTAGACCAAGCACGACCCCGGCCTATCGTGCCAAAATTCTTTGCTGAGGTGCAAGGTCCATTGAAATACGTTGTCCTTAGGACAACACCATTGGATCTAATAGTGCATGTATCTTGAGGACTAGTTCCAATGGTGTGGACCTAAGGATGACTAACTCCACAGAGGTCTCTAACTCTTTAACATTTCTCTGTGAAGTGTGAATACTTGCCACTAATAAGTTATCATAGACTTGTAGTTGATGACAGTTTGTTATGGTCTACTGAATTTGGGGATTTATTAATAAACTTTGGTGCTTATTACATTGACCTTAATAGGTTTATATAAATAATGACAAAATCAAAATATAGAAACTAATCTAAATCAAATCAAATATAATATCCTAACCTAATTGATATTGGATCATGCCAAGAATCGTGATGAGATGCATCAATATTGACATGGTGCATCTCACCATAATTTATTACAATGTGATACTCTAATATTCTCTAATACTCCCCCTTAACCTCATGGGGATCGGAGATCAACAATCGTTGTGAATTTGTTGAAATACAGTGCTTTGAAAATTGAATGTAGTTGAAGAATGCTATCGCCATTTTGAGTCGCAAAGGAGATTGAATCGCCTTGATCAAGCCTTGATGTCCGCATTCTGCAATGAATAAAGATAGTCAGGTAGAATGGTAATCTATAATGGTCACGCGGGATCTTGTCCTAGAGAAATCTTCGATCGCTCTTGGCTAGATCGGAATTTATCAGATTTTAATTGAGATAAGGGGCCTCATTGGAACAATCTTGGTGTGGACATCTATTTTCCTCACACGCTTGGGCTATATTAGTACTCAAATTAAGGCCTATCAAGCAATGAAGTGTGTAGGTCTCTTTTGGACCTCACAAGAAGTAGTGAGCCTCTTTTGGGCCTCACTAATAAATTGTGTAGGCCTCTTCTGGACCTCAAAAGAAAATGGACATCTCTTTGGACTGCACTTATGTGTGCCTCTTTGTGGGCACCACTATGTCACGGAGTGACTAACTTGAGCTAGATTTTCCCTACACCTGAAGGTTTGATGCTCTAGAGGCTTATAGAAGACTCTAGAACATTATAGAGAACTCTAGAAGATTCTGGAAAGTCCTAGAGCCTGGAGGATTTTAGAACATTATTGAGTATTTTATGAATAATACGTACATATTCTAAATAGTTCCTAGGAAAGTTCTAGAGATTCCTTGGTTGTAGATTGGTATAGAATTTTTTAGATATTTCTAGATTTTGTGGCATCATACCTATATAAAGGAGTTGAAACCCTCATTTGTAACCATCAAGAGTTGAGTAGCAATACAAGCTTTCACATTCTTTCAAACTTTCTTGTATCATTATGTGCTTTTTGAGTGGGTTAGGTACTTAGCCAAGGTGAGTCCTAAGTGACAAAGGGGAAAATGTTGACTTGAGCTATGCAAAGGAGTGCTAACTCGAGTGCCGCATGGTCCCTAGCAAGGGTCGACGACTAGGTCCGTGACAAGTGGTATCTGAGCAACTTCAAGAATGCACCATGTCGATGGTCACTAAGAGACAAGGGGAGGTAATGAGCAAAACCCCAACCCCAACCCTAAGGGAAAAAGGGACAAGTCTCAAGACATATATCTTTGCTGCTTTAGAAGGTAGGCTTGCTAAGATAGAGCTTGCCATGGCAGATGCACACGACAAGTTCGAGGAGATGGGCATGGGCATGGAGGGCCTCAAGATGGGAGTTGAGGAACTCAAGGGGGCGGGATGTCACGATAAACGAATTGGTGTATGACCAATAGCAAGAAAGGACACCTTCCAAGCTCACGTGGTGGGGATCGTGGAGATCTTGAAACAACAAGTTGATGAAATGAGATACGATTGGGCCATATGGAAAAAGGCTACGGCCAATGAAGACATGGGCACACAGGGGGTGCCCAGGATCAAGACACCGAGCCCAAGACCTATGGTGGGTCAAGGGATGCCAAGGATTGGAAAACTTCTTATGAAGCATGGAACAATACTTTGATGCCATCTCCCTACATGATGAAAAGACCAAGATTCGGACGGTCATGTACCTCTCAGACACTGCTACTCTATGGTGGCGAAGGCGTCATGCAGACATGGAACGAGGTACGTGCACTATCGATATGAGGGAAGACTTCAAGAATGAGATCAAGAGGCAGTTCTACCCTGAGGATGCTGAACACCAAGCTAGGAGAAGTCTCAAACGGTTGAAACACACTAGGTCAATCCGAGACTACGTGAAGAAGTTCTCGACCCTTGATGTTGGAGATCCCTGACATGCCTAAAGCTATTCTTTAGCTTCATGGATGGTCTTTAACTATTGGCGGAACAAGAGTTACGTCGTCGAAGAGTACAAGACCTCACTAGTGCCATGGTTGATGTTGAACAGTTACTAAAATTTAAAAAGGATGATTCCTCAAAGCCAAAATCGCCCAAAGGTAGTCATGCCAAATGTGGGGGAGACGAGGCATCAAGTGACAATGAGGATCAAGTTACAAACAGGGGTCTTCCAAACCGAAGCTTGTCAAGTTCAAGAAAGAAGGTAAGGACCACTCTAACTAAGGACTAAGTGTTTCCTTTGTCATGGGGATCATTGGGCAATAGACTGCCCACAAAAGAAGGCACTGAACGCCTTAGTTAAAAAGTTGGGTGGCGAAGGTGAAGACACTGACGAGGAGCCAAGGATGGGATCCTTACAACTCCATAATGCTGTGAAGAACAATTTGACTCTTCTAAGACTATGAGCAATGGACTCATGCATATTCGTGAAAGCTCATATCAATAGAAATCCTACACAGGTCATGGTGGACACCGAGGCGACGCATAACTTTGTCTTAGGAGAAGAGGCAAAGCGATTGTGATTGAAAGCATCCAAGAATAAGGATGGATAAAGTCGGTAAATTCACAGGCCAAACGTATCCAAGACATGGCTCGTGGGGTGGAGCTACGCATAGGGAATGGAAGGGGATTGTAGATTTATTGGTTATTCCAATGGATGACTATCAAGTAGTATTGGGGATGGAATTCATGAACTTAGTGTGTATCATCGAGGAGGGAGCTCCTTGCATGGTTCTTACGGTACAAGGAACCAAGTCTAGAACGAAGATGGTTTTGGCCTTTCAATTGTTAAAGGGATTCAAGAAGGATGTGGCTGAAGAACTTGAAAAATCCAAGGACATGATGCTACCTAAGCAGACAAAAGCACTACCACCTAGGAAAGAGGTGGGTCATCCAATCAAGTTGAAGCTTGGTGTCAATTCACCTGCATTGGCACCACTTGGGAAGACTATTATGAGCCAACCAAAAGGGAGAATCTTAGATCATGAGAAGACCACAAAAAAAAAAGAAATAGACGACATGACGAGACGACCAATAGAGTACAAGGAAGTAGACTACATACTTGCCGATCATCAGGTGAGCAAACGTGGTGTCCAACTATATATCGAGTATCTGGTAAAATGGAAGGGATTGCCCAAGAATGAGGCTACTTGGGAACACGCAGATACACTGGCATTTAAAAAGAAAATCATCAAATATCATGTTGATCACTCGTCAAGGACGACGCAAAAACAGGTGGGGGAGAGTGTCATGGAGTGACTGACTTAAGCCAGATTGTCCCTACACCTGAAGATCGGATGCTCTACAAGCTTATAGAAGACTCCTATGGAGAACTCTAGAGGATTCTAGTGAACTCCAAAGGATTCTAGAGAACTCTAGAACATTATGGAGATCTCTAGAGGATTCTGAAAAGTCCTAGAGCCTGGAAGATTCTAGAACATTCTTGAGTATTTGAAAGAAGGTTTTTCCGATCATTTACATGGATAGCCCTTAAATCAACATTATTTTTCGATTCTTTAATCCTGCAAAAATTTATTTCTTGATCGAACATGGTAAGTCAGATGTCGAATCCGCACTCAGATTAGAAAAGTAACATTAAAAAAAGCAAGCAAGGAAATGATGAAAATGATGGAGAGATGAGAATGGTGGAAAATGATTTTTAAAACATTTGTTATAGGAGGAGAATTACCTACAACTTTATAAAAGAAAATAAATATGCAACAACAGAAAATAAAATGTCAAAATAAACTTCATTTATTAAAAATAATTGTAACTTACAATGCATGAATTAAAAATACTTAAAGAAATAAAGAAAATAAAAACTTAACTAGAAAACAATAAAAGAAGAGATTAGAGAGAGAAAAAGATATAGAAGGAGAAGGAGAAAAGGAGAACAAACCATAGTTCTTGGAGTTATGTTGAGAAGAAGATGATGGAGCTGTTCGATGGAGAAGGGAGGGCAGAGATGCCAATTTTTTTTTTTTTACCTTTTTTCTTTCTTTTATGCCAGGGGAGAAGGTAAGAAAGAGATAGGAATTATATGGGGTGGACCTAAGCGGAATAAGCCATGAGTAGCCTTTTATAGGGAGAGAGCACCATTTGTAGGTTAATGCACATCCATCTTTTTAGAAATATTTATTTCCAAAAACTATTTTTAAAATTTTAAAATCACATTTTTCTTGCGTTTTAGAAAGTTTCTTTAAAGACAAAATTTCGTTTTTGTAAGCAATTTCATTTTTCTTCAAAGTTTTGGATTTTTCTTGTGAAGGAATATTTTTAACATGTTTCAAGCTTATGAGTTTCCAAAATCACATGTCAACTCTCTTATATAAAAGTAAACATTCTTTTTATGAAAGAAAATTTCTTTTAAAATCAAAACCATTATATATTTCAAAATCTTTTTAAATCCAAGAGAAAATTTATATGTTTTGAAAAATCAACATTTATAATGCATTTGTAATCTAGACCATCCATTTTGGTGTGCCCTTGATGGACACACCACCCATGCATGCTAAGATCACATTCTATTAGACAACTGTTTATCTTGTAGATCGTGTGGCGATCTCATGGTGAATGGGTGTAATGATGGGAATTTAATGGTTGATCGGATGGATGAGTGGGTGGATGATCGGATGGTGAAGATGCTGGTGAGAGATGGGTGGTGATGATCGGCTAAGGTGGGCTGTGGGATAGAGTGATGGTGATGGGAGAGAGGATCGGATGGTTGAGATTGAAAGGAGGTAGGTTTTAGAGATGGGAGAGAGAAAATAGAGATAAATGAGATAAAAATGTTAACAAAGGGTTTTGAACCCTGATCCATGACTTGGTCTTTTGCAAGCTTCACCAACTGAACAGCCTTCGTCTTGTGTTAATTGTTTAAGCTTTAATTTCCTTAGCCTCTTCTCTCATGACTTGACACTCCTACTCTCTTGGTCGTCTCTTTGGTTCTTCGATCATCTGACTCTGTCCGCATTCGACGTAGAGCTTCTTGTCTTTACTTTGTTGATTCTTTAGCTTTGGTCATAGGCTCTGTAGGTTAGTTGTGGGCTACCCATCCATCAAAATTGTCCAAATGGTGTCTATGTGATAAAAGAAGCGCGTAATGAGATTTAATCAAAATGGCTTTATATTAGACTATCAGAAATGTGTATATTTCATACGAATAGTCGATTTTCGTCTAAAGAATGTATTCTACGCAATAGAAGAAACTCTTAAGTTGAAAAGTCGACGAAAAGATAAGTTTTAAGTAGGAGAATGTGATACCGCTAAAAAATAGAGGCTTAAAATAAGTACTTTTGAGCGAATATCACAACCCCCAATCAGCATATTGTCAATCCTTAACAATTAATGAGAGATAAGCTAGTGAGCTCAAAAGGGCTTGGCATATGTTGGAAAACTTATTCACATTACTCAAAAAAACTCTGTTTTGTCATTTTATTTTAAGGATGCAAGAAACCATTTTCAAATTATTGTTTAGTCAGTAAAATGTAACGTGTCTATAGATGGACATTTAAACTAAAAGATTACTAAGACTCAGCGTGTGTGTGTGTGTGTGTGTGTGTGTGCTCAATATCATCCTTATCTAGTTGTAAAGATTCTCCAATCAACTCAAAAATTGTATGCCTCAACCTCAATTCTCACTTGTTTACCACTTAGAAGTGAATCACTCAGAAATTATTTTGTTCTTTTTTTCTCTCAACTTATATGTGGGCAGATATATATTGGTATAAAAACAAACATCTCACATATATTTTTATTGAAGGGAGGACATTTTTAGAGGCTTTCTGAAGATCTCATGATTGGAATGTCATGTCACTTAGAAGCGTCGGATCAAACTCTATAGCTCATCTTTTCTCCATTCTCCACACTTGGTGATTGTGTTAACCTAGAATCAAATAGGTCTTGCTAGGATTGTATAGAGGCTTAGGAAAGGGCTAGAAAGATAAGCATATGCAAGTATTCAAAAATTCTGAGAGGATATATCACTGTTCTTTGCAACTTTTCCCAAGGGTGGTGACACCATGTCCTTGACTTTCATTCTTTTCCTTTTTCTAACTTGTTTGTCTTTTTAACATTGTTCTCCCAGCCTTCTTTTTCTATTTTTTTTCTTTCTTTCTTTCTCTTATGCTCATATTTCCTTTTACCTTGAACCAATTGTTCTTATTTTCTATTCTTAATTTCTCTTCTTTCATTGTGTGATTATACTAATAACTCCTTCATCCCTCTTAGAAGTTGGTGTTTGAGTTGTGTTAATTTCGGGGATTGAACTTTTGGTTGATGGGTTAACAAGAAAAGGTTTTCATCATAAGGCTCAAAAGTGTTTCTAACAGTGTAGATGTTAGGTAAGCAAAAAAGGTTTGTTTGGTTAGAAAGATAGCATACATCATTTTCTAGGGTTTGCATTTTCATCAGTAATGTCTCAAATAGATATAGAGAAGGTTATTTTGTAATAATCTGAATTTGACGTTGCTCCAAGTTCTATGACCAAAGCAAGGGTTAATAAGATCTTACGACGAAGTAACTGGGGACTTGCAGAATGATGAGTCTTCTTATAACTCAGAATTAGTTTATAACCCTTAGAAATGAAAAAAAGCTCAAAAGCTTACTAAGTTAGGTCTCCACAATTGTTCTTCTTGGATCTCTAGATAGTTTAAACTTCGGATAATTCTGATGTTGACCTGTGAAAATTTTTGTTGAATCTGAGTTTTCTAAAAGTCACGTTCCACTACAGTACTGTTTGTCTTTCAAACTAAACTAAGAGCTAACAAGTGATTTTTCAAATCATAATCGATATCATTTTCAATAAATAGACTTAATGGTAGTTTTTCGCAAATCAAATCAGGGCATTTTCGAAAATCACATGAAATCACACCAAAAACATAAAGTTTTCTCTCTTTCTCTCTCTTTTTATATATTAACAGAAAAACATGAGTTCGATAAATATCCACCCCCAACCAAAATACAACACCGTCATCGGTGCTCATGACCAAGACATAAAATGTTGAAAGATCGGTTATTCATGATGCAAGGGTGTACGAAGGGTTTTACCAATGCGGCATAAGATATCGCTTGATTTTCTGAAATGATTGTACATGTACCTACATGTTCATAGATATAGAAGTAATAAATGCATGCGACTCATGTAACTCTAGGAATACCAGAATTGTCTTTAAGGAGCGCTAAGTTTTATGTCTTTAGCCAGATATAATGGGGGTACATTAAGTACCCCCAACCAGGTTGAAACTCATTGAGACTGAGTGAATCATCAGTCTTCCATCTCCTCAGGTGGAGCTGAAACAACTATCATATCCCTCGTCTGGGTATAGCCTTATAGAAAAGCTCTTTCTCAGTGTAGACTGAGAAATGAAGAGTAAGTTTTCTTCGAAGACCCGCAAAAATAGTTAGTTCAGCGGAGAGAGATCGAAGTTTCTCAGTAAAAATTAAGAGGATAGGGGTGGTGGGTTCTCTGATCATGGTTAGCAGAGCCGCAAACTCATTGAGTTTAGCGAGAATATATCTGAATGGAGCAGACTCCAGCAGATCAGTAAATCCATATTTTTTTAACTCCGATTTGAAGTCAGGCTCAAAGTGTACTTAACACTTGGCTAATTTTTCCTCGGGATAGTCCGGATGTAGACTCTTTACGGCACATGGTTCATTGACAATGTCGACATCGGTTGGCTATTGAAGAATGGTAATCCCTGCCTTGAGGTTGTCAAATATCATCGACACGTCCTCATCCCTACACCCTATGTGTGCATCAGTGATGGTGAGGAATGGTGGGGTTAGGAAAACTGGAATCATACTATCTAGACACGGCTCAGTGTCTAGAATGTCGGCGTTAGGTGCAGATGGTGAAGCATCAGAGGTAGATGAATCCTCTATGCTAGGTTCAAAAGTTAGTGCTTTGAAGGGCACCGAAGGGCACCGAAGATGGAGACTCCGGCTCATCACTAATGTTGTAAGATTTAGTGATTATAACAACCTCTTTTTCCTCCTGTAAATTTTGGTATTGGGACATGGATTGTGAATCATCCTCATAATCAGTGGCCATGTCATTCCCCTCTAGATAAGTTATAGGTTGACTGGGGATGTTGACTTCCTCGCTCTTTGATTCTATCGGACGTAGACGGTGTTCCAAGCTCTCTATGGATTGTTGTTGCTCTAGGCGTTGCAAATACTATTGTTGCTGGGTTATGCATTGAGAGAGAATGTCCTCTAGACTAGGTTTAGGGGTAGACTATGGTGGCTCAGCTAAGGGAAGCTGAGGAATCAACTCTTGGTTGTAGGCCGACTGAGTTTGAAAGTGATAGGACTGAAATGAGTCTGGGACTTATGCAAGGTGAGTCATAAGTGACAAAGGGAGAAAAACTGACTTGAGCTATGCAAAGAAGTTATAACTCGAGTGCTGCACGGTCTCTAGCAAGGGTCGAAGCTAGATCCGTGACGACTAGTTTCGGCTCTAAAAGTCCGCAAGCAAATCTTTTTTTTGTTAGGCTAAACCCTTTTTAATTAACCTCACAGGCTTGGGCATCTTTGTGCCGCCCTTGCGACTTGCACAAAGCTATGTTGGTCGTAGGCTTCGGCTTGCACATACGAGGTGCACATGGCTTGAATACGGCTTGCACATGCTCATGGGAACCTTTTTTTTTTTTTGGATTGGACTTGCAACTGGAGTGGGCCTTAGCTCAAACTTGAGCAAATGGCCTTGGCTTATATTAAAGCCCATGTACTTTCTTTTCTTTTCTTGTTTTTTCATTTTTTTTATCTGAACCGTTTTTTAAAGGCTGATCAAAATAGAGAGATTCAAGAGGGTTTCGGGGTTTGCATAACCCTAGATGAGGGTCGTCGGAGATGGTGTGCAACAATAGTGTTGTCGGCAGTAGCAGAGGAGGTGGTGACTTGCAGTCTGATGGTGATAGTTTCAGATGTTTGGATTTCAAAACTCAGGAACAAGGTGTTGAAGATGGCGCATGACTCTCGACGAAAGCTATGGTGGCAACGGCGGTGGCGTTCGTTGGTGCGATGGAAGCTGAAGGGGAAAGTATCTCAACACTTGCATATCCATTTTAGTAGGCACAAAGATGTAGCAGAGATGGTGATGGAGATCGAATGGTGCGTATTGATTGTTGTTGCTCTGACTTGGTGAATTTGATTCAGAGAAAATCAAGGTCATTGAAGAGTGTCGACAATGCTGAAGAATAGCAGTTCAAGCCAAAGAAGAAGAACCCTCATCGAGTTTGAATCAAAGAGGGGTTGTGGGTTCAGGTTCAACAACCTTTTTTTAATGTTGAGATGGCTGTGCTGGAAATCTAAGAGAGAATTCGGCAGATGGATTAGTAAAATTAGACTAAAAAATATCAGGCTGAAGTTATGTGAAAGAATGGTGAGATGGTTTAAACCGGACGAACGGCGGTGACCGCCCACCGAAGGATGGTGTACCAAGAGGGAAATCAGTGGAGCACAAGTCGTTGGATGACCGGCTCTGATACCATATTGAATTTGAAGATTTATTGATAAACTCTAGTAATTATTACATTGACCTTAATAGGTTTATATAGAAACTAATCTAAATAAAATCAAATCTAATATCCTAATTGATATCCTAATCTAATTGATAAGGGATCTTGCTAGGAATTGTGATGAGATACACCAATAATGACATATATGGTGCATATCTCATCACAATTTATTATAATGTGAAACTCTAAGGGCCTGTTTGGTACGTGAGAAAAAGAGTTCCGACGGCGAATATTTAGCCAGGCGAATATTATCTTGGCTAAATATTTGCTCATAGCAATATTTAACAATGTTTGGTACGTGTACGAGCTAGCTCACTTCAGCTTACTTCATTTTCTTTCAATTTGAGTGGGTCCCACATATCAAAGTAAGTCAAAAATAGGTTGGGTCAGTGCGGGAACCACATATTATGTCAAAGAATAAAAAAAAATTCATTTTTATCTATTTATATATTAAAAAATTAATTTTTATTGAAAATAGTGATTTTCCGGCGAGAAAATAAAATTTTCTCACCAAGGCATAATCGGCGTGAAAATATTTTCACAGGGGGGGGGTTGATCAAATGTTTTCCCGCCGCGGAGGGCAAATATGTGGGCCCGGCTAAATATTCGCCAAGGGCGGGTGGCTGCCAAACACAGCTAGGCGAATATTTGAAAGCTAATATTTTATTTGCCCGCCGCGGTGCGTTACCAAACAGGCCCTAATATCAGAAGTTGGAAGAAAGGGTGCCAGAATTCATTGCCAAATTATCAGAAGTTGGATATGTTTTTCGGATGAAGAGCAATGAATGGCAAAGGTTTTTAAAAACCGACGACGAAGTTGAAGCCAAAAATAGGTATGCAAAGATTTTTTTTTTCCATTCTTTCGAGCAAAATGATATGCATGACAATGATATAAGAACATCCAAAATATGTGGAACAAGTAGGAGTGTATCTTCAAATTTTGAGTTCCATAATTCTTAGCAACCAATGCATTTTTTTAAACGCATTTTGACTCCAATTTAATTTGTGCTGGTTGTTTTGTAGGGCTCTAGAAAAAGATTGAATGCAGCTCCATAAACTTCAACAAGGACGGCAATGCGGAGTTTGTCATTGGGCCTATGAATCTAATTAGGCAATTTGGAGAAAGGAGGGTTTGGTTCAACACCATCTTAGGATATACCAAATCAATATAAACTTTGGAGATGGAAGTCAATTTCCATTAGAAGCCTTGGAGGCCAACAAGCAAATCCTAGATGAGAATTGTATGGATTTGAAGTGGCAAAAAGGGGATGTCTTATTGGTTGATAACTTATGTGCTCAACACGCTAGGCGTCTAGGGAAGCCTCCACGTGTCATATTTGTGTCTCTATGTAAATAAGCTGAAAGCGAGACACTGGCCAGTGTCTATATTGGCACAATCAAACTCTTTACTACGTATCTGATTATGTTCAAGTCCTCTAGGGCCTGTACATGTAATTCCATTACTATTGGACTCTAATGAGGCATATCAACTCTTTAATTTTCTTTTATATTGTTGTTTTTGTTTGTTGTATTAGAGAATAATATTGTAATAAGTTATGTTGGAAGTACTTTTTCCACCGTTTAATTTTTTTTTTACTTCTTCCACCAACTTAGGGCTGCAACTCGGGCGGGTTGTGGGTTCGAACGAATTTTTTCAGAGAAATTAATTTCAATTAAAAGTGTTGGTCTAGAAAAGTTGGTTCGAACGAGATGTAACTTGGTTCAAATGAGGTCGCAATTTTTCTTTACGAAAACTTGCCAAAAAATCATATTTAATTCGCACTAGAATGTTTCTTAATGAAGCTAGAACTCTCTATACGATCTTATAAATATAAATAAACCTTAATTTTGTAGGATTTAGTAAGCCACAAGAGAGCAGAAGAAAACCTAGAGAACCTAAAGGTTTAGAAATGCTTTGTAGGTTTTTCCTATTTCCTTGAAAGATCCCTTGATCAGTCTTTGTTATATTCTCTGGGATTTCAAGGTGGATGTTTTCTTGTATCCTCATGATCGAATTTTGTTTTCTCATGAAGTATTAAGTACATCCTTGGTTTGTTAACCTTCATAGTTCTTGGGTGGTTCCCGTTGGTGATCGGGTGATGGTTCGGTAGATTTTAAATCGTGAGAAGACTGTGCTGAGATAATGTGTTCGTGGATTTGAAGCGTGGAGCTACAAAAGGCATGGTGAAGCGATGGTTGATGACTCATGGGTGTATTGAGTTGGTATTACGTAGGTTATTTGTATTCATATTTCTCTTACTGCACTTTCGCATTTGGACGTGATCCCAAAGTTTTTCCGGTTGAATTTTGTAATATTGTTTATCTTTGTTAATCATCTGGACAAGTTTAAGAAAAATATTTCTTTGATATATTTGTATTAAATCTAATCAAATTGATATATCTGCTTCCACTTAGTTATTGTATGCGATAGGAACCCTGATCACCGACCACTAAAAGAGGTTAATTAATTTTTATATGTAAAACCCTAAAACTCTCTTAAAGGACAATTTTGTCATTTTGATATATTATGGTATTCTTGACTTTTTAGACTTTAATTATGTCTACTTTAACTTTATTTAACTAATAGGAGATTATATTTGACTTCTAGAAAGTTTTCAAAAAAAAAATAATTTTTCAGGTTTTTTAGTGATCTCCTTATGGGGCCCACAAGGGCTTAATAAGGCCCATGAGTTGAAGACTGCTTTGAGGCCCATATATGTGCATTATAATTCTTATATTAATTTTATAATTATTAATATACATATAACCTATAGCCTTAATTAATTAATTGCTTGTATTTTAAAGCACATATGAATAGTGCATATACATTTAAGTGAATGTGTGTGTGTCATACACCCTACTCTTAACATTTAAAAATAAGATGACTATGCTAGCTAGATTTAATTTTTTAAGAAACTCATTTGCTTATGTGACTGCCACATGTACAAATAAAAATAAATTAAGAATAAAATAACACATGTAATAATGCATTCTTAATTTTTCAAAATGCCACCTATGAAAGAAAAAATATTTTTTTTTCTTCCTACGTAGAAATTGTTAAACACTATGGGGAGAAGAACCTCACTTTAAATATAAGAAACTCATTTTTTATTAACTTTAGAAACCTCACTTTTTATTTAGTAAAGAAACTCTTTTAGTCATTAATGAACTTTACCACTTTTGAAAACATCTTTACTAACCTAAACCTAACCTTGCTAACTTAAGCCTTTGGTAAAGCTATATAAAGACCATAGGAGACACCATCTTTTCATCAAGCCATTAGCTCTCCCTCTCTTCTCTTGTGTTGGTTCTCCCTCTCATTAAGCCATTAGCTACCCCAAAGTTCTGACAACTTTTCACCTCCAATTACCCAAACTATAAGCTATTTCTTAAGGGCTTTTTGTTCTTTTCTAAACATTTTATTTTAAACTACTTGTGGAAGATCATAGAGCAAAACAGAGATAGAAGAGAAGAAACGAACATATCACAAAGATCTAATTTAAAGAACAGAGGTAGGTTATTTTCTCCCTTTATTCTCATGCTTATTTTTATACAAAGTGTATATATGATATGTTGAATGTTATATTTTTTTAATTAGTTAAAAACCTTGTATTTTTGTTAAATCTACATGTGTTATATTTCCAAAAGCATGATTAGTTATGTTAGAAAGAATTTGAGCATGTTTTAAAATATTTGTTATCTTCTTAAAAATGCAGATTTGTATATTGTTTGTAATATATGTCATGTTGCTTTATGATTGCCTATGAATATATGATGGATCATTCTATGAGATAAAAAATTAAAAAAAAAAGATTGAGAGTGCATGGACACACTGTTAGGGTTTCGTGCTGTGTTATGTGCCGAACCCCTTAGGATTTTTCCTTAAAGAGCAAAGAGGGCCTGGAGCCCTAGGGTGCAAAGCCTCAACCCCCTTGGATCCATGTGGTATTTGATAGTTTGGCCCGCTGTTTGTATAAAGTGTGCCCTGTAGTGTTTATGTCATGCATGCTCATCGAATTTTCTTTTAATGTTTAAATTCGGTTTGATTATTATTATCCTATTGCATTATCTACATTATGTATTATTTTTGTTGATTATCTGTGGTTAGTCACTCATCCCCATGGTAATAAAGGTGATGGAGTGTACCTACTTGGCTTCGCAGCTCAACCTATTTATTATGTTTCAGATTTACCCAATGAAGCGGGTGCATAGCACATGCGGAGCCGACAGAGAATTAATCCATATCTTACTTTATTACTTTCTTAGAAAATATGTATTAGGTATTACTTAAGAAGTTATGATGTAATAAATTGACACTTTTTTTTTATTTAATATTTGAATAATGTAGTGATGAGACTTATTAATGAAATAATTGGATTATTCTTATAATTCTTTTCTTATCCTCAAATCCGGGACCATGGGTCTGAGTTATGGACCACGGGTCGGGTCCGATAGACCCAGGTTCGAGGCGTGACATTATAAGTGGTTAAAATTTGCTTTTATTAATTCTTTGTTCCTGATATTCGCTCAAAAGTGCTTATTTTAAGCAATTATCCTTCTAGCGTTATCACACTCTCCTACGTAAAATTACCATAATTATCAACTTTTCTACGTAAAAGTTTCTTCTATTGCGTAAAACACACTTTTTTTGGTCAAAATGGTATATTCGCATGCATTCATGCGCATTTATTTGACCCACATGCGAAGTCATTCTCATTACGCAATTTTTCTATCACAGGAGCACTAATCGGATGATTTTGATGGAGTGCGGATCCACAATCAACATCCAGAGCCTTTGATCAGAGCATAGAGAGCCAGTGGACTTAGACAAGAAGATGTAGGCCAAAGACAGAAAGAGCAGGCGGATCGAAAGAGTCGAGAGACAACCAGAAAAAAAGGAGAGACCACCTCTCAAAGAAGAGACCAAGGATATTAAAGCTTATCAACTAACACAAGATGAGGACTTGCTCAGATGGTAAAACATGCAGGATACCAAGTCAAAGACCAGGGTTCAAGACCCTCTGCTAGCATTTTTCTCTTTTGTAATATTTTCTCTCTCCTCTCTCTAGATCCACATTCTCTCTCTACTCACAAATCGAAATCATCCGATCCTCTCTCCTTTCTTAGTCACTCGATCCTACGGCCTACCTTGGCCGATCTCCACCATCCGATCGCCATCACATCATCCGATCCTAAAATCAAATGATCCTCAGGTAAGATGATCTGATCCGATGGCCAAGAAAATCACCATTCCTCTGGCCCATTATTTTGCTGGTCTATGATCTAGCCAGTGGCCAACACACTTTGGGCCCACAATTTTAGGCATCATCCTTCTACATCCCGGCCAACCCATCCGATGGCCTATGGCCCTCAAATTCATGGCCTATGCGTGGACCACTTGGAAGATAATTCCTACAAAAGGGGGAGATCGACGGTGATGATTGCATCAAGAGAACGCACTCATGTTTTAAAGAAAGAAATCCTATTTTAAACATGTTTTCTTTAAAAAGAATTTGAAAAGAAGAGTTTTTAAAAGGTTTTAAAAAAAAAGGTTTTTCTTTTTCTTTGTTTTTAAAATGTTTTTTTTTAAGAAGAAAGGTTTTCTTTTTTAGATAGATTTGGTCGAAAACGTGCAGGGCGTGATTGAGGGCTGGACCAAACCCTAATGGTCCACATGATGAGTGCCCCACGTTTTGATAAGGGGAGTTTCCAAAAAAAAAAAAGGAAAAAAAAAGAAAAAAATGTGGGTTAAATTAGAAACCCACGGTTACTAGAGCAAGACGTTTTGGCTCCAAAACGCCCTGCCTTCTCATCCATCGATCAAACCTGAGATTTCCCCCATCTCTTCCCTCTCCTAAAAACCCTAGCCGTCACCCTCTCTTCCTCTCTTCACCGTTGAAAAAAGAAAAAAAAAAAGAGAAGAAGAAGAAGGGAAGAGGAGAGGAGGATTACCTCCACGCTACCTCCACTGCTCCAAGCTGTCCAGCATCCTTCCTCCTCCCACAGTACCTCCTTGCTCCGCCTCCTGTAGTTACACCTACTGCTCCACATCGCCACCAGCTGCTGTCATCACCGTCTGCTGCATTCTCTACATTGCAGGCTTCGTTGTTGCATCCACTAGCCGTCCAGCCTCTCCACCTTCAAGACGCTGCCCCCTTCAAGAACCCAGCATCGTCACCCTCTCCCTCTTCTTCATCATTCCCCTGTTAAGAAAACAAAAAAAGAGACAAGAAGAACCAGAGAAAAGAAAAGAAAAGAGGGAAGAACAAGAAGAGAGAGGGAAGATCGTCCACACCAGTCCACCACCATTACCGCCTTCACTACCGTTTCTCTCCACGCCAGCCATCATCTCTCACACCTCTGTGGACGAGCTCCACAGCTGCTCCATCACCCTCACCTGCCATTACCGCCCCTCCAACTTGCCGCATCCACCTTTGCCGCCTCAATCGTTGCCGCCTCCACCAACGCTGCTGCCCAACGGGGTTGCCACGGCCAGTCCACACGCTCCACCATCTCTAGCTTGTTCTACAAGGCAGCAACTTAGAACTCCACCCACAGTAAGGATCTCTCTTTGTTTCATCATCTCTTTGCGCTCTCCCTGTGCACAAATATCCATCCTTAGGTTACACAAGTTGCAGGTGGCAACTGACGATTAATCACTTCATCCTATCCAAGAGAGTTCCTTAACTTCACCTATCGGTTAGCTACCTTGTTTACCATGCACACCAGCATCTCACCCCCTTCTTCCTCATAGTCATAGTCTTATATGCTTTCTAGATTATTTTGCATTTTCTTTTCCTAGATCTAGTACAATTTTTCTTAATGTATCGTTTGTTATAAATCAATAAAAGAAAACAGTTTTTAATGAGTGTTCACTCTTAATTATTCTTAATGCTATTTGTCTTTCTTCTGTTTTGTTGGTAGATAAAAATCATCTAAAAAAAATAGAGGTTTCAATCCCGATCCATCAATCACTATCCTCACCCCTCCGCACAATTTCAAGCTAAAACCCGTCATTTCATGTTCTTAATTGTATGAACTCACCCCGAGTGCGGATTGACATCCGACACTTCCCACTGTGCAAAGAATTGTTTAAATCTTGCAGGATAAATCTCGGATAATTACAAATGAGTTCATTCTAGGGTTTCCGTAACCAACGACGCGGAAAAAACCTACTTTCAGTTCACTCCAAAGTCCAAACCTTCTCTCCTATCTCTTCTTATTCTGACGAAAAAGAAAGCAAAAGAAGCAGCAGCTGCCTACAAGAAGATCAATAGA
This sequence comes from Euptelea pleiosperma, assembly GCA_035048495.1. NCBI lineage: Eukaryota > Viridiplantae > Streptophyta > Magnoliopsida > Ranunculales > Eupteleaceae > Euptelea > Euptelea pleiosperma. The sequence continues at coordinate 18,386,530 of CM068552.1, forward strand.
CAAGTGGGATGGAGAGTCTCCCATAGGACAATTGTATGTTTTTTTTTGGCAATGTGGGGTTTTTGAATTTCTCGTCGGAGTGTTAGTTGGCCAGCCATATGTGAGACTCCGGTACGTTGGTCACCAATGATGGGCAATCAACCTATTGGACTCTCATGGCCAGCCGTCCACCATATGTGTTTGATTGGGGTTAGAGTTTTGATTAGGGCTGCAACTTGGGCGGGCTCAACCCGAGCCCGACAGGTTGAACCCAACATTAGGGTTGGGTTGGGTTAGCCATTTTAGAACTTGGGTTGGGCTCAGGCCGGATTTTTGGTAACCTTATCAAATCGGGTTGTGCTAGGGTTGAGGTTCGGCCCAACTCGACCCAACCCGAGCCCGACATACAAGTTACATATATGTATTAGTATACCAACAAACATCCACACTACATTTAGGCAAATGCAACAACATGGATGTTTGTCCTTAACAAACTACAACCCTAGTGTGAGATTACAAATGTCCTTGAAACTACATTTTGGCATTTTATATGATCGGTTGATATTGAAAATTTCGTGTTTTCTTTAACAATTGTTTTGTTATTTCTTTAGTAACTTTTATAGTGCATTTGAGTTAATGAACTTTTCCCTCATTATCAAAATACCATGTTTTCTTTCATGGGGTGTTGGAAATTAAATGAAGCTATTATTTAATGGTTAGCATAACAGTTATTTTATTGACCAATAAATTATTTTCATATGAAGAAAATTTAGCAATCTTTCCAACCAATAAAAAAAAAATTAAGAAATCGATCAGCCCGACTAACCCGACCAACTCTATAGGGTAGGGTTAGGGTTGAAAAATCTAGGCCCGACCTTGGGTTGGGTTGGGTTAGGGTTCACAGCCTTTAAGGTTGGATTGGGCTAGGGTTGACCTCTAACCCGACCCATCCCGACCGAGTTGCAGCCCTAGTTTTGACCTAAACACATTGAAGAAAGAGGCATTTTTTTCCGTTAAGAAAAGTTAATAAATTATGGTCAACGGCAGTCAACATATGATGGACCACGGGATCATAAGGGGGTATGTCAACTTTTTCAAATTGTGGGGGTATGTCAAAACTTCCTAAATAAAAATGCTTTCTAGAAGCCCAAAACCGCCAAGCCAATCCCATGGATGGGAAGCTCGAGAGAGGTTCAAGGTCTCCTTTGAAATACAATAGTTCTGTTAAGGAATCTCGTGTTTCTTCAAGTAACTGTGCCGTTGGAAGCACTCCCCACGTGGCTGCTACTCCTGTATTGGTGGAACAAACCAATAGTTATCCTCCTTGAAGAGTCCATCACATCTCTCTCACTTGTAACAATATATCTCACTCATCCCTTTATCTTAGGATACAGTTGAGATCTCAAAACTGTAAACTCTTCTATATATTGAACTGATCCAACGTGACTCAATTAAGTGAGCACAACCAGTAATATTCTCTCTCTATCTCTAAGTTCGTATACGTTCTTAGGACTATGTTTAAAACATGGCCGTTATATCGGATTCAGGTCTTCCCCATTATGTTATGTACCGTTTTAACTCTCAAATAATAACGGCCGTTATTTTCATTATAATGCCATTATTTTCTGTTATTTTTCTATTATAATGAAAATAATGATCATTATTTTCTGAAATTTTTTGTTAAAATTCGAAATTCTAATTTTTTATTTTAGCGCCATTATTTTCCCACTATTTTCCATTTTTGCCCCTAAGCGTTACAATCCGTGAAAAAAAAAAAAAAAAAAACGGCAGCGCCCCCAGTCCGTTATTACGGCCCCTTTTAAACCTTGCTTAGGACAACACCATTGATTAATGTATAGTGCGTATTGCGAGGACTAGTTCCAATGGTGTGGACCTAAGGACGACTGACTCCTCAGAGGTCTCTAATTCTTTAACATTTCTTTCTGAAGTGTGAATACTCGCCACTAATAAGCTGTTGTAGACTTTTAGTTGATCACGTGATTGTTAGGGTCTACCCTGCCCACATGAGGTGTCTGCTTCTATAAAATAAATGGAGAGAGAGAGGGAGAGAGTTAATGGAGTTTGAGGAAGGGAAGATTGAAGAAGAGAAGGTATTTGGGGATGTGGTGTTTCCAAAAACACTAAAACCTCCTGGTGGGTACGGAGAATATGGGACGAGTGAGTTGGTAGAGATGGTGAGAGGAAAGCGCGAGTGGTTGAACGAGTTACTGCAACGACACTCTGCAATTCTATTTAGGGGATTCGGTGTTTGTTCACCCCATGATTTTGGACGTGTGGTGGAGGCATTTGGATGGGAAGAGATGGAATATACGGGGGCTTATTCAAAACGTACCAAGGTGGCTGACCGGGTTCACACTACAAATGAAGTCCCACTTGATCAGCTTATAAACTTTCATCACGAGATGTCCCTGGTACGTTACTGCCTGCTCTCTCTCTCTCTCTCTCTCTCTCTCTCTCTCTCTCTCTATTTAAAGGTTATCGTTATGTCTCTATTATACTGCCGTTAAAACGGGTCACATCAGTCACATCTGAAGTAAAAACATGTCAGAATATTATTTTTTCCAAAATAACCTATATCTGTAAAAATAAAATCAAAAATAACGACCGTTACTGTTATAACGGCCCTTTGGAATTATTGACTTGAGCTGATTTTGGGTCTAAGAAATCTTTTAGATGGGGTATGTCTAAGTCTTGTTTGGGCCATGCTACTTTACTGTACCATATTTGGACTATTTTCAAGGGAAAATGTTTTGCTCCCTCCCACAGGGTTTTTTTCTCTAGCGACCTGAGTATTCCTATGTAGCGTATGTTTCTGGACCCACTAACTGCACGGATGTTTAGCCCACCCCTTGGTGGATATACACACCAAAACTCACCCTGATTAGCTATCTCTAGCCATCAGATTTTAGCACTTTTATTAGAGTGATTCTAGCCATTGGTTTCAAGCATGTTTTCTGGGTACTATATCCAACAACTAGAAATCATCAATCAATCTGATTTTTGGTGTATATATCCACCAAGGGTGAATTAATAAACATCAATGCCGTCGGCGGGCCCCAAAAATGTGTTAGGTATAGCCACTGATCCACTCGAACAAGTCCCCGTTTGAGCAAACATCTATATATCTATACTAAAGCAGAGAAGTTGAACTTAATTGGTAGTGTGAGACTTCATTGGTAGTGTGGACCCGGCCAATCTGCTTGAGCTCGTGGGCGTATTTTAGATAGCTTTATATAGACATTTTCAGCAACTTTATATGTTCTAATTAATGATTAACAAGTAAAAAAAAATCTAAAAAAAATATAAATACAGATTTCTTTTCATACATAAATTCAGAGTAATTCTTGCACTTTAGATTGAAAATAATATTATTATTTCTCACACTTAATATTTATTTTACATTCTACTATTATTTTATTTTTTATTTCTTCGCTCGTGCTTTAGCATAGGGCCAATGACACTAGCTTCAAATTAAAGTTGCACAACACCATATTTTAAGGGAAATTGGGTCAACGGGTGGTGCAACTTAAGTTTTCAAGTGTTTGGATGACTATGGAAATTTCCTGTGGGAGTTATACGATATGTTGTGCGTACATGGTGGCTCGGTACATAGTATTCTAAAATTTGACATGTGGTTTACGCTTGTGTCTCAATCCGTGCACATTTTAGATCTGAGACAGGGAGTTTATTTCTCGTCCGTAAGTAACAACCCACCTATTTAATCCGTTAGGCATGGGAAAGACTTCTAGCATGCATCTAGCCACAATTCTCCACTCATTTAGATGTCATCTATCAGGAGGAGAGAACTCAGTCGAGCCCTAGAAGGAAATACAACACCTCGGCTAACCTGCTTTAGCTCATCCTTACTTTCCTCTTGAGCCTCTCTTTGTGTGTATGAGAAAATATTTTTTAAATAAGGCGCAACTTTCCATTTCTTTGAGGGTTTGTGAAATCAATTTCTAAAGAGTGTGAAATCAACTTTCCAATTCGAGCGTAGAAAAAATGCAGTTTTCAAGAAGTGATGGAAATATTGAGACAATAATTAAATTTTGAAAAAAAGTTGTCGAAATTTTAGAAAATGATAAAACAAGCATGGAAACATACACGTAAGCCATCAAACTATAATAAACAACCATATGGAGTATAGAAATAAATTTTCATATCGTTTTGTTACATGCTGAAGCATATATCTAAAAATATCTAAAAGCCATCATAGTAAAAGATGACTGAAAGTCCACATGAAAATAATTATAATCACTATATCATGTTAGATAATTAAATATGATCGATATTTCAAATCAGAAGAGTGCATGAATAAGTTCACAACCACATAAAAGTGTGCCAAGTGCCATTTTAAGACGGATCAAACTAAATGAAGCCCGTACCTACACATGCCTAGCTTAATCTAAAAATATCGGAGAAAACATCTACATAGAATAGGTCAACACACCAAAAAAATTTCAACCTTTGGCCTTGATCTAGATGTTTGTCTTCTGTAATGGCTTCACTGAGTCATACAGGAGGGAAGTCTGACCAGTTCAAAGCTGATCGAAAATGTCTACCGCTACGGGCAATAGTATGTGCAGAAGTATTACTTACACTTTCATAGAAAGTAATGATAGTTTGTCAAAAAAAAGATGAGAGATGAAGAATTCAGGCGCAACTCCTCAAAGATAACCATCCAGCTTGATGCGATCCCTTTTGGAGGAGAGAAACAAGATCCATTGCATCTTATTCCACAAAAAGATACTTTCCAGCCCACTTAGGCCTTTGCCTCTGACTCCTCCGATGAGTCAGCTTTGTTTGCCCATCCTCCTGCTAAGACCAAATCTCCCTGGGAGTTAGGAATAACAAAACCCAGACCTACCTCAAGAGTGGATTTATTCCAAGCCGCATATGTGTTCATTTTGAGTCATCCTAAGGGGGAAGGGGACCAAATTTTTGGAGGACGGATGTCACTCTTTAGGTTCTTCTAGGACAATAAAGGTGTTTATGGACTGAAGGGTAGAAAAGGGATTGGGTTGATTGTCCGAATGGATAGTTTCATTTAGACAAAGCCAGAGCCACCACATTAAGGAACAAATGTATGCAATAGTAAAGCGACCCCTGTCATTTCTAATTGAAAGAAAGGAGATCATTTAACCAGGCAATTATCTCCTCATTTTTCAAATTCAGCATACGAATGGATAAAGGCAATGTTCAAAAACTTGAAAACTCTACTCAACTCGAAAGTCAGTCGAGTTGAGTTAACTCGAAAACTCGACTCAATTTGAAATAACTCGATTGGATTTTATACTAATTAAAATATGTAATTTTTTGTAATCATTAAAATATGTATATATTGTATATGTACATGTACCACAATAGATTGGTCCCAGTAGTATTTGTGCAGTAGTTTTTTCTCTTTTTTTACTGAAGATTTCATTTAAGTTGGACCCACTAATTAGAAAAACCATATCATTAACATGTCACAATTTAAATTTTAAAAACTAGTAGTATTTTAAGTATTATAAACCTTGTGTACCAAATACTTGTTAGTGGACCTCAAGTACTTATTAAATTCAGCAATGGACCTTAGGGCTTATTAAATTGACCTATGGACTTGTAGAGCTTATTAAATATATTAATAAAATTTCTTTTGTAAAAGACAAGAGGGCTTCTCATGCAAATAAAAATGGATATCAAATTGAATTTTGATTCAGTTGTGGAGCATGGTGCTTGAAGACTTGAAGTAGAGTTGAAAAATAAAATTCCCTTTTAATTACCAAGTTAAGTCCTAGAGGGGGGTGAATAAGATAATTTTTAATTCCTCCGCGAATTCTTTATGAATTAAAAAATTATTTATCACACAAGGCGAAAAATGATCAAGCAATTAAAATATGAATCATCCACAGAACATAGATATAAGAAAATCTGATAAACAAATATGCAAACATTCACAATCACATGAGACTCAAATTTATAGTAGTTCGGTGACTCTGCACCTACGTCCACTGTCCAATACTCAATACGAGTAATCTTATATTATCTCAATCATGCATTACAACATATCCAATTGAAATAAATAATTAACTAAGATATCACTTAGTTTTAATCTAACGAGAATCACTTCTCGCTCACCTAGAGAGCCAGCTTAGGCCAGTAGTTGATTTAGAAAAATTCTTTTCTCATGGATCTACAATCCACAACTCAGTTAGATGAGTCATCACTCATCCACCAATCACAAAATACATAGTGTTCATAAATTTTGAATTCTATCAAAAATGTATTTGATCATAGAAACACTTACTTTTCGATGAATACGATAGAATGAAAAATCCTTTGGAAAAGAATTCGCCCAAGAGACACTCTGCCAAGAGTAATCCTATTCTTGAAAGAAGATGCTTGTAGAATAATAATACAAAATAGTCTCTTCCAAACACTTAGAGCCTTCACAACAAATACTTAGCTTTGCTCTGGTGAAGCTCTCACAAATTCCAGATCTCTGAACTCAAAGAATGACAATCAAAGAATGTAGTATAGAGATCTCTTGATTGGGTTAATTCTAATGAAGGGAGAGGGCTGTCAATAGAACCGTACCGAATATAGTCGTTTGAAAGGCTAAAATGCGCTTATAATCGCTTAAGAGATTTTGTCAAACGAGATCCGAAACGGACGGGGTCGACCGCACTATTGGCCGGTCGACCGAGCCTTTAGTCAGTCACCTACTCAGGTTAACACCACAAAATTTTGAACCCGAGAGTTAGGGTCGACCGGACCCTTTTGGCCGCTCGACCGGACCTTCGGTCTCCCGCTCAAAAAGGTCGGTTGGCCGGACCACTTTGTCCATAACCGAACACTTCTAAAGTTTTAGAATTTCTCTTTTAGACACGCACATGATTCCTAACTATTACTGAACCATCTAGGGTAAATCGAGATTCGCTGGCAACGCACAATGTACCCTTAGATTTACATAAGTAACCGCAACATGAGTTTCTTCATAGTTGAACGTTCGTTGAGTGCGAACGTACTTGAGCTTTGACTTTGTCTTCAGTTGAGCTTAATCACTTAACTCTGTCTTCAGTTGATCTTGAACACTTGGGTTGATTTTTCTTCAGCTTTAATTCTTCTTTGATTTGTTTTGTCGAAGTCCACTTGATTTTTGACACTTCAATCTTCAGGGGATTCAAGACACAGCGATATATATATATATATATATTACCGAAGAACTAAGTAGTCATGGGATTTGACAACCGAGACTTTTCAAAAAACACAATGACCACTTTGTTCTCTCTCTACTAACCTCTTCTTGTTCAACTTTCACCCATTTGCCTCTTTATATTTGTCATTTTCTGAGAAAAATGGAGGAAGGAGAACCATTGTGCATCTCTCTCTCTCTCTCTCTCTCTCTCTCTCTCTCTCTCTCTCTCTCTCTCTCTCTCTCTCTCTCTCTCGTCAAATGAAGTCTCTATTGATTCAAGACAACTCGATCGAGTTTTTGAAAACTGAGTTTTGCATCGAGTCAACTCAAAAATCATCCGAGTCGAGTCAACTCAGTCTAGTTTAGAATTGACTCGACGAGTTTTAAAACACTGGATAAAGGTGAAGCAAACCAAACCCTAGTGCTGTTGGGGCATTGAAAAATAGCATGAATAGCATCTTCTAAGGTGTGACCACAACATGGGTAGGATGGATTGTCATGGAGAATTCTCGAAGATAACTTTGCCCGAGAGGGGAGGATGTCTCTACAAGATCTCCAAATAAAGAATTGAGCATGGAACACTATGGGAAGAGTCCAGGTGATAGACCAAACCTACGTATTGAAAGGAGAATGTTGGATGGGTAAATTGTTTCTTTGAAGTTGATGGTATGCCCGATCGAACAGAAAACTTCCCCTTTGGGTGCAGAGACTAGAATAAGCGATCGTGATTGAGTCTAGAGTTGACAAGAGTTTCACTTATCTGATTTATAATGGATCGGAGTAATTGAGGAGGGGAAAACACTTCTCAGCACCTCCATATCCCAATCACCCGATGGAGTAATCAACTCATAGACATTTTTTATCTACATATCTGGCAAATGGAGAGAGAGTATCTGATATCCCGACTGGATTCTAACCTAGGGATCTTCCCAAATTGAAAATGAATTCCCAGTTGCAATCTTCCAATGGAAACATGATTTAACAAGATCCTTGGTTGTCAAAATACTTTTCCACGCCCAAGTGTCAATAGGTTTAGATCTAGTTTCCAAGAGATGGGTGATGGGTAGTATTTGGCTATGAGTACTCTACTTAGAAAAGATTCCGGAGAGCTAAGACGTTTCCAGATATTTTTAGTCAGGAGACTAAGGTTCATTTTTTTGAAGTTTTGAAATCCTAAACCTCTCAGATGTTTTGGTAAGCAAATAGATTTACAATTTGCAAGGTGAAGATAATGTTTCTTGGCATCCCCACTCCACCAAAAATTGGTGATCAACAAATCCATTTTCCCAGATAGAGATTTAGGAAACAAAAAGGATTGCATTTGATAAGATGGGATCACTGAAGCCACCGACTTTATTAAAGTAGCTAGACCAACCTTTACCAGGGTTTTGACCTTCCATTCTGCCATCAATTGAGAGGTTTTATCCAGAGAGAAAGCAAAAGCTTTTGTCTTTGAACGCCCAATAAACAGTGAGGTACTCAGATATATCTACGATATAGTAACTTTTTTATACCCAGGATGCACAGAAGAGCTTTCTTTTGTCTCTGATGTAAGTTTGGGCTAACTAAGACTCCCAATTTTTCAAAATTAATGGGTTGGTTAGATATCTGACAAAACTCCTTCAACAAATCCCTGAGGTTATGATTATCCACCAAATTTGCTCGGCTAAAGAGAATACAATCATCGGTGAACAAAATATGAGAAATAGGAGGACAAATTCGGGCAAGCTTGACACCGTGGATTATATTTTGAGATTCTTACGAACACAACATAGCTGACAAAAACATTCATTTCTTGAATAAACAGAAAAGGGGATAGCGGATCACTTTGGCACAGCCCTCTAGAGGATGGGAAAAAACCAAAAGGGGTACCATTGAGCATGATTGAAAAGCTAGGAATTGAGATATAGTTGATGATCCAGTTAATCCAATTTGAGCAGAAACTCATAGCCTTCAAAGTGGTTTCAGAAAAAGCTACTACATTCGATTGTAGGCCTTGTCCATATTGAGTTTGACTACCACCAGGCCATGTTTTCCTTTCTTCCTCTTTATAGTGTGAAAAGCTTCTTGGTAGGAAGAGTATTATCCAAAATTTGTCTAACTGGGATGAAAGCAACTTGGATTGGAACAATAATTTTGTCTAGGATGGTTTTTAAGATCCCGACCAACAATTTTGAAATGATCTTATACATCACCTTGCAAAGGCTAATTGGTCGGAAATGGGAGAGCAATTCTAGAGATTGGATATTCTGAACAAGAGAAATGTTTGTGTGGTTGATCATATGGAGAGGAGTATATTTTCATGAAGGAATTCATTGGCCATCTTACAAATGTGGTATTTGACATCAGCCCAATAATGTTGGTATAACAGGGTGATAAACCATCGAGGCTAGGGGCCTTTCTAGGTCTCATACTGAACACCACATCCTTTATCTCATCCTCTG